>CAKAOJ020000254.1:0-600000 GCA_916701645.2 Sebastolobus alascanus | reverse complement strand
ATGTATAAAATGACGCACAGGACAATTTTCCATTAAATGTAATAGTAGCTGCAATGACGTGTTGGAACAAGCACATACAGCATAAAGCATTATTAAACATGGTGGACATGTTTTCTAACTGTAAAGCTACAATCAGGGTTCAAGAGGTTAATTCTGCAACAAGCACTATCAGCAGTTTTATTTAGAAAATCTACAAACTAGATTTAACCTTGAGACTACGTCAGTTAACTTTTTACTTGATGTTATTTTGTGTGAATGTGGCAATATTGTGCTAGAACCAGCAACATTATAATATTATATATATATATATATATATATATATATATAATGTTATAATGTTCATCGTCATTTATATTTTTCAATACAGTTTTTTCATATATATCTCTATATATATATTTATTTAAATTTCTCCCCTGCCACTATATACAGAACATGTATGTACAGAGGTATTTACAGAAGTCCTGTGAATAATATCGCACTTTAAAGAAAGAGGATGGCAGAGCAGCACAGTGACTTTGAGGCCATGTGTTAGCGGATGTTCTCAGGACGAAATCTTTCATATCCGGATAGGTCACGACGAAACCCACCTCAAGGCAAATAACAAACTGCTGCTGTCGTATGCAAACCTCGTTGCTCCGGTTTTATTGATTTTCAAGTTTTCTCTCAAACCTCCTGATTCCTGAAAAGGTTTTCGATGCGACAGCAGGGAAACTCTGGTCCCGTGTTTGAATGTTTTTTTTATCCTCAGATGAGATTCATGTGTTAGTGGAAACAATCACAACTCTTCAGACCTAGTAAAAAGTATTCAGAAATATATCTGTATAAATACTCTCGTCAAAATAAACACATATACACATATCTTTGCACTTGCCTCTATAGACCAAAAATATCAGCATCATCAGACAGGGTTCCTATAATAAACTGCAGTGGGGGGGAGGGAACTGAAACTGCACCGTCAGAAAGAAAAGTGCGCTTGTTTTGCCACTGAGGCTGCAGCTTCTTTTTGTTGACAAAAATAGCACCTTTTTTTCTGACAGTTTTCAGCTCTTTGTTATGATATGATGGGATGTTTTTATACCTCAGGGCAGGAGGACTAAGTCTAGTGCCTCGCTCGGCTGAACAACGCCTTGCCAAAGATGATTTGATTTGTAACAGGTCGTCACGTATGGAGCCTGAAGTGTGCCATCGGAGTAATTATACCTGATTAATTATAATCATTTAATACATTGTTTTGTTAAATGTTTGGTTTCTCTCGTAGTGTTTTTGGCTGCAGCAGGAAGCTGTTTTCAGCGAAAAACTACAAACAGACCCAGTTAGAGACGAGCTGGAGAACATAGTGGAGCGTTTAGCAGCTAAAGAGACAGATATTTCCCTCAGGAGTTGGTGGAGACCAAAAACAGAGATAAAAGAGAGAGAATACTGGACTAACATTCATCACTTGGACACAAACACAAAGACTCCTAATGAATGATAATGTTGCTCTGTATCTGCTGGATGTGGAAATAATCAGCAGTTTGCTTTAAAACTTTAAAAGGTGATAATGTTTCATGCTTGTGTTAACAGCTCGGTTCAAGCTCCTATCTGTTGAATTCATAATATAATTTAAAAAATAAATAAGTTAAATAAATTCTAAAAAGGCTATTTAGTTTTACATTTTGTTATTCCACTAACTTATGCGTCTTCCTGTCATATTCTGTCTCACAATTCATTTCTTTCTTGCTTTAACATTTGCACTTTCAATTTTGTGATCGCCGTCGGACAGTTTTGGGCCGTCGGTGAGCGTCTCCACAGGAAACCTTTAAAGAAACCCACAGAGCAGCAACAGGAGCTCTGATTGGCCAATCATTAATAATTATTAATTTGAGCAAATGTTCTGGTGGCACACTCCAGGCATCGTAGTCTCTCTGTGGATTCAGCTCCACCTTCTTGGAACTGAAATTACTCGACATGGAAAAATTAAAAATCATCTTACAACCCTTCCTTTTTGTACCTATATGTATCTCCTATGTTTAACATCTCCCTGACAGCATTTACTGTGTTCTATCTGGAGGAAACGGTGTCTTTATATCTCTGCTGTAGATACAAAATATGATCTGATTTATAATGTTACTTGTATCATATACTCTGAAATTGTACAATATAAACAATAAATATTCAGTGATTGATGAGAGAAAAGTGTGATTGGGCGTTTTTAACCTCTTTGCAACCTCGTAGTTATTTTCCTAAAACCTCTAAAACATGCATTCCTGTTTATGCTCCACGACACCAACAGTGCAACATCATACAGTACAATTACCAAACACATATAAACACACACACACGACATACTGGCACACTCACAGTGAACGCTCAGGTGGGACAGAAATATCGGTGCGGGGGGGGGGTTGTTGCCACCACGTGCCAGAGCGAGGCATTTCAACTGATACCCCTGAGGAATGAAGGGGGAGATTAACAGAAGAAGAAGAAAGCGTTGGCAGGACAGATGTTCAGGACCGGGTTGGTCTTCCTTCTTAAAATTCACTCATGAGAAGCAGCAGCAGCGACGAGCACTCGTTCCTCCCAGCAGCCTGTTTCCAGTCTCGTGTGTGAAGTTAAAGGCAATATTGCAAGTGAATCAAATAAGGCAAAAAGAAACGTAAAACATTAAATTAAATAAAAATGTCAAACTGTGTGTCTGATCAAACGTCCCCTCATGGGATTTCTTTTTTTGTGTGTTATTTTCTAAAAGTTTTTACAAGTCGCTCTGGGTCGGCGTGGCGATGAGATCCAGAGTGAGGCTGATGTAATCCAGCTGGAGAGGTGAAAGGTCAATGAATGAGTGTGTACATGGGAGGGGGTTGAGCGAGATGGTGCAGCATTGTGTTTCATTTAATCAGCTAACAGGATGGGATGGGGGGGGGGGACTCAGTGGCGTCATAGCGCCGTGCTTTCACAATCTTCCTCCGACTCGGCTCTGTTGTTGGTGGATTCGAGCAGCGCCACTGAGTTCCTGAAGGGGGAGATGTGGGGAAAGTCAAAAATACCGTCCAGTTCCACGTCAATGACGGGGATGTCCAAGTTGCAGAGAGAATCTGGCAGAGCAGAAACACGGACAGGGATGAGTGAAATAAAAATAAAATAAGAATAAACAGAGGTTGTAGAGTGAAACAGATCATTCCAGATGTGGCTTCATCGATGCTGGATGATGTTACACACAGCAGGTGGGTCATCATGAGGTCAAACCATAGGAATAAATAAAAATAATGCATGATATGGGTGCACGATATCCAAAGTATGTAACAGGGGTGTCCGCATACATACTTTTGGCCATGTACTGCATATATATTGTATTATAAGTTCACATGTAGGACAGACTATTTCTTTTTAAATGTGGCAGTTACGAGCTACTTGTGCAAGCGTGGTGTTAAAATTTAAAATTGTGTTGTTTTCACTTGAGGAAATACTGTTTTCAATGATCTACCAGCTGCAGAAAACATGCAAAAACGTATTATTTCTACATTTAATTGATGTTGAAATTCAGTATTGCTTCTATAAAGTTGTCAGATTAAAAAAAATAATGGTCAAATTGGTTCTGCAGAGGCTGAAATATCCTGACTTTTAGTTTCTAGCATGAGGCAAGCTTCAAAAACACTAGATCCTACAATTCCCATAATGCAACTGAGTAATATCTTTATTGTACGGCTTCAACTAACGATTATTTTCTTGATTAATCAATTAGTAGTTTGGTATATAAAATGTCAGAAAATGGTGAAAAATATCCAAGATGATGTCCTCAAATGTGAAATTTTTTTTCTTAAAAAATTACTCAAACCATTTAATTGATTATCAAAATAGTTGGAGATTAATTTAATAGTTGACAACTAGTCGATTAATCGTTGCAGCTCTACTTTATTGAGTCCTTTCCTGCCCTCATCTTTCAAACTCTATGCCCCCAGTTTATAATGAGCATTTTCTGCAAAATATTTGTTTCAATCTCAAAACTCAGACTTTAGAAAGCTTCCAGAGAAAGAAGACTGTTTTAACAAGTTGAGTATTACTCTGCATGATTAATAAACTAACCTTTAATTATAAAGTGGTGATGAAATTTAACAAATATCTATATCATCATCAGTATTGTAACTTCGGTATTGGATGCAAGGAATTTATTGGAAATTGGCAATGTATAAAGTGGCATGTATAAACTGATATATTGACCTGAGTTTGATGCTAATAGCAGGTATTTGTTTGATGACATCCACAGTGAAACATGTGTGATGAACTGCACAGACAGGAAGTGTGCTGACTGAGGAACAGCGGTGGGCAGTGAGGCACAACATTGTGGAGTGGAGCGGGGGTGTGAGGGGGGGTATGGTGGGGGGGGGGCAGCTGGAGCAGGGCATTATGGGTGGGAATCCTAAGGGCAGAAAAAGGTTGGAGGATTTTGGCGTCTGCCCCGGTCTGTTCAGCCCATGTAAGCCATGCATCGCATCAGTCTCAGCCACCATGCAAAGGCCAACAGAATGAGGTTAAAGCTGGACTGAACAGCCGCTGTATGACGGTATAAACATAATGAGAAGTCATGTATCAGCACATAAGGAGCGGCTCTAGAGTGAGGCTGCCGTGGAGCGGAGAATCAGATAGAAACCTGATCCAAAATCTGCGTCTACAGGCAACCTCACTCTACTGCGAGCTGGCTCCATGTTCGGCTGGGATGGCGGAGGGATCGGGGGGGTCTGAGGGGAGGTGAGGCTTTAGCACAGGAACTCCTGCTTACCCTAAAAGTCCCTCTCACACATAGAATCACACTGAACCTCTCGGCTTATACCGCTGTAAGTGAGACAATAAGAGCAGTCAATAAGAGGGGAAAATTAGACGAAAACATACTTACTAGTGACGTTGAGGTAAATAAATAGATAAATAAAGTATTAAATCCAGAAAAATCCTAGATGAAATAAACATGTGTTAGTGCAGATTTATGTTTGTGTAACTCCAATCATCCTGATACAGAGCGACACAAACTTAAAGGTCTGGTGTTATTCTATATTTGTGTCACAAATCTCATGATAAATGTTAAATGAGTAAAAAGCCAATTACTTTCTGTGAAAATCTAATAAAGTAAAATTACAAAGTGAAATATAGCTAAAAGTACCTCAAAGCTGTACTTAAATACAACAGTCCAGTCCAGGTGTACACTGTTGTAATGTGTTTTATACACCTTACCTGTGGACATGCTTTCCCCGGGAGACAAACCATCCAGGAGGCCTGTCGAGTGGTCCAGAGGCTGGGGACTGGTGCCGGGCGTGCTGGGGGGCTGCGGAGGAGGTAAGCTGGGCCTCTGCCGGGGCGGCTTCGGGGTCGGCCTGGCCTTGGTGAGAGTCCCGGCCAGCGAGGGCGGAGAGGAGAGAGACGGGGTGGTGGCCATCTGGACCTGTCCCGGGGAGCCGATGGTGGCGTATCCCTGCGGATAGCTGAAGCTGTACGGGGAGGGGGTGCTGGGAGGAGTGGGTGACAGGCTGACTGGAGACGGCTGACCTGTCGACTGGTCCGACATGGCTCCTGACTGGCAGTACGGGACTTTAGGGGGGATCGGGGCCAGCTTCTTTGCTGCAGAGAAAAAATAGATCTAGGTTATATATAAAGAAGGGCTGTCGACGTTAACGTGATAAAGACGCGTTAACGCAAATTTTCTTCGTTCCACTTCTCACTAATCGACCCTGCAGATCCCAAAATACATTTACTTTTGTCATTAATTAGTAGAATATATAATTCTGCTGCGTATTATTCAGCCTGCAATCTGAAAAAGCCCAAGCAGAGTTAAAAAATGTAACTCCTTTTTGCTCACATGTTGGATGTAAAGCATTTTGCAGTGATAGTTAAAGGTGCAGTGTGTGGGATCTGGCGGCAGATTGCATCCACAGTGAGTGGTGAAGCAAGAGAGAGAGAGAGAGTGGCGGCAAATTTGTGTGAGCGTTAGATTAGTTTTGAGAATATCAAGTGAATGCACAGTGGAAGTTGCAGTTTTTGCAGAAATAAATGCTCCTCAAGACTTGAGACTGACATATTAAATTAACAAAGTGCACGTCTCTCTGGCTTTTAAAAGGAATTCCTTTAACAGATAGATGAAGCCAGCAAAGTAAAAATAAAAGAGGATAACATGAAAATAAATGTCTTTCAGTTAGAACACCTTAAATGTTCACACTAATGCCCTGTCAGCACACAGCTTCGTTACCTCTCCTCAGGGTGAGTGGGCTGTGATCAGACTGTCCACTAGAGGTCATCGTTCCCTGGAGTCCCTTCTGTCCGATCACTGGAGACAGCTCCTTGTTCTTCAGAGTACTGAGGACACACAGTGAAGGAGAAACAACACACACAGGAATTACAAGCCGCCTCTCTTTAATAACACGTCAAGCCTGTTTCCATAAATCTCTTGGCATATTAAAATGAAAATATGAGAGCACCCATAGTTCAATGTCAAATTGGCTGAGTGACCACCGTTGCAGGCGAACATGTCGTCTATACTGCGGCGCAGCAGAAGCAGCTCAAAAATCCCAAATAAACCCTAATGGCTTAATGGATTTTCTTTACTTTTACAGCGCAGTGCAGCCAGAATGCCAATGAGAAGAAGGTCAACACATAACCAGTTTATACTCTCAGCAGATGAGGCATGAATGGATGATGAAGCGATGCACATCTGGGCTCAATATCAAACATGTCATTAGCTGATCAACATACATTGTGTTGTTTCTGTTCAAGGTCTCTCAGTCCACACTCAGGGCTGACTGGGCCCACTGGTATGACTCATTTAACGCCCACTTTTTATAATGGTATGCACTTGAATTTCCTTTGTTGCCTGGCAACTGCCTCCTGAATATCCTGGCAACATGAAAAGTTATGGATTGCATTCATGGCAATTGTATTAAAAGATGGATCTGATAATGGCGTTCCTAAAGAGAATTGATTCCCATGACTGACGGATGCACAATAAATAAGAAGAAAGAAGAGGGTGGGGCTGTCGGGAGCATCTTAATCTCACCCATCCCCGTTTCTCCTCTCATCATCCCTCCCTCATCTCTCCATCTGTGTGTGAGGTGTGTTGGAAGTTAAGCAGGGGTCTGTATTTACCTAGTCAGCTTGGCTCCTCTCTCCCGGCTACAGGCACAGGCTGCCCATGGAGGGGGAGCAGATAGGGGGGTGTTGGGGGGTTTGGGGGAGCCCAGGAACAGATCGTGGCGAGTAAGAACGAGCGGGGGTTTGATGTAAAGGGTGGAGCCATTCGCTTCGGACGGGGCCGCATGCGAAGCGTCAGACAGTGAGGCCTGTTTGGGCAGGTGCAAGGAGCTGGGTTTGGGGTTGGAGTTGAGGTCAAGCGGCTGAGGGGACGGGCAGAGGGAGTGGGGGGGCGGGGGCGGGGGTGGGCTGTAGCCGCAGCGGCGTGAGGGAGGGGACGGGCCGGGGGGCACGGATTCGGGGTTGGGAGCGACGGGACGCAGACACGGAGGTGCTCGGGTGTAGAAGTGGTGGTGAGGAAGCGAGTGGGAAGAGCAAGAGGAGGAGGAGGAGGAAGAGGAGGAAGAGGGGTAAGGGGGAGGCGGCCTCTCCTCCTCGGGGGAGGGGTAGGCGTAACAGGAGTCCGACCAATTGGAGGATGCATCATCTGAGCTGCAATGATAAACACGTCAATGTTTCATGGGGGATTGAGCTGGTCTCCAGAGGCTGAAATGAACTCATTAGTATCTAGAGGTTAAGAGCAGCGGGAGGTATTGATCTATCAGTTTGGGAGGAATATTAATTATTGTGTCAGGAGGGAGAAGTAAAGGCTCCAGGGGGAACAGCACAGAGGGAATAAAGAGTAGGTGCTATATGGTTCTCAAATCACAGAATTGAAATAAAACAGAAAAGTCACCTCATCCATTGCAGCGCCTTGCGACAATGGACTGTTATGCTGTTAATGATGCTTGGACTAATGACAGAAACAGAAGATGTAGAAGTCATGCACGTGCAGCAGCTGAACTGTGGATGAACTTTTCTCAACTTTTTCCACAATTAGTTAAAAACCCAGCCTGAAGAGACGTGAAAAACACCACTCAAGCAGAAAAAATTCATTCTCCACACAATTCAAAGATGATGAAATAAACAACAACAAAAAGAAACTTAAAGTGGAAGTGAAACGTTCAACAAAGTTAAGCTGGAAACTAAATGGATTTCCACTCTAATGAACCATTATATTACAAACATGACAAATGTCAGCATTTAAAAGAAAGCTTTGTTTCATCTTTCCTGCAGCTTTCGTGACAAGAGCGCCTCCATGTTGCAGTACTCTAGCCTGTGATGTCACGAGAATGGTTCATTAGAGTGGAAATCCATTTAGTATCCAGCTTAACTTGGTTGAACGTTTCACTCCCACTTTAAAGAGCAATCACAAAGTTCGACATGCTTCATCAGAGGTGAGACACAGAGGTGATGGCGAGCATTTCGTGGGGGGGGAAACAGAAAGAAAACGTGGAGCAGACGGCGCTGTTCTGGTGTCAGTTGCAGGGCGCAGCAGCACACGCGGCGGGTGGAGAGGGAGCAGCAGCAGCAGGTGGGAGGTGTGTGAGGTGTCGGGAAGGGTGGTGAAACAGGAGGACGGGTGGGGGGGGCACGACAGCCTTACCTGGCTCGGTCGCTGTTAGTGGGAGGAGGGGTGGGGGAGGGGGAGGCAGAGAAATCCCCAGTCTGCTCGGGGACGAGAGCGTCAGTGGACGGGACTGTGGAATGCACGCTCGGTGGCGTGGAAGAGGTTTTACGCGAAGAAGACGAGCCCCTGCGCGACACCCAAGTAGTGTCCATCACCCTGACACCCATGCTGCAGTGGGACAGAGATGCACAGCCAATCAAATCAAGGGAGGACGTGTGAGTGGTTCAGGGGAGGTTTCCACACCCTGAACCGATCGTCAGGGCTGGTTAACACGGATTATTGAAAGAGGCCTGACCCTGGATCAGCTTCTAGGGTCACTCTACTCCACCCACACAGCCTCGTATGGGTGTAGATACGATCCTGAGCATGCAGGAACAGAGAACAACATTTTATCTACAGTTCTCCTGCAGGATGACGATGTATGAGATGTTAAATCTTTTGATAACTGCAACACAAGAGCAGTTTGGATGAAATGAACAAGAAGTAGACGTTATGGTCCCTTTGGCATTAAGGAAATAACTACAAGACTAGTTTGACATTTTGGGAAACACCCTTATTCGCTTTTGTGTCAAGAGTTAGATGAGAAGATTGACACCACTATCATGTCTGTCCATTCAAAATGGAGCTAACAGCCAGTTAATTTAGCTTAGCATCAAGACTGGAAACAGGGACTAGCCTGACTCTGACCTACCAGCACCTCTAAAGCTCTGTAATTAACAAGTTAGATCTTGTTTGTTTCATCCATACAAAAACAGAAATGTAATGTTATTTCTTGGCCGGGAGCAGTGACTTCCTTCCATTTTGTTTTTTTAACTTCCAGTTACTATTGCAGTTGCTATCTGTAGTTAACTCAAGTAAAAAAACGTCCTGACTGGTTCACACAGCCTACTATACGTTTCTCAAAGCTGGGAAAACACGTCCACATTTATGAGGAGGTCATATGACCTGAAAACCAACACGTTCTCATCCCAACTCGTCACATACTGACGCTTTGTCAGACCCCTCTGCGTCACTTTTCCATCGCAGTAAACACGTGCTTAATGTTGTGAATTAAACAAAAACACTTTCTTATTATTTAGCAAAATAAGCAAAGCAACGTATTTCCCAAAATGTAGAACTTTAAATTGAAACAGGAACTAAGTTAACTATGACTACGACTAAACAACAAGAGGCTATTGTCCTCACAGGCTGAACAAGTCTATCCAGCGCCAGAAAGATGCTACTTAAGTAAACACAGAAAGAAAGGCCTGCTTTGTCCTCATCACCCCGCTCTGTTGGAGACATTGAACTATAGGAGTCCAAGTGTGTCACTTCAGGCAGACCCCGACCGGAGCGTTAAACACACGACAAATGACCGACACTTCCTGTCAACGTGCAGCTGAGACGAACAGATGATGAATAGACCGATGAGAGGATGACTCGGAGGGGGAGGAAGGATCTATACTGTACCTTTGTATCTTCCTAATGCTGCGTAGTTAAAAACAGAGACAAGCACAATGAGGACAGGGAGTAAAGATCATGGAGGACACAGCGTCTCCGCGGGCTCATTAACAGCACTGTTATCAAAGCAGCAGAGCAACTTTGGCAGGAGGAACTTTTAAAGACGAGAGCCAAGATGGAGGAGCAAAGTGGGGAGTCTGGCCTGGCGGGGGGGCTGCAGGGGGACGAGAGTCACGCTGAGTGTAATGAGGAGAGCGATTTGAGGGGTGACATGTGCTCTCCCTGAAGTGCTCCAGTCACATCGAAACCCAGAGAGGAAATCGTTCCTTTTAGCGCTAATTAGGTCAAAGTTTCCCTAATGGATACAAGAAAATCCCCCCCAAATATTAGAGAAAAATGTGAGAGTCAGTCTGGTACATTCATGCATCACGCTGAGAATTAAATAATCATAGTACAACTACAATATTATGGCCAAAAGTATGTGGACACCCTTCATTTATGTTCTTTTGGACCCCTTAGTTCCCATGAAAGGAAATGTTAACACTACAGTGTGCAAATATATTTTAGATGATAGTGTGCTTCCAACTTTGTGGCAACAGTTTGTCACACTTTGACGTCGTCACCATGACGTCACCCATTGGTTTGTAGACTACGGTTTTGATGCCTCGAGTTCAGCATTTTGGCCGTCGCCATTTTGTTTTTTTGCAACCATTAGTGACACGAGAGGGTGGAGCTAAGTACAATTTTTCTGACAGAAATCTCTAAAATTAAACACACACATGCAATTTTTCTGCCTTGTATGTCCAGAAACTACCTATAAATTATTCTCAGATTAATGTAGAGGGTAGGCAAAGAGTATAGAAATAAATAATAACAATAATAATAAATAAATAAGTAAGTAAATAGTTATAATAGTATACATATTTAGACGTAAAAAAGTATGACAATAGAATAAAAATAATTTAGTTTTACTTTTGTACAGCAATTTCTAGGCGGATGTTTAACTGGCGTCATTATGGTAGTCGACTTGATTACAGTCCAAAATGGCAGAGGCGTAGCTCTGCTGCTGGGCGCTGGCGTTGCAAAGGAACGTATAATTGACTTTCACTTCTTAGCGATTTATGTTCTTTGGGGTTAATGCAGTGTGTGTCATTCAACTGGTCCTGAGAATGATGGGAAATTATGTCATTTCTATTCTTCACATGCAGGCGCACAGATCCCTAAGTGTCTGAACATCCATTATCTTTTTGAGAGAGGTACGTAGAAATTTAAAATCTAACTTTACAACCATGTACAGAGCCAAATCTAAAATCTTTTGTATATAAAGAAACCTCTCTTTGAAAAGCAGCCTGACTGTGCTGAGCCTGCTGGTTCTGAAGAGTGTGTTCCTATTGAAAACTGAGCTCTATTGATCAGATCCAACACACACACACACGCTGGGACCAGGTTTAATTAGCTGGGCTACATGTGGTCTCAGGGCTGCAGGGCTTAGTCGAGCCGCAGGGACTGATAAGACCGATGGTGTATTAAAGAGACACAGACACAGACAGAGAAAAGAGAAAGAAAGCCACTGACTGATTTTCAGCTAATCCTCCTCCACAGCTTGAGGATTGCCTGATTCCTCATTTCACAGACTAAATGTCATCTCTCTTTTCTCTTTTCTCACTTTCTTACCCCTCTAGGCTGCAGATAAAGAGTGATACGGTATTCTTTCTGTCCACCTCACAGTGAAACTGAGCTTCTCACTGAGGTCACCTCTCACATGAAACGTGTGTAATCAAAAGGGAATTCTTCTCACTCTTACTTCACATGTCCGACCCTGTCAAAAAGGCAGTCATGTAGAAACTTTACGTGCCTCGAAGTGGCCGTGTCCAGGAAAAAAAATTAAAGCTAACTTGTCATTTGAGCTGTCAGTTAGGATCCACCCTGAATGAAGCTGTAAGGACATCACAGAGGTAGAGAGGACTACTGATTGAGTGACATGATTGTGTGGAATCATTGGGAGGTTTAAGACCAGTTTCCTCTGACTTTTTGTTGGATTGTTGGTGCAGTTTTATCTCACAGTTCTGGCTTGTTTAACCATAATTCTTTTCGTTTTATAAGCATACTGAGCTCATGTTTGCAGCTCGTTTAGATGTGGTAACGGACACAACTTGTATACAAATTTCTTGAACAGAACTGCCTAAGGATGCAAAATTAATTTCAGTGTAAACTGACAATTAAGTTGTATCGAATCGCGTATCGTAAAGTAACGTATCATATCTTATCGTATCGCATCGTATCGTATCGTATCGTATCGTAATGTATCGTAGCATATCATAACGTATCATATCATATCATAACATATTGTATTGTATTGTATTGTATCGTAAGGTATCGTTACATATCGTATCATAACATATATCATATCAAATCATATCATATATCATATTGTATCGTATTGTATTGTATCGTATCATAACATATCATGTCATATATCGTATCGTAATGTATCGTATTTTATTGTATAGTATAATATATCGTATCGCAACATATCGTAACATATCGTAACATATCATATCATATATCGTATCATAACGTATCGTAACATATCGTATCGTAACGTAGCGTATTGTATCGTATCATAACATATCATATCGCAACGTATCAGAACATATCGTATCATAACATATATCATATCATATCATATATTGTATCGTATCGTATCGTATCGTATCATAACATATCATATCATATCATATATTGTATCGTATCGTATCGTATCGTATCGTATCGCATATTGTATCGTATTGTATCGTAACTTATCGTATTATACTATTTCTTGAGCCTGCTCCAGTGACTGGTTGATTGCGTATAATCCCCAAAACTGCAGCTAAATGTGTTGCAGATGTAATCCCAGGAGAAATAGAGGGGTCGTACCCGTCCTTCTTATAGAACTCCAGCATCATGTTGTCCGTGGCGACGCTGAGCGGCCGACGACTCTGGTCGTTCTGCTTCCGCTCCATCTGTTCCATGTCCGGAGACGGCATCAAGCTGTAGTTGGCGTTGTGGTTGGTGTGCACCGGGCTTCCGTAGTTCCCCGTGACGTTGAACTCGATTTCTAAGAAAAGGACGAGATGCAGAAACAATTCAGAGTCTTATTCTGTGAAGAAGCCGATCTTCCTCCTAAATAAAACTCTATTTCCTCTCCTCACCTCCAGGGAAGATCCAGTCGGCGTGCTGGATGATGGGCTCGATGATGCCGACGATCTGCAGGGAAACCGTGGTCATCATCTCTGTGCTGTTGCTGCAGTGGACAGAGAGGAGACGGAGACTTTTTTATGGTGATCTTGAGGATTTACACTCAGACGTTGATGAGCACATTTTCATGATATTACAGACGCATTAAAAAGAAGGAAATTAAAACCATTTCGGAAATGTTGGCCATTAAATTACTAATTAAAAGTTAGTGAGGGATAAAGAGTTTGTAAGATTTACACAGAGATGTAACGGAGGTGTCCTTCACCCTTTCCAAACTGCTTACTCATCATCATCATCATGAGTGCACTTTATGATAAAATAGTCTCCAGGAGATGTAGAAGCCTTGTGCCTATTGGCCATTTTGTTATTAGCACTGTGAGCTCCAAGCAGCATCATGAATATTAGCAGATATTCAGATTCTCCACTGAGAAAAATGAGATAGAGAATCCCTGTGGCTACAGAGTCCTTCTCTTCTCTCTCTGGCTCTCTGCTACATGAGTTACTGCATAAAAACAGATAAATCTATAGCATTTTCTTGTATGAATTTTGAAAAGAAGTTCCTTGAAAATATATATATTGTATTTTATATTGTTAATATTGTTCAATAAAAGTCAGTAAACTACTGTAACTATGCATCTGTGTTGTCTCACCCTTCGTTGTGCATCCACAGCAGGTTCGGTCCGAGGACAATCGCGATGTTTCCAGGCGTCATCTTGTTCACGTCCTGGTAGTCAGTCAGTTTGGAGAGGAATTTGATCAAATACCTGTTAAAAAAAAGAATGCATTTTACAGCAAATCCAGTTGTTTTTTAAATGGTTTATTTAACTTAAGACTGTTACGACCGCTGCGACACGCGCTCCATGTGTTTAACCCTCCTTGTATTCCTCAAGTATATCTCAAATATACAAAATCAACAAATTTGGAGCTGCATAGTTTTCGCTGGACAGCTGCGACATACAAAACTAAAAGTGCGTCAGTGCAGGAGGCTGAACATTTCAGGAAATGCATGAATTTATCAGCTCAGTTAGTGAGATACTTTGTCGCTGTCTGGGTTAGAGTACAGTAGCTGTTGATACTGAGCCAAATGTAAAGCTACAATCCCACAGATCTACTTTTGTGTCATATTTTCAGTAGTAGTGTATAGATGTGAAATGAGACGTGTAATGTGAGAAATGTGAGAAATAACAGAACAATACTGAGCTGAAATCCAGGTCATGTTTCCCACCCTCCTTATGTTTAAATAAGGACTTAGTATTATGATGTATGTAGTGTTACGACAGTGGTTAGAACAAGAACAATATGCTTCCACAGCTTATAATTATTACAGCAAACTATTATCACTATTTCTAAGAGACAAAAATGGGCCAGTGTGTCTCAGTGAGAGCAGCAGAGCTGAATGACTCATCCTGAGCTGAACTACAGTTGAATGAACATCAGGCAGCTCATTCCAGCGAGCAGCGATCATCTGGACAGGTCTGACATGTCTTCTCAGAGGACGACTGTCTAAAAATACGCCCTATTTGTGCGATTCGATGATGACACTGACAAGTGCTGCAGTATCTCTGCTCTTCCAATTTCTCTCCCGTCCCTTTCTCCTCGTCGGGCCTTTTGATCGGGAGATAAGCCCGTCGGCAAATATCAACGGCTCGTCTTAATCCAGCAGCAAATACAGCAACACCTTTTCTCAACAACGTTCTACGACTGAAGTTTCTTTCTCTTGATTAGAAGCACATCATGAAGGTTTGGAGTTTCCATGCTAACAATCAGTGACACCTGTTGACCAGTGGCAGAACTAGACAGCTTTGTGCAACAGATGAATTGAAGTCTGACTAATCATTTTAGCTGTCTGACTTCCAACAGGAGAGGAGCACGAGGAGAGAAACATGGACACAGTGACTCACTTAAAGTTGTTGTTGTTGGCTGGGGGGAGTTTCTCACAGGCGTTGAGGAGAGCCTGCAGCCTCTTGTCTTGGTCTTGAATGCTGCAGGACGACAGAAAAGAGAACAGAGGTTGAACATGTATAAACTTAAAGATAAAGATCTGACAACGACATGATGAAATGAAAAGATACAGACTTGGAGGCCTGGATCCAGTCGTTGTAGAGCTCGTATGTCATTAACGGCTCAGGGAGCTCCCGCAGGTACGACTTCAGAGCACCTGGAGGGAATAAATAATAAGATAAATGCATGTATGCATGTGTGCAGAGACAATGCATATATAATGTGGATGTGTCTGCAGGCCCGTCGCCAAGGAGGGACACTGGAACGATGCCTAAGCCGTTTTCATGCTGTCATAACGTCATACGGCGCTGTCAAGATGTTATTTACTATGTTGCAACGGCATCATGAAAGTCGTTTGCACAAAAATGAAGTAAAAATAACAGTAATTCTTTGGGTTTATTGGCTGAATTACAAATACACTGCAAGAATAAACTGGTTTAGTAAGAAAATCACATACAAAAAATATTGTGAATCTTGCACAAGCATCATAATGCAGCCCCGTTGCACAAGAGCAAAACTCTGATCATGTGAAGGCAGCTTTAGGTCCTGCAGTGGGTATCAGGCTGTGTGGTCATAAATCAACTAGACCTTCTGACAAGTGACACCTCTAGCTCACTAGCTCTGACCTACAGAACCTTTAAGCTGCTTTTAAATCCTACTTTCACCTAAATCACCTTTATCTGCTCAGGTTAAACTACAGTTTATCACTTGATAGGAAACTTCATCTGAATGCTACTTCCACTAGTCTTACCGATAACCAAGAGGATGGATTATTGCAAACACACACATAAATTTATTGGGAACAGAATTGATTTTTGTTAACTCAAATTAATTAACTCAAAAGGATTCTTTTCATGATAATTATTTCTTTAAAATATAAAGTTTGTGTTTTTTCTGTCCACAGATATAACTGCATTTAGACACACCTACGCTAATACAACAAGCACTTAAAAATAAACTCCACAACACTGATCAGAACTAGTGGGTGGCACAATGTAATTTTTTCAGTGCTGAGGAGGAAGGCAACGGCTGACTGGGCTTCTTCTTCTTCTTCTTCTCTCTGGTCTGCTGCGATCATTTCCCCCGGGGGTGCGTGGGATGGATGACAAACAACAAAGTCAGGGCATCCCTCACTGGGAGACAGCTCCTGCTGTGGTTCTGTCTGAGAGTGGACGTGTCTGTGTCTATACAGGCGTTGCTGCTAAATAAACACATTAAATGTGACGTTGAAACTACAGTAGACGCTCCTCTAGTTTGTTATATTTAGAGAGAAACGCCTGCTGTTTCTGATTGATGCTGATGGAAGATGACCCCCACCCCCCACCCCCCCCAGTGGGACAGGCTCACAAATTAGATTTGCTGTCGGAGCTAACCCAGTTTATTATGGGATCATTAGAGGGATACGGCCTCTCTCCTTCTCCACATGCTCCAGTGAACACGGCTGACTGACTGACTTTGATTTGATATTTAATAAAAGAACATATTGTTCCTGATGGGTGAAGACATCGTATCTGCAGACTGTGTGGTTTTCATCGCTGCACTGAGGAGGTTTCCAAAGAGTCTGACAGATATAAAAATGCAAACACTTGCACTCACATGTAGACGAGCAGCAGTATGTGGAGTTTGGATTAAAAAGCTACAAAAAAAAACTGACCTGACCTTCATCAGGGTTCAAACAAATAACCTATATTGATGATTACACTTGAAGGAACCAGAGGGCTTCTTCAGTAACATATTTTTCTTTTACGGTTGAAAAAATTAATTACTTTGACACATTGTTCTGCAATTTCTCAGGATCTATGTGAAATTATTTTTAGCTTGTTGTTTTGGAGATATAAGGTTTTTTTATGCTGCAGTCAGCGCCGGTGAAGACGAGCACCTTCCTCACAAAAGAAAAAGATCAATAACAGCATCATAAAAGCTGTTCTTTCTTCTGTCGTCTATCGGGGTTGTTTGGTGCAGAAGATGAAGAATCTGTCTGACACTAATCCAAGTTATATCTGGCATTTATCTCCAGACATTTCTGGGATAGTTTATTGAATATCTCTTATAAAAACAGAAATACAGACAGAGAAACCGCTCTTTTAGGCATCCGGAGAAGCAAACTGAATCCTAATAAAGTCTTAAAGTAATGTCTCATGTGTGGCCAAGACTTCAAATGAACCTTTAGTATGAAACTCACTGCTGAGGTTTACGAATGACAGAATCAGTCATGTGTGCAGGAGAAATAAACATACAACTGATTACTAGGGATTTTTATGATGCAGGGCTGGGAGTGAGTCTTTGCCCCAAGCGAGGGAGTTTAAGTATCTCGGGGTCTTGTTTACGAGGGAGGGTAAAATGGAGCAGGTGGTTCGGTGCGCCGTTAGTAGTGATTCAGGCGCTGTACCGGACCGTTGTGGTGAAGAACCGGAAGGCGAAGCTCTCGATTTACCAGCCTATCTACGTTCCAATCCTCACCTATGGTCATGAGCTTTGGGTAGTGACCGAAAGAATGAGATCGCGGATACAAGCGGCCGAAATGAGCTTCCTTCATAGGGTGGCTGGGCTCAGCCTTAGAGATGATAGGCTGAGGAGCTCAGACATCCAGAGGGAGCTCGGAGTAGAGCCGCTGCTCCTTCATCTGATCAGAATGCCTCCTGGACGCCTCCCTTTGGAGGTTTTCTGGGCTAGGCCAACTGGCAAGAGGCCCCGGGGTAGACCCAGAACACCCTGGAGAGATTATATATCTCATCTGTCCTGGGAACGCCTCGGGGTCCCCCAGGAAGAGCTGGAAAATGTTGCTGGGGAGAGGAATGTCTGGGATTCCCTGCTAAGCCTGCTTCCCCCGCGACCCGGCCCCGGATAAGAGGAAAAAAATGGATGGATGGATGATGCATGTTGTTATGATGTTTGTGCAGAAGTGAAGGTGGCGGGGCAGACGTCTCAGTAACACATGGACGTAAGAGAGTGTGAGCCAAATATTAACGAGCAACGGGTGCCAACTCATAAATCTAACCCTGTAAGGCCAGTTTCACTCCCTAGACGATGGCAACAGACGGTGCAGCTACAGTAGGAGACAGGTGGGTGTTATATTTGGAGAGCTCACCTGCGATGGCGTGGGGATCTGCAGAGTACTCCTGAACATCCAACACGCCGCAGTCCAGAGACGCCTTCAGCTTCTTCAGTTTGGAGGCCGAAGGAGCGACTCTGAACAAACCCTGAGACACAAAACATGACGACACAAGTTCAAACCTCCACTCCTCTCCCACAGGAACAGGAAATGGAAATATTTAAATTAAACTAGTATAACTGTCATACGAGAGCATAATTCCTCTGAATGGTGGAGCTGGTTTTGGGCTAAAAGAATTAGAAAAACTACCCGAACACTGCTTCATTTATTTGATAACTTTACATTCAGATCAAGATTTTACATAAAAACGTGATCAGTTTATGAAATATACCACACTGTTATATATATCATTATTATTATTTTCTTTTTCTCTAGAATCAGAATACTGTTTATTGCAAAGTAGGTTTGGTATATGGTACTGTATGCTTTGGTATAGTTAAGCATAACACAAACATAGTAAGAGAAAAATTTTATTTAGAATAAAAGACAAGAAATATAAATATAGAAGAAAATTGCAATTGAAAAAAAAAAAAAATACAAAATACAATATATCTGAGGTAAAATAAAAGAGCTGTGCAGTTTTTAAAAAAGGTAGTTTTGTGCAGAAATTAGCAAAATTGTCCAAGGAAGCTCCACCTCAACAAGATACAAGATTATATTTCTTACACGTCAATGCATTAATAATAATAATAATAATAATATAATCATATAATGTAGTAGCTAGAGCAGTAAATAATATCACAACAGTCTGAAAGCGGCCATTCTGCACAATGAGCACTTCTATTTTTGATATGTTCATTACATTTTGCTGAAAATACTTCTGTACTTTAGCAAAAGTTTGAATGCAGGATTTTTACCTGTAACAGAATATTTCAGTATATTTATGTAGTTTTTATGTATATAAATAGTGTTACATGTATATAAATTTATGAATATCCTTCACATAGTTTCAGTGTTTTTTTGAACAAGGGTTGTTGTTGATTCATATCATATTTGCAAAACTTTTTGGACGTTAAACTCAACTGCTAATGAACGAACAGCTGAGTCAGCAGCAGAAATGTTTTGAATCAATTATTTCAACTGTCAAACAAACTGTCAAACTGAACTCTGAAAACACCAAAAATAATGTGATTGTCATCTTTAGATGAAAATAAACAAATCTCTTTCTGCTGCACATCCCAAAACATTATCCATAATAATGTTCAACAAACATCACATTACGTCTAATGACTGTAGAATGGAAATCAAGTTATTCATCATGACTTATTTGTCTTTTAATCTCATAAAGAAAAACATTTACTGTGCTCTCAATATGTCTCCATTAAACAATCATTACATGCTGAGCAATTAAAGCTGCACAGCTCAGTGGCTTAATAACATTAGAAAATTACAATCCACACATTAATTAAACAGTCGAGGATTGTTTGTTTCTTTGAGGAAACCAAACTGTAGCCTGGACCTCGTCACATTTCAATGACTTCATCTCACCGGTAAATGTGTGTTTACTGTGTCTGTGTCATGTAACAGACAGATACAGTGTGTGTGTGTGTGTGTGTGTGTGTGTGTTGTTGTGCAGTCTGACCTCCTCCTGCATGCCACACTCCAGCAGCATGGTGACACAGGCTTCGATGGGGAAGGCAATATCTCTCCCGCTGAGCGCTAAGTGCTCCTCTAATGGTTTCCCGTAGCACGGCTTCTCCACCCAGGTCTCTGTCAACACACACACACACACACACACACACACACACACACACACACACACACACACACACACACACACACACACACACACACACACACACACACACACACGCATAAATACAGCAGCAGCTACAGATGCAAAAAATCATCATCATCAGGCTGCAGGAAGTTACCAAAACAAACAGGAAATATATTTTCTGGAGGATCTTAAAGGCGCCGAAAACCTATTTTCTTATTCAGTTTCTTCCTCTAAGCGACGGGGTCCTGAATGAAGAAACTGTTAACTGTTATTGCACCGATATTGCACATACTGTACATATTTTCGGTGCGTATATATATTAATTTATATATTATTGTTATTATTAGTATTTGTATTGTTGTTTTGTCATGAATAATAATAATAATAAATAAATAATAATAATCACAACAACAATAATACTATTAATGTTATTATTATTAATATTAATAGTATTATTATTATTATTATTATTATAATTATTATTATTATTATTATTATTATTATTATTATTATTATTATTTCTATTATTAATAATAATTATAATAATAATAATAATAATAATAATAAAAACAATAATAATAAACTTTATTTGTATAGCACTTTTCATACAAGAAAAGCATGCTTTACAATCAGGGAAAATAAGATGGAAAATAAAACACTTGATAAAATAAGATAAAAAAATAAAAATAAGTAAGTTTTGTTTTATTCTATTCTAATTCAAATATTTTGAATATCTGTTTGTATTGTATGATGACAATAAAACTCTGATTGTTGCTTATTTTGTCACAAATATTTAATGTTACCTAAGAAACCATGTTTTCAGGTTCTTTAACTTATAAAAAAACATGTTGGCTGAAGAGGAAACTGGCTGACAAAATATATAATAATATAATAATAATAACCTATAACCTCTTCCTGTTTGTGAAAGAACCTACAAGGTCAAGAAGTACATCTTTCACTTGTATTGATCATATTTCTACTAATGCTGAGGATTTATACATAAAGGCTACGTCTGAACCTGTTGATTTTAGAGTTTAAACTGTAATTAAAACTGTTAATTTCCAACAGCAGGACCTCAAACTGTTCATAAACACATGCAAACTAACACACTTCAGCAGAGCGTGATGTCAGAGAAGGACAAAACAGAGTGCATGATGGGTGTGTTAGTGTGAAACTCACCCTGATGAGCTTTGATCTGGGGCAGCACGCTCTGAAGCAGCTCTAATGACTTCCTGTGGTACTCTGCCTGGACTTCTATCAGCTGGACAGAAAACAGAGATCAGAGAGTCTGAGATGGACTATAGATGGAATATTTCCGTTTCCTCACTGGAGCCACGGAGAGATGTTGTACTTACTGTCTGGAAGTAGCTTGCATAGTCAATTTCTTTGGCCACAAAACTGTACATGTCTGCTGATAACTGATCCTGGTGAAGACAAAACAAAAACATGTTTAAAATAAATGATGAAAGTTTGGAGTGTTATTTAACCTCCTTTGCGACAAGCTAGTATGACATTGACCTGAATGATAAAGACACTTAATAAACAGCATTGTGGAAATAAAACAGTTAATTGATTGTGAGTAAAAGTGATCACTGACTCGACAGATCTCCATGCGGTTGGCTGCCTCCTCCATCTCTTCCCTGTGGTGGTCGGCCTTCGCTCCCGTTGGCTGCAGGTTGCTGGACAGTCCTGAAGACTTGGTGGACTGATAATACCTGGAAACAACATACACATCGCTTTTTCAATGTGTTTTTGGACTGGAGAAGTATTCAGATCCTTTACTGCAGTAAAAGTACTAATACCACACTGTGAAAATACTCCACTACAAGTAAAAGTCCTGCATTCAAACCTTTACTTCAGTAAAAGTGTGTATCAGCTAAATGCACTTGAAGTATGAAAAGTAAAAGTATTGACTATGCAGTAAAATGTAGTATCGCAGTAGTATCTTAGTCAGTGTTTTACTATTATATCTGATGTTTCTGGATTAATATTACTGCTGCATTAATGTGTATGTTGCATTTTAACTCCTTTATAACCTGCTGGCTAGTTTAACCTACAGCAATGCATCATGGTCTATAAGATCATTATCTGTTTGCTTTGTGACGTAAAGTTTACAAATAATATCTTAATCATTAACAAATACTTATATATATAGTATATAAAATGTTATAATGTGTGCAACAACAAACTGTTAAAATAATATAAATTATAGCATTACTAATTTTGTTGTTCGTTAACAGTAAAATAACTATTAACTAAATATAATTAACTATCAATTTGCCGTTTATAAATGATGGTTATTATAAAGTGTTTCCTCTGAGATGTTTTGGAGTATAAAGTTAGTTACATAATATGTAAATATATGTAAGTAAAGTACCTTGAATGTATACTTTAGTAGAGTAGTAGTAGATTAAATGTGAACACAGCATGTTAAACTAAACAAAGAAATGTTTTTATTTGCCTTCAGCAGCTTCAGACTTTTGTTTTTGAGAGTGATAATCATCGACAACAAAATCTGACAGCACACAAAATGACTCCAGGCAAACAAAACAAAAAGCCAGCTTAAGTCTCCAGCTAACACTCGACTATCTCTCTTTATATATACGTGTTTCCTCATTCATTCAACTTAAGCTGTTTCCTCCTCTAACTCAAAGCCTCCTCTTCCCTCTCTGTCTGTCTGGCTTTCTGTCTGAGTCGAGTCTCTGGGTGGAGATAATATGTCTCGCTGCCAGAGGAGCTCAGCACACAGCAGGATGATGGGAAAAACTGTCGCAGATTTGGGTCACTAAAAAAAAAGAAAGAAAAACCCCGACTGACTGACTGGACTGCAGTGAAGAAAATCACATTTCTCTCAACATCACTGCTCAGAGTTGAGATGAGAGTGAATCAGCACAAAGAAAGTGGTGTGATTGTTTGTTTCAGCAATCAGAAAAACAGACTTCTGATTGGACAGGAGAGAAATCTGCTCTGACATGATGATTCAAGAACCTGTTCAACACTGAAAAATTATGAAAGTTGTGCAGCTTTTGAGCCACAAAGACCAACACACTTTTTCATCTAGAATGTTCTCTCACTTAAAGTTGCCCTGTGGAGAACACTTTTATAATACAGCGATTTACAGTGTCATTTTGTTCTAATACTTAGAAGTTCCTACTGGTACTTAAATGTAGATACTGTGAAAGAAAGTAAAGCCCCGTTTCCACTGCAGGAACTTTCCCCCCCGGAACCAAGAACCTTTTGAGGAAACTGATTGCGTTTCGACTGCAGGGACCAGGGTCTAAATTATGTTCCGGGGACATTGTATGGCGCATTTTTACCACCAAAAAGGCCCTGATCGGGGGGGTAGTTCTTTCTGAAAGTACAGGAACTTTCGGGGCGGATATTGCAGGGATGACCGTCGCTGATTGGTCAAACACAAACACTGCTTCAACTCGTGTACCGCTTCATTCATAAACAAGGAACTACTCTAATATCGATTTAGGACCATTTTAGGACGAGGGAGAACATCTGGCTTTGTCTGATTACATTAAAAATAAAGTTAGGCTCTGCTGTCGGCATCCATTTTATTAAAATTTTTAAAATGTATCTTTAAATAATTGCATCACACCTACAGTAAGTGTGCAACGGTCCTCTTTTCTCTATATCTGATTCTTGTTGGCTCAATTTCATCTCAGCATTGTGTCCTGAGTGCAGTGATTTTCTCAAAAGTGCTGATAAATTCCTCAAATACATGATGTATTTGTGCTTTATTACTTCCTCTTGTCTTATAGATTTTCTAAACATCAAATAACTAAACAAAGCTTTCCGGGAATCAATATTAAATTGTTGCCTTTTTACTGGCATTTTGGAAATTACACGTCTATTTTAAAAAATATTTTAAATTGTCATCAAATCCCATAAACAACAAATTGATTCGACTACAACAAATATTGCCCGTGTATAAAAGCTTGATATATCTTATTCTTCTGTTTTGGTCTTTTAATGGGATGTGTTGATAATAACAAGAATATTGTAATATCAACAGTCTTATCCTTTAAGCATTAAGTAAGGTTTTCACACCGCAGACGTTCATGGCTTCATCTTCACTGTGTGAAATCAAATCCCAGTGACATTCAGTGGGAAGCTTCAAGACCAGTCTACTCACAGAGGGATGGAGTTACTCACATCACAGCCAAGTCTCAGTCTCACACATACAGCGGTAACAGACTCACCGTGTTCGCGCTGAGTCCATGTCCAGCACCAGCTTCGCTAAATGTTTCCTTTGTTTCTGGATATTTGGGATTTCCACCTGAGAGGACGGAGCAGAGAGTCGTTGTTTGTTTGTTGGTGTGAAAGAGGAAAAAACACACTCAGTATTGTCAGAGGCTTTGCACCTGATTCTGGGTCTCATGAAGATTAGTTTACTGGCAGTAATCACGTACAGTACGTCCTGTATTACAGTGTACATGCTTTTCAACTGAGAGATACTTAAGATGCTGTAGCTACTTTTCTGTTTCGTTAGCTGTTCTTCATTGAATTACTGTAATATATTGTCTAAAAGTTAATAACAAACTTGAATTACCAAAAAAGGGACTAAAGTTTGGTGTCTTTTTCTAATTAAGCCCTATAATTAGTTTGATTTAATGACGCGGTCCTTCACACAGTGCGGTTTCTGTACCTCTGCGAGGTCGTACAGCGGCTCGACGACGTCCCGCTCGATGGTGAGCTCAAACAAGATGAGCTCGTGAGCCAGTTTCTCCTGCGTGTCGCCGCAGAGCTTCAGCATCTTCCTGCAACAGACAACAAACAGAGGGCATGCGTCACAATGTGAAATGTCTCTACCGCCGTTCTCCTGAATAATACAATGTTTTCTTTCTGAATCGCTGACATTTATGCACTTTATAAACAACAGTGATGCCTGAACATGAATTAATGCAGCTAGGTGATGTAACACAGTGTAACTCACTACAGTGGGGGGCATAAACACAGACATGAATACAGCTTGACGTCAACATGTGCATATAAAACATGATTTTATCTGCAGAAGTTTTTCTGTTTGCAAAGGACTTTAAAAATTTCAGACCAGTCAGAAGATCCTGGTATCATATGAAACTAGAAAAAACCTGATGAATCCATTGGTACCAACCATATCAGACTAGCTTGTTGTGAAGGAGGCTGAATAACGCTCAAAACTTGTGCTAAGTTTTGGCAAGGAAAAACTGGCATGGCCATTTTCAAAGGGGTCCCTTGACCTCTGACCTCAAGATATGTGAATGAAAATGGGTTCTATAGGTGCGCACGAGTGTGAGTTGACACAGACACACACAAATATTTACGTTTTAGTAAAATCTAAAATTTTATGCCCTCAATGTTGTATCAAATATCGTTATTTTTCAAGGTATCGAAGATAGAAATTCCAGTATTGTGACAACAGCATTGTGTTGAGCTCTCATGGTCGCAGAATAAAGAGGCTTTCTTGTTAAATAAAGGTTGAATTGAGAATAGAAAGAAGTAGAAGATAAGGTTTGTCCTCATCTGGCTGTATTTCTGAACATGAATGTGAAATCAGTTCTGGGTGATAAAAGCATTCATGTCATGTCGGCGTTTTTAGAGAGAAAGCTCTAACAATGTGGCAGATAATCAATAATGTGTGTTTGAGTGTGTACTCACCCTAGTAGAGACTCGTCCCCGAGCACCGCCGCCCCCTCCACCATACATTGTGCTAATGTTGTTAGAGGAAGCTTCTTCTGCACACAAACAAACACACAATCAATGAATCAGCCATCAGTCTGCTGAATGTGTCATTCAGCGCTGGAAAAACAAGTGAAACGAACCACACACATAAATACACACAGACACAAACCTGAAGGAAGAATCCATCCTTTCATTCTCTTAAACTGTTCGATAGCATCAGTTTGTTTTCTGTTAATTGTGATGAGGGAGATGCTTTGTAATTAAGCACCTTTTTAATCACATTTCTTGTAATGAAGCTTGTTGTTCTCTCTTTTCCTCTGCCAGCTTTATCTGCTCTATCTAACTCAGTACCACGAACACTTTCCTAATATTATTATTTAAGTGTATAGGGCTAACCTCGACTAAAGAAACACTCACTCATACGATTTCGCCAACTAATTGATAGTTGATTTAATCGACAGATCTATAAAACTGAGTTTCTCTACAAAGAATCACACAACAGCTCCACTTTAAATCTGGTGTTTACTACAGATGTGCTCATAAGTTTCTTCCAAATAAGACAATCAGGAAGAAAAAAGCATAAACTAGAATCACCGCCGCGCAGTTGTACGCCTCCGCCAAACAGTCCAGTCGCAGTTTACATTCATGTCTGTCCAAATATAATTAGCATATTAGCCAGTTATGGGCAAAAATGTGTTTTGTGAGGTCACAGTGACCTTTTAACCATCAAAATCTAATCATCATTGAGTCCAAGTGGAAGTTTGTGCCAATTTGAAGAAATTCGCTCAAGGCGTTCCTCAGATATCGCGTTCAAGAGAATGGGATGGATGGACAACCCGAAAACATAATGCATATATACATAGAATATAACTAATCGACTAAGAGGGGCCCTAAAAGTGTTTTTGGGTTTCTTCTCACCGATGGCGACCTGACAGACTTCTTCTCCACCTCCACGCCCTGCTGGCCCTGCAGACAGGCGGTCAGCTTCTTGTGTGTGCTGTGGGAAACCTGCTTGACCAGCTCCAGACGTTTCTCCACCTGAACACATAGAGAAGGAAAACACATGAGACAGGATAACATGTACACACACAACCACATGTTACAGTACACACATGCACGTACAGCCTCCAGCTAGAATAGATTCTGATTAAAAACATGTCTGCCTGGCGTCAACACAAGCGTCTCCTCCTCCGCCGCTGACGCTTATAAGACACCATTACCTGTCTCACTTAAATGCCTCTCATTTCATTATTAAACCAACTCAGTGGAACCGATGTCGCCGCCATTAATCAGATCAATTACAGCGCTGCACCCCGAGTCAATCAGCGGGGACGTTCAGCCTTTTGTCTGTCTGATTTCAGCGCTCATTAACGGCGCCTGAAGGCAGCTCAGAAAGCCATTTGGAAAAGTCATTTAATGCACACTGAACACTTTGCACAGATGATGATTTTGTTCCTGTGAGAGGCAGCAAACATCATTCAGAAAGATACTGAGCACACACACACACTTCATTGATTAGTACCTGTAGTAGGTCGTCACTTAAGACTTCTGTTTTTTCAGCCCTGGAAGAGAAGAGAAGAAGAAAAGGAGGCTGTTAGGGTGGAGGGGGAATTGCTAAATTACATAAACTGGGCAGCATACACACACACATAGTACTCAATCAAGGTAATAACATAATTTGCTGAATTTCAGCGCACATAATGAAGAATATTGCAGTTGCAGCCTGGAGCTAAAACGTTTATTCTTCAACTGTTTTGAAGCGGCTCAAGCTAATAAAGACAAAAACTACAAAGTCTCCGGTTGGAAATCTGACAGAAAACAGTGTTTGACCACCAGCAGAGATCAACAACTGACTCAGTCAATCTCTTTGTATAAGTGACACCAACTGCAAGTCTATCTGTCCTGGAAGAGAGATCCTCCTCTGGTCCTTTTGTTATGAAACTTTGTTTATTGCTTTTTCAAGCATCACATCTGCACATTTAAGAAGCTGAAAACAACAAATGTTTGGTGCTTTTGCTTGAAAAATAACTACAACGATAAATCATCTCTCAGAATAGTTGCAGATTAATTTACGGTTGATTGACTAATTGATTAATTGACTAATCGTTGCAGCTGTAATCCTTTTACCACATCAGTTTCCTCACTCACAACACCACAACCACAGTGGTTTGTTCAGGCTACCAGCAGGTTTAACAATCAACAATACACCTGTAAACACCATAAAAGCAGCTCAGCAGCAAAAACCACAACATTAAAACTAGAAACATGAAGCTGCAACTATAAAATCATTTCATATTCTCTTTACTGCCACATTGTTCTCAGAGTAAAATACATGAGTACAGCTGCAGACACAGAAATAAAAGTGGTTTAAGACTAAAAATCAAAGCGTATGACAACAAAACACGTGATTCATCATTGTCAAGCTCTGCTTTTAGAGATAAACAACCTGGAGGTAACATAGTGTACCTGTACACTGATTTATAACCACACCCTGCAACAGCTGGAAGCTATTAGGCCTGCAGTATGTTGACCCACATATGTCCACAGATCACTAGCTCCACTTCATCCCTGCATCTTTTCACTGTCTGTGCACACAAAACTATTATTTTTGCACATATTTGTATCGTCCACGATGTTACTCTCTCCTGTCGACAGCCTTAAAAACAGTAGGATTGATAAACAGGTGAGTGAATGAACTGAGGCGAACTTCTTCAGCTCTGCAGGTAGTAATTAAACAGGTAGAGGAAGCTGTAAATTATAGCTCACATGGGTCTAATTGAGACGACAGCTAAAAATCTGGTTGATCATGTGGATGTAAAGCCAAGACCGTTTAAATGTTGTGCAATGCGATCAGAGTAGCTCATTACGCAGGGTGTATACGTTGAAACTAAAGGCTTTATCAGCGGTTAATAAATCATACTTTATACGTCAGACACTTTAATTCATTTCATGACTGTTTGACGACTTACCCTATAAGTAAATAATGCTGCAGAGCGTCTGGTAACAACTGTCACACTTCATTTTACCATCATTTTCTAATAATATTCTGGGTGTGTTCCCGGAAAGAATTCAAATAATTTGTAACTAATTATAGGAAAATACAGACAGTTCAATTGATTGTGCCATAGGTAGGTACAACTAGATTATTACGATTATTTTCATGTGCTGCTATTCTTTCCTAAAAGATGTATTTTACAGCTACAAAGACGTAACATAAAGTGTTACCACAGCGTTAGGTTTAAATGTTTATTAATCAATATAATCAATATAGCATAAGTAAATTAATTATTAGCCATCAGTTACAAGTTATAAACCCCCAGTAAAGGCTGCCTAATTAGAAAGTGGTACCAACAAATACAAACATATATGAATACATGTAGAGCTGCAACGATTAATCAATTAGATGTCAATTATTAAATTAATCTCCAACTATTTGATAATTGATTAATTGGTTTGATTAATTTTTTAAGAAAAAAAAGTATAAATTCTCTGGTTTCTTTCCTCCTCTATGATAGTAAACTAAATATCTTTGAGTTGTGGACAAAACAAGACATTTGAGGACGTCATCTTGGGCTTTTGGGAAACACTGACCAACATTTTTCACCATTTTCTGATAATTTATGGACCAAACAACTAATTAATGATGCAAAATAATCAACAGATTAATCGACAATGAAAATAATCGTTAGTTGCAAACCTACATACATGCTATAAGTTCAGGTGCAATGAATCAGAACCCACTGTAGTCGGAGCACACAAGCTTATTTATGGATGATTTTAAGAATCCAAAACATACAATACCTCTATCACATCACTTCCTGAACCACACAGACAACTCATCCCCTCTGATCGTATCCTGACACAAACAGACTTCACTCTAATTTAAAATAAAAAACGCCGTAGCGGTTCGCCCTGGACTTACGGAGGCGGCTTGCTGATCTGCAGCTTTCTCTTCCACATCCCCCCCGAGGGAAACCACCTGTCTTCAGGCAGGAGCCGAGTGACAATAATTATGAATAAGGAGGTGGAAGAGGAGTGACAGAGGGAGGAGGAAGAGGGCGTGAGGGGAAGGAAGAATGAGACCTGACTATCTGGTCCTTTCACTCTTTCTCTCATCTCATATATTCTGTATGCAGTAAAGAAAATTATATAAAACATAAAAGACAGCGCTCTGATAATGACCTTTTAAACCCACCTAACACACACCTTTGCTCTCATGGCTGGATTATTATTATTATACATCTGGCTGAGTTGGAACAGCTGGAAGCAGCTGAGGATATAAAGGAAAAGCTCTTTTCTTTCATTGCTCCGTCTCCTCGGCTGCTGTCCGTTCTGCTGTGAGCCTCAGCATGCAGCTCCCCGACTGGCTCTCTGGCTCTTTTACACTCAGCTCTTAGCTAACGCAGCTATTACAGCAAGTGTGGTGCTTTTGTGCTCTCATTTAAAGGAATATTCCTGCAAAAATGCATCTTTTGAGCATCAAATACTCCCTGTTGGCTCAGACGGTGGCTTTTGGCTTGATATTTTACAGATGAGGACAGCTGTAGCCATCTTGGATTCATTTATTACGATCTTTAAGGTTAAATTACTCATTGGTTTGCTTTCCTCACTTCCGTTTCTCTTCTCGTCCACTGATTCGCTTAAGCTGAACAGCCATTGAGAGTGATTTCTCTCACCGACGGGCGCCGCCGCCGATACAACATGCTGAATCATCCGAAAAAGCCTCCGACACACCGCAAAAACTAGGGCAACGGTCCGAAATTGGCCGACCATTGACCTGGTGTGTCAGGGCCTTAAAAGCATGCACGGCCAGCCCGGTTATGTCAACAAAGCACGGAGAAGCTCTGATTACAACACACATAGAGGGAGATAGACTTCATTCTCTGCTCAGGTAGACATTACTCCTCTATATCTTTACATAGTTAATAGTTGTTTGCTGCTATATCAATACTCTGGATATCGTAAAGAGAACATTTAATAAGCAATTAATCCATCCAATAGTTCTTGAGGTATTTCACTAAAAACCACAAAGGTCAACCTCATGGTGGCGCTGGAGGAAAAGTCAAATTCAGTAGGATTCATCCTCTGGGGAACATAATTATCTTTACAAAATGTCACGGCAATCCATCCAATAGTTGTTGAGATATTTCAGTCTGAACCAAAGTGGTGGACCGACCAACATCAACAGCCAGCTGCATACGTATCAGGTGTATTATAGAGGGGGATTTAATCATGTCCATATCTGTGTGGCTTTGTGATTGTGTGTATAGCTTTAACAGACTGACAGTGTTTCTGTTAGCACAGTCACAGCAGCTTTGTCCCTGTGTGTTGATTTAACCTAATTTATTTCTGACACACACTGTGTGCAAATCCAGGATTTCTGCTCTGAGGTTTGAAGTAAATCACCGACAGTCTCTGGATTCATTTCCTCTCTGACAACAAGGACATGTGAGCAAGATTTACCAGCTCAGTGAATTTAACTACTAGGGGATAATGATCTTATTTACACACACACACACACTAATGTGCAGGTTAGCAATTAGTCAACACCAGTGCTGCTCCTTCACAAACACAGGTAATCCAAACATGCTCACAATGCAAAAGGCTGTTTGTCATTTTCTTTCCTCCGTGACGGTTGTTTAGATTGCATGCAGGTACACACACACACACACACACACACACACACACACACGGTATATGCACTATATATCATGGTATGACAAAAACAAGGTTTTAACACAAGCAAAAACTGCTGTCAGCTGCTAAAGTGAGTTTTTTTTCCAACCAGGCGACGAAACATTCACCGACTTCTTCTTGACCTCCCAATCCTGAATGTATTATATTTGCAAATGTACCTGCATAATAGAGTATAATAATGTCTGCATAGACAGCAGATGATTCAAATGTCTCGAGTTTGAACTGTCATGTCCTCAATTACCAGCAGGAGGCAAGATTCGATAATACTTTGACCACACGTCTCCCTGAGGGAAATGAATGTGATATTAACTGTATTTTAGAGCTGCAGCTGCAGCATAATGTAACTGCAGTGCTGCTGGATGCGTGAATGTCACGGTGGCTTTCAGGAAAAAGCAGCTGTACACTGAACAATGTGTGTATTCAGCGTGTATCAGAGGTAGAGAGCACATATTGACACACGGGGCATATTTTTCTGATGTGAAAATAGACGTTTTGAATAAGAAAACAGGTGCGGTGTGCATTTTAAACCATAAATATCTCCACCTAAAGGCCTTTAATGCACCTTTTTCTCTTTGCTCTGCCTGAAAAACCTTTTTAAATAAAACATGCTGCGAACGTTTCCCCGTGTTTGGCCGAGTCTCTGCATATGTGCAAGTGTTAGGAAAGGAGAAGGTCAGCTGTTAATGTTGTTGTGCTGACGTTTCCACTCGGGGATTTGGTCCTCGTAACGCGGCATGACGGCAGGTCACAGCTGAGGAAGGGAGAGGCTCAACAACACATGGTTCATATTTTGGAAAAGAAGATCAAAATCAAAGGGCTCAAAAGCTTGCAAGAAACTAAACGGTTGTGCCTCAGAAAAGAGGGGAAAAGACTATCCAGAATATGAATGTGAAGATCCTCCATCTTTCTCCTCCTCACTCTCTCCTCTCCTCTCTCTCTCTGCAGCTTTTTTGTTAATTGTTTGACACATCAAGGGCGCCACAGCGTCCCGAATCAAAGCCTCAGCAGCACTCAGGACTTTACTGCAGCATCAGCTTGTGTCGTCACAGCCGGGATTCCCACTGGCACCGAGAGAAGAGAGGGAGTAGGCGAGGCGGTGATGAAGAACACAGAAGCAGTAGAAGAAGATAATAGATGTGTAAAAAGGGGGTTTTACAGTCGTAAATCTTTTGAGAGATTTAGAGACGGAAGCTGGGGCGACAGAGGGTGAGAATACAGATTGTTCTTCTTGTAAAATGACTCAGCTCTCTTCGTTTTTCCTCTTTCTCGGGTCCAGGACTTTTGGCAGAAGACCAGAAACCTTCAGATGTTCGTGCACTATAAAAGGATTCAAAGGCGACTTCCTCTAGTCAGAAACTGATGTACCAAGACTGCAAGACTGGCAGTGATCCCTGAGGACTGTATACAGTCACGTTTGGTTACTGCCAGGAAATGAATAGCTGTTCTCTGGCTTAAAGAAGATACACACTTTAATAGTTAAACCATATCAGACACTTTTTTCACTTGTTCGTCACACGCAACCTCTCATTTTAATCTTTGCAGCCATCTGCGTCGACAATACACGCTCAACGCAAGGTTGATGCCCAATAAAAAGACACTGAATAAATATATCTATTTACATTTTGCAACCTGGGCGGAGCAGAGTGTGCTGCTCTCTGGACTCTGCCCCGGTTTGCAATCCCACTGGGAAGCAGGACACGGAAACTTCTTGGGTATTGAGGAGTATTTTTGCAGTGTTTATTCAACTGTAACCTGCACTGTACATTTACCACTAGACAACTTCACTCTGCTCGCCAACAGCTGTCTGCCTTGAGCACAGCCACCATCTACACACACTACCACTGCCCTCTGAGCCACGATCCTATGCATCAGTGTTGATGGAAAAATAGAGCAGGAATACTAGTGGACCTAGACGTCCAAATCTGGACAGGAACAATTCCTAATCCGCAGTGGAAACAAGAGTCCAAACTGAAGCAGTTGCTGATCACTTGCGGCCTCTAGAGGAGTGAGGAGTCAGCGGTCAATGGCGTTTTAAAACAGTATTCTTTTTTTTAAAAATTTGCAAAATTGTGCACTTTTGTTGTCTTAAATAAACACAAAAAATATCAGGCTGATGGGTCCAGTAGTATGTGAGATTTGCCGTGGACAGACACACAGACACACGACCAAACACTTGATCCCCTCCTGGCCGAGATAACAATGCTGACCTTGTGAGAAATATCTGCATTTCTCTACCAGCAGAAGCTGATTTGACCTTGCTTAGCGTCCCAACAGCTTTGCAGCACAAAGCCTGTTGCTGTATAACAGGTTGACCTGTGAAAAATATGCATGCCAGCGACCCCTGAAGGGTCAGAGGTCAAACAAAGCCTCAACTTCCATGGAGCTGTTGTGGTTGTAAAAGCAATTTCATCATCATATTTAAATCCGATCAATTGAGAGCTGCACAGTGGAGCAGATCACTTCCTCAATCTCATCATACTTTGGATATCATATATGCCATATTATTACTGATGCATTAATGTGTAAGCAGCATATTAATGTTGCACCCAGTGAGCAACCTCCGGGTCTGAAAAGTGAAGCCAATGCTGAGCTGCCTTAAACTTGCATTCTTTCTAATAGCCAGCAGGGAAGAGTTAAAACAATACAAACAGTCTGGGCCTCTGAGATGTCACAGCTCTTACTCAAACTATTCAATTCTACCATTATTTCCTCAGCCCACCTGTCCGCCAAGAGCGCCGATCAATACCGCAGCAGTGATGTGTGTGTCTGGACAAGCAGCAGCAGACGACAGACCTGAGAAAGCCATTATTTTGTCTGCTTTGTTATATTTATTATATGTCTGCAGACCGGTCATTTAACCCCGACTGTCTGGAGAAGCAGCAGGAGAAGAAAAGAGTGATATGTTTTATAATATCACTGCGTCAGAGGGATAAAATGCACTTTGACTGCATTATTATAATATGGAGGATTAGATTTGAACAGGTCTTATATATTGAATATGTAATTCAGCTCATCTGAAGAAGGGGAATCGGTATATGATGAGGATGGTTCAAGGACAGAAAAATCCCCCAGGAGAAATGTTCCAGGTGAAGTCAGATTACCCAGCATGCTTCTCTCCCGCCACTAACTGAGGGAGGGAGGCGTTGCTATGGCAGCGACGGAGGGGATGGATGGATCAAACGTCGAAGTGGAGACGGCGTGTGAAGATGAATGGAGCGGCGGAGTAAAGTGGAGTCATTCCTCCAAGCAGCAGCCTGAGGTGCGACGCCGGTGGCCGAGCTTTCATTTGTCACAACAGCAGAAGAAGAAGATGAGATCTGTATCTTCCTCTCTCGGTTTGCATTCACACACACACACACACACACACACACACACACACACACACACACACACACACACACACACACACACACACACACACACACACACACACACACACACACACACACACACACACACACACACACACACACACACACACACACACACACACACACACACACACACACACTCACATCTTCTTATGGTTTCAAGGTCATCCGCTCCACTTCAACGACTGTGTGTAGTGGGGGTGGAATAAGAAATCATCATGGAGCCTCAGTAAAATGTAAATCTGTGCACATGTAATAATCATAAACTCGTCAAGTGTTTCTGCCGTTGCACACGAAAGAAATAAAATGTCCTTTTTCAACCATATTTTAATTTACAGATTATTCTATTTTCAGCAATTTGATCAACGCTGTACATAAAACACGGCACGCAGAACAACTAACTTTCAATTAACGGAGAGCTGGATATAAAAACAGACATAAACTACAGACCGTCACTGGAAAGAAACTAAATTGTTGGTAGAAGTGAACCATAAAACACTCAGCAGTAAGTGAAGTATAGGACCAACACGCTGCGACGCATGAAGCATTTTTTACGGCTTGATAGAAAATGAAAACATATGCAGTTTCTTGCAGAGAGAGAAGATTGATACCACTCTAATATCTGTGCGTCAAACACACAGCTAGAGACGGGAGGCAGTTAGCTTAGCTTAGCATAAAGACTAGAAGCAAGGGGGAACTGCTAGCCTGGATCTCTCCAAAAATACCCCTATTAGCAGTTCTAAAGCTCACTAATTAACACGTTGTATGCAGGTTTTTAAATACGTATTTCATAGATAATCTAATAGTAGATAGCATATGTACAGATGGTTTTACGGGGAGTAACATGCTCCAGCAATAAAAGCTTTGGACTGAGTACCAACACATCATTTAGCATCTAAACTGATCGCTTGACATTTGCAGGCAGGTTTTATTAGTTGTTGAACATGCTAACTGGCTAATTAGCTATCTGAAATTAGCAGTACAGTTTGTTTGGTTCAGACAAATTAAAAAAAAAATAAAAAATCCTTTTGGATTCAGAGTTTTTTCTTACAGAGCAGATCTGAATGCTGTAGCAGCAACTTTAAAGACAAATCCACCTCATAAAGAACATTATTTAACCAGGTTTAAATTACATTTGGTCACTCGTTTAGGCACAGTCATTGTCAGAGCGAATTGTTTATCTTACAATACAATATTGAAATGTGTACTTCAACATGGCTCAGACCAAATTATTCAGCAATAACATGTTCAGCTTCGTCTCACCAATCTGTTCTCTTTTAAGAGGATCCTCTCCGACTCTTAGACACATGAAAACATTGAGCCTTGTGCTATTTACAACGGACCACCTTGATGCTGGTGTCCATGCAGAGCACATGCTGCATAGTAAACAGCTCCAACACAACACAGCACCAGATAACAAAACACATCCCGGAGCTGAAGCCTTTCCCCAAATCAAAATGCTGCTCACAGCCAAAAGTTGGGTCGAGCGTCCAGGTCCGGCTCTCCAGAGAGTTTGCTATTTTTCTCGAGGAGCACTAAATCCCACAGCTTTTCTCAGCTCAACACAATGAAATGGCCTGACTCATTCCAGATTCACCCAGAGTGCCTCGGCCCCCGTCGGCCATCACGATTGACAAGTCAACAAAACAGAGCGAAGCCTGGAAAAATAAAAATCTACCGCAGGAGGTCGAGCACTTCTTTAAAGCCTCCAAAGACTCACTTTACACCTCCTGGGACTAAACGGTGTGGCCTGAAAATAGCACACAACACCAAACTGAATATTTGTAACGAGAAAAGACAAGTATGTACGTCCAGTTTTAGAGATGAGAGAGCAGAAAACCTTTTATATAACGAATCAATTAGTGCTGTCAAAGTTAACGCAATGACGTAAATTAGTTTGCAATTTTTAGTTGTAGTATCATTTTTGAAGCTAGCTAGCTAGTGCAGATACTGGTATCATATGAAACTAGAAAACCTAATTAATCCATTTGTACCAACCATGTCATACTAGCTTGTCAGGAAGGAGGTTAAATAACGCTCCAAACTTGCACTAAATTTTGGCGAGCAAAAACTGGCATAGCCATTTTCAAAGGGGTCCCTTGACCTCTGACCTTGGGCTTGAGTTTGCCATGTTATGATTTGACCATATTTTTTATGCTAAATGCAGTACCTGTGAGGGTTTCTGGACAATATTTGTATATATACATACATTTGCTGAAAGCAGCATGCTGTGAAGTATATGACAGCAAGCAAACATGTTTCGAAATAACTTAATTTGATGAGTTAAGTAAAACGATCCATCGGACATTTTGTGAACTCAAAGTGATAATGAAACAATTTAAACTTAAAACTTATCTACATGTAATTGCACTGAGTTAATAATAAAATAAACGTTTATTTAATATAACTGATAATGAGACTTTAAAGTGCAAAAGATTAAGTAATTTGTTTTGTAATGAATCATAGTTTAAGATTCAGTTTAAGATGCAATAAACCAGCTTGATTTGCTGATGCTGATAATTTAAGTTTCTGAGGCCGAACAACTTGTAATTGTTATTTCAGCCAAACAATATAAGTTGGTGTTTTTACAGTGCAGCAGAAATTACAGCCCTTACGTCACAATGTGCCTGAGAAACCAGCTGATCCCAAACAGATGACAAAGGAATGTGTTAAGAGGAAGAACTGAGATCTGATTTTAATATTTCTTTAAAGACCAAGAAGTGACTCAGCCTGCACAGCCGTGCAGCTCAGACTGAAACTTTGATGCCTCGTGGTTTGATGGTATCAATATTTCAGTACAGCTAAAAATATAGTTGTCCTCAACAGTATTGTAAGAATAGGAAAGCTTAGTGCTGTGAGGGAGTGCTGCAACAATTACTTTCATTATCAGTTAATCTGCTAATCATCTTCCTGATTTGTCGTTTTATCTATAATAAGTTGACGCCTTCAAATGTCTTGTTTTTTTCTGACCAACAGCTCAAAATATTACATTTAAATTAAGATATTTCTACACTGTAGTATTGTTACGTTTACTTCAGTAAAAGATCTCAGTACTTCTTCCACCACTGGATAAAAGTAAGTAAATGGTCTTTTTTTGTAAAAGTCATGATGATCCAGCTGTTGAAATCTTGCAACTTTACAATTATAAGAAAGTGTGTTGCTCTGACTCTGCATCCCTACACACACACACACACACACACACACACACACACACACACACACACGAACATGATGCTCATGTGAGACCACAGTAAACGTCGTAGTCCTTCCTGTCACCGGCTGAACTCTCCCACACTCAGCCTGTCGAGCCTCCGTCGTGTCGACATGCGATTCGACCCCGTGGCTTTGTGTTCACGTCTTTATGCAGCTGGTCTGAACAACATTGACGGTGCTTCTCGACACCAGAGACACTGAAACATGTTGAAATGTTCAGACTCGGGACGACGACCCCAGATTCACAGACTGGACACCTGCGTGCTGACGTTACCGCTGCTTTTTTCTCACACAAACCAAACCCTATTCATTGTTCAGCGTATTCAAAGAGGATATTGTTTCTGTTGTTTTGTGTTCATCCCTGATCTCTACTGAAGGAAAACTTTCCAAAACAAAAGACACTGTAAATGTGCTTTTCTTTACAGGAATGCTTCCCAACCTTTTTTTACTTTTTTACCCCTTAAAATGAAGTTGTACCTACTTATGATTCCTCATCACAGATATATAATCACATTTATTATACCAGGATAAACCCTCTTGTTTTCAAGGGCTTTCCCAAAACAAGAACAAACAGAAAACACAAGAGAAGAAGAATTATCTTAATAACAAAAACAAATAAAACAGTAAAACATTCTTAAATAAGCCAAATGAAGACAGAGAATTACTATGTACAGGTTAATTATTCCAATCACAGATTATGACGTCAGTGTGGATATGAGTTGAGGGATTTTTCCTTTTCAGATTTTGTTTTCTTTTTCATATTTTCTTTTCCATTAATCTTCTTCATTTTTATTACTGTTTGATATATGTGTATGCACCGTCAGGATTGCTACTTAATTTCGTTGTACTTTGTGCAATTACGATAAATTAATTCTATTCTATTGTATTCTAGATTGTTTCATTTTATGAGTTTTTAAGAGTCCTGAAGAGGACAAATTATTCAGTATTTTGGGGCATTTTAAGCGTTTATTATACAGTAGAGAGATGACAGGAAGAGAGGGACAGAGATACAAGTGTCTCCAGCCGTACTTCAACCATGTGTTTCATGGTCAACACCAAAATTATCCAGTATTTTGGGAGAAAAAGCAAACCTTTTTTAGAAAAAATAAACATAATTTGGTGTATCAGAATGTTTTTTCTTGTGACCCCTCTGGTAGGGCTGAGCAATCGGACGATATATATCGTCAAAATAATATAAAAATGTTTATCGTATATATTTTTCTATATAGTTTTTATTAGCCCCTACCCACGGGTTGCGGCTTTAGAGCAACAAAATGATTTAAATTTAAAGATTCAGGGACTCTTTGTTTACATCAGGCAGACTGTGCAGGTAAAACCATGTTGGGCCAATTAGCCAGAAGTTGCTGTTAAATGCAAATCCATGTTAACAAATTCTGCAGGTCCCTGAGAAAACTGAACATCTGGTGAAAGTGGCTGTTCTTCATCCAGCTATGTTGTGTTTATCCACCTCCTCCACCCAGTCCTCAACAGGAGTTGGGTCAGAGCCAGCGGCGAGTGAACGAGGTTCTCACATATTCTGGCAAGCCGGTCGATGCTCTGACGCTGCGTTTCCTTCGTTCCCTCACTTGTTTTTCTGCTCCTCACATCTCCGTAAAATCCTTCAGCCTTTCGTCGTCACTCGCTGTCAACCTTCCCGGCTCCGTGTAGCTGAGGAAACACACGGCGATCTGGCAGCCGGGGCTGAGGACAGCTCATTGGACCCGTCTCTGCAGGAGTACCGGGCTTCTCTCCTGCCAAGTTCTCATCATACTCAACAATTACACAGAATGACTAATAACTGTGAGAAGAGGAGGAGGAGACAAACACCCAGGAAGCAGCTCCCAAAGTTAGAAAACACACAGAGGGTGAGAAACAAGAACGCCTTTTATATTCTTGCTGGCATAGCCGCAGCCGTGGAATAACTGAAGCAGGTGACAGGCGGGTTGAGACAATATGGTGCAGCGCTCTGGAGTAGTGACAGCATTGTAAGACTGACACGGGGGGTTTGCAGAGGGTTTTTCTGTTCATCCCGCTGAAGGCTAACAATAACGGTGGTTCCTCCCCTCGTCTCTCACATCTTCAGACTTTCCGTTTCTGCCGTGGCCTTCAGAAAAGTGAGGTTAGGCTGTTGCCGTGGTTACCGTTGACCTCTTCCCTCCTCGGTGATGATGCAGCCAGAGCTTCGCTGCTCACATCAGAGCCTCAGACTTCGCCCTGAATATCTCTTGGAGTGACATTTCATGAGGTAAATCACTTCATCCAGAGAGCTAACCCTGATCCATGTTTCAGTGTGTTGGTTTGGTTTTAACTTTGGTGGACATTTCTGTGCCAATATGCCAATATGCACAGTTTTTTTTGTATCTGCTTATATAGCTTGCCTAAAACAGGACTTGTATCATATGCATTTTCTAAAATTTTAAACAGATATTAATAATAACAGATAATAATAATAATAATTAACATTATATTAATAAATATAATTAACTTTTGGGGCCATTTTTGTCAACAGTAGGCTAATAAAGTTAAATAAATAAAGATATATCTGAGCAATGACCATAGATTAGCCATCATCTTACGCCTGAAATCTAAACTTAATAACAACTGACTGATGTTAGTTTCGTCCAGTGGTGGATGAAGTACCTGAAAGCCACACTTGAGTAAAAGTACCTGACCTAGTATCTAAGTAGAGATGAGTTGGCGGTAAAAAGGCAGATTTTCAGATTAGACTGTATGTATGAAAAGCAGCCTAGCGCTTTATGAAAGTTCACATCGTTCTGCAAACAGCTCTCCTCTCCACAGAGAAACAATAAGTCTTATTTACAGTAATAGGTCATGTGTGGCCTACAGTACTGAGAGACACAGGAAGCAGTGAGACTGAAGGAGGAACCATGAAATCAAAGATCCTGAGAAGCAGCATCTTGTGACAGAATACAACCATGAGAGAGCCTCATCTCTACAAGTTAAAACATCTTTTATTTTTAGATCTGTGGTGAACTTCTTGTTCTCATAAGTCTGGTGTTGTTTTACAGACAGTCTGTGTTCCAGTTCATCCCAAAGATGTTGGATGGGGTTGAGGTTAGAGCAACAGGAACGGGACAAACACAAACTGTTGACACAAAGCTGGGAGAGCACTACAGCTGCAACAATTAGTCGATTTAATTGATTAAAAGAAATTAATTGGCAATTATTTTCACAATCAATTAAGCAAAAACGCCAAACATTTGCTGATTCCAGCCTCTTAAATATGAGGATTCACTGCTAATCTTTGTCATATATGATAGTAACTAAATATTGTTGGATTTTAGACTATTTGTCGGACAAAACAAACCATTTCAATTTGCCATTTTGTCAAAGGTGTACTGCAGCTATACATGTTAAATAAAAGACTATGGAAGAAATTCTGCAAATCTATTTGGCGACCCAAATAAAATCTCCTGCGCCCCAACTGTGGGTCCCAACCCAGTCTTTAGGAATGACTCCTCTTTTGAACCAACCAAACAAGAAACAAGAAACATGAAACCTCTGACCAACAAAAGCATCTGGAAAAAGGGGTGTCTGCATACTTTCAGCCACATACTTTAGTTGGAAAATGCTAGTTTTTAATACAATGATACGATGATAAATATTTGCTCTGCTGCTCTCAAACTCTGCCCACTGCATACTGTATAAGATGAATGAAGTTATAGTTAACTCATAGTAGTGGGTGAATATCTAACACCCAATATAAAGAACATTAGCTACATGTTAGTTCTCCATCCTCCACTATAAATTATGGCGAGCCTGGCAACAACCGAAAATAGATCTGAAGGTACGTTGTGACGCACGCACACACACACACACACACACACACACACACACACACTACTACACACACCCAGCACCTCCCATCTGATGGTGCAGACATGAGCATAAAATATGTCGTAGCATGCAGCCTCTGTGCATCTGGCTAATGGCCGCCTTGGGAAATCCTCTGAATCTCTGTCAGCGGCACTTAACCAAGGCCCTCTGTTATAGTTACACACACACAAATACATATAGTGGTATGTATACACACAGGCTCAGTGACACACACACGGCCACACCCAAGCATGCTGTCACAAACACACACACATGCTGCTGCTGCTGGGATCTAATTTTAGGCGATTCAATAGATTTACGAGGCTTCAGATTGAGCAGTATGGTCGCTTCATATGATTATTGTGATACTGGTGTATCAGGATGTGCATGTGATGACTTTACCATGTTTATCCTTGTAAATATGTCATTTAAGTACTGCACTAAAGTACGATTTGAAGAGACTGGTACTTGCATACTTCAAACTCTGCTGCATTTAAAGGGAAATGTTGTATATCTGCAAATACTGGATGGATTTTCTCCAAATTTTGTACATTCATGATCCAAACAGGATGAATCCTGATGACTTTCTTTGGTGATCCTCTGTCTCTTCATCTAGCGCCACCATTAGGTTGAATTTCTAATTTGTCCAATGCTTTTGTTTATGACCAAGCCTCAGCTGGACTTTCTAATCTCGCATACTGCTGGACCCATCAGCCTGATATGTTCCACGTAATTGCGAACATGGAAGTATAAAGAGCGCCGAAAGCCGTGTTGGGAGGTTAAATCCTCAAAGCAGTACGAAATGTAACGTAATAAATCATTTAGCACTCTGATATAGGGCTGCTCGATTATGGCAAAAATCATAATTACGATCATGTAACACGATTACTCACTGACTTTGTAAACATGCATTTAAAAATAATTTTTGTAGCCTAAATTTTAAAGTTAAATGCATCAAATTTGAATAATTGTCCTACTCTGAAATTATTCTTTATACTTAAAGGCCTGCACTCACACAGATGTTTTCCAAATTCTCTGGGTGACTGATATTCAGGTTAGGTCTGCACATCCTGAATAGAGGTCTAGTTGGGCTAAATAAACACCTGTGTGTGTGCACTATGGGTATAAAGGGGCTTTAACTGCACTGTGCTGCAAATACTACGGATTGCAGTACTTTGAAGCGAGTATTTAACTTTTGGTATTTAAGTAAATGATCTGAATACTTCTTACATCACTATTCCATCAGGTGTCGTTATACACACTTCTCATAATCATGTCAAGCGCTAAGAATTAGGAAAGTAAACACTGGAGTAACTGAAGTCCACAGGCATCTTGAAAACTGTCTACAATATTCTCCACCACAGTAATTAACATACAGGAGGAGGAGGTTAATTACTTTCCATCGCTGCAGAGAAAGCAACAAACACAACTGGTAATAACAACCAAACTGAATTGGTTTATCAAGTGAAGCAAGTGTGCACCAATTGTTCAAGAGGCTCGTAACGAGAGCAGGTCGCCATCGCTGTGGTATGTTGTGTCTTTGTTTGAGTTATGAGGCCAAAGTTGAGGCTTTGCCAAAGCTTCTAATAACTACGTCTTCTTTATCAGGAAAGTGACAACAGAGTGACAGGAGAGAGTGACACACTATGTGAGACGACAACATTCCTACGAGGGGAAGGTAGTTTTACATCCCGTGCTGACGGAGAAGACGAAGACATAACAGCAACGTGAATGACAGCTAAAGACGTGTCAATATGTGTGTATATACATGTGTACGAGTGTGTGATCTTATTATTATCCTGCCGTTTAGTGCAACTTCCACATTGTTCACGAAACAGCAGCTGGCACCTCTTCTCTCACGTCTTTGTGACACAGGCAGCAGCTATAGCTTCAATGACTCAGTTTATTCTCTTATTGAGGGGTTCTTTCAACTGTCTTCATGAAAAAGTGAAATGTGTTCACAGGTTTCCGATCCACATATTCTAAGATAAACAAATAATTAAGCAAAGTTAAAGCTGCACAATATATTTAGCCATGCCAGCTATCCTCTACATCTTTACATAGCAAATAGTTGTTTGCTGCTATATTAATGCTCTGAATATCGTAGAGAGCACCTTTAGAAAATGTTTCGTTTGCATTAAAAAATGATGCATTATCATGACATTTTTCCAGAAAGTAGTAGTAGTAGATATGTTTCTCTGTTATCCATGATATCAACACTCACCCTCTTCTAATGTCATTTTTCCAACTCGTCCATTCATTTCTACCCTCCCTGTCCTGCTGTTGTGACAGCCTGTCGAGCTGCTGACCTTTAACCTGCAACCGTCTTGGGTTTGAGCGAAATTGCGTTCTTAAAATGCTTGGGAGTGGCTGTAGTTCAGTGGATAGAGCAGGTCGTCCTTTAACTGCAAGGTTGGTAGTTCGATCTGCGGTTTCTATTGTCTGCATGTTGTAGTGTCCTTGAGCGAGACACTGAACCCCAAGTGGCTCCCCCGGTGCTTTACAGCAGCTCACTGCTCCTACAATGCTTAGGAGGGGTTAAAGGCAGATTGCAAATTTCATGTATGTAACTGTATGTATATGACAAATGTAATTCTACATCATTATTTAAAAACTATACCATCCCTGTCTGGTCAAATCGAGTGAACCCCATGACATACTGTTAAGTAATGCTGGATTTTTTTTTAGCAATATTACAATCCTTTACTTCTGGATCAGAGCCTGGAAGTTCCAGTTTCACTTTGACTCTCCGTAACACACCACCCACAGGGCTTAGCTAAACTGTAAAGATAAACTGTCCCAGATGCTCTGGATTCAGGCTCTGTAAGATAGGAAGAGTTATGTAAACCTTCCTGACGTTGAACTGCAAACATGAGTGTGCATCAAGGCAATTAATGTGCCTTCATGTCATTAACTAATGAGGTAGATGTCATAGGTTAAACCCTACAGGCATCATGAGTTTCACCTTCATAAAGAGAGGTGTGACTAAAACATTTTGTGCTCTCAGCGTGCAGCACTGTCGACGGAGGTCTTTATCCATCTCTCACACTGTGCTCTTTCTTTCTTACACTAGAACACACACATACAAGCACAGCGTGAGTCTTTCCCTCTCTTTTATTCACTCGTCCCTTTCACTCTCTGCATTTCACCGACACAAACGTCGTTTCAAGGAACCCCACAACGCCTGATGAAATACAAAGACCAGAAATTTCTCTTCCTGCAAAGACTGCAGATGAAGCAACACCTTGCCTCGGGCTCTTCGGAGCTCCTCTGGGGTTTTCCTTGGACCTGTTACTATGAGACTCACAGCGTCTAATAAAGCATAACCATTATAACCAGAGAGAGAGAGAGAGATATTTATGGCGCTCCCCGCAAGGTCTCGCTTCCTCGTTGCGACCCAAATTCTGTGATGGTGAAATATTCATCGCTGTTATCGCATCTGATCAGGATGGAAGCCTCAAACAACAGCGAGTGTTGTGTTTTGGAAACGCTGCATCAGGCAACATTGAATATTTTAACAATGTTTAATCTCCCTTCACCGTAGTCAATTTTTTTAGCATGAAACATGCATGTATCATGAGCCAGAAAAGGTCGCTGGTGCAGGAGGAAGCTGAGACAAAAAGATGGAGGATGCAAAGAGGGAAAAAAGGTGAGAAAAATCTTCGGCTCTGAACCAAACCTAATCCTTCAGTCGCTACGCTTCATCTACTGTGCTGGGCGCGTTCTGTGTTTTCAAAATGTCAGCTGTGATTTCATCAGGCGTCATAAGGCTCTCCAAGCGGAGACCAGATGCCTTTAGAGGAGAGGCCCTCAGGCAGCATAACCTGCTCTCCTCATATGTCTACGCACACTCGCTTTGTTCAACATTGGAACGACATGAGACAAAGGCTCATGAGGTGAGGCTATGTAAGAACTGCTACTGTTCTGCAATTCAGCACTAATGCAGAGCTGATGGGCGGAGGCAGGAATAAAAGAGACGCTGCATTACAGTCTGAGCGGAGGAAGACTTTGAAGACTAACACACCACAGAGAGTCTGCTTCACCGCATGTACTGGGAAGAGCACCTGCTATGTGATTAGGGAGCATATGTTGCTCTTCTCAGCTACAAGTCATCGAGGGCGCTTCACTACAGGAGGAGCTGGAAATAAGGCATCTGTCATTACAAAAAAAGTGGCACTGACGTATTAAAAGATTTGTTGACGGGAATAAAAACTATATAATCTGCCTTTTCGGAGATTTATAACATGAGGCCATTGGTTTCCACGCTGCAGCGCTGGATTTTTATATTTTTATTAGGGCTGTCAAAGTTAATGTGATGATAACGCGAATATTTTTCTGTGGCTTCGTCACTATGAACAACCCCTCTGTAGCTCGAAAAAAGTCCCATTAAAACCACCTGCATGATGACCTGCATGCATGTCTGTCCTTGTCCACCCATAATACAGAAGGCAATACTGCATTAGGCCAAGATTTGTTTATCTAAATATGTGATGGCTTCAAATAATCAACACCATTTCCTCTGCACGAACTCCCACACTGCAGTGAAGGCCTAGATGTGCAAGAAAGCGTGTCACAACAAAAAAACACATTGCAAGCTGACTTCCTTTTTGTGCTTTCATCAAAAGAATTCCTGATCACGGACAGTACGCTGATGAGTATGAAAAATTATCTATGAGAGAGCCGGATGAAAGAGAAATGCTCCTCTGATCTTTAAGAAATCACGCAGCGTTTTCTGAAACTGGTCGGCTCACAGGAGGTTTGATTTTTGCAGCCAAACGGACTTAATTTTATAGTAATGATGACATTCCCAAAGCTGAAAATGTCCTTATGGTTCACTGAATAGCCAGTAGCATGTAACTGCAATACAATGAAACCAGAAAGACTTAACATTTCCAGGTGTTTATCTACATACTGTAAATGCCAGTTCAACATTCTCCATCGTGTGTGAGAACAGGAGATAAAACTGACGTGAATGTGCAGTAACCTTTCTTGTTTAGTGTCACGGCACTAATTTCTATTTACAGTGTTACATAAATGACATTTCCCATTATACGTGCTCAGCTCCAGTCAGCTGTGTGGTGCTGCAGCTCTGCAGAAATCCATCCTGAGATGTGGAGATGAAACGAGGCGGAGGAGGGAAGCCTGGCTGTGTGAGTCATCACCTGCATCGTGTACCTTCAGGCGGCCAGGACACTGAGACAGTCGGAGTCTGCTGAGGATGATGACCCACACAGATTTTCAAGATGCAGCCCAAGAATTATTTTAGCTTTGTTTACATGAATACATATTCCTGAAGCACGCATATATAAAAAGACTTAAAGGGGCACACCTCCACACAAGTCATGCAGAGCACTACTGATGAAAACAGTTAGTCAGTATGTCTTCTGTGGCTCTGGAGGAGGTTTGTTAGATAACCAACCAAGTGCATTTCCTCTCCTGTACTTAAAGGAACAGTGTAACATTTCGGGGGATCTATTAGCAGAAATGGAATAAGTAAGCGATAATGTACAGCGAGCCAGTCATTGTTGTGAAATAAACCCCGACAGGGCGATGCCACAACAATGACCCGCTAGCTGTACATTATCCCACTTATTACACGGCTACTTACTGAAGAAATCAATAATTTGACACAAAAATGGTCCTCCAGAGTCTGACATCAGAACTGTGGCCATAGCAACGGTCTGCTATACATAGCAACGGTCTGTTATACATAGCAACGGTCTGCTATAAAGAAATAACAGGCCGTACAACGCTGTGATTCAATCAGAATCGAGTATTCAACAAAGCCGTGTAATAAAATATTCAGAACTATGTTTTCATTTGTGTATAATCACCTGAAACATGTTTAGTTTTCATTGACCTCATACTTTACTGTAATATTCAATATTTGATTGATGCTCAAATCTAGCATCTTTTTTTTAGAAATAGAGAATATTGGTGCAAGTAACAGTTCTATGATATTTTATTATTTGACTAATTCTGTAAACTCTACAATATTTAATCCGGAGTTTCTCAGGAATCCGTCTACTGTTTCTAAAAGTGTGTCGCTGTTGCAGGTTTTAGTGGACGTGAGAAAAGCAGGAAACCAAAAACAGAGAAACCCACTCAGTCAACAAACTGGGTCAGAGCTTTGTTAAGTGTGCCAGAGGAGCTGCCTGGAGCCCTCACACACACACACACACACACACACACACACACACACACACACACACACACACACACACACACAAATACTTTTGGGCGAGTAAACTTTATGAAAAGTAAAAGATTGATTTGGGATCTCCTACTTTCTCCATCAAATTATGCTTCAACATGTAATTATTACAATAACCTTTTCCTTTCATGCAGTCTCCATACTGTAAACACTGAATAGCCTTCTGATAAACGCTAACATCCCACTCCGTCATCTCAACCGCCGTCCTTCGGCGTCTTCCTGCATCAGTAATGACAGAACGCCTCAGCGATGCGGCCGCCGTGTACACAGAAAGACCTTCAAGCCAACTTATGATGACAGTAAATCAGCTCAACAGCCGCTGTCACAGTGACAAAGAGCGGTATGGAGTGACATGAAACCTCTATGCATGATGAACAGCATGTACAGTATCTATAACCCAGCAGCTACTCAGGGATCAATGGACCAGAGATCTGTCATTCTTTAGAGGAAGAGGAGGGTCTACGGGAGCTTTATGTTGTGACTAATGAGGATAAAGTCTCATTACACGGCAGGGGATCTTTGCTAAGAGTATTGTCGAGGGTATTTAAGTAAGTATTTAAGTAATTAAGTTTTTTGTTATTTAAACTCAAGTGCAAGTGTACTACACTAAATAAGCATTTCTACAATATATATTATCTATTCAACTTCACTTAAGTCAAACAGGTTCCTTTACTTTATTGTTTCAATGCAATCGGTTTGCATGCTTTTTTTAAAGTAAGGTTAGAATGTGCAGAACATCTCTGAGATTTCTGGGATGTTTTAAAGTTTTTAGGTTTACTGTCGACTGCCTGAAGTAAATACTAACTTACCTGCACCAGAGTTAGAAAGACAACAGATGCTGTATGGAGTGTTTTTGTTATTATTAGGTCTGTCAATCGATTAAAATATTTAATCACGATTATGCATGATTGTCCGTAGTTAATCGCACATTTTTTATCTGTTCAAAATGTACCTTAAAGGGAGATTTGTCAAGTATTTAATACTCTTATCAACATGGGAGTGGACAAATATGCTGCTTTATGTAAACGTATGTATATATTTATTATTGGAAATCAATTATCAACACAAAACAATGACAGATATTGTCCAGAAATGTAAATAAAAAAAAATAATAAAATGAATAATGTCGAAAAAAAACCCGAATAATGTAGAAAAAAAAAACATTGAAAAATGTCCAAAAAATGTAAAAAAAAAAAAAAAATTTAATTAAAAAAAAAAAATTCTGAAAATGTCCGAAAAAAAGTTAAAAAAAAGTTTGAATAATGTCGATAAAAAATTGAAAAACGTCCGAAAAATGTTAAAAAAAAATTTTTGGAAAAATTTCCAAAAAATGTAAAATGAAAGAAAGAAAAGTCTGAAAAATGTCCGAAAATGTAAAAAAAGTAAAAAAAGTTTGAATAATGTCGACAAAAACATTGAAAAATTCTGAAAAATGTAAAAAAAAAAAAAAAAAAAAAATTCTGAAAAATATCCGAAAAAAAAAATGTAAAAAAAGTTTGAATAATGTCGAAAAAAGTTGAAAAATGTAAAAAAAAAAAAAAAAAAGTTGGAAAAATGTCCCAAAAAAAGTCTGACTAATGTCAAAAAATGTCCCAAAAAAGTCTGAAAAATGTCCGAAAAATGTAAAAAAAAAAAAAAAAAAAAAAGGTTTGAATAATGTCGGGAAATGTAAAAAAAAAAATGTCTAAAAAAAAGTCTGAAAAATGTCAAATAAAAAAATTACAAGAAAAATATTGTCCAGAAACCCTCACAGGTACTACATTTAGCATAAAACAATATGCTCAAATCATAACATGGCAAACTGCAGCCCAACAGGCAACAACAGCTGTCAGTGTGTCAGTGTGCTGACTTGCCATAAATAAAAAAATAAAAATAAACAGATATTTGCATATGAACCCTTCATATATATATATATTTAAAAACATGTTGCCGGTAGATGACTTCATAACATGAACTGTCGAGAAAGAGGATCAAATGATTGTTGCTAAAAACTAAATCCTGAGTCACAGTATTATAAACCTCTGTGCAGTGTTTTGGCGTCTGATAAGCTTTAAAACCCACTGATCTACTACTCAAACCTTCGTCTTTCTGATCCCTGAAACAACCAGTGCAGTCCATAGCAGTAGTCGAACTGTCTATCAAACAAACCATAAACTCTTTAGCTTTAAGCCCCCTAAGACCTGAACTGCATGTGGTAAATGTTTAAAATGTTGTGTTTCAAGAGAGACGTTGGAGTCGGGGTGTTTCCTGCAGCCAGCTGAGTATTATCCTGTAGGAGTTCCCTTTCATGACTCAGCTGCTGAGTCATAAAGGACCTGCCAAACACAAACACTTCATTCTTCTCTGTACATATGTGGGATTTAAATTACACAATGCAGATTATGCAATGAGCATTTTAAAGCTCCACTTAGCTTTTTGTTTTGTGTCGATACTGAATCAAATGTGCTGCTAATCCAACTGAGAATCAACAGTCCAGCAGGGCTGCAACTAACCATTATTCTCATTGTTGATTAATTTGTTGATTATTTTCTTGATTAATCGATTAGTTATTTGGTCTATAAAATGTCAGAAAATGGTGAAAAATGTCGATCAGTGTTTCCCAAAGCCCGAGACGACGTCCTCAAATGTCTTGTTTTGTCCACAACTCAAAGATATTCAGTTTACTGTCATAGAGGAGGAAAGAAACCAGAACATATTCACATTTAAGAACCTGGAATCAGAGAATTTAGACTTTTTTTCCGTAAAAAAATTACTCAAATTGATTCATTGATTATCAAAATAGTTGGTCATGAATTTAATAGCTGATAACCAATGCAGATTTCAGTTACTTTTGGAATTTTTATGTGATTTCTTGGCAGTCTGAAAATTATAATTGCATCTAAAGCTGAAAGTAACAATTCTTTTAATAATTTATTAAATTCATTTAATTTATATATTTATTTATCTTATTTAATGTATGCATATAATCGCTAAATGTTCATGCTCTCCTTGTTTTTAGCTGTATTTCTGTTTCTGTGATTCTGATTCTGATCGATATGCTTTTCTGTTTGCCAAGTTAAATTTGCACTTAAATCACTGCATATTTTAGCATATTTTCATTGTGTATTTCATTTTTTAAAACCTTATTTATGTGTGTTCTTTTTATATTTCCTTGTGCCAACAGCCCAAAACCCCAAAGTGGATCAATTTACAATGATGTAAAATAGAAAAGGAGCAAATCGTCACATTTGAGAAACTAATTAGAGCAAATGTTTGGTATTTTTGCCACTGAAACAACTACTTGGCATGCCTATATGATATGGGCTCTTCTTCTGTGTTTCATCCCCTCATCTGAGCCATTTATTTAGTGATCTCTACCATCAGGACCCAAACATTTCCCCCTTTCATTTTCCTGGGCATAAAAACAATCTTTCCTTGGCCTTACTGGTAGCCAATATGGAGCAAAAGCTGCTCTCCTTTCGTACATTAAACTAAACTACAGAGACACGGAGTCAGATTAATTTCCCAGGCTCGAGGAGGACCAGGATGGGGGGCTAACTGCACTCCTGTTGTGCGGTGGCTCGTTACAGAGGCATCATGTTATCAGCAGCGACATCTTTATGTGCCACTAAGCTGTCTTATCTCAGAGCTGCTCTGCTGATTGCTCTCAGACAAAACTCATTTCTGATGAGAGGGTAAGTAGAGTGCATGGAGCTAAAATGAGAGCAACACATGGCAACACAAACAACTCTGTCTAAGGTTACCCCCCGTTTGTAAAAACACACTCCTGGGAGGATTAGTGCGTCTTCAGGTGTGTGATGAAATGCCCGGATCGCACCTGAAGCTGCTCGTCTGTCTGTTGTCAAACTGGATTTGACTCTGTTGTACTTTGTGCGGCGGTTTTGACCTGAAGGTTCACAGCAGGAACCGCGTCTGTGGGTATGCTGCAATGTTTTACAGCAGGGTGGTGCAACTTTAACACACTCCCAAAGAACTGCAACGGTTTTTTTTTCTGTTGCTGAGATATGAAAACAGTAACAACAACAACAATGGAGGAGAAATTAATGCACATAGACCGGCGGGTCCGTCATCTCTCCCTCGGTGCTCCAGCCTTCCTTTCATCCAGAGCAAGTACTCTACCTTGTGCTGACATTTATACTCCTGCAGATATTCCGTATCATAGCAACCAGACGCAACCAAAGCATCTCAGCTGAAAAAAACGCTGCGCCTCATTGTCCTGTTCTGCATTTAACAATAAACAAGTATTTAATTAGTTTTGTCATTTAAAAAGCAACGATATACTTAATAATATAGCCTAACAATAAATATAGTCCAAAAAAAGATTTATATGGCACTACTACCACATATCGCGCTGTTGAGCCAATCATCATCACCGCAGGGGAAATTCCTTCACCGTGACAGCCCTAACACTAGCACCCTCAAATCCTGTAATTTCCTCCGCTCCTGATGTTCTGAAACAAACCATATTGCCAGACAAGAACGCAGATTCTGGACGATTCTGCAAATCTCCGTCTAATACATGAAACTCAGATGCCATCCACTAATATTTGTCCTCTGAACTCTCATCTGTGTGACTGCTGCAGCTTGGCAACTACTCACGGGATATTTATAACTAAAAAGGCAATTAAATACTGCTATACACGTTTTATGTAGTTTGATTCTGACTAATTTACTTAAAGAAGGAACAGTCACAGTAAAGCTGATCCACATCCAGACAAATCATAACTGTGTTCTTGTCCCACTTTCTCTAGTTTCACTTTAACACCAATGAACCCCCAGAATCTATTTGCATTTTATATGAGGACTATCAGCTCTGTTCAACCACTTCTGGCCAAAAATAACACGTTATTATGGACAGCTGCTGTGGTTTGGGCTGAACAGCTCAGTTAGCAGATTAGCAGCCTTACTGCTGTTTACGAGGTGTGCAGACTAAAGACATTTGAGGGCTCATGCGGAGGAGGAAAGACTTTTTAAAAACGCAAGATTAACTGCAGCTGGCACTCGTTTTTCCCAACCTGATGATTAAAATTCCAAGCATTAATACGCAGTCAGCGTTGGTTTATCTGCCAGTGTGTTTGTAATACTTAATACAAGGAACATAATATTATAGAAAGGCCAAAAGATATTTCACAGTAAAGTCAAATGTTTAAAGCCAGAATTGCCTCACTCAGCCTCCGTCATGATTACACTTGGTTAAGTCACGTACACTATCAGCATGTTTACATCATCATCTCAGCAGCTCCCGGAGTAAATGACTCAACCGTTGCCATGGATTCCTGCGTGGAAACGAGGCTGTGTGGGTTGAGGCCTATTGAAGTGATGTATGGCTGAGAAGCAGCTCACTGAAACATACGCTGTGGGGTGACGGTAAGAAATGAAGCTCATAATAACTCCTCCATCCACTGTGCCGTGATTTGTGTGTGTTTGCTTCACAGCTGACAGTCAACATCCCGATTCAGACTGTAATGAAGATTTAACAGGATCAAGATCTGTTCCAACATCCTGTTTCAACCACAAATATGTGGAATTACAGATGTAGCATAGTAAACAAACTAAATTAAATTCTAGTTCTTTAACGAATCTCATGAAAAGACCAAAATCATCAATGTGTTAGTAGATTTCTCTACCCTGTCTGAGGCTCCTCTGAAGCCCATTTGTTCCTTCTGAAGATGTAACTCTTTAAAAACAGCTCACAAAAATATAGTTTTATTTTTTAAAAAGGTTCAGTAATTACCTAAAACAGCTGGTCATTGTAGTTTTTACCAAACGTTACTCAAACAAGGAGGAAATAGTGCATTTGTTGGGGACTATTTTCAGCGGCGGATTAATCCACATGTGGTGCTCTAGTGAGTATTTGTGGCAGCAGGACGGTGTATAAAATAAACTACAGTGTGTGTGTTCATGATGATGAAAGTCACCCAGTGCAACAGTGACTATGTTTACATTCACAAAATATTCAGACAATATTCCTACTCACCAGACAACAAAACACGCTATCTCAACACACAAGTCTGTCACATCTTATCCATCAAAGCAGCCAGACAGAATGCATGGTAAGTTGTCCTCTTCACCCCCTGCCCCTAATCTCACACCGCAGTCGGCGAGGCAGTGACAGTGACACCTGAGATCCGAGGGTTTGACTTCCCATTAAAGTTTAACAGACATAGATAGGAGTGGTGGCGAGACGGCAACAGGTACAGTAGAATCATTAGAGTCTAGCACGGCAGCTTTCTGGCCACACCTTCACAACAGCTGGTCGGAGTATTTACTCTGATTCCACAGACTTTACTTTGAGGTAAAGAATCCCACTTTGTTCCTTCATATTTTAAACAGAAGCAGATTTACATTTTACATCATTTTATCATTGTGACATGCAGAATAATTTCTCCACCTTTCCACCCGCTGAGTAGCTCATACTGTTATGTTGAAGATGAATTATCGCTACAGGAAACTACCAGGGCTGTCAAAGTTAACACGATAATAACGCGTTAACGCTAATTAGTTTTAACGCCTGGAATTTCCTAGGTTTAGGTTGTAGCGGGTTGAGCTTTAAAGCTAGAGTGAAGATACTGGCATCATATGAAACTAGAAAACCTATAAGGAATCCATTGGTACCAACCAGTTTGTAAATAAAGCTCCAAACTTGCGTTAAATTTTGGCTTTTTCAAAGGGGTCCCTGCAGATATTGTTGCCTGTTGGGCTGCAGTTTGCCATGTTATGATTGAGCATATATTTTATGCTAAATACAGTACCTGGGAGGGTTTCTAGACAATATATCTGTCATTGTTTTGTGTTGTTAATTGATTTCCAGTAATAAATATATACATACATTTGCATAAAGCAGCATATTTGTCCACTCCCATGTCGATAAGAGTATTAAACACTTGACAAATCTCCGTTGATTAATCGCGATTAAATATTTCAATCGATTGACACAAACTACACAAAAAACCTACAAACACAGTCGCACTTTACTGTAGTCCAGCTATCTGAAACAATATGATGTAATTTGTATGATATTTGCAGTGATTGCCCTTTCAATTACCTACAGAATTGCTCTCGGTTTGATTGAAATAAACCCAGAAAACGAAAACAATTCCTGCTGCATCACTGCAAGAAATCTCCCTGAAGACGGATATGCTGAGACAGGACGGATATGCTGAGACAGAGGGAAGTAACAAGAGAAGGAGTAGAAAACCGTTCCCATTAGAGTGGGGAAATGAATGCGTCTGCCTCTTTCTGAGAGGGCCGGCAACACAAGATAATGTGTAAATAACGAGGATGGCTTCTCTACTCCGTCAACCTAACTGGTAATTTCAGACGGTCTGCTCGGAGGTTCGTTGTTTGTTGTGAGCGAGATTTTAAGCCGTGCTTCACAACAGACGAGACTTTAAACAGATCAGGGGGTTTCCAAAGTCTGACAGTGTGTGCAGAATCAAGACAGCTGGGCGTGGGCTACAACTTGAGCCTATATTTGTTTACATCCTGGCACTGTTAACAGCATGCCGAATTAACTATTAGCAGCTCCCTTTTGTAATGCACCCATAGATGTACAGACAACTATCACTGGATTATTCTGATAGTGAAGAAAACTTAAAAATGTGAAGAATCACTATCAAGTTCTGGGGTTATAGGGAGCGTCATTTCTCTATGATTTCTAACCGGAGTTATGGACATTTATTCGTGATATTATTTATTGGAGATAATGATACCTCGAAGGGATAGTTGCATTGAGTTATGACTCAGAGAAGGAGTCAGTTTTTGATGAAAATTGCTGCAATCAGGCCGCAATTTAAGTGTCTTAAAGTACCTTAATTGCCTCCATAAGCTGTGTGTTACAGACACCGCTGCAACTGCTGATAGAGATGTAAATCACAAGTTTCATCACGATACAATATTATATTGATTCTTTGAACAATGATATGATATTTTCTGATATGAGACAATATCATATGCCCATTTAACACAATCAGTTGTGGCTGCTACTTCGATGCTTTCGAGTCATTTCACTCCGTTTTGAACCTTCCTAAGAGAAAAAGACCTTTTGTCCTCAGCCCTGCATGCACCTGTCCCAGTATCACTGCCTCTGACCTCACAGTCTGAAAACCTGTGCCACCACGGATCACCAGCATCTCCTCAAGCTGCACTCCATCACGGTTTTTACGAGTCGTGGCCGCCAACATGAGCACTCTAGTCTGCATCAGGGCACGGCAGGATGTTGACGCGATGTGTTTTCTCTGGACTACACTCGACCTGACAGCTCTGAATGAAACATCAGCCCGCCTGCATCAGCATGCGGTCACTTGAGTGGAATTTCCCTAACAGGCTTCCCAATTAGTGTCCATTACAACAGTGCAAATACTGCAGGAGCTATGGGAGTGTTACCCCCTCCTCTGCCCTACTCGTGATGTCATTTCCTGTCCTGCTCAGGCTCTGAAGCACTCGGGTGTTTTAACGGTCCTCGGAGGCTGCAGGCTGTTTTTTAAAGTGAGGTTGGACCCCGTCACAGCTGAGCTAATGTTTCCAGGACCGCTCAGCGGAGGGTGGGTGTGTTCGACACACAGGAAAAGGTGGAGCGTGGTTGGGTGATCGGTTGGGTAACGTCAGCGACAACAGAACTGAGGGACGGTGGTTGTCGCGGTAACATGGGTGTGTCACAAGACGCCATATGGTCACACACACACACACACACACACACACATACAGGACTTGTGAGGAACTTGCTTTTTAAGCTTCCAGTCTGACTTCATGCATGTTTGTGTTGAAAACATTATGTGGACAAAGGTATGTGGACACCCCAGCCCTCATGTGTACGTTGTGTCTGCAGTTGTTTTAAAGCTAGAGTGAAGATACTGGTATCATATGAAACTAGAAAACCTAAGGAATCCATTGGTACCAACCATGTCATACTAGCTTGTCGAGAAAGAGGTTAAATAACGGAAAAGCTGGCATGACCTCTCACTTCAAGATATGTGAATGAAAACTCAAAAAAACTCAAATTCAATAAAACAGATGTTGACAAACTGCATGATTTGCAGTTGAAAAAAGGTAATAAATTGCAATATTTTGCAATATATCTCATCACAAACTGTTTAAAATCGCAATAAGATCGTATCGTGGGGCCTCTGATGATTCCTTCCATTCTCTGAATCACTCCACATCTACTGTAAGTTTTTCTTTGACTTGTAAATGAGTATTTCTACTCATTAGTACTGCTACTTTTACATAAAAAAAAACGATTTGAGTATGTCCACCACTGAAAAAAAGCAATTGTTCTCAGTGGATATCTCTGGATATTTTAAGGTTAAAACATTTTAAAGATGTAAAGCCACCTCCTTCCTATATTTTAGTGAATAAACTGGCAGCTTAGAACCATCCAGTTGATTTCCAGACTTTGTAAATAAGCAAAACTATTTTCTAAATGCCACGAGCAGCAGCAGCAGCAGAGCTGAGGGGGTTGAGCATCTGTCTGCCGGCTCCTCGGTGGCTCAGCAACAACCCGAAGCAGCGTCTCCATCATCACACTCCAGTGACTTCAATAACGCTCCACTGGCAGTAACATCTCCCTCAGTGACTCCCTCGGTTTCACCCACAAACCCTGACGTCCCAGAAGAACACTGACAGACAAGTCCAGAAAACATATCAGTGATGCTTTTTTTATGCCTCTTATAACCCAAAATCTACTTCCGCTGATTTGCAGGATTATAAATCCCACATTGAGTCATTAAATCTGAAACAGGATCCAGTTCTACGAGCGTCAAGGTGAATATATAATCATACACCTCAGCCAGAGTGTCAAAAGAAGCTATTTTGTCAAAAAGAGTCATCACCTCCTCTTTCTATGCTAATTAGCTTCAGGGTACAACTGACGATGCATCATTTCAGAGCGTGCTACGCTTTCACAAAGTAAAGTTTACACTGGAGGGTAGAGAGGCTGCAAAGGACGGGAGGACAGTGAAGAATGAGAGGCAGGTAAATGAGTGTGTGAGGCAAGCAAGGGAAGAAAAATCATGGCTGTAGAGGTGGAAAACAATGCATTAAAGACAAACACATCAGAAGTGAGCCACAACAAGAAATGAAATATCAAGCACTGATGTACTCTTGTTATTTTAGGTCAAATCATCCAACCCTAGAAATGGTTCAACATTTTGGGCAATACTCGTTTACGTAGCTGGAGTCAGGACCTAGTTAGCCTAGCTTAGCATAAAGACAGGAAGCAGGGGGAAACACCAAGCCTGGCTGTGTCCAAAATTCAAACACACGCCTACTAAAAAGACACTTTTAAAAAACCCTGCATCCTTTCAGGAGCAGTGGGCTACAATAAAGCTGTCATGTACCAACCCTTTCTTATTATAAAAACAACAATAAAAATGTATAAATTTCTGTTTGTGTTCAGGTCAAACAAACAGATATAGTACAACATGTTAATTAGTGAACTTTAGAGATTTCCGCAGGAGAGCCAGGCTAGCTGTTTCAAAGTCATTATGCTAAGCTATGCTAAACACATCCTGACAAATATGCATATGTCCCCAAATTAATATTCCTTTAATTGTGTGCTTTGCCCTCATCACTCTGGCCGGCTGCTAGCATCTCTCATACACTCATAATTACAGTGATGCTAGCAGAGAGGGTCAGCGTCCAACTGCTTGCAGGAATTCCTCATTAACAGACTCTCATCATGATTAATGAGGAAAATTCGGACAGGTAGGTGAGCCACACACACACACACACACACACACACACTTACACCCTCAGACAGTGGACAGTAATGCCTCTAATGATGCTCATAATAAAACCTCTCCCACCCACGATGTGAGTCAACACCTCAGAAGTGTAACACCTCACGCTGTAAACATAAAGTCATTCATGTCAGGTTACAGTCCAGTCTCTTCTTCACCCTTTCACCCTGAGCATTAACACTAACCTAATTTATTTCATTTTCCTCCCAGTCCCAATAATGCTGCCCATTATTCACACTGTTTTCAGCACGTAAAGTAGCCTCGCTATGAATACTAATTACTCTATGTTCTGAATAAAGGGCAATCAATTATCAAATCCTGAGGATGTTGTTGGAATTAGCGCACACACATACAGCACCGTGTCTGACAAATGGGTTCATTATCTTTCAGCTGAATGGTCCAGCAGTCGAGGAGAGTAACATTTATGCATAATTTATGTTCGCCTTCATGGAGCCATTTGTAGTAATCTGATGTATATATTCTGTAGAAGAGAGGAGCTCCCAGATCTGTTTACCAGAGCAAAACACTGGAGCTCAGCATTGATGGGATGTCAACAGGGTCGTGACAACAGTGAGACCAATGAGACGTCCAGACAGCAGGAGGTCAGCGACTGTTGGGGATACAAGACACCCAGGAGGACCCAGAAAACCCACAAAGAGACACAAAGGCTGAATCCAAATGTCCTGACTTCCCTGCAGTGCATTATTTTGACTGATATTGCAATTGTGATTTGCGATGTTAAAACAATCAAGCCAATCAGACATATAAATGGTGGGAAAATCTTAGTATCTGTACTTTGTTCCTTGAATCCATGAATCTCAGCACCAAAGTGTTCATCTTTTTGCTCGGAGCAGCAGCGACAGATTAAACAGTGTGACAGAAAGGAGCAGAGGTCTGTGGGCACTGCAGGGCAACACATCCCGTCTTCCTCCCTCACGCTGTCACAATATCGAATAAAGCCTAACAACCGTGGCTGGTTACACAGGTTACTCCTCAGGTTTTATTGAAGGGAGACCAACGGAGCAACAACCGAGCCCAACGTCAACACCAGAAAAACCACCGGCCAAAGGTTCACGCATCAATCAGAGAGTCACGATTTGTTCCTGCAGCACAGAATACGACAGGAGGGGAAACAATAATGCATGAAATGAATAAACAAAAATAATGAAGCCATTAAGAGCATGCCTGTTCTTCCACCATGAAAAAACATGCAATTTACTGTGCTCTCTTCAATCACCAAAGCTAACAGACTGACAGTTGATAATGGTTTAGGACTGAATTGGAGCAAATACAAACAATACGTTGTGGGGTTTTGTCTCCTGCAGCCTGAACGCTCCACAGTGACAAAAAGAAACAATTTCCCAGCCTGTTGATGGAGATTAGAAACCCATTTTCCAACATTTCGTTAATAGATTTCTTTCTGCTTTCAGTTTTATCTCACGCTGACATTCATCAGCTTCCTGTTCTTAACCTGGACAAACATGTTTTTATTAAAGAGACTTTTCTGTTCTGCAGTCAAATAACAAGACTCTTTTCGTTTATCGCCAACACACAAAAAAAAAATGTGAATGAGAAGATGAGTTAAAAATACTCTGCAGCAGAAATGACAGAGCCAAAAACAGGATTAGGCCTTTCCCCTTCCTGCCATAACCTTGCTGTGCTCACAGAGAGTTACACATTTTCATTCAGCCACACAGTTTATGCAGCATTACGCAGGATTAATGGTGCAGGCGGACTGTTTTAGAGATGAATTTAACTGTGTCTGAACCTCTCTTGACCTATATCCTCAACTGGAGCAATGCAGCAATGTCGTCCTGAAGGGAGACGCTTCATTAGTTTCAGGATGCTCATGTGCGTGTTTTCCTGCACGGAGTAAAACTATAAAGAAGACAGATGGGCATTTTGCAAGCTCCAAATGTCGCTCTAATGCTAAAGAAAGGCAGAGGAAATAGATAAAGCGTGTATATATTCCCAAACGTTAAATTTCATTCCCTACCATCCAAATCAGATCCCCGAACCAAAAGGAAAACAAGAGTGGAACAAATGAGCATGTAAGTTAAGTTTTAAATACGCTTGATGGAGAAAAACAATTGCAATTAGAAACACTAACTATATATTTAGAGTAGGCCTTGGTATACCAAGTCTGCATAATCAGATTTCCCTAAATGTACTGAAAATAGTTTAAGTAAATCATAATAATTAAAACGCAACTTGCAATTTTAAGGTTGTAGCAGGCTCAGTTTTAAAGCTAGAGTGAAGATACTGGTATCATATGAAACTATCAAATCCATCGGTACCAAGCTGCAGTTTACCATGTTATGATTTGAGCATATTTTTTATGCTAAATGCAGGACCTGTGAGGGTTTCTGGAAAATAATTGTTGTTGTTTTGTGTTGTTAATTGATTTACAATAATAAATACATACATACATTTGCATAAAACAAACATATTTGTCCACTCCCATGTTGATAAGAGTGTTAAATACTTGACAAATCTCCCTTTAAGGTACATTTTGAACAGATAAAAAATGTGTGATTAATTTGCTATATATTGCGATTAACTATTTGAATCGATTGACAGCCCTATTGATCATACATCGTATAAAGGGCTAAATTATCATACTTTTATACATACTAATTACACCTGGCAACACTGCAAACTGTCATTTGTTTTGTGTAGTTTTCTTAAATCTGTGGGACATCAGGATCCTGCGACCTTCAACACCAACCAGGTGACGCGGGCTGCCAAGGTCATGGAGGGAATATCACCAATTACCTGTGTGGCCAGCGGTGAGGCGTCGTGTTGGAGTCTCTACCCTCTAAATATGACTAATTGCCCCTGCTGTTCTGCCTCTTATGATACGGGTTAGAACTCATTACCGGGATGTTCCGCCTCACTGGGTTCTGGTGATCCGGCTCTCAGGCAGATGAGGGGAAATAAACAAGCACCTGGCCTTCCACACACACACATTTTTATGATTATATCCTTACAAATAATTGGTTGGTTTTATCTGTTGAAGTGCATTAGAGCTGTTGTCCCTTCCAGCTCTAGTAAGGCACAATTCCAGTAATTTTTTTAGTAATGGGCAAATGTCCTCCAGGGATTTCTGATACCTCTGCCAAGTCCACTCTGCTGGGCATTAGCTGCAGTAATACCTTTTTCATTGATTTGTATCAGCGCCTCTGCCTGCAGGCTGAGTGTGGGTGAGCGAGGTACAAGATAGCTTGACACAAAATCCTTTCGGTGCGCCAGCATCGTCGGTTACTGCCGTCGGCCAAGCAAAACAAACAGGTTATAGTGCACTTACATCACCGCAGCAATGCATACGAAACCTGGAGCAAGTTTTTCAGGCTGCAAATCAACCTGATTTGACGCATCCTCTTTGACTGAGCTGAGTGAAACGCAGCAATGATTCTATTTTAAGGTTACGCAACAAATTAAACAACGCTCGATCCAAATTGCCAAAGGCGCAGTGTTGACATTTGACATTTACTTTCAGTTACGAGCTAAGGGTGGGGTTGACAAATGGAAGGAGAGACAAAGACTGACAAACACCTATTGAGAACCAAGCTGCCGCTACACCTCTTCAACTGTGATCCCAACCAACTTGGCCTGCAGGCCCAAAGAAGCACCACCACCAGTGCCCTCCTGACAGAAAACTGCCAGTCATTTGTGCATAGTTTCATAGTAAAGATACAAGCATCAAGTTGCTCTTTGCGTCATGATTAAAGAGGCATATATAGAGCTTGTTTGAGCCAAAATGGGTCATGCACTTTCTGGCTATTATTTACTGAGCCTCAGGTCCCGAATGAGAGATTAACAGACACACTGATAACAAATAAATCACATAAACCTAAGCACATTAACCTAAAGCATTTCTTACATTTGCATACTATCTGATGCAGCTTCGTGCAGTCAGGATTTACAAGGATTAATCGCTTCTATTTTCAACCGTGACGTGTCACCATGTTTTAATGGTACTTTAACTTACAGGATTTAAAAAAAAGCTTTTCTGGAGCTTGACACCAAACAGTTAAGGTAATTTTGCCTGTGGGCATTTCACCTATAATTTCTTAGGTTATTACAATCCTTGCTCACTTCCCCAGAGGCATAGCTAGAGGTTATGGGTCCCATGTACGAGAGGGAATCCTCCCCCTACCAGAACTGCTAGTCACCCTCGTGCCCAGAAAGATTTGTTTCCCCGGTACAAAAGAGACATGACTATGAGGACAAATTCAAAAACAACTGTCTGAATTCTCACAATCTGAACTACTGAGTCAAATATATATTTAAAATCAATCAAGAGCTATGCCAATATATTATTTTGTTGTCATTCATGCATGCGGAAAGTCAGAAAAATACACTAAAATGCATCTGTATTAAGGACATAAATTGATGAAACTTGAGTGACCAGTTTTTACTGGAATTATCACTATTAATTGGAGTTCCCCAAGGCACAATCCTTGGGCCTTTTTAATTTACATTTGCACGCTTCCGTTAAACCAGATTATGCAAAACAATTTAAATCACCTATCATACTTGTCATCTAAGTAAGGGATAATGTACAGCCAGCCGGTAATTGTTGTGAAAGAAACCCCGACAGGGCGATGTGGCAAAAATAACAAAAACAGGTTTAGGCAATAACACTACAACTTCTTTAGGTTTAGGCAATAAAACTACAACTTCTTTAGGTTTAAGCAACAAAACTACAACTTCTTTAGGTTTAGGCAAAAAAACACTTTTTTTAGGGAAGTTTAGGGAAAAACATGGTGTTTGGGGTTAATATAACTATGAATACAAACTACACATTGTTGGTTTCACACGGTATGCGAACTCCGGTCTCCTGGTTGAAATCCCTGTGTTTTGTGGTCGCTAGAGGTCACTGCCGTGTTCTTTTATACCTTCTTTTGATGATCTACCATGTGAATAGATGATAAAAACTTATAGTGGGTGTAGTAGGCCCCTATTGACCCACATCTATGGGGATAATAGCGACTGACAATTGAATTATTCCTTTAAAAACATAGACATGACTTAGAAAAACTTCTCCATGCTTTTACTTCCAGGTTTAGACAACTGTAACCTAATGGTCTTTTCTCAAATCCCACCCCCAAAAATATCCTCTAGCACCTTCCTTTGTATATAAAATATATCATAAATATAAATAAACATACATTGCTTTGCCTTGGAATGAATGGGGTGCCATGTTTGAATACTATATCCATATTTTTGCATTTAAAGCAAACATCTGTGTCTATCAATGATGGCATACTACAAAGACACACATGTGCAGATATTGTTAGTGGCCCCTGGGTGATCTGTGCCCTGACTCCCCGCTGCAGGGTGCCCGGTGGCCGCCCTGTGCTCTGCTTTTCTCGGTCAGTGGGCAGCAGCAGCAGCCTGCATCCTTGGGTACCATGTCCTCTCTCCCTCCTCATCTAGTGCGGATACGCTCCTCCTCCTCCTGCTGGGTGCTCAATCAATCACACAACAGCTCAACACTGCAACTGTGACCTCCACTGACAGTTAATGCTTTGTGCAAATCAAACCAGCTGAGCTGCAGAAAAGCAGCATCGACTGAATGAGTGTGAAGCCTGCAGCCGAACATAGCCGATACATTCCTGCAAAATTACAAATGCGTTTTCCTAAATGCATCTCTTACCTGCCCACTGTTTGGTTGGCGAGCTGTCTCATTCGGTTGAACTGCTTCTTCATCTTGTGTTTTTCTGCGTTACCACCGGGCATTAGAGCCTCTCCACATATCTCATTGATAGAATAAAGTCAGATCTGGTCTACGGCAGACGAGGAGGGTCAGTCTGCAAACATCCACGTTTTAAACATCCAGGTTTGGGAGGAAACATTCAGGCTAAAATCTCCTCATTTTATCTGCTGTGTGTCTCAGTCCTCCGCTCTCCGCTCCGCTGCTCCAGAGATGCTGGACCGAGTCCTCCTCTCTCCCCCCCCGACACTGACAGCTCGCAGGCGACACGACGTTCCCCACCGGTGCACTATGGGAAATGTAGTTTAGTTAGAAATCTTCTGCACAGAGCCACATGGATGATTTCAGCTTTTACATCACTTTTGATTCATGGTACTCAATATAGTAGCATATTATGGAGGACCACAAGAGTGATTAATAACTAATTGTACAATTAAAAATACATTTAATAATAATACATTTGCAAACTTAGCAAATGCAATAGATACGTTTAATAAAAGCAGCAGGGAAATGCAAATGGCAAAAGAAGTTGCCCTTTTAAATGCCTGATTAAAACCTGTATTCGTAATTTAATTTGTGAATCCAGTTATTTATTTCTCTGCATTTTCAAATTTTTTAATTAAATTATTTACTTATGAATTCATAATGTATTTTTAAATGATTACTTAATTCATGTAAATAGTAATAAAGTATTTAATTGATTAATAGCTAATTGTACAATAAAAATAGCCATTCATAAATTTGTAATCTTAGCAAATCCAATAGCTAATGGGTTTACAGTTTTTCTCATTCACTCTGGCACAATTCTTGAATGAGAATTATTTTTTTCCAAAACAATAAGTTAAAATCTCTGAACAATTAGCACGTGTTTTGGCATGTGTGCAAAAGAAGAAGTACGATTGTCTACAATTTGCACAATAACCACTTGCACATGTCTTGCTGGTCAAAATTAATGAGTTGATTCTCAGTGAAATTGTCGTCCTCTTCACAACTTCTAAACATTCTTTCATCGTTTCAACCATCACATGCAAAATGATCCATTCAATTATCAAAATCTTTCAGACATACATGTATATTCCATAAATATTTATGGCATGGTGTTACGTACTGGCCTATTTACTGCTTTGCCGGTTAATTATCTGAAGGCCTGTGCTTGAAATGCCAGACATATTAGCCAATATATAGTAATACAATAGGCCTATTTATAGCCCACAAAAAGGAAATGTCAGTAGACTTGATTATGCATGCGGACATTGTTAATTATCCACAAAGGCTTTATCGCTCATCCAAGTGATGTTTTCATTGTCAAGTTCAGCCTTGATGACAGATTTTAAAAGTACAGCTAAGCTCAGTCTTAATGTGTGTGATATAAAGTGTAAACTACAGCTGCACTGGATGTGGTGAAGGCTTTGGTGCAACTACACAGTGTGTGCAGGCAAACAGCATCATCTTGTGGCTATCAGCAGTGATGACACTGGAACTGACAATACACTCAGTTGTCAGTTTATTAGGTAAACCTACCTAATAAAGTTATTAATTTGTCAGGAGTTTAAATCACTTGATCGGCCAAAACAGAGATTCCCATCTTGTTATTTTATTTATAAATAGTTTGTCAAGCATGCACGTCTGTGGAGATTAAAGAGTTGGCAAATAGTAGTTGTTAAAATGTCTAATAAAAATCATAAAAAAAAGATTGCATGAAAAAAATTAAATGGCACATTAAAAACAACTCGAGTGGTCTAAAAAGAGGTCAAATATAAATAAAAATTAAAAAATAGAAAAAACTTTACTCATAAAAATTTTATTTTATATTCTAAAGTGTAATTTACATTTTATTGTATTTTTTTTTCAAGGAACATATTGCGGGACTTTATGCAAATACCAATATGTTTTTAGAAAATTTTTCAGGCTGAGAATATTTGAGAAACACACAAATTAATAAATACACAATTGTCGGTAAACACGACCCCATTTAAAGGCGTAAATAGTAATAAAGCATTTAATTGATTAATAACTAATTGTACAATAAAAAAATAGCCATTAATACATTTGCAAACTTAGCAAATGCAATAGATACGTTTAATAAAAGCAGCAGGGAAATGGAAATGGCAAAAGAAGTTGCCTTTTTAAATGCCAAAAAATTGTTGCCTACTGCCACTTTAAAACAATAAATAAAGTGTAAATCATTCCCCATCCGCCCTGTGTAGTTACACTCTGCTGCCACAGGGGGCGCCAGTGAGTCGTTGTCATTGTTTTGAGCAGCAGCAGCAGAAGAAGAAGAAGAAGTGTTGCTGCTGGAGTTTACTTGTTGAATGACAGTTAGATCAAAGTTTCACAGCTTTTTGTTTATTAGTTTTCTCTGCTTTGGGGAACAAACTCAACACTTCTCTGCGTAAGAGTCGCAGCTTCTCTGACATCCGACCGGCTGCTGGAAACGATGCGGGACCGAACCAAAGAGTTAGGAAACGTGAGTTACAAAAAGTAAAAAGGCTAACGTTAGCATTAGCGTGCTAACGTTAGCATTAGCGTGCTAGCCTGCTAACTTAGCCAATTCCATAGTTAGTAAAGGCTGATAACGAAAGTGTTAAACCGTGATAACTTCTACTAAGAAAGCCCACTGATAAAAGTGGTTAAAGCAACAATGTGCAGCTGTTAACGTGTCTGATTATTAACCTTAACGATGTGTTACTCACAACTTCCGGTTCAGCCCTCTTTAAAGCATAGGGCAGGCCGGGACAGGGCTCAGCTGCTGCTGCTGAAGTGCTTTAACATGGAGATATCTTTATTATTATTCATATTTATTTATTGCAGAAGGCAGAGGCTTCAGATGAGGACGAGGAGGGCTCTCTGATGATCAAACCTGGAACCTCTTCAGCCAAAGAGGAGAAGGAGAATGAAGCCTTCTTTAAAAAGGTATCTTATAATAATGATATTAATCAACATAAAAATGACAGATCAGCTAAGATAACTTGGTATTGTTTTTCATGTTTTGCCTCAAGTTATAGTTCTATCTACATGACCCACTTATTCTTAGGAAATGTGGGTTTTTAATGTTAGGCAACATGTTTGTTTACATTGTTAAACTGAGTCATATATCTACTGCTGAGGCTTTAAGTGCAATACCTCAGTTTATATTTATTTATTTATTACTCTGCCTCACCTGTTTTATTCCTGTTTTTATTTGCTTCATAGCTATGTGTGTTTTATCTGTTATATGTTTTACCTGCCTTGTCTTGTCAAGTATTTGTTTTTAAAGCACTGACCAGGAGTGGCAACTGTGAATCTCGTTGTATTTAATACGATGACAATAAGGCTTTCTATTCTATTCTATTCTAAGTACAAGAAATGGTCTCAATCTTGTCTGACACTTTCTAAATGTTATTTTGTCAACATCCCAGTCTGCTAATCCCAGTGTCCTTGAAAAATGACCCAGTGTTATTGCCATACTATTACAGCAAAAATTACTTCTTAATTGTGAATATTGAATAATACTACTTTTCTTCGTCCTCTATTATAGTAGATTGAATCACCTTGTGTTTTATGAACATTTTTCTCTATTCTCCAATATTTTATAGACCAAATGATTCATCAATTATTGAGAAGATAATCAGCTGATTACATACTATTATGTGCATCATGATGGCATACCTCACTTCAAACCTGTGTGTTATTGCATCGAGGCCTGAAACTAACCCAAGGTGTCATCCTAAGAGTACTTTTTTGGTCCCACCAGCAGTCCACTAATGATATAAAACAGAGAAAAGCAGCAATTTCCTCCCATTTGAGAACCTAAAACCAGAGCATGTTCAGCATTTTTTTTGAGATGAGTCAAATGTTTAACTAACTTCTTGTGGATTCATTTTCTTTTGATCAACTAATTGAATGAAAATGCAACTGTTAGCAATATTTCTGCCTATAAACACCAAAACTACAACTTGTTTCTGAATCTTAGGTGCAAGAACTCCACGAGGGGCTGCAGAGTCTCAAAAGGATGGTGTCTAACCTCGAGAACAAACAGAAAACTGTGCTGGGGGTTGCGCTGCCGGAGGAGAGTAAGTATGTTCATTTAGGCCATCAGTCGGTCCTGATATGAGTACTGATCATATCCACGAGGTGCATAACGTGTCTGACGAGTGCTAGAAACTGGACAAAGTCAATAATAAACTTGTCTAGTTGATTTCTATATGCTAAATTCATCTTGATTAAGTCTCTCACATTGTCTGATGTTGTTTTCTTCTTTGGTCAGGTATGAAGAAAGAGCTCCAGACTCATCGAGAGGAGATAAAAACGTTGGCGAGTCAGATCCAGAGAAAACTAAAGGGTGAGTTATGATGGATAACAAGTGAACACTGTTTATTTTTTTTGTTTCGTTCGTTCGTTGACTCACACTTATCAATTATCTTTCTACAGGTATTGAACCGAAGAAAGGAGAGGAGGATGGAAAATATGTACCCATAAACGCTCGGATGCAACGGACCCAGGTTGGATAGAACTTGTAATCTCAAACAAACTGCAGCTGCATGAAGCTGTTTTTCCCCCGTTATCGTGATATAAACAGCAGTAAAGTGACCAAAATGTTTCCTTCTCTCCAGCACGGCGTCTTGTCGAAGGAGTTTGTGGAGTTGATGGGACACTGTAACACCATCCAGTCGCAGTACAGAGACCGTAACGTGGAGAGAATACAGAGACAACTCAAAATCAGTGAGTACTCGAGGAGCAGCTCAGATTTCTTGTGTTTGTCACTGTTGGACTGATCACTTCCTCTTCTGACTCATAACATTTACCGCATGTCATCTCCTTTCTCTTTCCGTTACTTTCTACTCTACACACTTTACTTTTAAACCACCATTTTTAGCATCTATAAGTACTATAGAATGATATAATATAAACATTATGGTGTGTTATAAATCATTTATTAAAACTTCTCCTTTGAAGATATTTTATATTATTACAGTTTTTTTTTTACTAATTTATTTATGATCTGTTTGTACAGCAGCCTTTACTGATTGGTGCCCACAGGAGGAGATATAGATGTTGACAAATAAACATCTACTTACAACTACATTATAATGTGTTATTAACCATTTATCAAATATTAATATACTGCTTATAAATGCTAAATAGGAGGGTTGAAGTAAAGTGTTAAGGATCTGTAGTTTTATGGTAGTAGAGCTGCAACAATTAGTCGATTAATTGATCAAAGAAGTGTTTGAAAGAAAATTGTTTATTTTTTATAATTGATCAATCATTTAAGTTTTATTTATTTATTTTATTTATTAGTCATTAGATGGTTCAAATGTGAGAATTTGCTGTTTTTCTTCCATTAAAGTAAAGTGAATATTTGTGGGTTTTGGACTGTTGTTCCTCCAGGATATTGTGACGGGATGTTTGCTTGTGTTTTCTAGACTAAACGATTAATCGAGAAAATATTGCCTGATTGATCAGTAATGAAAATACTTATCTCGTTAATTGCAGCTCAACATTGTAGACTTTGTATCTTAATCAGATCAACTACAGAGAAAAACACATTTACACTTCACAGAAGACTGCCAGGAGGATTCTTCTCTTTCAATTTGAGCTCAGAGGGAGTTTTTATATTTTCATTTTCAGTGTCTCTCCCGTCTCACAGCAACAACGTCCTGTATCCAAAACACTGATCTAACGTACTTCTCACTTTTAGCTGGGACCAACGTGACAGACCAAGAGCTGGATTCGATGCTCGAGAGCGGGCAGACGGATGTTTTCACCCAGAATGTGAGTGTGTGCGCAACATGAAAGGAGGGCGTCGACACTGTGGTGCTGGAAACCACAACAGTTAACCTGCTGAGGCAAAACACATTGACAGCTGCAGGTGTTTTGCATCAACCACCAACTAGTCATACTCGTAGTGGTTGTGGTGACTTTAAGTGTCAGGTATGAGATGGTGACATATCTGCTCTGTAGTCTCTCTAATCGCTCCAACAGGACGACGGATTTGGTAAGCAAAGAAAGAAAACCAGGTGCAGCCCCTAGTGATGCCTTTAGTGTTTCAGTAGCTCGTAGTGTGAAGAATCCTGCTGGCTTTTGATGTGCACTCAGTCAGAGTAGATGAAACCTCACGACTGTTGGCAGATTTTTCTATCGTTTATAATGCAGCTAATAAATATCGTCGCTATGTTTCAGATCCTGATTGATGCTCAAGCTACAAAGCAGGCTCTGAACGAGATCGAGTCCCGACACGACGAGATCCTGAAGCTGGAGAGGAGCATCAGAGACCTGCATGACATGTTCCAGTACCTCGCCATGGAGGTGGAGGCTCAGGTAAAGAAGCAACGCTGGTGAAGTTTCTCTTTTGTTTGGGGTTATGAAGAGTGTCTGATTCAGGTGTTTCTGCCTCCTGCAGGGGGAGATGGTCAACCAGATTGAAACCAACATCAAACAGTCGACTAACTACGTGGAGAAAGCAAAGGAAAACACAGAGAAAGCGGTCACATATCAGCAGAAAGCACGCAAGGTACAGTTTAAATCTTTAAGACACCATGAAATGGACACTTTTACTTACTGGAAAATCTTTAGTGGGCTGCCTTCTGCCCGTCCCATCAAACCAAATAGCCTTTCTCCTCTTAAAGGGATAGTTTGGATGTTTTGAAGTTTGGGTTGTATGAGGTACTTATGCATAGTCAGAGTATTACCTACAGTAGATGACGGTCGATGCGTTCCCAGTTTGGAGAAACAGACAGGAGTACCAGCACGGGAGCCAAACAGATTTTAGACACCTAAAAAAATAAATATCGGTTTAAGTGTACGCTATATTTAGAATATTTTCACCGCTTCACCTCGCCGTCAGGCAGCCGTTTCCGACGGGGAACTGAAGCTGTTATCTATGTTCTCTTCAAAGCCACCACACTGCTTTGTCAAAAGGAGTAATTTTAGGTTGTTAGGATGTTTGTGTGATTTTGGTGTTTCAAAGGTTTAGTTCGGACTCACCAAAGTCACACAATAACTCAAACAATCGAGGCAGCGGTAGACCAGCAACTCCTGTGTTCTGCGAGGTCAAATTGCTGTTTTTGTCGAGTTTGGTGGCTTTAAAGAGAGCATAGATGGATACTAAGGCTTCAGTTCCCTGTCAGAAAGAGCTCTCTGACAGCGAGGTAAAGCAGTGAAAAAATTCTAAATATAGTGCTTAAACTGATATAGAGTTTTTCAGGTGTCTAAAATATGTTTTGTTGCTGCCCCCGTCCACAAATTTCCAGCAACTCCTGTGTTCTGCGAGGTAAACTGACTGTTTTTGTCAATGGAGTCTGGTGGCTTTGAAGAGAGCGAATCCAAACTATCCCTTTAAACTGGTTTAGATTTCACAATGATACCTCTCTATATTAACGTGTCTTAGGTTGCACCTGATTCATTTTCGTATGTTAATTCATCTTTTTGTCTCTTTCACTGCAGAAAAAGATGTGGATAGCGATCTGTTTGGCCATCCTCGTCCTCATCTTAGTCATCTCATTGGTCACCGCCTTCGGCACCTAACACCAGGCAGTGTGAGCTGTCGGCTGTAGACTGGTTTAGCAGAAGCACATAAAAAAAAAAACCCTTTCATGTAAATAATGTCAGCCGACAGGATGTACGGGTGAATTTAGTCAGTTATCATCCATCTGCTTTTCATATTCGTCTCCCTCTAATCCTAACTGTCCTCCCAACAGGCCTTTTGTTTGTTTTAAAGGTGCTTTTAACTCACAAATGACTACAATCTTTGCATTTCCACTCGTGAGGTAGTGCTGCTGGTTTATGGAAACTCCCCGTCAGATTCTAGTCTGCAACACACAGACTATTTGTGAACTGTTACGTCAGTGCCCTTAAAAAAAAAAAAGAGGAAATAAGTGGCCTTGAGCAAAGCACAATGCAGTATTGAACCCCCACGCTGGCGCTGATCATACTGTACTCAGGAAACTGTGCATTGCTTCTTGTTACGTTGTCGTTTCTGGATGAATTAGAGGCGCAAATAACAATTTTAATAGAGTAGACATTTCTTTTATAGGCAAATAGACTAATATAATTGTACATAACCTCTATTGCTGGTGATTGAGACATTCTTTATGCAGATTTTATAAAACTTGAAAGTTTCAAACTGCCTACATGTAACAAGTGTAAATATTTTTTTTGGTGAAATAACACTTCCCCCCCTTTTATTTTTATTTTACGGTTTCTCAGCACTGCAATAAAAGGCCCACTTTTATTTGTCCTACCAGTTTGTATTTATGATTTAAAACAATTTATTGTGTTAAGCTGCTGCAACCACACATGATTTTTTTCTTCTCAAATCTGTTCCTTCTCCTTTATGTCCATGTGAGAATGTGACGTGCACTAACATTGTCAAGAAGGGATGGAGTGAGTTTCTATTTTGTTTATATTTGAGCAGTGTTTCAGCGGTCAGAGCTCTCAGTTTAGCCTGACACGTATACTCGTATAGTAGACTTTTTATTTTTCTTCACCTGTTTGTCACATTGTGCAAAGACTCCTTCTGTCCTGCTAGTTTTAGTTTAATCCTGGAGCAGTGATGTGTTAACTAACCAGAAAACACATTTACGGAGAAACAGTGCCTGCTGTGCTTCCACAATTTGACAAATCTGTAAAGAAAAATAAACCAAAACTGTTGTTAAAGGTCGTCCCAAGTCTCAGAAAGAAAAAGGTTGGCAGCGGAGGGCAGAGACCGCTACTGTGTAATATTACGACTGTCACGCTCATTTTAATTTAGATATGTTTTTTTAAATAAAATACTGCCATGTTCTATTCTGTTTGTCTTGTATCATAAGTTAGCTGTTACAGACGATTGAAAAGAAAAGTTTGCATTTTCTCACAAAGTATTATTATTATTTTTTTTTTTACAGTATAGTATGAAACAAATCTGTATTTGACCCACGATTAAACAAAATCTTCCAACACAATGAAAAATGGCAACTAATTTTTGGTCTTTTTATTCAACTGTAATTGTCTTAATTTTTCAAGTAAAACAATGTGGAATTACAAGGGATCAAAAGGAATGCAACAAATGAAAAGAGAGAGACAAATCAAAAATAAGACCATCACCATAAACTACCCCCCCGCCCAACCCACCCACCCGAATATCACCTCTGCTCAAAATAGCTTCAAAAGTAAATCGACAATTTACAGTCATCTGGAACTGTACCAGTAATTTTATTCACATATTTTGTCCAAGTAATTTTTTTTTTTTTTTACATGAAGTGATGGTGACAAAAAGAAATCAAAAAATAAAACATTAATTTGGTAGCACTGATGCACGGGGTGCTTTTCTTGATGTTCTCTGGGTTGTTTTTTTTTTTTAGTTAGTTTGGCTTTTTTTTTTTTTTTTTTTTAATAACGAGAGAAGCTCAACACCCCCGCTTCAGGTGCTTCACAAGGCAATCTGAGGTTCAAACCCATTTGGCCAAAGAGGCACTCTTAATTTCAACATTTACTTGCCCTTTCGATATAAATACATGACAAAGTGGACTATAACTGCCTTTGGGACGATTAGGAAAAAAGAGATTTCTGCTGCTCCAGGTCTGTGGTCTCAGGGAGAACGACTTCAATTAATACATTTTCAAACTGCAGAGATACATCGTGAGGTACCAGGAACAAATTAATCGACTGAAGTTGATGTAAAAACTTATTACTACACCACAATGTACTCAAAAAGCCGAGGGCCACAATATCAGATGTGCAAATGAGAAATGCAAGGCTGGATTTAAAAATGAATCCAATGAACAGACATGACAAAAAAAAGGGGCCCAAGCAAAGACAAGCTCCAGCATAGTGCAGCAAAGATCACATTGACAGATCTGGTCTCTTCCTAATACCCTGGAAGAAATAATAAAATATGCATAACTTATCAACTGACTACAAAGAAACAATAGTCAGGACAGCTGACGAAATTTTTCAAAACCAAACTCTCTAAAACCTCCAACTTACAATACAACTGGTCACTCATAAGTTTTTAATGTCACACAAATGACTTTTCATTAATGACCCTAATAGAGGGCGCTGTATAATCCCATGTTAACACAGAAGATCTGAGTGTTCCAGTCTTAAATGATTACAGTACATAATGTGAACTAACAACTTGCCTTTATAACCTCTTGCACCTTTGTCCCCCTTAAGTCCCAGTGGTGAATTTATCCACTGCACCGTCTCTCCTGTCTGTTTACGGACGCGCAACGATGGCGCCACATTTTTTTTTTTCCTCTCAGACCGGCGTCCCTGAGCCTTCCCCCAGCTGACAATGGCTGATCTGGTGAGAGGACCAGCTCCAAGTGGAAAGGGAGAGGGCCCAAGAGGCAGGGAGGTCCCTGGCTTGTGCAGCACTCCGTCCCCTTGCATTCATCAGAGTGCACACAAAGCAGCAACCTTGGAGGTCGTGACATGCTCTGCGACGGCACTCTCGCTTCCATTTTTTTTTTCCCCCCTTTGGCACTCTGATCATGTCTTGTTGTGACGGTGTTGACCAGAAGAGGAGCGGGTGCTTGCGGCCGGCGACCGGGCCTGCACCGCTTTGAGTGCCGCGACGCTGCGCAGCACCCTGTCCGGCGTCCCCTCCGTTCCCGAACCGCTGGTCACCTCCTGCGAGAGCCTTTGAGAACTCCGACTCTCCCGGCGCTGTGCCCGCTTGTCTCTACTACCCTCCGAGCTGCGATCCCGCTCGCTGCCGGAGGAAGTGGCGCGTGACCGTCTGTGTTCGGTGTTCTGAGAGCTGATGCTGTGGGTGCGTTGGCTGCTGTTGCTGCTGCTGCGGCTTCTGCTGCTGCGGCCGCCACCGTCGCCCTCGCCATCGCTGCTCATGCTGCTGCAGGCGCTATGACCCCGGGACGAAGCCTGCGCCTCGGCCTCGCCCTCCTTTCCCCCCAACGACTTCCTGCTCCCCCTCTCCTTGTCCTCTGGTTTAGACCTCTTGTACTCCACCTCCACTTCCAGGGGTGGAACCAGAGGACCGGGGCACTGTCTGGTGGAGCGGGAAGCAGGGCGGCTGCTCTGATTGGGCGTCGAGGGTTTGCTGCCACTGCTTTTATTGTTAGTAAGATTTACAGAGTTACTCTGGGGGGAGGCTGGGACACTTTTGCTTTTAGACTTTTGGTTCTTGTCAGAGGAAGTCCCAGCAGCCTTCGCCCCAGAGTCTCTCCGGGTGGTGTGACCGGGAGTATCCACCCTGCCTTTCATTGCGAGGAGCTTGGCTGCCGCATTGAGCGCCGAGCACCTCTTCCCCAGAACTTCGGGCTCAGGAGGCAATGGGGGCGCGCTGTTTGTCTGAGCTTTACGCTCTTGTGACGGCTGAGATCCTGCAGACTTCCTGGTGATCCGAACAGAAGATGTATCGCTGCCCGACTCTCCACCTGTGGATGCGTTGGCGTTGTTTGATGCATTTCTGTCGGAGCTGCGTGTAGGTTTCTTTCCTTGCCGGCTGTTGCCCTTTTCCCTCTCCTTGTGTTGTTGCCCGTGCTTTGCCGAGCGAGTCAACCGGTGCTCCTTCCTGCTCTCACTGTTGTCCGAGTCCGAGGAGGAAGAGGAAGACCTGGACCGCCTTCCCCGAGAGGTAGCGGTGGGGATCTCCTTCTCGCCACCTTCTTCCTCTTCCTTCTCCCCGCCCTCTTCGTTCGTCTCTTCCTTCCCCGTTTCTGAGGTGACGTCCATTCGCCTCTTCTTGGCAGGATGTCTGTTCTCGTAAGTCCTCTTGTGGTGAGCGTGGCGAGTGAGGGTTGATGTAGAGCACCCAGATGATGACGAAGAGGAGCGAGTAGACTCCTGGCTGCTCTGGCGACTGAGAGGCCTTTTCTGGATTGGAGATTGCTCCTCCGCCTGTGGCTTAGATTCTTCTTTCTGAGGGGCAGGCTGTGCTTCTTCTCCTGACTCTTTGGTCTCAGAGGAACTCTCCACCCTTCTCCTTTTAGGCTTACAGATGTCCTCCTTTGTGTCATCCTCCTCCTTGCTAGTCCTTGCGCCAGCCTCCACGGCATCTACTTCCATTTCTGTCACCCTGTCCGGGTCACTTTTAGGTCCAGACACTTTCTGCGTTGGCTCTAGAGATTGTTTCCCAGATGAAACACTAGAGGAAGCAGGTGTAGGTACCTGGGGCGGGGCTTCTGTCTGGGCTGGTTTGGACACGTCAGTGGACGCAGAGGTTTCTACTTGCAGGGAAATTACAGTTTGTGTGGTTGACACAGGAGGAACTGTTCTGGTTGTGGTAGATGTTGTAGCTGCTACTGTTGACACAGGGGTGGCTGTGGTGGTGGATACTTGGGTAGTCGTGACAACGTTTGTGGTAGCAACTGTAACGGACTTTTCTGGGGATGATGTAGTTGGTGATGGAGCTGTTGTAGCACCTGTGGAGATTGTTACTGGGGGTGGGATCATGACAGTCTTTTCTGCAGTTGTGGCCGGGGTAGTTGTGTGATCTTTGGAAGGGGGGGCGGCTGCTGCTGCTGCTGCTGCTGCTGCTGCTGCTGCTGCTGCTGCTACTTGGACTCCCACTGTTGTAGTTACTGTAACTGTCTTTGTATGGGCTGTGGTAGTCACACTGGCAGACGTTATAGATGGGGAAGGAGTGCAGGTTGGGGTTGGTGCAGCAGGAGGTTTTGCTGAGGATGTGCCAGTCACTGGAACAACGGTTACCGGTGTAGCCACTTGAACTGTTGTTGTTGTTGTTGTTGAAGTTGAGACTGGTTTTGTGACGACTTCGGTAGTCGTCACGTTAGTCCTTGCTTGGGCCGGAGAAGATGTATTTGCAGCAGATGATGAGACCGTTGTTACGGATGGTGTTGCAGAAGCAGATGTGGTTGAACTTGCGGTGGGAACTGTGCTCGATGGACTAGCTTGGACTGTTTTTACTGTGGTTGTCACAGCTGTTGCTGTAGTGGGGGAAGATGTTGAGGTTGGTTTTGGTGAAGCTATAGCTGAAACCTTTTGGGTGGCAGCTGGAGAAGAGGTTACAATAGCAGGGGCGGAGGTTACGGCAGATGGGGTGGAGGTTACGGCAGAAGGGGTGGAGGTTACGGCAGCTGGGGTGGAGGTTACGGCAGATGGGGTGGATGTTACGGCAGCTGAGGTGGAGGTTACGGCAGCTTGGGTACACGTAGATGACAGAGCGGAGGTTATAATAGCTGTGGTGGAGGTTACAGCAGCTGCAGTAGATGTTGTAGATGACACAGCAGAGGTTATAATAGCTGCGGTGGAGGTTACGGCAGCTGGGGTAGATGTTACAGCAGCTCGGGTGGAGGTTACAGCAGCTGGGGTAGATGTTACAGCAGCTCGGGTGGAGGTTACAGCAGCTGGGGTAGATGTTGTAGATGACACAGCAGAGGTTATAATAGCTGCTGTAGATGTTACAGCAGCTGGGGTGGAGGTTACGGCAGCTGGGGTGGAGGTTACGGCAGCTGGGGTGGAGGTTACGGCAGCTGGGGTGGAGGTTACGGCAGCTGGGGTGGAGGTTACGGCAGCTGGGGTGGATGTTACAGCAGCTGGGGTAGATGTTACAGCAGCTGGGGTGGAGGTTACAGCAGCTGGGGTGGAGGTTACGGCAGCTGGGGTGGATGTTACGGCAGCTGGGGTGGAGGTTACGGCAGCTGGGGTAGATGTTACGGCAGCTGGGGTGGATGTTACAGCAGCTGGGGTGGATGTTACAGCAGCTGGGGTAGATGCTACAGCAGCTGGGGTAGATGTTACAGCAGCTGGGGTGGATGTTACAGCAGCTGGGGTAGATGTTACAGCAGCTGGGATGGAGGTTACAGCAGCTGGGGTGGATGCTACAGCAGCTGGGGTAGATGCTACAGCAGCTGGGGTAGATGTTACAGCAGCTGGGGTAGATGTTACAGCAGCTGGGGTAGATGTTACAGCAGCTGGGGTAGATGCTACAGCAGCTGGGGTAGATGTTACAGCAGCTGGGGTAGATGTTACAGCAGCTGGGGTGGAGGTTACGGCAGCTGGGGTGGATGTTACGGCAGCTGGGGTGGATGTTACGGCAGCTGGGGTGGATGTTACGGCAGCTGGGGTGGAGGTTACGGCAGCTGGGGTGGATGTTACGGCAGCTGGGGTGGATGTTACGGCAGCTGGGGTGGATGTTACGGCAGCTGGGGTGGATGTTACGGAAGCTGGAGTAGCTGTTGTCGATGACAGAGTAGAGGTTATAATAGCTGGGGTGGATGTTACAGCAGCTGGGGTGGAGGTTACGGCAGCTGGGGTGGATGTTACAGCAGCTGGGGTAGATGTTGTCGATGACAGAGTAGAGGTTATAATAGCTGGGGTGGATGTTACGGAAGCTGGGGTGGATGTTACAGCAGCTGGGGTGGAGGTTACGGCAGCTGGGGTGGATGTTACAGCAGCTGGGGTAGATGTTACAGCAGCTGGGGTGGATGTTACGGCAGCTGGGGTGGATGTTGTGGATGAAGGAGCGGAGGCTGGCGGTAAGTCCTTTCCAGCAGTAGTTTTAGTTGTGACTGATTTCACTGTAGTGGTGACTGCTGGTGCAACGCTGACTGTTTTTGATATCACGTCGGTAGCTGTCGTGATCGTCGTGGCAGGGACTGACGCTGGAACTGCTTTGACGGCCGCGACAGAAGATGACACAGTCGAAGGAGTGGTAGCAGCTGGTGTGGCAACTGTGGTGGTTTTGGCAGGTCCTGTTGTTGTTTTCACAGCTGTAGAAACTGAAGGTTTTGGCTCTACGGGAGCTTTAGAAGCAGTGGAAACCACAAGTTTCACACCTGTTAGAGTTGATGTGACAGTGCTGACAGGTGGAGTTGTGGTAGTAGGGGGAGCAGTGACTGGGATAATAGCAGACGTAGAAAGTGTGACGGAGGATGCAGAGGACACCTGGGTGGATGCTGTGTCTGGGCTTGGAACTGGAGCTGGAGCTGAGCTAACAATTGAGGCTGATGTGGAGGCAGCCACAGGAAGGGGTGCAGTGGGTGTTTGCACTGAAGCTGCGACTGGTGTGGAAGCTTTATCTGTTGTTTTTGTTGTTGTTGGGGCTTGAGTTGGATTTGGAGCAGGGGCTGAAACCTCAGTCTTGGTGTCCTCAGCTTTGATAGACTGGGAGGCCTGACTTGAGGTGACAGCAGCAGCTTTAGGGGGAGACGGGACTGTTGGCTCTGTTCTAGCATCAGGTTTTGATACACCAGGAGGTGTGGTGGTGGTCTCATTTTTAGAGTTCTGTCCTTCACTGACAGTCTCTGGCGTGGTTGTGGAGTCTTTGCGAGGGCGACCCCTCTTACGTTTTGGGGAGAGAGGCGGGTTCCCGCCCTCATTTGGCGAGGTGGGCTGTGGGGGAGGGGCCGCTGTGTTGTCATGGTCAGGTAACCTCGGGGGAGTCTTAGGGGGCCGGCCCCTCTTTCTTTTCAAAGGTGTCACAAGAGAATTCACAGCGGACTCTGTAGAGGTTGCGTCTTTGCCCGGTGGCGCGTCAGTCTTTCTGGACTGGTTCCCTCCTCTTCCTCGACCCAGATGCTGCTCTCCCAGCGCAGCAGCCATGCGAGATTCAGTTTCCAACCTGCGCCGCACGGGAAGATTTCTCAGCACGGGCATGTCGGGAGAAAGATGGGGCGGAGAATACGGAGGATAGCTTCTGACAGGCGGCAGGTACACAGGCGGACTAGGAGTAGGGTCTTGGTCCTGAGGAGATTTGGTAGCGGTCCCTTTAGTTTTGCTGTCAGCGCTCGGCGACGCGTTGTCTTTGTTTGGTTCCTCGGCAGTGTTCTCCTCCACGGTTGCCTCCTCTGAAGAAGCTCCACCTCCAGTGCCGCTTCCTCGACGCCTCCTCCTTCTCGGCTCCTTCTCCTCCACCACCGTGACCAGCCTCCCCGGAAGCTTCCGCAGGACTTTGGCTGACGGGGAGTCTTCAACCAGGCCACGCAGGACTTCACCGTCGGCCGACTGACGCTTGCGAGGCGACCGGGAGCTGGTGGAGGGGGGAGACATGACGCTGTGGTCATCCTCTTTTGCCTGATGGTCCACCGGGCAGCTGGACTCTAGCGGTGACTCAGACATCCTCCTCTCGTTCTCCTCTCTGCAGGCTTTGGAGGTCTTGCCGTCAGTCTCCCCAACACACGGTTGTTTCCCTGCAGGGGGAGAGGTCGTAGGAGGGGAAGGCACTGGACTGGAATGGGAGCGGTTTGGCAGAGTCCTGGTTTTGATGGTCTGGTGATCTCTGGCAGGAGACGAAGCTTTAGAAGATTTGGAGGAATCTTGAGGCCTGGTCGATGAGGAGGTTTTGTGATGGTCTGTGCGGGACGGGGTGGTAGACACGGTGTCTTTGGCAGCTCCTCGTCCTCTCAGACCACAGCGGAGTCTTTCAGGCACTTCTCTCGTGGGCGTGGGGTCGGGCTCGGTTTCGGGCGAGGCCCCACGCAGACGACCACTGGTCCTCGTAGAGGTGACAATCCTGTCCTTGTCCTTGGGTTTACGGCCACGGCGGGCTGGCTGAGGAGGCTCCACAGAAGCTGGCGGTGACAAAAAGTCATCGCCGTCATCATCGGATGAAGCGTGGAGCTTTAGGCCTTCCTCCTTGGCCTGGTCCAGGCCCTTCCTGGCGGCCTCCACTTGCTCCTAAACACACACAGAACAGATGTTTGGAAGTTTGGTTTTACAAAACTAATAAAACGTCTTAATATTTTGGATCTTTAGGACCACAGGGTTTGACAAAGTCCTTAAACATTATAATATAACACAAAGCAAGTTGCCAGCCTACCCCTTTAATAGCTTTAAGTCATTGTTGTGTCAATTTGTGACTATTAAATAGAGGTGGCCATGTGTTTCTGTTACTTTGTTCACCCTTGTACCTTTGTGTCGAGGATAGTCATTAAAATCACTCTGAAGTCAAAGTTGAATTTATTAAATCAAACTTTTGGAAAGCTGAGCTGATGAGACACAATTCAAACTAATGAAGAGGTGAAGATGTGGCGTTACCTCAGCCTGCTTCAACTCCTCTTTGCACACGTCTTCTAATGAGGCTTCCAGGAAGTTCATGGCGTAGCGTTCAATGGGAGTGAGCTGGAGACAGGAGAGCATAAGGTGAGTTAATGGAGCATAGAATAACTCTATAGATATGATGCAGATATACAGCAGAAATACGCCCGTCTTCACTGACAACAACGCCCCACAGATGTTCAGCTATGGATAGAAACTAATGTTCTACCCTTGATTTTAAAATAATACTTCAACAACAGAACAGCGTGATTACTCACCTGCTCCACCAGAGCAGCGATTTCCTGCTCGGCCTTTGAGAGCTCCTCCACCTCCTCCTGTTCTCCTCCGTCATCCAGCGGTATGTTCTCGTTGAACTCCGCCAGCTCGGCCACCTGCTCTGCTTTGGCCTGAGAGGCTGCTACTATGTCCTCCTCGTCCTCGGCACGACACAGGGCCTGTGAGAAGCATTTCAAGATGATCACGTCATGTTATGGCATTATCATAATATTACCCAGATTGGACAGGTTATAAGGGACGGGGATATTAGACCATTTCATGAACTGAAGCTGCAGTTTGGCCTGAATAATTTTACATTTCTATAACACTTACAGCTGAGATCTATCTTTAAACACTTCACATCCGAGGGAATCACACTGGGATCTATAAGTGTCCATGATGTCTAAGCTTTATGTAAGTTACTAAGTCTATCCCTTCCTGACAGAACTATCCTCACTAAATTACATTTAATCGCAAATTAATCGCACATTTTTTATCTTGAAATTCAAAATGCACCTTTAAAGGAAGATTTGTCAAGTATTTAATACTCTTATCAACATGGGAGTGGACAAATATGCTGTTTTATGCAAATGTGTGTATATATTTATTATTGAAAATCAATTAACAACACAAAACAATGACAGATATTGTCCAGAAACCCTCACAGGTACTGCATTTAGTATAAAACAATATGCTCAAATCATAACATGGCAAACTGCAGTCCAACAGACAACAACAGCTGTCAGTGTGTCAGTGTGCTGACTTGACTATGACTTGCCCCAAACTGCATGTGATTATCATAAAGTGGGCATGTCTGTAAAGGGGAGACTCGTGGGTACCCATAGAACCCATTTACATTCACATATCTGGAGGTCAGAGGTCAAGGGACCCCTTTGAAAATGGCCATTACAGTTTTTCCTTGCCAAAATTTTGCACAAGTTTGGAGCGTTATTTAACCTCCTTTAAGAGAAGCTAGTATGACATGGTTGGTACCGATAGATTCATTAGGTTTTCTAGTTTCATATCATGCTTTAAAACTAATAAAGAAATGAGTGGTGTTAAAACAAATTTGCGTTATCAGACAACAAGGGAATTCAACTTTGTCCTGTGCTGTGCGTTTGGTTTTCATAATTTCCAAACGTTGGGCGCTACATACAGAGTATATGTTGGTACATGTGATGCGTCTAACCTGCTCCAGGATGGTGGTGCTCTGTTTGCCGCCAGCCTCCTCCTCCTCGGGTTGGGGCACCGACAGCTCCACCGCCACCTCCCTCCGCTCCCCTTCATTCATGTCAAACAGCTCTCGGATGGTTTGCTGAAGAACAAAAAAAAAACGAGATGCATTCAGCTCAAGAATATGGTTCTCTGTACTTGAGGAAAACAATAATAAGGAGGCACTCGAACCGCTTAACATCCTGACGTTAATATAGTCAAAAAGAGCAGTTATGCTAATGGTGTCATTTACTGAGTGTATTCATTATAAACGGTTGCAATGTCGACACACTTCAAACAGCACAAGTGGCGTTACTTAAAAAGGTAGATCTGAAGACGTTTAATGAAAGGAGAAGAGGACAAAGCCTCAAGCCTCGTCTAGTGTTTCAGCTATGAAAAACATCTCTTTATGTGCTCAGTCATCAAGCACACACCTGCATGTTGGTGTTTGGATATACCAGTGATCCATCATCACATGATTAACAGGTGATTAGACACTAGAGAGAATTTTTACTGCACTTTTATATGATGTGCAGCTGGTAGTAGAAACAGTGAGATATGGTGTTATCCTGCATCCCATCATATGAAATCATATCATTTAAGGGAATGTAGTAAGTAAAGTGGAGTATTACGTTAAAACAAAGACTATTGTTGGTCAAATAAATAATCAATTAGTGCAAAGTACGTCCACTGTACATTCCTACCTGTTTGAAGAAGGCCGTGGTAAAGTTTCCTCCTTCAATCGCCATATCTCCCAGCATCCTCTTCTGATTGGCTTTCTTTAAAATGTTCTCCTCCACCGTTCGCTCGCTGATCAGCCTGAGGAGGAACAATTAAAAAAATACATTAATATGTTGTTGAAATCTCATTTGTTCTTTATGGGGAATCGTAGCAAATACCAACAGAATATGCAAAGGCCAGATAAAATACAACGACCAATCTTTCCACGCATCTACTGAGACGCCATGCACTTTGTTTTGGGAACAGAAGCAGCAGGTTAAAACTGTTCATTTAACTTGAATAGAAGTTGGTTTATTTTATTTCTTGTTAAATATTTCACTGCCTTGTATCTTGAGAACTGAAGCAGCAGGTCCTGAAGTTGCACTTTTTATTATTTTCAAATTAAAGCTGTATGTATTTGCTATTAATCGTTGTGTTTACTCGTTTATATCCATAATTAATTTATCCCTGATTCCCTTACAAGAATAACTCTGAGGAATCCTGACCTGCTCTGTCCAGTATGGTATCGCTCTAGATGAGCCAAATATCGTCCTTGAATCTTATCAGAACCATGGAAAGTGATACGCATCGTCTCGTTATATACATGTAAACTCTGTCACAAATATATCGCGCATGTAAAAGCACTTTTACGCCGTCACCTGTAGATGTGGACGTCTCTGGTCTGGCCGATTCGGTGGCAGCGGTCCTGTGCCTGAGCGTCCATGGTGGGGTTCCAGTCGCTGTCGTAGAATACCACAGTGTCGGCCCCAGTCAGGTTCACCCCGACACCTCCGCTGCGAGTTGACAAGATGAAGCAGAAAATACGCCGATCTGCGTTGAAGCGCTCCATGAGGGCCTGAAGAAGAAGTGAGAAGATGCACAGAGAATAAGCATTAGAGACTACGGAGTAACTAGACACTAACTTGATTTTTTATTGAACATTTTCCTTTCTTTTTGGTTTATTAGGAGCAAAACAACAATTTAATATCCTGTTGTAATTTGGTCATTTGAAAACACCGTCAGCACTAACCTGTCTCATCTCCACGCGGGTGCTGCCATCCAGACGGAGGTAGATGTGTCCGTGGTAGTTGAGGAACTGCTCCAGCACATCTAACATACGCGTCATCTGAGTGAAGATCAACACTCTGTGGCCTCCCGTCTTCAGCTTTCGCAGCAACGTGTGGAGAGTCTGCAGCTTACCTGCACACAGAATACAAACTATTTAGTTAGGAAAACAAACAGAGTCATCAATAGTAGAAAATAATAAACTGGCAGAACACATGATATAAAAACAGGCTAGTAAATATAGCCTATTATTTATCCATAAATAATATGTAGACAATAGTCTGATATCTACACAAGCCCTGAGAGGCAAAACATTCTGGTGATCCATTTTCTAATTCTGATCTGAAATGTTTTCTCTCCTGTGTTTATGACTTAAGAGCAGGTGAAAAAAAGTTTTGTCTATTTTTACCAGGATATTCTTTATAAGTTCCTTAATTTTTTTTTTTCATCTGTTTTTGCCAGGATAATTTTTCTAAGGAATTTTTTATTTTTCATTTTTGTTGTTATAATAGTCATTTAGTCATCCTACTTAGAACATGGGATAGTGGTGCACTCTTGTGGACGAAATTGGTATTACAGTAACAAACACTTCACAAACAAATTATCCTGATAAAGAAATTCTCCTGCCAAAACATTTTTTTTACACATTAAGTCCAAACAAACTCACAACAGCGAGCTTTGATTCTCTGTATTTGGAGTTTTGCTCCCCTTACCACAATCATACTGTATGAGCCTCAGGTCCGGGAACTGGGTCCTCATGTAACACTGGATACGATGGAGACTGCGAGTCAGCGGAGTGACTTGAGTTGACAGCAAGGAGGAGAAGACGGCCTGCTTGTGGCTCAGAGAGGGAGGAGGATGGCAGCAGTGCATCGAGATCGGAGGAGCCTCCACTGGAGGAATTGCAAATGTAAACCTGAAAAGGGCACAATAAATAACAGTTAAGTCACAAATATTTCCTCTTAGTTAAAGCTCTTGCATCCTCAGAAAAGAAAACCAGCTGATCTACCGGTCTATGATGTCATTGAGCAGCTCCAGCCTGTCATCCATGCCTTGGATGGCCTTTCTCACAGCGCGACTCTGAAACCAGTAGTCGTACTTGTTTTGCCACTGAGAGAACAGAGCGCTGCTGTGGCCCGAGCGACCCCACTCGCCCTCAGAGCTCAGGGCGGCCGGCGAGGGACGGGGACCAGGAAGAAATGTCAAGAAGTCCAAAACCTCCCGGCCGTACATGGGCTTCGCTGCACAGCGGTTCTCGTTGACTCCAATGATGAAGTCCAGTCGGCCGTCCCGCTGCTGTTTAAGGCTGTCTGCCAGCCATGACTGTTGAGTAGGAGGGGAAACGTTAGCGAGGTGAAGAGCTGGAACACAACATGCTAAAACGGCACTGATCATGTTACCAGTATATATTTGCGGTCTGTTGATGATCAGTATCACAAGACACAACTTGCTTACCACGTGGAAAGGAGAGCGAGGAGGAGGCCGAGGAACTCTCCTGGGTGGAGGGAAGGCTTTCATACTCGTACTGGGCCTCGACCTCGTGGTAACTGGTGTTTGACTGCTGCTGCTGCTGCTGCTGCTGTCACGTGGTGCTGCTGAAGACTTGGACGCAGAGGACGAGGAGGTCACCGGAACCGGAGCTGAGGGGAGGACGGAGGAGAAAGCAGAGCGTTGTTAATAACCATGGATCTCATTACAGCTAAGAAAGGGAAACGATTTCTCCCCAAAAAACAAAACTTTGTTTTTAATACAATGCACCATTTGAGGCTAACGCAAATACAATTTTGTAGCGCTTGCATAATGACAATTAAGTTCTTGAATCTTGAATTTAATAAATAGTGAAATGTTCAGCCGTGAAAACCAACTTATTTAGACTTCTAGAGGCCACTGTGTGTTACTTTTAGTAGGACTTTTGATGGGAGTTTCATCGTTCCATATAATGACCTCTACTTACATTTCGCCTCCTTGCTGTTACTTTGCCTGTTTGCAGTCTTTTGTCCTGCACATGCATACTTGTAAAAAGCCGATTAAAAACCTGGTTACCTGTACGCATGGCAGTGGAATCACCATTCTCCAGTTGAAATCAGATATCTCTAATGTCATTTACCAAATTACAGAAAATAGGTTCCTCGTTTAAACGACATTTCAGAAACTAGCTTACTGGAGGAAGCCGGTTACTTCAGTGCATGTAAACACAGATATTTTCTGGATTTTTCCAAAGAGGGAGAAGATATAGATATAATTTCAAGTCTTCTCTACTAAGTAATTTCACTCTTTTATGTAAAAAAACATATCAGACAAATTATTTTTCAAAGCAGAGTATTTCTATAAGTCTTAAATCATGTCTGGATCTTTAATTATCCTAAACTGGCTTCGAGATTGGAGAGAGACTTTCCTGTGACTGCCTAAACTTCCCTGCATGTTTCATCTTACATGACACGCTGCACACATCTGCTACTTTAAGCAGATTAAAAAAAGAAATGGAGCGGGATGGTGGGATATACTACAGATTAGTTGCAGTAATGTTCTGACCCAGTTCTGCTTGTCATGCATGCACACAGCGTTATGAATTACAGCTCGTTCTCTCACCTGGCTGCTCTGTGCTCGATGGAGGAGGCTGCACTACTTTGAGGACAGGGCGAGGGGGGTGGGGCTGGTTCGGGGTCGGGCTAGGGTTTCCGGGAGGAGCTATGGTGTAGTGGGCAGTAGCGGGACCGGGGGTGCGCTGGGCAATTTGCAGTGGAGCAGTGCCTCTAACAGGAGTGGTGTTGGCGTGGGGGTGCGGGGAGGGGGATGTCTGAGGAACAACACGAGGGGAAGGGGCCACTGCCAGCGTGGGCACAGGCCCGCCGTCCTTGCCTGCTGTCTGACGCACAACGATCTTCACGACGCCGGGGCTGCTCACCATGGTGGGGGCCACTGAGGAAACATGGAACATATCAGCTGTGAGGAACAAGGCTTCTCAACGGGTAAAGGAAGGATTTAAATGATCTTTGCTTTAACATAAGAGCCAATAGAGTGCTCCAGGGACGACGTATTTTTGTAGGCCAACCAGGAAGAGTAGGTGAAAGAAGGGTTAAAAACCTTGCGCTGAGGCGTTGTGAGGCAGCCGATTGGTAGGTGGAGCAGTAGAGGAGGTGTTGCTCTGCACCGTCACCTGGGCCGGCTGGCTGATGAGGTGGTGCTGCACCCCGCTGGACACCAGGTGCATCACATTAGCTGCAGAGAGTCAGACGGGTTATAATCAGGAACTTTTTTCTCCTCAGATTCTCCAGTAACCACATTATAACACATCATACCTAATGACTTGAATTATTCCTTCATTAAGGGACCAGGTTTAAATACATAACACAGAAAACTGGAGCTGCACAATTATTGCAAAAGAAATCATCTGAATTAGTAATTTAATCACGGTGCTTAATGTTGCGTTTCACTTTTAGAACTCACAATTATTTCATTGCTCTTCTTTTTTCTAAATCCTGAAGAAGCAGCAACAACAATGTTGTGTTTTCACTGTAAATGTCATTGAGAATATTGTTTTATGCTAAATGCAGTACCTGTGAGGGTTTCTGGACAATATCTGTCATTGTTTTGTGTTGTTAATTGATTTCCAGTAATAAATATATACATACATTTGCATAAAACAAACATATTTGTCCACTCCCATGTTGATAAGAGAATTAAATACTTGACAAATCTCCCTTTCAGGTACATTTTGAACAGACAAAATTGTGCGATTAATTTGCGATTAATCGTGATTAAATATTTTATTGTCATTGCCGTTATGTGGCTTATTTGAATTTCAGGGACTTTTTAAGCACTTTGTTAAATAAAATGGGCTGTTTTCAAGGTATTCCAGTACTTTTTTCACCTCAAACAAAAAGAAAGTCTCTCCTTTAGTCTATTCATTCACCCATAGAAAGTACACAAAGCAGCGTAACACTAACCTTGAACTGGGCGTGGAGAAGCTGCTGGGACTTGGTGGATCTGGGCTCCAGACAGAGTCAGCTTGTTGCCCTGAAGCTGGAAGGTGACGGGTTTACTGCCCTGACATGACGACACGGGTCGCCCTGCCAGGGAGGCGAGCTGGGCGATGCTCACTACCTCACCAGCTTAGGAAGTAAAACAGAGAGAAGACGTAGATTAGAACATTAACTTTACTACAAAGTCGTTTGTTTATGAGTTAATGATAAAAGAGTCTGTACGACAGTGAAGCACAAGGTTGTGAACAAGGACCCGTGTGTGTGAAATGAGTGTTTAAAAAAGGTGTGTGCTTCTCTAAAGTACTCCTAAAATATAAAATCTGACAGCTATCATTCAGGGTGGAGTTTAAAGGAGATGATACGTCATCTCGAACAACTGAAGTGTACACTTACAAGGCAGCCTAGCTTGCATATCTGGGCTGAGCAGGACCCTCTGGGGCAGGACGTTGCCGGGGTTTGGACTCGGATGAGTCGGGATGCTGGCTGTGCAGGAGGCAGTGGGAGGCCGTACGGTCAGCACTGGCTTCGGAGCGCTGGATCTCACTGCAGTTTGAGCGGTAGGATGCATGGGCGGGCGAGGAGCGGCCATGGTCGCCACTGAACACACCACTAAAGGAAAAAGCAAAAAATAATAAAAAGATCTGCAATTACAAAATAGATTCTTATGTATTGCTGCTACGTACAACGCCGTCGAATTTACGAAACCATGTTCAAGCTTAATTTTCCCGTCTTCACTTGCCTTGTTGAACTACAGGAGCAGGTGCAGGAGTCGAGGTGACTTCAGTAACCGGAGGAGGTTTGGGGGTCTGTGCTGCAGGAGGTACCGAGCAGGTAGGTTTGTTTATCAGGAGAACAGATCGATTATCACTTTTAGGAGGCGGCTGGAACATCCTAAAACACAGACAGAGCAACGTACAGAAGATTAAACATTGTATTCAGGGACAAAACAACATAAATCCTGATAGACTTTTGTTGGCAGCCAAATGTTGGTCAGCTTTGAATTTTAATTTAATTGAGCCGTCTGTGAGGTGACCTTTAACAAAGCACAAGCTGCTCCCACAGTTACAGATGAGAGGATGTACAACTGGCATACCGGTGCAGGCAAAGCTGTATTTTTCTGTGGAAGCAATCTGCCTGCATAACGTGTGGTTTTAAAAGTGTTTGAAGCAGCTGTACTCTGTACCTGTTGACCTTCATGCGGACTGGTTTGGGTCTTGGAGGGGGTTCAGGGGACTCCACGATCTCCTGGATTAGTTGGCGGCTGACTTTGTGGCGAGGCAGGAAGACATCTGCCTGGTACCGGGACACACGACTCTCCAAACCAACAAGGTCAAACATAAAAAGGTTGCAGCGCTGAGGACATAAAAACATACGGTATTATATTATAATATCAAGTCTGCTTGATTTTCTGACCAAATTAAAGCTTTTTTTGTTTTCCTTTCATGCCAACCTTCATCGGAGAGACCTCCAGGGCGTCCTGCACCAGGGAGGCCGTGTGGAAAACAATGGGCTGCGTGATGAAGGGAGACTGGATGGGTCGAGGGTCGAACAGGTTGGGGTGGTTACACACTTTACGGAGCTGCATTAGGATGTTAATCACAGACATGAAGTGACCGCACGCCAGCGTCTCCCGGGTCCTGGGAATCAGAAACAAGAAGGTGATGAATGGAGAGACAAAGCTGGTAATATGATCAACAGTCTAAGGGTAGTAGTAACTCACGAGGCCTGTGCCATGAAGTCGTCGTAGAGAAACCGCTGCCTCTTGGAGAGGCGACAGCGCACCACGTGTTCGTATTTTTTGGGCATCTGCTTCTCCACGTCGATCTTGATCCTCCTGAGCAGGAACGGCCTCAGCACCTTGTGGAGCCTCTTCACCAGGCCCTCGTTGTACTCCTGACTGCCCTCGATCATCCCCGTCAGCGGGTTGGAGAACCACTCCTTGAACTCGCGGTGGGACTGGAAGACGTGGGGCATGAGGAAGTGCATCAGAGACCACAGCTCCATCAGGCTGTTCTGGAGGGGGGTTCCTGTCAGCAGCAGTCGCCGGTGGCTGTAACAGGGAGAGGACGTAGACGTTTAAATATATGTGGCAAGATTTACAGAATTAGGATTATAGATGACAAAGGAGAAGAAATGCTGCTTAAGACTCTTTAAACCTACATTGATTGATGTTTTTTGGTCACTTGAGTGCAACAAGCTGTTAACACAACACTGATATTGTCAGTCACTTATAAAGTTTATATGGCAAAAAGCTGCCTATCTACACATCTAGCAGAACCAGAGAACCATAAACATTCAAGTGTTCATACGGGTGATTTATCCGCTGAGTTACAGACGTCTCTTTCCCAATGTAAGTCTATGGGGGAAAAGTCTTTTTGGGCCCAATGGCATCACGTGACGGACACGGAAGTTGTAGTACCGCCGTTTGGCCACTACAAACATTTGCTTCAAAGCCCAGAGCTCTTCCAGGTAGCCTTCACTGTTCTGTCGCCCTGCATGTATCGTGGCTGCCACTGGCAACTACTGTCCACTATCTATACGTGGTCAGTAGTAAACTCCTGTTTATCAATAATAATAATAAAAAATAATTTTATCAGGCTGGTATCGGATCGGTACTCGGCCGAATCGGAATCGGGAAAGAAAAAATGGTATTGGAACATCTCTAAATGTGTTTCCTGGTTCTTATCCCTCAGCCTCCATGCTTGTAATCCACACATGAGTTGCATTTGAGATGCACAGATGTTTTGCATTGGGGTTCATCACTGAGTGAGTGCTCTCTCTATCTCCATGTAACCCTGCTGCCTGAAGAAGATTTATGACTAAAAGCTGGAGGGTAATAAAACAGCGTGTGTGCAGAAGCTTCTCTCTGAAGCTCGATGTAACGGTGAGAAATTACAACCAGCTGGACCAGGCCACCAGCCAGATGATGGCTAGTTAGTCTAATTACAGCCACTTTGATGAGAGAGAAAAAAAACATCTCTTTTTGTAAAACTAGCTGGTTAACATTCACATCCACACACCACTGAGGTCTGTGGATAAACAGTGAAGTGCTCTGGTGAATTTCGGGGATGCATTCAAAGTCAAACATAGTTAATAGTGAATGATGACGTGTCCTCTACAGCTGAATGAACACTGACTTTTTGTGACAAGCAGCAGGTGACAGATGAGACAGAGACGCATCCTTGAATGTGTTCTGAAGCACTACATAGACAGAATATATTGTTTTCAATGAGGATTACTAGTTAGTACAAAGCTACTTGGTAAATAATGCTTATGACACCTACTGAGACTTTCTGCCTACGAGCCCGATGTCTGAAAAGAACGCTGGAGCCATGATGATCTCAGTCTACTGGGTTATTATGTCATATAGTGAGCAATAATAATATGATATAGTGAGCAATAATAAAACTCTGCTTTTGGGAAAAATTGACATGTGGATGTTTCCCACACTAAACAGGGCAAAAATATATAAAAAATAGGGCTGTCAAAGTTAACGCAATAACGCCACTAATCAACCTTCATTTATTAAGGTATTGCAAACGCTCAGGTTCAGGCAAGGTCGCAAAATAATTATTAGACGTGTGTATAAAACAAACTTTTCTACAACAAGAGATGAATGCATATGAACTTGTCAAAATTACATCCAAACAGATCAAATTACATTGAGGTCGATGGGAAATTTTCTGCTTTCTGTCCCCAAAAGGGGGCGCGGCCTTGACTTTTTTTTAAACTACTCGTATGTGCTGTTCTGATGTATTTTCCAGGGACAAAGTACACCAAGTAAGTACGCTACACTGACTTTGGACAGCTCATGCATGTCCACAGAGGCACTGGTGCGTGTTCTGAAACATGTTCGAGCATGAAGCAACAATACTTGGACACAAGACGAGGACTAATCGTTCCTGGCTGGTCCAGCTGGGTGTGTATGCATAACGTTCAGAGCTGATGAAACAACTTTACATCATTGATGACGTGTCCAAGTCTGTAGATCCACTGAGGTTTCTTTTATCAGCAGTGCTGACTTCTATGTGGTGCTCCTTCATTTTGCAGGTTTGAAGCAGCGATACCGCATTAAATGTTCATTTAGAGCCTTAAAGTTTGTTTCGTATTCTCAGAAGTAGAAATGTACACCCAGCTCTACCGACCTGTTGAAGTTCAGCAGGCTCTGCCAGCGTTGGGACTTGAAGTTCTTGATGTTTTGTGCCTCGTCTAGAATCAGGTACCGCCAAGACTTGCGCCTGAACGCCTGGTGATCCTGCAGCACCAACTTGTACGAAGTGATGCACACGTGGAAAGCGTTAGGCTTCGTCCAGCCCTAAGAAAAACAACAATGGACAATTAATATGGCTTCAATTTATGTTTTTTAGAAAACCAACTGTTACAACATCCATCACAGATACATGTAGAGGAAAGAAAAGATTGCATCAGGGTCCTCATTAGGTACTTAAAGCATAAAAAAACACAATTGCTCACCAGAAACACTGCAAATCGTAAGAAATCACACCTGTGCTGAATATAATAAGGTTTACCAGTAATACTGTTTATTACCTGTCTCTTTAGCTTTCTCTCCTTTTGGCTGCCAAAGTAAGTGAGGATTTTAAACCCAGGACACCAGCGTTTCAGCTCCATCTCCCAGTTCAACATCACACTGGTGGGGACGATGATGAGGTGAGGGCCCCAGTTACCTGAACACAACAAGTCAAATGAATAAATATATCAGCAGTTGACCATAAAAGACGGAGCATCCGAGTTCATTTAGTGCATAAAAATATGAGTAGCACTCCAAAAAGACAATCCCAATGAAGTACACCATTGAACTGCTGTATGTTTAAATGGTACTAAAAGCATCAGGACCAGGTTTGTTACCTTTTTCACAGGCGAGGTGAGCCAGCAGAGCGATGGTCTGGATGGTCTTACCCAGACCCATCTCATCAGCCAGAATGCCATTGAGCTTTTTCTCGTACATGGTGACCAGCCAGTCGAGTCCAATGTGCTGGTATTCTCGTAGTGTGCCGTGAAGCAGGAATGGGATGGGGGTCTTCACCTTTTATTGGGGGAAAAAAGATGAGAAAATTATGGTTCAGAATGGCAAAAAGTAACTCAAGTGTTATGTTGTGTCCACATCAGAAGTTTGACCGCAGGATCACCTTTTTACAACATATTTAAGTTGTAAAAAATTATATATATATTCTATTTTATTGTTATTTTATTAATCTGTTTGTCTCAAAAATCTTGTCAGTCATCTGTGAAGCACTTTGAACTGCGCTAACTTGTATGAAAGGTGCTATACAAATAAACTTTGATTGATTGATTGATTGATAGATACCAACAGACAGCTCAGAGCATCTTTGATACCAACAACGTTTCTTTCCGTAATCAACCATGGCTGAAATAACCACTACTGATGCTTTGTACATGTTGTGGAAGTCCCAAGACACGTCGGAAAATCAAACGCCGTTGTGTCTGTGTTCATTACATCATCCGGAGGCGTTTCACGGAGCTGTATTCACTATATCTAGCAAGTCACACGTCAGCAAATATTCTTCTAAATATTCAAGACTGACCTTTGTAGTAGCCAAAGTGTAGCCTTTAGGCTGCAGGCTCTCTGCAGTAGCAGCAATATGGCTGATCTCTTTCTTCGGCCGTGAGCTAGCGGGAGGAGGACTGTTGTCTCCCTCCTTCAGCAAGACCTCCATCCCTTCATCTCCACAGCCATCATCTTCTTCCTCACTCTCCTCTTCCTTCTCACTGTCGTCATCTTCTCCACTGTCTCCTGCTGAATCTGAGATTTAATAATAAATATAAGTAGCACGCGTTAAAAGCAGCAAACAGTCTTCAAGAAGCATGCAGAAGGAAATATAAAAGTGGGAGCGGATAAACAATTTATATGACATTATTTTGATTCCCTGTGAGCTGCTTTCGTACCGGAGGAGGAAGTGTTGCTTTCCACATCACTCTCATCTTCTTCGGTCTCTTCCTCCTCATCCCCAGACACCTCAGAATCAGAACTTTCTTTAGAGCCAGACGCAGACGGCGCCTCAAAGTCTGAGGCATATGCTCCTTTGTACTTCTCGAGAAGCTCCTCAACACTCATGTCGCCTACAAGGGAAGCAGATATACGTCAGCGTTGATGTTTACTGCTCCTGTTTTTAAAACAGGGCGCTGCTTAAAATGAGTACTACATTACAGACTACATTAAAACAGCAAACAGACAAAGCATGGTGATGGGAGAGCTCTGGGATCAGTTAACAAATAAATAATGATTATTCTACATAGACAACTTTAAGGTGCATGCGTCTCCCCTACATATAGAGTGCTGCAGGGATGATGTATTTTTGTAGGCCAACCAGGAAGTTAGCATCGCCCTGTTTCACTCAACAAAAAGCCAATGGGATTTTTCCATTGGGGTTTGGATTACTGCAGAAAATAAGCTCTGTGGCAAACAAACGTGGTCTTGACTACAACTCTGATGAATGCTGACTCTATACAGTAAAACGAAAATGTGAAAAGATCCGATGGTGTAATAATCTAACCAAAATGGCAGAGGCCAGAATAAATGAGGTTTTTATGTGGAGTAGATCACAGTTTTTCATGGGCAAAAGAGATTTATTACATTTTTGAGGAGGTGGAAACGTATAACTGTAATGTTAATTTAAGTTTAATTGAAATATGAGGAAAAATGGTTTGAAAATAAGCCAAAATTAAGAACATATCACGCATAAGTTATATCTCATTCATTTAGAAGCCCAAAGATCTTTAGTTGCACAGTTGAGAACTTGTATTCGTCCTCTGGCCGTAGAGGTTAGTAGATTAAAAAATATTCAAGAGGAAACCAAATGTTTTTCCATGAAATGTTGCAGCTAAACCCTGAAATATTCTGGTGTTCAGATCACTGAGGACTCCGAGGTCTATTTCAAATGTTGACTCCAGATATCAGATGATCAGGGTTGTTTAATTTTTATATTTTTGTCTCAATAGCCTGGAAAAGAAGGAGAGACGGACTATTTAATTAGTTCAAATGTTTTTGTAAGTGATTTGAAGTCGACTGAGTTAATTCCACTTTACAAATAATCAGCAATAAAAGAAGCTCTTCAACGGAGAGAAAAGCACTTTAAACACCTTCAAAGCAACAACGAGAGGCTACTCAACGTGAGCCATTAAACTTTCCATTTTATGCATAGATACCTTCTTTGGCCAAGTCATCCAGCTCCTCTGCGTGATCCACATTCCCCTCTACCTTCTCCTGGGCATCTATGGTGTCCTCCTCATCCTCAGCTGAAAATAGGAAGAGGGAGAAAACAATTATTACATCACTAATAGACTCATTACAGGTATATCAGTGCAACGTTTTTACCCTTTTTCCAAGATATGTCCAAGTATTTACTACTTTAGTATCTTATAATGAGAGCGATCTTACCATCCTCTTCATTGGCAGTGAATTCACCATCTTCCTCCTCCACCGATGAAGAGGTTTCATCAGAGCACTCTTCATCTGAGCCCGACTCCTGTGTAATCCAATGATTCAGTGATTAAATGACAAACATCTGTGGTCCGTATCAAGAGAACTCAGTAGTCATTTATATGATTTATACACACAAAACAGTCACAGTATTTTTGGCATTATATTAATAAACATCTGTAAGGTTTAGAGTTTAATATCTCTAATATTTTTCTGACTCTCAATAAAAGTCAATTTTGTTTACGATTGATCACAACTCAAAATAGAGGATGATTTTACGTTACTTACTGCAAATATTTTAGTACAGTACAGTATACAATATAGTTCACTGTTCAGTTTGTTATGTTTGATTCAATCAAATACAGTATTGGAGAGAAGTAATATTACTATAGTTTTAGTAGTATTTCAGGAAAGTTTGATGATAATACCGGGACATTTTTGGCAACAATAATTGTAGCATGAATATTTGATAGCGCCACATCTCTAACGAACATTTACAACGGACAGTTTGAGTGATGATTTTAATGTTCACCTTTGTTTTCACTTGAAAATATGTGGCCTAAAAACTGGGGAGTTTGAACACCTGTGTGATTTATCTTGTCAAAGTTAAGACCAAAGTTGTTTAAAAACAAAAACAGAATGTTCCTTTATGATGTGGCCAGGTTTAACGCATATTATTAGTATTTGTTAGTGTTTCAATGTACTGATCAGTACGTAATGTACAGAAAATGAACGCTGTAGTTATATGTGAAACTTTGAATAAGAGCTTGTGACAACAGTATAACTTAAAAGAGAAGTCCCATCCCAGTCCCATCAGGTTTGTGGAGGTACCTGTGGCAGTTTGAGGGTGCTGAGTAATTGGTCCAGTGGCAGCATGCCCTCCTCCTTCAGCAGTTCAATCTCCCTCCGATGGCTCTCAGCGTCGTTGCCCTCCTGCTGCTCCTCCACGTCTATGGTCTCTTCATCATCCTCCTCCTCACAGGGAGGCTCAAAGTCTCGGTCTGCATGAGAAACGAGAATTGTTTTGCACTTAAAAGGACTTGCTTCCTGAATATTGTACACAGCTGTAAGGAAACAGAAAGATATATGTAATGTATCTGGATCGATTGGGTTCATAAGGCACCACACTGAGGCCCAACTGCATTTTTCAAAGCCAAGAAATGCTTCAATTATTGTGGCCTAGGGAAGTAATTTGGTTAAAACAGAGCTCAATTTAGAGGAAATTTCAGATTCTTGATGGCTAAGCAGACTGTCGTTGCACTTTAGCACCACAATAAACGTTGCCAGATATTGAAATCTAAGTGAGACTGGACTACTGACTCACTGACATGAACCACTGCCAAGTCTGTCCTTCCTCTGACTGAGCAAACTCTTAAACTTAAGTCACCTCTACGCTCTAGGAGTCAACTGCCATTGATAACACGGCCAGCAGACTAGTCTGACAGGTTTGACAAGTCTCACACCTGACGGTTGCCAAGCAGTGCTCGGTACATTACCCTGGATATGCTGTTTACCTCACTGACGATTATTAGACTCAACATCCTCTTAGTCAAGATGCACTGAAGCTCAGGTGACCAGGTGGATTTGCACAGACACGTGAGAACATAGTCGATTCTCTCAAAGATGCAACAACCTTGAGAATAAAGAACAGCTTTTTGTCTCTATGAAACATTTTACCTCTGTGTAGCTATGACAACGTCTCCGGTCTGAACCAATGATTCAGCTCTGAAAGCAGTGTCAGTACGAGGACATGGAGACAGTAAGCTCTATTTCTGAGGTGCAGGTTTTACACTCAGTAGAGTGCAGATCTCCACCAGGTGGGTCTCCCTCTCCCCATTTTCAAAAAGTGTGAATCACCGCAACCACGAGAGGTCCTTGAACACACGGTCATAAATGAGCACAAAAAATATTAGGCGGTATGCGACATTAGCCGTTGACAGACAGACACACGACAGAACACATAATCTCCTTGCGCCTAGCAGAGATAAAAACAACTTCTCACCATCTTCATCAGTGGCAGGGGGCACAGATTTGTTGGGAGTCTGAGGGACCGGTTCAGGTTCAGGTTCAGCGGGCCTGGTGGGTGCGAGTGACTTGCTGAGGAGGTCCGAGTATTTCTCCGTCTGGCCGACTATGAAGTCCAGCTGAAGGTCCAAAGCTTTCTTCCTCTTCTCCTCCAGTCTGGACTGCTGCTTGTACTGCACCACCTTTATGGACAAAAGATACGACACCAACACTCTTAACACATGGTTTCAATAGAAGCTACAATAAAGCCTGAATGATGAATATTAGACAAAATTAGGCAGGATGAGTCGGTATATATGTATTTTAGTGTCTGAAAAGTCAAGTGCATTTTATTTCTGTGACAAAAACAACAAAAGAGAGGCCGTGATCCTTTCAAATTCCACAGCTGAGCATCGAACCAGAATGTTTTGTTTGCTCGTTTTTTGTGAATCATCTGTACCTTCTCCACGCTGCTCCAGAAAGCCCGGACCTCCTTTGCGATAGAGGAGGCAACTCTTCTGATTTTAGAGTGCTCATCTCTCTTGGCCTTTTCTTCTTTCTGCCTCAGGTCCTCGTGGTGTCTCATCACCATTCGCACCACCTAATAACAACAGAAAACATGCATTTACAATCAGAACTCTAGCACACTTAATCTTTCAAGCAACCTAGTAAAACACATACAACTTAGACTTAACCCACCTTTCTAGCCACGCCTCTCTTCCACCGCCTCTCTTGAGCAAAGTCAGCAGAGAGCCACTGCATCTCCTCACACAGGTAGTCCCAGTGAACTTTGGGTCGCGGCGGCTCCGTCAGGCGGGTGAGACGCTTCGTTGACCAGAAGCCCTCTCGCCTCAGCGACTGGGTCCGATGCTCGATGTCCGCTTCCTACAGGACACACAACGGCCAAACCACTCAGTAAACCCTGCCAACGCATTAGTGAGCAACAACAGGGGTGGGTGAAAAACATAGACGATGTACAGCACCGCAAAGCCAGTTATCTTGTAGTTCATCTTCAAAAAATGCAAGTGTGTGGGCGCATTTTGGATTTAATAACTTAATAATTTAGTTTGAAAGGACAAGTATTTCACCCAGAGAACGACTCACACTGCAACAGAGAACTTCAACAGTCCCATTAGTCTGTTTCATTTCAAAAGGCCTGTGCCCGTACAGCCTTTTGGATAACAATGGCTTTCCCTGGTAGTAATGTTGCAGCAGTGGGGTTGAAGATATATAGTGTTAATAACACAGCGGAGGAGCGCTTCACTCCCCCCCCCTCCCCCCCAACTTTAGTCCAGAACACTTCTGTTTTTACAAAAAAATACTTCACCACCAGTGATGTCAGGCCAGTATCATCTAATTATTCTCATGCAGGCAGAAGACTGTAACATACTGGCAGCATTTGTGACCTCAAACCACCTGTGGAATATTAAAAATGTCTTATTTTCTGGTTCGCTGAACATTGTTAGTTCTTCTAAGCTCAAGCAGCCGACTTGCATCTCCAAATAATAAAAAAGTCATTACAATGTTCTACTGTATTTTGAGGATCACTCACATGTTTCGCCAGCTCTGCCATGTCCGTGTGACGCTCTCCACGGGGTCGCTGAGGGGTGACCGGTTCTGGTGGGGAAGAGGAGGGAGTGTAGCCACCGATGGCGGCAGGAGAAACAAACTTCCCATGAGGACCGCGGAGAGGTGAGGACTTCTCCCGTCGTGAGGTCGACCAATCACTGGTGTTTGAGGGACCGGGGTAAGAGGAGGAGGTGGAGGGCGAGACGGGAGATGAATTGGCGGTGACCCTGTCTGCTATCCACTGGCGTACCTGAAGGCCAAGGGAGAAAGATGAGGAAATTATTTCAAACATTAGCGAGGTGAAAGCAGCAAGATTCACCAAGATAAAAGCCGCATGCAGGGATAAGGTTAGAGCAAGCGTTTAGAAGAAGCAAACCCGGACATGCTCCAGAATTATAAACAAGCCATCAGTGACTTTTCTGTCAGCTTTCGTCTCATGCAGAATTACAAATAGCAGAAGTCAAAGGAATGCCTTTTAAAGTCAAAATGCTCCCCGTCATTAGCAGTGACAGCGCCCGACTAGGAAGTGCTTGTGAACATCCTGTTAAAAGGGAAACCTATCTGGGTGTCTGACAGCCACCACTTACCTTGAGGAACACTGCCTGTCTGTCTGTCCTGCTCTGTCCATGCTGGAAAACACACATGGCTTAGCATGCGGCCAACTCAAAAGAAATAAATCACTCAACAACACAAACACTGTTCACATGAGTGACATCAACATGGACTACATGCAGTGAAAACATGCCGGCATACCTGATTACAGAAGCATAACGACATGATGGTTTCTCTTTTCAGGTCTGGTGCTGATTTACAGCTCACAGAATGATTTCATAAAACTGTCATACACTATATTTAAAAGGCACAATGAGCAGGACTTTCCTAAAAAACAATGTATAGACTCAAATGATCCCTTTCGATCATCACTTCTGACCCACTAGAAGTGCGTGGCTGTGGTGGTGTCCGTATCTACAGAGACCGTGCAGCCCTCTACCTGGATTTTCAGGACGTTTCTGGGCGTCAACCTCTATAAAAGATCGTAAGCATGCATCCAAGAGGAAGCTACAAAAAGGGCGGACACGGCGCCGGCAAGAGGCAAGACGCTGCTAAATTTGGTGGTTTTCACACTACAGGACTGACCGGTGACAGGAGGTCACACACTACAAGATCTTTCACGGGGAGGAATCCCCGATTAGGTCTCCAAACTACGTTTTGTCACGAAAACACACACGAGAAATACACAGTAAATGATGTGATACCATACGCAAGACACATTGCTGATGTTGTTGTCGGCACGTGTTTACAAAATAGTTTGTTTCCACTTTTTTACTATTTATTCCTCTAGATGCAACAACAACTTTGCTCCTTACAGTAAGTTCCTGTTGTTACAGGCCCCGGGCCGCTGCGGTAAGGACTAAGCCTCAGTGCATGGGCCGCCCGCTTTACCAGGTAGGCTACCATGGTGCCCCTCGGCCCGCGTTTTTGAGCAGGCCACACATGACGCTCGAGCGCCGATGTGCGAGCAGCGAGCCAACACCGATTTGCCTCTAACCTGGGGCTTTTGTCAGGGAGCTCTAAAAACTGTCGGGGAGCAAAAAATCAGGGCTAAAGTCATGTAGCGTGAACAAGGCATAAGAGGACAAAGCTTGTTCCGAAACAAGAGTGAATCTGGGGTTGGCTTTCACCCGCTGGCGAGCACCCTGACCCCCGTTGAGCCGGGGAGGAGGGGCCAACTTTGAATGTTTTGTTTACCAACAGCAACGGACAAATCCTACTCGTTGTGCCTTTAAGTTGATGTATCACTATGTTTATAATCATCCTTTTTTCTACAACTACAATTGCATGTATCTGTATACTTATGTGTATTTTTCCTTTTTTTTCAAATCTATTTTCTCGTGCACAAAATGAAAATGTTGATGCATTTTAAATATTGCAATTGCACTGTAAATGAATCTTTCTATCTTACAAAAAACTGTCATACGCTAAAATACAAGTACAGCTACAGAGTGTGGTACATCATCACAGGTAAGTAAAAAAACAACGTGTTCCTCTGGATGCACAGTGTGACCTGACCAACTATTTAGCTTCAATAGATGATTCAGATTAGAAAGTAAAAACCAGCTTTGTTTGAAACAATGAGATACACAGCTAATAAACACATTTTATCTTCATCTTAATCACAATCTAACACTTGACAAGATGCCCAGATACAGATTTTCACCTCAGCTACATCCTTGTTTCGTGTTGAGTCCGATACAACTGCCTTACTTTGGCATTCAAGGACAAACTGTTTAGTATTATGCGGCCCAATGCTTCAATGTGTCATGTTGTTTAGCTTTACTTTACTCATTTCCAATCTGTATCAATTGTCTTCCTGACTCTGGTCTTTCCTCCATCTACGCTGCTCTGCACCTTTATAAATCTGAAATAAAATAGATTTAATAAACTGTTCTTCATGAAAATACCTTCTGTGTAGAGTCGGGGGTGGTCATCTCGCCTTCTGTTTTGTCTGCGTCTGGTTCCTCATCACTGCCCTCCTCTGGACTGCTGACCTGTCCTGAAGTGGCCTCCTGAGCCTCAGTTTCTCCCGTTGCTTCGTCCTGCTCCATGTCCTCGCTCTCTCCCTCCACATAGAGGGAGTCCGGTTGGCTGGTAGATGCCATGACTGCGTCTTCCCTTTCCTCTAATGCTGAGAGCGTGCAAACGGCGTTAGGCGTCGTAGCATCTGTAGGGGCGACGCCGTCTTGTGACGAGGAATCTGCTTCACTTGAAGTTTTAGTAACATTTAAGGCCTCTTTGTCAGATTTGCTTGTGGAGGTTGTGGGGGTGACAGATGCAGTCTGGTCAAGTTGAAGTGAGTTACCGCTCATAGTGGGCTGCTGCAACTCGACAGGCGGAGCTGCTGACACAGAAGTTTTATTGACGGAGCACTGCGTCTGATCTTTCTGGCCGCTAAGAGCCACAGACGCACATAAAGAGTCCGAGACAGTTTGGGGAAGGCACTCCTCAGACACCGTGCCAGACCAAGAGCTGTGGGCATTGGCCAGCTTGCCGGCCGCATTCTGTTGCTTGGACACCTTTGCCAAAAGGGAGGGTGGGTGTTTCAGGAGGAGAATTTCTCCCGGTTTAAGAAGGAGCAGCTTTGGATTTATAACACCGGAGGAGCGAGCAGTGCAGAAAGCCTCTGGTTTGGTTTCTGTGGGCACAGCAACACTCTGGATGCTCTGTGATGGAGTCTCTGACAAAGCAGGGGTGTCTTTGGTCCCTTCGTGTGAAGAAACACAGGCCTCACGCTTTGTGGCACTTACAACAGTCTGATTTAGAGAGGGCTGTACTGAAACAGCAACAGATGATTCCATCCCGATGTCCTCACCAGTGACCACCGGGGATATGAGAGATAGTGCACCAGCTGTCGCTCCTGCTTCCTGTTTTGGGGGAATCATTTGAACTACAGGAGACTCACTCACCTCTGTTTGGTCCAAGAGGGCTGCATTGACCTGTGAGCAAGGTGTCACGATTTGTGGACTGGTGTCCGTCTGTTGAACAGCGAATGAGTCAGATGTAACAGCAGCTACTTCAACTAAACAAACCTCACTTGAGTTATCCACTTCAACGGCTTGGTTAGCATCTAATACCAAATGTTGCCCGACAGCTGCCGCCTTCGTGTTCTGTGTGGACAAATCATGGGAATCGCTGCTAGCCTGTATTTGATTTGAATCATGCGATGAAGGCAAGGGCTGCTGGGAAATAAAGACAGTGTCACTTTCATTAATTGTGTGAATAGATGGTTCAAGGTCCTCTTTGACGGTGTAGTCGTCAGACTGATCGAGTAACGCGTTGAATAAGTTCACCTCGTATCCTGGAGAGTGAGGAATCTGTGCACTACTACTAGCACAGACCGTCTCCTCGGCAACCTCCTCAACCAGGGTGCAAAACTCATACACTTCCACAGGCTGTGAGTGCAACTCAATATCTGCCTGAACACCTTCTTCATACAGCTTTGGTTCCCCAGTAGAGAGTTCAGAACTCAGCTCGTTAACAATGGCAGCTTCGCAGATGCTGCCGTCTTCTCGTTGTAGGAGGTAACTCTGATTCAGGTGCATGTTGGACCAGTCCCCGCTGATATGAGCCTCCTCTCTGAAAACAACAATTTCCTGAGCTTCGGCTGAATGCACAAGCTCAGCGGTCGGTGGCATCTCCGCTGTGGGGACTTGGTCAGGGGGATGAGATGTTTCTGCTTCAAAAACCTGCTCCGCTTGCAGTGAGACAACCAGGCCGGTGTCAAACAGATGTGGTGCAGCAGAGGGTTTTGAGGAACTCTCCTGCGTGGAAGAGCACTCTGGCAGCATCGTGAAGTCAGATGAGGAGGTGTCAGTTTGTTCTTCTCTCATGCTACTCTCCACCTGCTCTCCTTCGAGTGGATCACAGCTCCTCTGGATGTTTCCGTCTTCTCTGCTGGACTCTGAGCTTCCTTTTCCAGCAGAAGTGAATAATCCAGGAGGCGATTCTCTTGCTTTTGGGGTCTCAAGTATGTCAGCTGATGCAGGTTGTCTTTCTTTGTGAGAAGTGTCAACAAGCTCTTTAACATGCTCAACTGATTCCAAAGAGTTCTCTTTCTGTATTTCTCTGGCATCAGTTGAGCTCTCTTTGATGATCTGAGGTTGTGTTTTTGACAGGTCAGTTTGTTTAATCTCACTGTTGCCAGATGAGGGTAAAGGGAGCGGAGACGATTTAGAGTCCTGGTGACCACCTGCCTGCACCGCAGCACCTGGCGGAGGTATATGGCTGCCTTGATTTGCGAGGTTAAGCGAGTCCCTGTCAGACGGCTCCGTAGCCCCGTGTTCTGTGGTGTCTTGGACTTTAAAACCAACACTTGATTGTGGGACAGATGGAGATGAGGCTGTGAAACAGATTTGAGATTTGGGTTGAAGGAGAATATTTCCGCCTGTGTGCTCTTTTCCACCAAGTTCCATGTTTGTTCCAGTCTCTGGTTTATATTCCAATGTGACGGACTGTTTCTCCTTTGTCCCCGTAATAACCACAAGTCCAGCCCCTCCTCTAGGTGGCTGAATCTGGTTCGTCTTACTATTCGAGTGGCTTTTCTCTTTATCAGTTTGTGACCCGTATTGCAACTCTTGCACTGTGCTGTCAATCTGTGTATCTGGGGCGAGAGGGGGACAAAGGGGAGCTGGAAGCCTTTGCATCTCAGCGGAGGAACTACAGTCCTCACTGAGGGATGTTGGCAAGGATCTCGAGACTCCGACAACTTCGGCAACGCTCTCCTCGGCGTGGACTTTTTCTGAGATGCCGTCCGTAGAGCCGCTCCTGATCGGGAGAGTCTCAGGCAAGTTGGTCTGAGGGGCGTTCTCCATGCCGAGGAATGCTGAGTCGTTGCTCTGCGGCAATGGCACAGTGGACAGATGGGTGGTCGGAGGGACTGGGCGGGGGGCAGCGGCGACCGGCTGCGGGGCATGCCGAGGTGACTCCCCAGCCACATTCTGTGCAGCCTGGGGGTTGCCACCCAGCACATCCACAGCCGGAGAGGCACGCTGCCGCACCGCCTCCTCCCCAGAGCTTCCTTCCTCTGTGCTGCCCCGGCTACACACTGCACCTGTGGGTGATACACGCTGTTAACAAAGTGTCTGGACCAAGTAAAGGCTAAGAAAAGAACAAGGACATGACAAATATAACTCGGCACAAATATAAAACATCTTTTGTAGATAAGGTAGGCAGTCACTGTGCTGCAGCTGTGTTATTCATCCATCCATTATCTGTAACCGCTTATCCTATTCAGGGTCATGGGGGGGGGGACATTTAGAGTCAACAATCAACCTGCATGTCTTTGGACTGAGGGAGGAACCCGAGGAACCCGGAGTACCCGGAGAAGACCCACGCTAACACAGGGAGAACATGCTAACTCCACACAGAGGGAGCTCTGATATTGTTTTTATTAATTTAAGTACAGGACATCCTCACCTCCTACTAGCCTCCCTATCTTTAAAAAGGCATCTTCGTTAGGGTGACCAGCTGTCCCACTTTACAAGGGACTGCACAGCATTTTTATCCCACATCCCACATATTGAGATGATGTCCAACAGACGCTTTTTTAAAAATCTGACTTTTATCCAACGGCTTTGAAGAAAGCAGGGAAGGCTGCCATCACGGGGCTGTGTTTTCTGTCAAACTACGCACTGGTGGGTCAAGTGCAGGTTAACATTTCACCGTCTTTGCTACGCTACGCCCAATGGAGTAAATTGCGAGTCACCGCAAAGTCACAAGCTATGCAGATTTAGGCGGAATATGATGGAAACTTCCACAAAGAAAAGGAAATGCAACTACAACAAAGGCTACTTATAAGTGGGTGTAACCAGTGGAAGGCGATTCTCAGAGAGTCTTTTGCAAAATTTGTAATTTTTCAATTTCTCACAGGGGGTCTCACAAGACACGTGCGGCTCAAAAAGAGATGTGCCGAACTATGGATGCATTCGGGCAAAGCATAGAGATGTTACAAGATAAGGGGCAGAATATAAATGTTTATTATTTAAGTTAGATAGACATTATACATTGGTAACGTGTCCCATATTGTCCCACACAAACATACTCTTTGTCCCACATTTGGTTTGTTGGGATCTAAAACAATCAGGCATTAAGTTGATTATTTTGTACAAAAAAAAAAAACTAAGACAAAGGAAAATCCTTAAGCGAGCCATCATCAAATGTGTGTGTGTGTGTGCAAAGCAACAGCTTCTCACCTGTCTGTGGTGTGAGACACAGATCTTCTGTGCTTTCTACTTCCAGGATGCTGAAATTAGGGTCCCCTCCACATATTCTGAGGAAGCAGAAAACAGAGAAGAATGGTAACTTTACTATTTGAATCAAACCAACAAACTGTATATTTCTCCACTTCACAAAGCTACACAGCTATGTGAGGAATAAAGGAGCTAATGCTAATTTTATTAGCTATGCATTTAGTAAACACAATGTGTGGGACGATGAGTAACATGCCAGGTCACGAGAGAAGCAGGAGAGCTAATGCTAACCAGCTGCTAGCACTACAGTGTGTGTATGTGGCTGTGTGTTTTTAGTGGAGCATCTTGCAGCAGTAATAAAGAACACTCAGTGAAGCAGCACAGAACATTAGCTCGCTAAAATGTTGCATTTTGCTGCAGTCGCCCACAGGAAGACGTTCGGAATTCTGCAGCACGCGCTCACGAGCTAAAAAAGCCGGCGCGGGCCCTCCAAGTCATTCATTTATATGCTCTCGTTAATGTATTGCATTGTGGGTAGTTGTAGCTGTTATTAACGTGTACGTGATGATCTACCGTGAGAAATCACGTCTTTATATTCAGCAGTTAGTTATATAACGTTACGTGAGATGAAATGGACTTTTCATTTCTGTTAACAATAACACCACAAGCTGTGATCTTTAACAGAAAACAGCCGTTAATTTGAAAGTGGATAGCCGTTAATTTGAAAGTGGGATATAGCCGTTAATTTAAAAAGTAGATAGCCGTTAATTTGAAAGTGGATAGCCGTTGACGCCTGCCGGTTGGGCTAGGTGGCTAACATTAGCTCTCCCACAATAACACACTAGCTTGGGTGGCACTGAAAAAGGAAAGCCTGCTGCTTGCTTGCTGCTAACTAGCAGAGTTACTAAGGGTGCGTTCATTTGACGCGCAGGCGCCCCATCTTCCCCCCCTCCCGCAGTTATGTAACGCAAAGAAAGCCCCGTTTATGCCGCACACATTTGATTAAGTTACATGTGAAAAAACACGTAAAAAAGTCGCATTAAAACCCCGCTTCTGAGATGCACTGCGATACAGACGGGGGGACAATCACTCGTGACGTCATTGCGTGGGGTCAAATCTTGTTTATAAAAGGAAAAATAAATACGTTAAAATTATTCACTTTAAAGCACTAATATATGTTGCTATGTAACTAAATATAAAAAAAAGAGCAAAAAAAAAATGTTATAAAGTTCCATATAAATTTTGCAATGATTATAGGGGGGGGGATTTAGGGGGGGATCCACACGGCCCCACGGTTGGCTCTTTAGAAGCGACAGTAAGGAAATGATGCTTCAATTGTCACGTATTTCGTTTAAATTGGAGTTTGTTCCGTAATGTGGGTTTTCAATTCGGTGTCCGGTGCCGATTTTAATATAGTGTCAACACATTTCAACGCGATATATTCAAAAAAATACTACCAAGTGAACTGCAGTCCGACCGTGTCCTCTCGTGTGTCCGAGCCCCCCTTCGATTCCCCCATTACTTCCTCCTTCACCCCCTCCCTCTCCAAGGCCGCCATCTTAAGTTCCCACCTACCTGAAATTTCCGAGCGATTTTCTTTTACTAAATTCTCGTTGAAGGAGTCGTCATCCGCGTAAAATCGCACTCAATCCGAGAAGCCGGTAATCCAAACTGTCTCCCGGTACCCAACGAGGTACCACTAGGTCTGTGGGAAGAAGTTAAAATACGGACCGGGAGAGACTGGGTTTCGGCGCAGAATGTAGCGGTCGCGGGGAGGAGACTTTACGCAGCGAAATGGTGGAGAGACCCGCTGCTGCTGACAAAGTACAGAACACTGGGAAATCTCGCGAGATGTCGTCAAGCGCGCCACTTGAAATTTCTGATTGTAGTTCGTTGTTAAAGGCTTGATGAAATACTGCAATAATAATCGGTGTGTTTCCACCTTTACCCTAATATTAAACAAGTCGCTAGAATTATAGTTAATTAATAATAAAAAATAATATTAATAGATCACATTTAGATAGTTAGAATATTATATTCAAAGTAATAATACCATATTTTTGTAAAAATACTCTGTTACAAGTAAAAGTCCTGCATTGGAAATGTTACTTTTAGTAAAAGTATGTAAGTATAATCAGGAAAATGTACTTAAAATATTAAAAAAATGTCCCCTACTGTTTTACTATATATTACATCATTAGATTATTACTCATGCATTAATGTAAAAGCAGGATTTTACTGTTGGAGCTCATTTTAAACTATTAACTAATGATTATTTTAATTATGGATTCATCTACTGATTATTTTCTCCATTAATTGATTGATTGGTTTGTAAAAACAGTGAGAAATGCTGTCCGATTTACCCTGAGCCCAAAGTGACACCTTTACAATGTTTGTTCTGTCCAACCAACAGTCTAAACCTCAACATAATTACTAATACATTAAAAATTATTAACATTATTAAAAGGAAAAGCAGCAAATCTTCATATCTGTGAAGCTGGAACCATAACAATACTCTGTTACAAGTAAAACTCCTGCATTTGAAATGTTACTTTTAGTAAAAGTATTTAAGTATAATCAGGAAAATGTACTTAAAATATTAAAAGTACTCAATAGAAAAATGTCCCCTACTGTTTTACTATATATTACATCATTAGAATATTACTCATGCATTAATGTGAAAGCAGGATTTTACTGTTGGTTGATGTGGAGCTCATTTTGAACTATTAACTAATGATTATTTTAATTATGGATTAATCTACTGATGTTTTTCTCCATTAATTGATTGATTGGTTTGTAAAAACATTACCCTGAGCCCAAAGTGACACCTTTATAATGTTTGTTTTGTCCAACCAACAGTCCAAACCTCAACATAATTACTAATACATCAACAATTATTAACATTATTAAAAGGAAAAGCAGCAAATCTTTATATCTGTGAAGCTGGAACCATGACATTTTTTTTTATTTAATTGATAAATGGACTAATTGTTTCAGCTGGACTTGTACAAAACGATTTGGTAGTTTAATTTATGACAAAACTTGTGAAGTGCAGTAAAATGTACAATATTTCCCTCTGAGATGTAGTGGATTAGACGTATAAAGTAGCATGAAAATAAAAGACTCAAGTGAAGTATGAGTACCTTAAATTTGCAGCACTTGAGTAAATGTACTTTCCAGCACTGGCTTTAAGTTTTTTTTGTATTTTTTGATAAATGTATGATAAATGTACCTGGACATTTGAGGCATGGCAATAATATGTAAGACTTCCTCACTTTAGATAAAGCCTAGAGAAAATAAGTGGAGTACTTTCCTGCTCATCCCCTTTAAATGCAGGATTATTAATATGACAGGTGCTTCAGAATTTCCTTTTGGTTTGTTTGGATAATAGAGAATAAGATGGGAAATTCAAGTGGCAGTGATACTCTGTCAGACTGTGTGTAGAAGTAGTTTAGCTGAGATATTAAGTATAAAACTGGCAGAAAATTGCCATGTTTTAATAACAAGGCCCAAAATGCACTACTAAAATGTAAATATCTTTAGGATTTGGAATTTTTAAATCTTAATTTGCGTATTTCTCACTGTTTTCTGAGTTTATACACCAATTAAAGAAGAATAATTGGCAGATAATTCAGTTATGAAAACATCAGTTGCTGTCCTAATATGAACAAAAGACCCACACAACAGAGTAAACAACAATTCATTTAATAATTAATCTTTGTGGTCTCTAGGGGAGGGGTTTGAAAGGTATAAAATGGTCATATTAAAATAATCGACCCAGTCTTTTCCCTCTCAGGATACCCACTGTCTAGTTGTCTTCTGACACAAGTCCTTATATTTTTTTTTATTCAGTTCTTCAGCAGATGTCCCACTTATCCATGTATATAACTTATTTTTTATTGATGAAACAACTCGACAGTTCAATGTACAAGGCTCCCATAGTCCCAAATGGATAGAACACACAACCAATGACACACAGGCAAACCTCCCTCTCAGCGTAATAAAGTCGTAGATGAGATCCTTGAAGAGGCCCAGAGGTCGCGATGGAGACGGCTTAATGTTCACAAACAGTTTTCTGTGACGCAAGCCCTCTGCTCCGTCCTCTGCATGATTTGAAACAGATTACTACCTGGGGAGAGAGTACTGGTTGATACCCGAAACAAAGACAAATAACATAACAGTGAATATATTTATTATTATAGAAGATAATTAATGTTAAGAATAATAATTACAAAGGCAATTTCTCTAGACTACTATAATCTGGTCCTGCTCATATAGTCAAGAGGAGAGTGGGAAACAGTTACAGGAAGCTCTAAAAATTACTGTGTTCACTCACACAGTGTAGCACAGTTCATTTCGCAATTCATCCTTTGAAAACAACTGAAAAAAAAACAAGCCAAAAAATCTCATTATCAGTGAAGCTGAGGGGGGTTTAGATTTTTGGGTAAAGCAGGAGGTGCGATGCTTACTGATCTTCATTAAAAAAATGGTCTCATCAGTAATCTGTCTTTCCACAAGGACAAAGACGCACAGACAGAACAGAAAGCACCACTTTTACCACTATTTCTAAAGACCCTCATCCACAATACCTAATCAGGGTTGATTTATGTAGAGGAAGGCTTTATAATAATATCCCATGAGTTAACCAAGCCGAGGATGAACCCTTTGACGTGTTTTCACAGTGTACATCCCTCTGGAAGTCCAATCCACCCGGAAAAGGCTTGCTGAAAAGCATGGATCATAATTCACCTGAAATATGAAAGAAAACTGTCCTCTGCCTTTTCCTACAGCTTTCCAAATGGACATCTGTTACAACCAACCGCCAGTATAAAATAAAAAATACACCAAGGATGCACAGAAACCATGTACCTTTAAATTGCACTGATAGAACCATTGCGCATATTCCAAGTCACACTGATGAGTCTTGCATTTCCCTCCCTTCCATCACCTCCAGCCAGTCACGGTTCCCCTTTTTCAGGGGCGGACTGGAGCTGGTTTTGTGGAACTGGGAAGGCAGGGTTTAGTAGTCTGCAAGAGGAAAAGGGGGCAGGTTGAGAGCAGCACAGTGATCCTGACATTTCCCTTAATCTCCTCCAGTGTTGTCCCTGTACTATCTGGACTCTCCGTCTTTGTGGGCGTTGTACAGCGCCAGCTCACCTGGCCCTACGTGTCTACGTGGAGGTGTGGACGACCGGCTGGTGATGGACGGAATGAGCGGAGGCGGCGCCCCGACTGCCAGAGCTCCCACCAAGCCCGCAGGGGTCTTTGTCAGGATGCCGTTGGGCACGTGGTGTTGGTTGAGATGGCCTAGGCGGGCGAAGAGGCCAGCGTGGTGGTGGTGCTGGGAAGCATGAGAGGCTCCATGGGGGAGCGAGTGGGCGAGAAGGCCAGGGTGGAGCTGCTCCAGGTGAGCGGCAGTAGCAGCGTGCGAGGGGCCTGAGAGGTGAGCGCCATGGGGGATGTGTGGGTGCATCCCATAGTAGCGAGCCCGCTCAAAGTCTTCCCTCAGGATCTGGGCACGCTGCTCCTCATCGATCAGCCCTCCTCCTGGGTGTCCGAGGTGAGGAGGGCGGTCAAAGTGATGGGCCATGAGGCCGAACTCCTGGCGGACAGCGGAGGCGGAGGTAGTTGGAGGGTGGTGAGGGTTAGCTGCTGCGGCTGCAGCTGCTACAGCCGCAGCCCTGTCTGCCTCCAGAAGGCGCTGATGCTGGAGCAGTCGGGCCAGATGTGGATCGGATCGCAGGGCGAGGTGAGGGTCTGCCCGAAGTGCCATATCCCTACGATGCTGATGTTGCTGCTGAGCCGCCAGCTCCCTCCAGGGGTCCCAGGTGAAGCTGTGTGGCCCGTGTGATGGTCCTTGTCCTGGACCGTGGTGGAAACGGTCTCCTCCCGGACCCATCACCAAACCCGCAGCACCTGTGCTCCCCAGGTACGCTTCGATGGCCCTGGAGCGGTCCAGCAGAGAAAGGTGTTGGTGTTGGTGTTGGTGTTGGTGTTGGTGGGAAGGCGGGTTTGGAGTGGGTGCCATGTGGGGAACACCAGGAGTGGGAGTCAGTGATAGAGAGGAAGAGGAAGGGGTGCCAGAGCGATGGTGGTGTGGATGGCTGTTGGGGCGATCAAAGCTGTGGTTGGGTGCTGGAGGAGGCAGAGTGATGGGGATGTGCTCCGGCTCCTCTTTCCGCTCCTCTTTGACTTTGACTGGCGGGAGGAGCAGGGGAGGTTTGGAGACAGGCGTTGTGGTCCGGTCAGACTTCTTGGCCTGAGACAAAGAAGGGACAGAGGCAGAAGCTGCGGAGGAAGAAGGGAGGTTACCGTCTCTTTGGGAGTGCGAGGGTTCGTTTTGGAGGCTATGTGCTGTCTGTGCCATCGGGCGGGGGTAGAGGTCCATAGGAGACGGCGCTGAGCGGTTGGAGGGCGGGGGAGTGGTGAGCACAGAAGATGAGGAAGACCGTGGTCTGTCCCTGTCTGCTACTAAAGATGAAGGAGGTCCCCGTGAAGACACCGTCGGCTGCGGCCTCTTGTCCCCTTCCCTGTCCCGCTCGCGGTCTCGGTCTCTACTTGAGCTGCGTGTCAGGTCCTCGACGGGCCCAGTGCTGCCCCCCCCCGGGGTGCTGCTGTGGCCGTTAACGTGGGAGACCGGGGTGCTACTGCGGGGCTTGAAGGGAGGGGCGACTGGAGACATTCTCACAGGTTGTCGGCCATACAGCATATTGTCTCTGCAAAACATAATGTACATAACAACAGTTACATAATAGAAATCATTCATACTAAACCTTATATTTATCACTTTAACTACAGTTTTAACTAGTGAATTGTGTGGCAGTTATACATTCATATACCGTATATAAAAAATGGATTTATAATACAAGCTTGACTGACAGCAATTATAATGTAAACAATGTTATCACTCTTGAATTTGTCAACGAATGGTTCTAAGATACAGAGATATGAGAGGAATATTTGTTGTTAAATCTATTTTGTATGTTTAGTAGGGCTGTCAAAGTTAATGCGATAACGCAAATTTGTTTTAACGCCACTAATTTCTTTAACACATTAACGCAATCAATCTTTCAGAGGTTGTAGCAGGCTCCGCTGGCATCATATGAAACTAGAAAACCTGAGGAATCCATCGGTACCAACCATGTCATACTAGCTTTTTGCGAAGGAGGTTAAATAACGCTGCAAACTTGCTCTAAATTTTGGAGAGGAAAAACTAGAAGGACCATTTTCAAAGGGGTCCCTTGACCTCTGAACTCAAGACATATGAATGAAAACGGGTTCTATGGGTACCCACGAGTCTCCCCTTTACAGACATGCCCACTTTATGATAATCACATGCAGTTTGGGGCAAGTCATAGTCAAGTCATCAGTAGTAATCAGTTGTGATTTGAGCTTTTTTTTTTATGCTAAATGCAGTATCTGTGAGGGTTTCTGGACAATATTTGTCATTGTTTTGTGTATAATTGATTTCCAATAATAAATATATACATACATTTGCATAAAGCAAGCCTATTTGAATATTAAATACTGTGATCAATTTGTGATTAATTGACAGCCCTAGTGTTTTATTGTGCATTTTTTGGGGTTGTTGCTCATTTTCACCTGACAGGTCCCTATCTCACTGGGAGATCTGTGATCACAGGAATGCATGGTGTTTATATGGGTACTTAATGCCAACTAATACCACCGCATGTCAAAAAAAAAAAAAATCCAAGCTCTTCCTTTAACATTAAAGCTAGTGTTGAAATCAGCTGAATGTCATACCTGTCCTTTTCATCCTTGATGTGGGGGATGTCTCTCCTCTCCACGTCCTTCGCTCGATCCCTCTCGTCCCGCTTGTCCGGTCCTTTAGCCCAGCTGGGGCCGGGAGCGAACCCAGACGGGCCACCGTGTAGACGGTTCCATGGGTCGTGGTGGTTGGGGTTGGACAGGCCTCCAACCACGTTAGCTGCTGAATCTTTGGGGCCAAACACAGATCCTGTTGCGTTCAAATATACATATTCTTTGTTAGAAAACGAACAAATATGAAGATATAAACGGCTCATTCTAAGGTAACGAAAACAACAATTTTCAGGTGATTATACACCAAAGAAAACAAACTTAACACTGGCAAAAAAAAGAATATATATTGTCACCAGGATTTCTAAAAAAATTCAAACAATACCCAGGCCTGGATCAAAGCTGCGCTGGTAGTAGTAAAGGCAGGAAGGCTGTGTTAAAGCTCTGACATGCATTTATGACTATAGACTTATCAGAACCAGATCTCAGTTCCTCACAAAATGTATATACCATGCACTACTGCACCGTCACAAGAAACGCTCACAATACAATATCTGCATCATTCTCTCTTTTTCTTGCTCACTGTGAATTATCCGTTGATAATAGAGGAACATATAACCACTATAATGATAAGTCTATCTAATGAAAATAACAGGCTAGCATGAAAGTTTATTTACTTTGGAAGCAGCCACCTCCCCCAGTTCCTGTTTTCAATACAGCTAACAGTTAGCTTTACAACCCAAACCACATTAGCAGATTAGCTGCTGAATGTAATACAGTAGAGGAAGCTCCAATTTAGAGTAATCCCTTCCCTTTACCATGCTACATCCACAATAATCTTCCTTATTTCTCTTCTTTACACATTTTAATTCAAGATGTTTACAGACTGTCCTTCGTGATTTTAACACATGATCTTATTTTGCCATTTTAATTGTAAGAGTTCTAAACAAAAATGTCAGATTTGCTGTGGAAGCGTCTATGGAAAGAATGCATTAACTAGCAAAGTGTGACACTACTGATCTCATTCTTATGTGCATTAAACCATCAATAAGAATCATGGTATGAAAATTGCATTGCTTTCTGTGCTCCGGCTCTGTTTTCAACAAACTTGATTGCCGATGTCGAGCAGCAAAGGTGCGACTCGACAAGCTGCAACAAGCTCATCATAATTATTCATTAGCAGATTACGGAGAGCTTCTCCAATCACAGCAAATGTGCCAATTTATGCGTCTTACGATATTCACCCACTCAGATGGATGTGTTACCGATTTATGAATTTAAAAACATTAAATATTGCACTAAGTGGGTGAGAGGACTAATTGTTTTCCGCCCACACACACACGTTCTATCCTTTGACTAAATTGAAGGCAACTTTGTGAGGATTGTGATAAAACGGACTTGAAAAAATCCGAACCTATCCTCTAAGACTTATGTTTTAAGAGTAGAGATACTGCGACACTGACCCAGTGTTGGACTGCCAAGTCCTCCAAAGGCACCAGAACCAAGGGCTCCCAGTGGGGTGAAGGGTGGGGATCGGCCATACGGATCTACAACACAAACGCAGGTAAACGTCAGAAATACTGTGATGATATGAACACTCATTTCTACACAGGCTTTAAGCGGTGCTGAAACTTCTCCAGTCAGAACATGGACACAACGGTTATGGAAACTTGATTCATTTATGAAAAGGTCAAGGTCAAAGTAAAATGTGGAGTGGGTGAATCAAAGTGACAGACATTGTACGTGGTGAACAAGTAGCATACAGATGTTCCTTTTGAAGCCGCTCTTACCCAAGTGTGCAGTTGGTGCGAGGAAAGAGCTGTGGGGCGCTGATGGAGAGATGAAAGGAGCGGAGGACGGATTGACTGCCCCTGAGGGGAAAGAAGTAGTAGTAAAAGAAAAAGAAATGTCACCACTCATCAAATCAAGTGCATCGAGCTACTGGCACACTTCATGCCGTGACTCAACATTGCAATGCTGTCAAACCTCAGGGACGGGAGGACGGGACAAATCAAAAAGCAAATACTGACAGGTGGTAAGAGAAGGAATTTATGAGTTCTTTAAAAGGGCGGGTCCATCTGCGTTCTGTTCCCTTTTTTTTTTTCAAATGGAAAAGCCCACTCAACCGTACGTGACGTACGGCTATCAAAGTAAGCTAATCGAAGCTAATCAATAAGGTTATGAATAATGTGAACGCTAGCACTAGCTGAGTCAAAGTTAGCTGTGATAAGTTTGCGAGGTAAAATTACTGCTTTTGTGAATGTAGTCTGGTGGCTGTGGAGAGAGCGATATAACGACTTCATTATCGTGACAACTGAAGCCATTATGTCGCTGTCTTCAAAGCCACCAGACTCCATTCACAAAAACAGTAATTTTACCTCGCAGAACATGGGAGTTGCTGGTCTCCCGCTGCATCGATCAGTTAGTTTGTTTTGTCAGAAGTACATTACTTAGCTTTAGTGCCGGTACTTCTGTCTGCTTCTCCAAACTGGGAGCATGCAGACTGCCATCTAAGTTACTGTATGTAACCTTAATAAACTGTCTATAAGGATGTATATGTACTGTACATGTAGCAGCGTCATTATGCAGAAACCTACGTCAGGTCACCATGTGAGAAAACGTTTTTAGAGGGGCAAAAATTTGAATGTTTTGATTTGAATACATAAGGAACACCACTGGGAAGCTACAGAATGATATAAAAACCCAAAACCCTTTAAGAAAGCAGTCAAAATCATGTGTGCAGACGTGATACACTTAAACACAACACTAAAGAAAAAATATCCGAGTACATTACACAACTTTAAGTTGTCAAATCAACAATAAATTCACATTCTGTCAGCTGTTCTTAAGAGACAAAAATGTTTAGAAATGCACCTGCAGCTGAGAACAGACTGGGAGGTCTGGTTAGATCATGAGTGGGAGGCATGGCTCCTCCCATGGGCCCCAGGGGGCCCAGTCCCCCGGCTCCAGGAAGACGGGCCAGCAGGTCACTACGGAAGTCCAACTTGTGAGGATCAGCCTGCATCAGCTGAAAGAGGCGAGTAGAACAGGCATTTAAAGGGGTTTCCATTTCAATATTCAATACAATTCAATTGAATTTACTATCTGGGAGATTACAACACATGATTTCAATAAGAAACACATACCTTCACTTTTTTCTGATGGCTCAGAATCATCCAGGCCACATACACATGCATAGCACACCACTTTCCTGGTTTCTGCACAGCACAAAAATCACAAGAGTTTACTTTGTTATTCCATGAATCTTGCATGTACACCTTTAAAGCCTTTGCACACAGAGTCAGATGTTCTTCCTTGTTGTTCGCAAATATCTCGCTCAGCCGCCACACAAGGTTGGTGTTTTCCAGCTGGAGATAAGGATACCCGCTAGAGCTCATTATAAAGGAATACATTTTCTTTAAAAAGTCAGTGAAAAACGCATAAGCAAGGATACAAGAAAATCACAGGGGAGAGAACAACCACGTACATCATACACAGGGTAATGTCTGGCTTCTGAAATATCTAACTGGGTGTGCAAGGGCAGAGAATAGACCAGTAGCAGTCAAGATTACAAGTGAGATTAGTGCAAAGAGTGAGTGAAGCAGTGAGAAAGTAAAACTGGCTGAAGGTTTTAAGGAGCCAAGGGATTCAAAAACATCTGTTTTTGCTTACATTACTGATTTTCAACGATGTCCCAAATGGATCAGTTAGCTACAAGAAAACAGAAGTGTAAAACCACTTTTAATCCACATATCTCACTCTTTATCAGGAGTAGTTTTGCACTCTTTACTAAACTGACTAGGCCCATGTTGCAGCACATCCTAGCCTAACCTCTGGTTGTCCACATCTATACAGTCCTAATGCAAACAAAGGGAGGATATATCTCTAGAGTGATGATGCAAACTTCAGGGTCTAAGTAAGCAAGATGTTGTCCTTACCCTGGGGTCTTTGGGCTGCAGGTGGTGAGGCACAACCCCGAGTCGTGCGGATATATCAGGACCCGCTCCCTGAGGGACAAGAGGCTGTCAGACACACAGCCAACACAACACCTGAGCTATCACCTACTGATCTATCTTTCTTTTTCAGTCCCATTCTTCATGTGTTGTCACTAGATCTAGGGCTGCCACTAACAACTACTTTTTCCATCGATGAATCTATTTGTTATCAAACACGCTTCATATTTTCATCAGTGTTCTTCCAGTGTGGGTGATCAAATGAACTGAACGGTGTCTCTGGCCAATGTCGAGTATAATTACACCAGGTAATGTGAGATTTCCCCTGACAACATGACGTCTAGTGGCTACACAGGAATAAGTAACACGAAAGATGTGAGAGAGTTTTTCTCACCTTTGGCTGAAATGCTCCTTGTAAGGAGCTGAAAGGCCCAGTGGGAGGAATCACAGGCTGGATACTCGGCACTGAGGGCGGCGGGTATTGTGGGAAGAACTACCATGACACACACACACACACACACACACACACACACACACACACACACACAGATTAGTGACCACTGAACAAGTCGATTAAATAAATTTTGTTTTGTTTTTTTAAATAAAGATATTCTTTCAAATGTTTAAGGATGAAGCTGAAATGTATTCTCTTTATAATTTAATATATTAATCTGTAAATTATCAGCACCAACATAATCAGTAAGATTACACAAAGTACTCACAGGGTGTCGGTACAGTCCGTCCGATTTGCCTAGATACTTATCAAACTAAAAAGACAAAAGCAGTGCGTGGGTTAAAACATAAAAAAAAAAAACCTGAACACAGTCCACATTCCAGCCACACAGGAATTTCAAGTACGACACAGATGTTGAGCATAACAACAACAGAGAGCATCTCACCAGAGGCGGTGCGGTAGCTGTGGGGTGCAGGAAGGGCGTGAAGTGTTGGTGCGTGTGCGTGTGTTGGTGCTGGTGGTTGTGCTGATGGAACTGGAAGGCCAGAGGCGGGATGCTCGTCTGGTTCTGAGACGTCCGGCCCGATGAACCCGGTGTGGAGTTGGATGCCGATGGACCACCGGGAGTGGAGCGGCCCGCAGCTGCTGCATTATTTTCAGCCCCTGGGACGCTGCGTCTGCCCTCGCGCTCTTGTGAAGTCAAGAAGTGGGAGTTTAAGTTTTGACGCATTAATTCTTGGTCTACAGTGGAGGAAAATAAAGGGAGAGGAAATAAATAAAACAAACCAAACTCATACCACAGATTGGCTCCTAAATTTCAGTGTAAAAATGCCAAATATTACTACATTATTGTGCCTGCTTTTAACACATTTGTGATTTTTAAGGTGCTACTTATCAAGTCTCCAGATTAGGGCTGTCAAGTTAACGCGATAATAACGCAAATTTGTTTTAAGATCACTAACTTCTTTAATGCATTAACACAACTTGCGATTTTTAGGTTGTAGCTGGCTCAGAGTGAAGATACTGACATCAGATGAAACTAGAAAACCTCAGAAATCTATTAGTACCAACCATGTCATACTAGCTTGTCAGGAAGGAGGCTAAATAACGCTCCAAACTTGCGCTAAATTTTGGCGAGGAAAAACTGGCATGGCCATTTTCAAAGAGGTCCCTTGACCTCTGACCTCAAGACGTGTGAATGAAAATGGGTTCTATGGGTACCCACGAGTCTCCCCTTTACAGACATGCCCACTTTATGATAATCACATGCAGTCTGGGGCGAGTCATAGTCAAGTCAGCACACTGACAGCTGTTGTAATGAAAAAGCCATGTTATAATTTGAGCATATTTTTTTATGCTAAATGCAGTACCTGTGATGGTTTCTGGACCATATTTATTATTGTTTTGATAAACAATAAGTGTTTAAAAAATGTGCGATTAATCGTTATCAACTATTGACAATCATGCGATTAAATATTTTAATTGATTGACAGCCCTACTCCAAAAACAATACAGTATAACATGCAGCCTCCGCTTTATAGAAGGAATGCAGTGCTGACGCGATCAGACCTCAGTTCATCAATATACAACTTCCTCAACACCCCAGACGAACCCAGACAACCGACACAGGAAGTCTGGTTTTGGTTTATTTTAGTCGCATATTATTCATTGTGTTCCCATGAACATCTGAAACAGACGGTAACAGCAGTGAAAAGTAGCATTCCTGTTGACTGTACCTGCTGCTGTGGAGTGGCCAGGACCCTGTAGCAGAGGTGGAGGGGGAGGAAGGCCAGGTGAGGACGTGAACAAGGCTCCAGAGCTGGCTCGGGATGGGGGTCGGAGGGGCCCTGAGGATCCTAAGCCCCTGGAGTAGGGCACACTGGTGGAGGGAGTCGGGGGGCGCATGGAGGATGAGGAAGACGCAGATGAAGCAGATGAGGGAGGTTTGACTGGGGTGTTGCTCCTGAGAAGACAGAAAGTTTAAATAATGAATTAAAGAATTAAGCCAGCAGGGATTCATATAATAAAAAAACATGAGTATGATAAAAGGTGCTCATGATTTATATACCTGTTGATGTTGTAGATGGAGTGAGATCGTCCAGGCAAAGTGAGGAAGGGTTTGGGTTTGGAGAGTGGCGGGCTGCCGTTGTGGCGGCTGCCGTTTCCGTGGAACGGGTTGGACCGGGGTACCGTGCCCGGGGCTGTGACCGGGGAAGGCAGGCAAGAGAAGGGGGCGGAAGAGGTAGAAGAAGAAACAGGCTCTGGGAAATGCTGCTCCAAGTTTTTCTCCTGGCTTCGCTCCAGGCCGGATACTCTCGGGGTCACCATCAACCGTGAGACACCGCCACAACGGGCCGGGAGAGGCGGGCAGATTTTGGCCATGGATGTGCCCATGTTTGAGGGGGCCGGCTCCACAACTAAAGAAGAGAACATCAGTCAGCATTCCGCCTCTCCAGTACATTACAGCAAAGAGTGACAGGGTGGGAAAATGCAACAGAGAGGGACACCACAAACCCACAATGTGAAGTAGTGCTTAAAGTTTGAGGGATTCACAGGTCCAAATTTTAGAGCTAAATACATTTTCAAAGAAAGAGACCAAATCCAAATTCCAAAGGCAGTCAGAGCCGAAATAGACCCGAGGAAAGTCGGGAAAATTGGAAAATTATCATCATTGACTTAACCCACAACATGGAATACCAAACAACGGATATTTTGTGTCATATCACATCAATGTACAGCGCTGTGATCATTTAATATTTGTAGATGATTCAACACCAGTGTCCTATTGAATCAAAATATAATGATACGAGAATTAAAAACAATCCCAGCTACTTTGGTAATTTTATGTTAAGATCTAAATATAGGCTTGTGAGCACCGACACATCAGTTCACGGTTATCTCGTACCTTTCCTCGTACTGACTGTGAAGACTGGGTCCATGTCGTTGTCTGAGGCCTAAATGGGGATAAGAAACAAAGTTTTAATTAAATTTATACTCAAAATTCAACATATCAATCAGCTAATGGCAAGAAGCAGTGCAAACTGTGTTAAGGTACACACCTTGTCTCCTGTATCACTCTCAGTGTCACACTGAAAGAAGACAAACAGAAAAAAAACATTCAGATTTGCATCTATTAGAAGGCAATGTACAGTTTTAGATGACTTTTCACTGTGTTGCAGGACATTTATTCATCAGAACATCATGTTCACTATAATATTTGAAAATAAACTTACAATATAGCCAGTCTCCAAAGGGTGTCCCTAGAGAAAGAATAATATATAGTATTTAAAATAGGTTTTAAATATGTTTATAAATTACAGCAATTAAACTTTAAATAGGTAAAATATAATTACATAAAACAATCTTTCCTGGTTGTTAGGAATCACCCTGCACTGTTTCATTAACAAATACACCCTTGAATGTTAGGTGTTGTCAACCAGTTTTACTGGCTCATTTTAAATGACAGGATAAACAATTCAGCGGCCCGACAGAAATGTAAACACTTGCTATTTGATTAAGAATTAGCTCAACATCTAACATGACAAGATGAAGGTGGATTCAATCGAAACATTCACCTCTATCTTTCTCCTCTTATTTCTACTCTTGTTCCAGCAGCTGCTGGAGTAGCTGTGCGGGAGTCCTTCCTCCGGCTCGGACAGCGGCCCTCCTCCATTCTCCTCCGGCCCTCTCTTCCCCTTGTTCCTCCTTCCCAGCATATCAGTGCGCTGACTGGGCTTCAGGGAGCAGTCCATCTAATAAGGAGAGACACAAAACTCAGTGTTTACATGTCCAGCATGAGGGCAAAGACCATAGGCTAGCTGCACACTGATTAATGTCCTGGCGGACCTAATTTCTGCATACTTTCTACCCTGAGTGATGGCAAAAATAGAAACACCAGAGTGATGTAATGCAATACAACAGCCTGCATGAGACTTCAGCTGTTTGTGTGTAGACTCAATTATACGGTGTGTTTTCAGACGGTATTTGTGGTTGTATTGTAGTCATTTAAAACTAGCAGCCTAAAAAACTACTATAGAGTTTAATCAATACTTCTGACAAATGCCCACAATGAAAACACACAACAGGACAGTGGTATTAGAGTGCATTGCAGGTTCCCATCTTTCTGATCACTTATCATCTCCACTTATCTACCTCAGGGGTCAGAAGATAAATCTGAGGAGTTGCGAGATGATAAACAAGTTAGGAACGTTGTTTTTTTCTGGTTAAATACTGAAAAGTATTACCTATTCAGGGACCCAAAATCATTCAAATGAAATAATTTAAAAAAGGAAAAAAACTGTCTGTGATGAGAGGTTGCTATTAGGCGTTGCTTGGCTATAAAGAGTCACACACCAAAAATGTTGGGAACCAGTGACTTATATGAAAAGAGTTTGAGTACAAACTGTTTCTTTAAACCTCACACATTATGGAGAAACATGATGCGAATTAAGACATTTCCAATGTATATATCAAGTGCAATTCAATGAAATAACATCTTGACATTACAAGGTGAATTACAGGTTGCTGCATATATTTCACGACTACTCGGTAGAGTTTTAAATCCAGTTCATATTTAGATGCGTTAAAAAAACGACTTTGTAATTTTAAAACTGACACATATTGTCATTAGGGCTGCAACTAATTATTATTTTAATTGTTTATTGTTATCTCGATTAATCGATTAGTTGTTTGGTCTATAAAATGGTGATCAGTATTTCCCAAAGCCCAAGATGACATCCTCAAATGTCTTGTTTTGTACACAACTCAAAGATATTCAGTTTACTGTCATAGAGGAGGAAAGAAACCAGAATTTTAACTTTTTTTTTTCTTAAAAAAATACTCAAACCGATTAATCGATTAGCAAAATAGTTGGTGATTAACTTAATAGTTGACAACTAATCGATTAATCGTTGCCGCTCTAATCATCGTTACTTTGGTTGGTTGGATCCTTCAAAGTTACTAAGTTTGTGTTGTTAAAAAAGTACAGCAGCTAAAATAAATAGCTGCATTTGTAATAAAAATACATAAAACTGAAGTGCAGGTAAATCAACATGAAGGTCACCACAGCTTGTCTGTTTTTAAATGAATTATCTTCTACAGAATAACTGCGGGCAGTCACTGCTGTTAATAAATTCAGGCAGGAAGTTAGAAATTTGGATAAGGAAATTCCATTCCAGCAGTAAACATTGTATTTTCTTTTAGTGGTATGTTTACTTTTTTCTATTAGCAATTTCAGATATTAACCACCCAGCAATCTTGGCATTCACTGGTAGATTTGACTTTAAAATCAAGTTACCCAGGAGGAGACTAGTGGAACTGTCTGTGCATGTCAATAGACAGTTTTACATTTCCTGCCCAGATGCAGAAGTCAGATAGCATCAGACCCACCCTGAAGGTAGATTAATTAATATTAGAGATTATTTTCTCTTCATCAGATTGCCAATTGTGCCACATGCATACATATGTATGATGTATTAAAGATCTAAATGCATGGTGGAAACCAACCAAATGCTGATTTTATAATCCTCATTAGTTTCCTTTCTTGTCTTGATTGACAACTAACAACTAATTGAGAAAGTAAGGAATGAAAAGTATTATGTGAAGTAGGGATGTGTATTGGCAAGAATCTGGTGATATGTTACATATCATGATACGGGGGTTACAATTATTGCAATACTGTAAGCAAGGTGATATATTGCATTTTTTAATCTAATTTTAGGAAAACTGTTTTAGTATAAAGAACACACCGCCATATGCATAAAATCTGAGTAAATAAAGTTTACTTTTTGTATCTAATCAGAATAGTGGGATTTGCATTTATCACAGTCCCTGTAACATCCAACATCATAGCACTACTTTGAGAGAGCGTACACTGAGATGGTGCATATATTTGCAAATTAAATAAGTATTGACTGAGTTAATCTTTGCATGTAAACTGTTAAATAAAATCAATAGTTTTTTGAGAATCCATACAGTATCACAAAATATAATATCGCGATACTCGATATTTTCTTACACCCCTAATGTGAAGGTCCAAGTACTTAAACAACAGAATCTCTGCTGTTGATTAATATATAATTACACTAATTTTAATTATTTCTTGTGGATTATTATTTCTTTCTTAGTCTGAAAAGCCATTTGGCAGCTCATCAACACCTCATTGAATTAGGACATGAATAATTGAGGCCTCTCAAGAACCCATCAGAGGGAAGCCTTAGGGTTTGGGATTGGCCTGAGTGGATGAAGCAAGGAATAGTGTCAAGAGGTGAGGAGTTCAATCTGAAGGCTTTTCACACCTTTAGCTGGAGGGGAAGGAGGCATGATTTGACGTGATGGAGAGGAGTAAAGAGGACAAAAGTAGTCCTACACACCAATCAATTATATAAATAAATTAGAGGACAGGATTGTGCCAACTGTCTGCATTAAAGAGTCATCAATTTGTGGGAAATAAATGCTGTTTGGTGAATGACAGCTGGGTGTAAACATCAAGATATTTACCTCCTTTCCTAATATTACTCAGTGGATTAATGAGGTTAATTCATGTGCTGCCTTGGAAAAAATAGCCTATGCTATATGAGAGGTAGCCCACAGCTTTTCTATAGGATATGGGACCCATGGATTACTTATATAGAATCTTCTTAATTTAACCCATCTATGGTATCTATTTAATTACTTATCATCATTTTCTATGTGCTATGAAGGCTGGACCTGTTTCTGTGTGGAAGTGAAAAGTGATGTGTATATATGTATGTACATATTAAATGTTAAATGTAAGATATAACTTTTTGTATTATGGCACCGGTGCTATGTTATGTTATGTTATGTTATATTGTGGTATGGTATGTTATGGTATGTTTTGTGGTGTGTTGTGTTGTGGTGTGGTGTGTTATGTTATGGTATGTTATGTTATGGTATGGTATGGTATGTTATGTTATGGTATGTTAAGTTATGGTATGGTAAGTTATGGTATGGTAAGTTATGGTATGGTATGTTATGGTATGTTATGTTATGGGATGTTATGTTGTGTTGTGTTTGAAAAAAAGGAATAAAAAAGAATTTTCCCAAAAAAAAAGATATTTACCTCCAGTGCCTCCAAGCTGACAAAGCTCGCAATAGCGAAGCCATCAATGATGTCCTCCTCGCAGGACACCGACTCTCTCTTTCTCCTGCGCGGAGGCCTGTGTCTCCCGAAACCGGGCCGGCACTCTCTCCCACCGGGACCCAGCACAGTGTTCGTCCCCCGAGCCTCCCGATCGGAACCGGAGGACAGGGACGTGGCCCGCTCCTCGGCCAGGTCCACTCTCCTCCTCCGCCGCTCCCTGTCGCGCTGCGACCGGGACCGGCGGCTCTGCCTGAACCCGGCGCTTCGGCTCGGACCCTCCATGTTCAATGTTCCTTTTGTAGCTCCAGTGAGACCAAAAGGCACTTTACTCAAGTCCCGAACCGCAAATAAAAACACCAACACACAGGCCCTCCCCTGTTAAAATGGCGTTAATGGAAACCAAGTGGCTATTATTCACCGTCCTTTTGACAACAGTCTCTCGGCACCAGTGCCTTTCTTTCGGCTTAGTGTCATTTCAAATGGAATCTGAACGCAAACTTAAACTCCACATGGGGGGATTTAAATCATCCAAAACACACACTTAAATGTCAGGACATAGCTGTAGAAAGGCTAACATCAGCTAGCTAGGAAGGAAATTCAACCGAGAACCACATAAGTTATATAAACAAACAAAAAAGACAAGTGTAATTGCGGATAAAGCAGTTCAGATCGCCTCTGGATACATTACAAAATCAATCTCACGCCAAAACGTTGGCTTTGCTCAACACAACTCTTTGCGTTTTCCTAAATTTTCTGCACACGCTGACAAATTTATTAGCAAAATGATCTGGTTAGCTAGTTAGTTAGCAAAAGGCCAATAACCCAGATAATCCGACATTATTATTATTATTATTATTATCGTGACATTATTTCACATTAATGTAAAAGTGTTACTGTTGACAGCTACTCACAATCTAAAGGAGTAAAAATGAGCCTCTCCGGTTGAGCTTAAGTGATGCTAACGTTAGTTCGTTTGGTTAGCATTCAATGCTACACGGCTAACTCGATACATAAACAATATATATTCAGCCGGCGACCTAAAAGAATAAAACTATATTCTTATAACGTGTCTGGAAAAGACTGACGAGCCGGATAGTTTACAGTGAAGCTAACTAATAATCGCGCTGAGCAAAGAGAACAAATGTTTCTCCTGTCGAAGTGTTGACGGCCGATAGTAACGGCTGGATTCGCATCACGTCAAAAGAAAAGACGTAACGTTAGCATTCAGGGCTAGCTAGCGTTAGCATTCAGGGCTAGTTAGCGTTAGCATTCAGGGCTAGCTGGCGTTAGCATTCAGGGCTAGCTTCCGTTAGCATTCAGGGCTAGCTTCCGTTAGCATTCAGGGCTAGCTGACGTTAGCACTCAGGCTAGGTAGCGTTAGCATTCAGGGCTAGCTACCGTTAGCCGATCCAGCTGTTAGCCACAAGCAAAGAAAACCTTCAATTTTTTTTTTTTAAAGGAAGCAGTTCGAATTTTTTTTTTTTACAAAAAATAATAATATCTCGCTTTCTTTAAACGCAACTCTTCTTTAGTTCCACCTCCATTATAAAAAAAAAAAAAAAAAAAAAAAAAAAAAAAAAAATCAAGGCCCAAATATCAAAGCCTCGGTGTCGATTTCCATAAATGAGGGTGTCGGCCGAGCCCCCGTCGGGCTGGGCAGCTCCTTCATGCAGCCTCTCCCACTGTGTGTAATCCAATGTTTAGGATTAGTTGGAAACAACTCGCCGACGTTTCCGGTTTTCTTATTCTCACTAAATAAATCCAGAGTTTGAATACCCACGGAGAGAAAGAGCAGGGCTCCGCTGCTGCACCCTTCACAAGTTTCCACTCAATTGGAAATTTATCGTGAAAATCAGGGAGACACAACCCTTGTCAGCCGTGCAGTGCATTGTGTGAGCCGCTCTTCTTCCTCACTCATAACACTGGCTCTCCGACAGCTCTGCTGCTGCCTACTGCCGCCATGTGGACACTGGCTGTGGAAGTAGTATTTGTTTATCAAGGGCTTTTTTTTTATTGGGTTTTTCTACATTATATCACAACTCCAACAGTAGAAAAAAAATTACCTGGAGGAAATATTCAGAAGAAACATGGTCAGGAACCAAGCCAACTTTCCTGTATTCTTTACTGATTAATTTAAACAATATAGCATCATCTTATCTTATGCCAAAAACAAAAAAAGCTATTAAGACCTTTACGTTATTAAAAGATTATGATAAGATGCATATAATATAATATAATTTATTTATAATGCACATATTTATTTACCTTCAATTTACCTTTATAACATAGCTTTACTTCACTTACCATGTATATTCTGTATATTCTGTATCCCTATTTATTTTTTTATAATTCTTGTACACCTGTACCTGTTTTGCTTGCTGCTTTGACACCTGAATTTCCCCACGGGGATTAATAAAGGTTCATCTTATCTGATCTTATCTTATCTTTACTAGTGTTCTTATCCCTTGGATATTTGTTATTCTTATTTATTGTATGCCATGTCCTATTCTTATTTTATGTTCTGTCTTTGTTATAATCTGTGCTACTGTGAAACTGCAATTTCCCCACGGGATAAATAAAGTGCTATCCTATCCTATCCTATAACACAAACTCTGGCATTATAAATTGTAATTGTAGTTATTTTTTTGCCTTTTTTTTTCTTTCTATCGTCTATGTATCTGTTTGTACCTCTATAATAATAATAATAATAATAATAATAATTAGATTATGTAAACAATGAAATTATTATATAGAGCTATCGTATGTATTTGACAGGCTTTGAGTTAGTGTAGGTTGTTGTGTGTTTTAGTGGTTGTGTTATGTATTGAGCCTTACTTTGAGTATGAATGTTATGGATGTGTATTGATTAGGTCCGTCAAAGTTAACATGATAATAACGCGTTAACGCAGATTTGTTTTAATGCAACTTGCGATTTTTAGGTTGTAGCGGGCTCAGTTTTAAAGCTAAAGTGAAGATACTGGTATCATATGAAACTAAAAAACCTAAGGAATTCATTGGTACCAACCATGTCATACTAGTTTGTAAGCAAGGTAGCAAGAAGGAGGCTAAATAACACTCCAAATTTACACTAAATTTTAGTGAGGAAAAACTGTCATAGCCATTTTCAAAGGGGTCCCTTGACCTCTGACCTCCAGATATGTGAATGAAGATGGGTTCTATGGGTACCCACGAGTCTCCCCTTTACAGACATGCCCACTTTATGATAATCACATGCAGTTTGGACAATATTTGTCATTGTTTTGTGTTGTTAATTGATTTCCAATAATAAATATATACATACATTTGTATAAAGCAGCATATTTGTCCACTCCCATGTTGATAAGAGTATTAAATACTTGACAAATCTCTCTTTAAGGTACATTTTGAACAGATAGAACAGTGCAATTAATTTGCGATTAACTATGGACAATCATGCGATTAATCGCGATTAAATAATTTAATCGACTGACAGCCCTAGTTTTTAATGGAGCTTTATGGTACAGAGGAAGAAGAGACATCAGGCTTTGATACACACAGTACTTGTTATAGTAGATACATTCACGGTTGGAATTTGTTGACGGAGGAAAACAGAATATTATCGTCCTTATCCTTTGGGTCCAGGCAGATAAGGTGGTCATCGTCTGGTGGACCTCCTGGAGGACAGCAGAGAGTGCAGCAGGATGCCCGAAGCTACGGAGACGTTGAGGGACTCGATACCAGGAAACAGCTCTCTGCCAGCTGGGATGGTGAGAAGAGTTTGGCACAGAGACAGCAGCTGCTGAGACAATCCCTCCCCCTCACCCCCCATCAACAACACCGTGGGTTTAGTCATGTGAAAGTCTGAACACTGGGTGACAGGAATCTGGGACTCCTCTGCTTCAGCTCCCACTGTGCCGACCACCTGCCAGCCCTGCGCCACCTTCAACTTCAGCATGTCCTCAAGGTTTTCATACCCATACACCCTGATCACCTCCATGACCCCCGAGCTGGCCTTGCTGACCACTGGAGACAACGGACAGCTGTGGCGAAGACTGCTAGCGACTCTGTCCACACCGAGGAAGTAAGCCGAGCGCAGGATGGCGCCGAGATTCATCGGGTCCTGAATCCTCTCCATGACGAGCCACAGAGGGGTGTCTCCTCTGTTGGGTGCAGAGTCTCTGTTATCGGTGAGGTAGCCCAGAGGACTTGCTTGCAGACATACTCCTTGATGTACTCGCCCAGAGCACATCTTGTCCAGATCTTTCTTGCTGACGCGCTGGACTTGTACTCCTCGCCGATGAGCCTCCTCACACGCCTTTAACACAGACTCCCTGTGAGAGGCCTCGCCGTCTTTTACAAACAGTTTATGGGCCTTCCTTCTACCCTGAGTGAGAGCCAAGACACATGGGGCGATGCCAAAAACAACCTCATAGTTCTCTGCTTTGGAGTCCAGTGTTGACTTCTGTCCCATCATCCTCTCTTTCTCTGCAGGGAAGTCCTCCAGACTCAGCCTCCTGAGCTCAGATGACACTCTGCTGTCATCCCCCCACCTCTGATTTGGCTTCTGCACCACTGGGATCTCACTTTTCCACGCTTTACTCTGTCCTGACCTCTCATGTTTCTGCCATCCATCAGAAACAGGCTTGTGTTGGTCACCGAACACCCTGCGTCGTCTCTTCACCACAGGTTTGATGCTGCTGCTGTCCTCTGGACACTGGAGAGGAGCTGAGACATGGTGAGAGGCAAACTGAGAGCCCACTCTTGAGATGGCTGCATGATTGTGCAATCTTCTAGTCCACACAAGGAGCAACTTGTGCTGATGTGCAACACTGAATACCCACATGTTGAAATATGTCCCAGAGAAACGTGGTTCAACTGCTTGAGAAGTCCATTAATCCATAAAGGTTGTGTCCACAGATTCAGTGAGCATCCATCCGGAAGTGTTCCCTTTGTTCAACCATCAACACCGACAACCTTCCTCAGTAGCTGCAAGTTTTTGGCCTTCACATCGAAATACGCACGTGCAATCAACCTAGGTAAAGTGCACGAGATTTTAACCGGATGTTGGGCGCTTTAACCTAAAAAATAAAAGCCACAAACGTTTGCCATTTTTTTGTTTCAATACTTTATTGAAAGAAAGAACATAAAATGTATAGCAAACATGAAGAAGGCATTTTCAGGTTTAACAAGAAAGTACATAAGGATGAATAGTGAATAACTATTAATTAATACATTTTTACTGTATTTATTTGTGATAATGCTGCTTGACTGAAGTCTGTCATATTTATTACTGTGTTATATGTATTTATTGTATTTTGGATTGTACTTGAAACTGTGATGTTATATTGTGATCCTGTTGTGATGTTATGTAGTGTGTCTATTGTGTCTTGTGTCTATTTAGCCTATTGTGTGTTTAGGACTACAGATGGAAATTAGCTTCCCTGCTAAATCTGGTGCACCCATCTTTTTGTTTCTATGTAAACAATTAATGTCTGTGCACACAGTCCTTTTAAACCAATAAAATAAATAAATACATGGACATTATATACTTTTACTATTATTAATGAAAAAAGTAATAATGATGATGATAATAATAATAATAATAATAATAATAATAATAATAATAATAATAATAATAATAATAGTAATAATAACATTAATAATAATAAATTAATGAATTAAAGGGATTTCTTCCACCACTGCCAGAAAGAAAATGTAATTTATGACTGAAGTATTTTATTTTGAAAGCTCATGTTTTTTCCTCTTGTGCGTGAACTTGACGCCCGTAACGCCGGGAAAAAAATCGGACGTTAGGCGTACGACGCGATTACGTCATTTCCTGCACCGCAACACGGAAGTGAAGGAAGGAAAACAAATAATCGTTCAAATTTGTGCCGAATTGAAGTCGGAGAAGACGCCTTTAAACACCATTTAACCTCCCGGATTACCGTCTTTTTACGAGGAGCTTCGTTCACGGTGAGAGTGACTCTGTACCGGGGGTGGGTTTCATAAAGCTGTGTTTAGTGTTTAGTTTAGGAGGGGCTAACAGTTCTTGTGAGATGTTGAGGCAGATTTGAGAGGCGGACAGCAGAGCTATAACACGGCTGAAAGGAGACTTCAGGCCTCTGGTCACATTACTAACTGCTGAGTCATACTTTCCAGGAAACAATGAGGTCATCGTCTGGACTATAGACCGTATATAAAGACTAACATGGCTGTAAGTAGTACAGTAATGTACCTAGTATTAAAAGTAGAAAAATGTTACCTGTAAAAGCAGGATTTTACTGTTGTAGTTGAGCTCATTTTAACTGTTAACTAATGATTATTTTCATTATGGATTAATCTGCTGATTATTTTCTCCATTAAAGAGGCAGTAGGCAACAATTTTTTGGCATAATTTGGCAAAAATTCCATAATAACCTTTCAGCATATTGTAATTCAAGTGTTCTGAGAGAAAACTAGACTTCTGCTCCTCCTCATGTCTCGGTTTTCAGGCTTTAGAAAAAATCTAGCCCGTGACGGCAGATTTTGACCAATCACAGGTCATTTCAGAGAGAGAGAGCGTTCCTATTGGCTGTGCTCCGGTCATATGACTAGAACTTGGCTTCCTTCAACAGATTTTACAATGGCGGCCGCGTCACAAACTTTCTCATTTTACAGCTAAAGAGTAACTACAAGATGATTCTGAGAACATCTGAGGAGAGAAATAGTCATTACAGTAACAGAATATTGATTCATATCTGATCAGTGCTGCCTAGTTTGACCGTTTGGTCGGAGTTCGCGAGTGATTGACAGCCGGCTCTCATATACGGCAGCTGGACAGCGGACCTTGTTTTCCTCCGGTAAGTGAAATCCTTCAGATGCCGTTAGGAGCACCGGAGGACACAGTAGGACACAGAGGAACATGGTTTTGTTCAGGTTACCTGTTTCATGTACTACTGTCACGATATAGCGGCCGTTTTCTAAAAATAACTAATACTGCAGCTTTAATCAATTGATTGTTTGGTTTGTAAAAAATTAGGAAAATAGTGAGAAATGCATTCACAATTACCCAGAGCCCAACACCCTTCACAGTGTTTGTTTTGTCCAAACAACAGTCCAAGCCTCATTATTACTAACACATTATTATTAAAAGAAAAAAGCAGCAAATCTTCTCATTTGTGAAGCAGGAACCATGAAATTCAGTTCAGTCTGCTCTGATTGGTCAGCTGGCCCACTCTGTTGTGATTGGTCTACCAAACCAAACTCTTCGGACTCCGCTCCAGCTCCGCTCTAACTAGCTTTGTTTGAGGGCGTGCCAAACTAGCCGCTTGGTAGGTATTATGTAAAGGTGTTACCTGGTGACATCACCACGTTACGGAAGAACGGGCAGGACTTCAATCAATGCGTTTCAGGCAGTTCAGGAGCAGTGTTTTTGGCGTGGACTTTGCAGACGTTTTACAAGCACCAAAAAACTACCATAACACACTAAAGTAAAAGCACAAAAGCATCATACTGTATTTCCTCTTTAACAGTACCTATTTAGCTTGACTGTATTGACGTCCAGGTTTTGGTGTTTTCAAACAGATGGACTTCCTGTTTGGGAAGAGGAAGACTCCAGAGGAGATGCTGAGGCAGAATCAGAGGGCGCTCACCCGAGCCATGAGAGATCTGGACCGAGAGCGACAGAAAATGGAGCAACAGGAGAAGAAGATCATCGCTGACATAAAGAAAATGGCCAAACAGGGACAAATGGTGAGATATTGTGGGATATTTATGCTGCTGTAGCGTCCAGCGTTGCATACTGTACTATTTCACCAGGAATAGTATGCAATTTGTATACTATTGGTGTCATACTAAGGTTTCGGACATACTAAAATATCTCACATACTGTTTTAGCGTACTCAATATCATGTTAGTATTGATTTTCGGAGGAGAGAATAATTTGTAATCCTAACTGTGATGTCTGTTCATTTTAATCTTTGCAGGACGCCGTCAAGATCATGGCCAAGGATTTGGTTCGCACGCGGCGCTACGTCAAGAAGTTCATCATGATGAGAGCCAACATTCAGGCCGTCAGTCTAAAGATACAGACGCTCAAATCCAACAACAGCATGGCGCAGGCTATGAAAGGCGTCACCAAAGCCATGGCCACCATGAACAGACAGGTCTGTCAAAGACATTACATAATCATATAAATAAACAATAAACCTCCTGATGTTGACGATCTTATATATTTATTCCACTTCCGCAGCTGAAACTGCCTCAGATTCAGAAGATCATGATGGAATTTGAAAAACAGAGTGAAATCATGGACATGAAAGAGGAGATGATGAATGACGCTATCGACGATGCCATGGGTGATGAGGATGATGAGGAGGAGAGGTAAGGGACGAGCAACCAAACAGTTATTTTTGTTTTTGGTGCAAATCTTTCATTCCACATTTAGGTATGATCTTTATTTAAAGGACCAATGTGTAATATATTTACTTTGTTTTGTTACTTTGTTTGTTTTTGCTTTGTTTGTGATTGTGTGTCTTCTTCTTGCACAGTGACGCCATCGTGTCCCAAGTGCTGGACGAGCTGGGTCTCAATATGTCCGATGAACTGTCAGGTAAGAAAATTCAACACTTTCAGAACAATTATGTAAATTCTACACATGCTTCTTTTGTCTGGTATTTTATATTTGTTACGTCATTGGATGCCCGTTGTGTTGTTCAGGTCTTCCGAGCACCGGAGGAAGCTTGTCGGTGGCCGGAGGGAAGAAGGCCGAGCCCCAAGTCGCCCTGGCTGACGCAGACGCTGACCTGGAGGAGCGGCTGAATAACCTCCGGAGAGACTGAACACAGTGTGAAGCTGTTGATGCTGATACAAACATACTCGAATCTCTGTGTTTAGATTCCTTTGACGGTATAACTGGCTGCTGTTTCAGCTTTGTTATAAAAGGTGTTTGGTTTCTGTTCTGATGTGTTTTCATTTAATGCGTGTATTATGTATTTTATCAAAAAAGAAAACCTACAAGGGTCATTATCCTTCATGGGTCTCATATAAGACATTGCCAAATGAGTGAAAATGTATCTCGCAGTCCGTGTACATACTAACTCCTCAAGGCATGACAATTTAGATTAACACTAAAAACGAAATGTTTAAAAGAACCCAAAGGACCGATGGTAACAGGGCGGAAGTGGATATTTTATATGTCACCACTTTTTGTACATCAGGCTGGTTTGGCGTTCTTTGTATCATCATCATATAAAATATACAGTTTTAGCCCTGATGGAAGCTTTTTAATGACTTTTGATTATGTTTATTTGTGTGAGTTGACAGTCGTCAGGGTCCAGCTGAAGATGGTGTACAAAAAGTGTGTTATCTCAACATCTTTTCTGTCTAATGGGGCGGTTTATTATACACAAATATATAAAGGATGAACGAAAGAAAGCAAGGTATGTTCAGCTGTGAACATACTCCTGTGTGCTGCCTGGTAACCGTGTCTCAGTGGAGTTTTTAAGATCAGCAGGATTTTCACCAAAACGTTAATAAGGAGTCAGTGGTGTTTTTTGTTTGTTTGAGAAACTGTTGCTTTTCTTTATTCAATAAACATTTTTTTCCAGATTTAACTGGTTGTCTGATATGAAGGAATTTTACACATGACGGTCAGTTTATTTGTCATATAAAGTCTGCTGTGGCTCTGGAGGAGCTTTGTCGAGTCTGAGGAAATAACCCTGATGATGTCACAGTGATGTCATCAGGGTTGTCTCGGCTTGGGCTTGGGGATTTTTAAAGGAAAATCTGCGTTTGGCGTGGAGTTGTTGGAGAAAGATGTGTCCGTTTACCAGGCAGAGAGTCTCTAGGTAAGGGATAATGTACAGCGAGCTGGTCATTGTTGTGAAATAATCTTGCATCACCCTGAAGGGGTTTATTACACAACAACGACCCCCCTTAATACACAGCTACCTACTTAAAGAAATCAATAATTTGACACAAAAATAGTCATCATCAATAGACATCAGAACTACGTCCATAGCAACAGTCTGTTATACATAGCAACGGTCTGCTATAGAGAAAGAATCGAGTATTAAACAAAGCCGTGTAATAACGATATACGCTATCTAGTTGCATTATGAGAAGTGTAGTATTCAGTGTTTTTCCATTACATAGTTTGTCAACCAGAGAGCACTGATGTTCATCTTTAATCTGTAAAATGCCCAGTACATGTCTGGGTCACAATTCTTGAATAACTAAATTTAAAAGGCTCCTTATCAAAAATGTTTATTTATATTAAAAAAAATTAATATGGGCCAATATGTTATCAGAATTTATCTATGTGATTTATGACATCTTTATCTGCCTCGAAAACCAACTTCTTCCCATTCTATCAAACCTAAAACATACACAACCAAAATCCAATAATATCGTAGACATGTTAATTTTATTCCAAAAAAATTTAACTTTCAAAACTGTCAATTTGTCAACATACAATCATAGAACAATATTGAATGTACTCAACACTTCCAACATTAAATAATAAAAAAATAACAGCCATGTTTTATGTACATTTGTTTCTGGAAGCTATGTACAGAAAAAGAGAAAAAAAAAAATCAACTTTGTATTTCCAAAATCTGCCTTCACGTACGCCTGGCAGTTGGAGCTGCAGAAAGCTGTTGCATCATATGTAAAAAGAGGTCGAGCAAACGCAGCGAGGAAGAAAACACTGGCAGAAATCAACTCAGAGAGGGAGAGATTAACTGGCAGCATGTTAAAGAGCATACTGGTGAACATCGCTAGAACTACAGCTAGAAAGCTTATTTATTGTCTAAAATGGTTCCCTTGAATGTCAGATAACTAGAGACCAGATGCATACACACAACTTGCCTAATATTTACTGGATGTAAGCGTATTACAGATTGGAAACACGAAAACTGTACTTTGTTATTATCAGATCGCGTTATGATGAACGCAGCAGCTCTCACCGAACAGAGCAGCTAGAAGTCATGCTTTCAAGAACAATATTTTGTAGTTTTTGTAGCCCAGTGAGCAGAGATTATTCTCCATTCGAGGGATGAAGCCATGCTACCATGTATTTTTAGAAACAGCTAAATAGAGTCCATGCAACTCACATTAAAAAAAACAAACTAATAGAAACAAAACAGGGAACAGAACACTGGGTTTCACGCCAAGTTGACCACCTGTCTAATTATCCGTGCCGTTGTTTTCATAAAGTAAACCAGCAACACAGAACAATCATTTGGTTGCTTTTTGTTATTTTTTCTTAGATTAGGCTGAACTGCAATTTTTTTAATATGAAATCATGCTGAGTGTGGCTTAAATCTCACCGATATCACACTAAACATTGATAAAATCTTATCTTGAAGTTGAGTGCGAACAACGATATAGGCAATACACAGCACGATACAGTCAGATTTTGACATTTTTTTCCACTTGCGCAGGGAGAATGAGTGTGGTAGGACTAGCCAGAAGACATTTTCCTCATGGCGTAAGCTCTACTTTTTAGTCAAAATGGCAACCGATGGTTTGTTTTTTTACCACCCAAGATTAGAGTCCACTTCAGCTGACTACATAAAAGTGACAGAAACTCCACTTTTATGTTGATAAAATCAATTTTGGATGGCACAGCTGCTTCAAAATGTATTTTAAACATGCAGATAACTGTTCATACGTTTTACTTAGTACAAACTGATGTGTAATCTTCAACAGCTGCTAACACAGGGACTGTAATCTTGTGGCATCAGGTGTTTAATCTCCCTTTCAGAAGTGTAAATGAGACCAAAAATATCAAGCCATCTCCCGTCCTTCTATAATATTCTGCAGGAGATCAGCTGGTCAGTGGTGACACTTCAGACTGAAAGCAACAGCAGTTATACATAGTGATTGGTGGCTTGTCTTTTCCCCCCACCAGGCAAGACAAATATAGCATTTTCTAATCTGGGCATGGAGCGGCACCTCTTCGCTGTTACACACAACAGGGTTTCACTTCCGACAGGTCCGGTGAGGAGTGTGTTTTTTGGGCACCTCGATGCGACATCGGCTTCGGTCATCCAGCCAAGGCAGCTCGAAGTTCCTGGTGGAAGAATAAACATTTTAGTACAAAGATTTAATGTTCCTGTTTTCAACTTGAAATGTAGAAAAGCAAAGTACAGACAGGTGAGAGCGGCTCGTCCTCCCAGAAGAGTTCAACAGAGGAGCACTGAAGCCGTTCTGGAGGCACATACATTTATGTTGGTTTTTACTTTTAATTTGTCACCGGTCTGTATATAACAAACCTTTTAATCCTGTAAACAGTAATGACCCTTTTAGTTATCTCACAGTCGAGGCTCAATAAGATGTGCACATTACCATAATAAGTAAAAAAGTCTCAGGGCGCTTCCACAAGCCAACATTTAGTCCGCTTTAATCAAACTCTGGTGCGGTTCTTTTGGGCAGATGTGAACGCAGTAATCGTATTCTGGTGTGGACCGAAACAACCAGTCCGAGACCGCTTGCGAGAGCTGGTCTCGGACCGTTTCCAAGTGAACCAAAACACAGGCTGCCTGTGAAGGCGTTTGTTGAGGTGGACACAGGTGAACCAGACTAAATAGAAAATCAATTTCACTCTGATTCGGACTAACCAAACAGACTATGGCTTGTGAAAGCCCCCTTACATTCATGCTTTTACTAAGTAATCTCAGCTGCTTTCACTCACCGGCTTCCTCCCCTTCCCTAATTATTCTTTTCACTCAATCACTTTTTTTTATCTATTTTTGAAAACAGAATGTTCTGCAGTGCAGAATCACCAGAGTATTTAGATGATGAATGAATAACTTAATGGATCACGCCAGCCGGAGCTAATCACACAGTAAAAATGTCATGACGAAGAATTAAAGAAACACAAACTTACTGTTGTGAGAGTTTGGGCAACGGCCGGCCAAATGCAACCACGGGCAAGAAGGGAGTGATCACGATAGTTTCAACTGGCAGAAATAAAAGAAACGAGTTAAAGAATCATTTAAATGTTGCTATATTTCATTGAAATTGTATATTAAGTTATGCAGGCGTACCATCTTCAGTGTCGGGATAGAAGGATGAGAGCTCTGGCTCGGTCTCCGGGACGGTTTTCTTCCTGTTCATGCGCTGCTGCAAACGCTGAAACATGCGCTGCTCTCTGATTCGCTGGATGTCCCACCTGAAAACACAGAAGATTAAGAAAAATGGCAGCAAGTGAGACATCTTGCCTTATTGCTACAGGAAACTCCTAATTATTTGTAGCTTAGAGACACCATCAGTCCGATTGTTTTATCTCCCGTATTGAGTATCGGTCAAGCTCTGGTCAAAACTCAACACATATTTATTCAAATCAAATAACTTAAGTCAGCGTTTGGTACCTTTTCCTCCTCTTCTCATCCAACTCCAGCTTTGAGTGGCGTTTCAAAAACACATTGTCGTCCAGCGGCTTGATGGGAAGACAAAGTCACACTTTTAATTCACCAGTTAAATGCTTTTGGATTAAATGTGAGATAAATGTTCAAACTCCAGAAGCATCATCACTTAAGATGTGTCTCACTTCAAGGGGGTTAAAGGAGGGTTCCTCTTCCAAAGGCTCAATATGATTTTCCCTCCAAGACGGAACTAGAGGAAGAAAGAGGGAATGTAAGTTATTCAGTGATAGTGAGTTCAGGACATTTGATGGATATAGTGATTAAAAGATGGGATATAGGTTACGCTTACAAACAATCAGCATATCATGTACTACATGAGGAGTCCACTCACTGGCCACCTCTTCTTCCTTTTTAGGGGAAGTCTCACGTAGAGGAGAAAGAGGAGGTTGGTTCCAGCAACAGAGGTACATCTCTGTAGTAGACATGAAGGGCAGGTCTTCGATCTGACAGCCCAGGTCGGGCTCCTCTTTGCACGGGAGCATAAGGTCCCTTTCAGCCCCCGACCTCATGGGAACGGTCTTCTCTGGGGTTTCCTTACTGCGCAGCTCTCTTTGATTGGGAGAGCCGGGCTGAATCTCAGGCTTCTGGGGGCTGAGCTTGGCGCTTTTGCCCCGCGATTTCTGCGCTTTTGCATCTCCAAAGCAAGATTTTCTGTGTGTGCAAAGAAAAGGATTAGAGTTACAAACAAAATCTGAACAGAGCAAATCTGATTCTAACATTTTAATGAACTGTGGCAGACTGTAATTTCTCCTTTTCTGCATTAATTTCATTACTGTGGTTTGATTTAAAACAACAAGGCACACAAGAAAAGCCCGGTTCTGTCTAACATTATTTACTTTACCTTTTTTGAGCTTTGCCACCCCGACTAAAGGTTAGCGGAGTGGCTGCGTTGGGCTGTGGACTCTCCTCTACATCCAGATCCCACATGTCCTCTTTGTCAGGGGTCCATGGCTCCAGCGGCTGGAAAAGGCGCTTGTCACGTGGCGGGTCTTTCTTTGTGAGCTGCAGGCGACGCTCCATGCGCTCAATACGTGCAAGCAGCTGCAAAAGAAGAAGACAAAAAAAAAAAAAACTTAACTTTAAACGCTTTCAAAATCAACACATCAATATCTGCTAATAAAATACTTTTACATACCGTCTCCTTGTCTGCTTTGAGCTCATCTATCTCCTTGTCCTTGGACTGCAGCTGTTGTTGCTGTTGTTCAATGAGGTCCAGTTGGAGGAGGAGAATTTGCCGGAGGCAGTTGGCCTGTGTGTGGGGATTGGCAGGGGTCTTCCTGATGTTCCTCCACTTGCCCTCAGAGGACAGTTCGATGGATGCGGTGCCGAGGACTCCAGGGACGACCCCCTTCACGCTGTCGTCCACACCTGCATCCTTCGGGTTATTGTTCAGAGCCATCTGAGGGTTATCCATGTTGTCAGCAGAGAGGGGTTTACCTTTCACTGGGGTTCCCTCACCCCCCATTTGTCTGACAGGGGACAATACCCCCACAGTTTTATTGTCTCCTTGAACTACTTCTGCAACTGTGGCCGCGAGGGAAACTTTGCTTGTCATGTAACTCTGCTCTAAGTCTTTAGATTTGCTCGGGATCTCGCCCCCGTGTGCGTTTTCAACATCTATAACAAAGTCGCAGGACTCCCTCTTGAGGCTCACGGCGGTGGCCCCCCCGAAGTGCGCTTTGTCCAAGTCGATGGTGATGGTGTCAGTGTCGTGCTTGAATCCTGTGTGTGGAAACAGCGTGGACCTCAGAGTCATGGCGAACACGACTGTTCATCCTGCAGCGCCTCGGCGGTGCATCTCATCCACAGCTCCCTCCCCATGAGACCTCTGCAGCTGCAACACAAAGACGTGTAAAGACGTGTTATTGCTGTGTGTTTAACTGGAGGCATGCTGTCTCTGAGCTGGTGGTGAAACATACGCACTAACTACTCAACACTTCAACACAGAGCCTGATCCCGGGCATCCTTCTCCTAACATTTGAAATTGAGGCTAAGCTACATTAGCACCGCAGTAGAGCTAATTCAGACACAAACTACTCATAATAGTTGGATTTAAACACAATGTGGTGCTTCAGGGAGGACATTTCACTTTGAAAGGCTTCCAACAAGGACTCGGGAGTGGCTGTGCAGGACACTGGCTCCAGCCTTCTCCTCCATTTTGGTTCTCGCCTGAAATCATGAAAAACAATAACAGCTAGCATGCTAGGCTAAGCTAACGTTAGCATAGCCTAGCATGCTAACGTTAGCCGGCTAGTTTATAACCAACGCAGTGTGCGTCTTTAGTGAGGCGGGTTACAGCGACCACGTTATGAGACACTCATTATCGTACAGACGTGTTTTAGCTAACACGTGTTTATTGTTGTTTCCATCTTACCTCGACTGTTCCTCAAGTCCACCTGCAGAGAGCCTTCATGTTCCCTCCTCAAGACTTGGTTTAAAGCGGCGGCTACTGCGCATGCGCAATTCGTTGGATGGCCATTTCTTGTGTTTTGAAGGTTTTTTTTTTTTTTTTTTTTTTTTCAGAACTTTATTTTCAACAAAAGACAAGTACAAAAGTATAGGGAATACAATAAACAGTACAAAACAAACAACACTACAGTCAACAATATGAATACAAAAACCCCTTTTGTCATATCAATTACACAAGTGTGCTACTACAGCAGTAGTGGAAGAAGTATTAAAATATTTTTATTAAAGTCAAAGTAGCATTACCACAACTTAAGTGAACGTGGTAACAGTCCTACGCTTTTATTTTAATGTATTAAATTATTATTTTTTATATGAATTATTGTAATGTTGTAGCAGGTCAAAGTGAACTACTTTATATACTGTTGGGAAGTTTAATGTACAACAATAAATCACATTTTCAGTGGTGTAAAGTAACCATGTACATTTACTCAAGTGTATTTAAGTACATTTTTAAGGTACTTGTGCTTTACTTGAGTATTTCCATGTCATGTTACAGTATACTTCTACTTCACTACATTTTGGTGGCAATTATTGTGCTTTTATTTCACTACATTTATTTCACAGCTTTAGTTACTTTGCAGTTTAAGATTATTAATACAAAATATAAATCAACTAATAAATGATGATGTATTATTATAGATAATCTACCCAGCAGTGTATATACCTTTATTATTATTATTATTCACCTTTACCAGCTGCAACATTAAATTGATGAACACATTAATGCATCAATAATATAATATATTATCCTGAAATGGGCCAATCTGCATAATGAGTACTTTTACTTTTGGTACTTTAAGTATAGTAAATGCTAATACTTTTGTACTTTTATTTAAGTAAGTTTATGAATGCAGGACTTTCACTTGTAATTGTATATCTGTACATTGTGCTTGTGGTACTTTTTCCAGTAAAAGATCAGAATACCACTTACAGCACTGCTCATGTCTAATCTAAAAGCTCAAAAACAAGAGTTTCCCATTTTAACACACATTATAAGGAGCAAGGAATGTAAACCCACCAGTAATAAGATAACAAAATTAAAGTATTACAGGCACTGTTGGTAAGTTAAATTAGAATTTCAGTCTTATTTCATTGGAAGAAATTACAGAATCACGTTTTTTATAGGAAACTTCTCTACCTAAGATAAGCTTCAGTCAAACATCCTGATACTGATCATTTAGGCCGGCACTCTACATCTTTATCTTCATGTATTATCAACAAACCATTAGTTTTTCATATGCTGCTAAAGTGCCACTTTTTCATTAGCTTAATGGTCCATGAATCTTCTCCTGTGGGTTGTTAACTCAGCACCAACTCTCCAGGAAAGTAAAAATCAATTCACTCTCCACATTTATTACTGCGCTGCTTATCAGTAGTCACCTGTGTATGTGGGTTTCATTAATGCTTTAATGTGCTGGAACTAAATTGTTTTTCTAGCTCAGTTTCCTGCTATGACACATATTACCTCTGAGGAAACTGTATAAAAGCCCATTTTCTGAAGGCACCCCACCAAAAGGTATGCAGCTTAAAGTATTTCTTATTGCCTGTTTTAAAGATATCTCCATTTAAAGGTGAGGAAATGTACTTAAAAATGAATTTAGTTGTTCACACATCTGATTTAAGCTACGTTATATATGTTTACTCCTGCTATTCCCATCTGCTTTTATTAGGTTAGTAAAGTAAAGACATTATTCTTAATCAACTCTCATTTAATTAAACATGTCTGTCTTCTAGGTCATCATGCTGTTTGAACTTTTAGTCGTCTGGCTGCTCGTAGCGCTGCTTTCAGAGGCAAACACTCAGCCTGAACAGATGGGGTTAGTCTCACTAACACTATGTTTCCCCTTAATACACTGAATACTCTAAAACAGCAACAACACATTTATTTTGCAAGACAAGGCTGTTAGTGATAATCTACTGAATGATCTTTACTGTTCAAAAGAAGTATATTAATAGCACACCTGAATAAACTTTATTTTGGTAAGGGCTGTAATGGAGTATTTTTTTTTTTTTTTACCATGGTATTTCTACTTCTACTCAAGTAAAGGATCTGAGTACCTCTTCCACCACAGACTGCTTATTTGACCTTTTATTAAGTGATTTATTCTGTTGCTGTAATTGTTGTAGTTCCCATACTGGCCTGCTGTATTCTTTTTTTTTTTTTGTCAGAACTTTATTTTCAACAAAAGACAAGTACAAAAGTATAGGGAATACAATAAACAGTACAAAACAAACAAGACAAAAAAAAAAAAAAAACCTTACTGCCAGAGGAGTTCAATGTCCATTCATTTCAAGCCTTTTCAGAGTTCAAGAAAATGTATTTCCTTTAAAATATTGAGACACTTTACAGCTTTTTGGTTTTTGACATTTTCCAGTAAGGTGCCGTACTGCTCGAGTTCAACAAGAAACCGACGAAAGCAGGTTGTTTGGAGTCAGACCATTTCCATTTGTGGATGTAGAATTTACCAAGTATAATCAGAAACTGAATTATATAGGTAATGTTGCTATCCATCCCATAAAACACTAAATATAGCATCACATCAAATACATTAATCTGTACATTAGTACTCATTTTTCTATTTATGAAATTTTACATATCTGTCCAAAATAAAGTCGAAAGATTACAGTGAAAAAACAAATGAAATATTGTTTCTCGATCTGAAATCGCAGAAAACACATGTAGAGTCTGTATTTATTTTAAATCTTTCTAATACTTCTTTAACAGGGTAAATTCTATGTAAAATCTTGGCCTGCAGTATTCTCCAGGACACCAGGGGGCGCTGTGACATCATTTGTTGACGTCACCAACGAGGAAGTACTTCACTTCCTGCTTCCTGGCAATCAAAATGGAAACAGTTGTACTAAAGTAGCTTTATATATATCGCATTAATCAATCTACGTTTCCCGGAAATTGTACTTTTAAGTTTATTTAATAGCGGACTGCTAATGCAAAAGCTAACAAGATCGAAGAAGTTTGTTTCGAGAGGAGAATTGTGAACTAAAGAGACAAAAACAAGAAATATCCTCTGAGCTAACGTTAGTTTAGCTCCAAACTAAGCTAACTTTTAATGATCTCACCTGACATTATTCTGCGATAAACACACTCTTAGTTTATATTTTTCATTTAAAGTTTGGACCAGAAATCAGCAGAATGCGTCGGAGAGGAGTTGGTGCCGGAGCTATCGCCAAGAAGAAGCTCGCAGAGGTAAAGATACTGATGTTATTGGACATTTTGTGTTTTCACATTTAGCTGCTTGGAGTATGATCTGATTTTGTATGTCTTATTATTTGATATTTATTTTTTGTTTGTTTGTCACATTTGGTTTCCTTTAATTATCTTGTTGTTTTTTGTTAAATGTTTTGTTTAATTGTGCTTATATTGTATTATTGTCGTTGAGGAATCCCTTTGAAAACGAGAAGATACATCTCAAAGGGTTATTTTTAATAAAGAACATCAACTTTTAATTTCTAACCTGTGATTATTATTTTTTTCTGTTTAGGCCAGATATAAGGAAAGAGGAAGTGTTCTTGCAGAGGACCAAATTGTCCAAGTGAGTTGTTGTGTCAACAGAATACAATATGTTTTAGATATAAAACACTTTTATCCTTGTAACAAATTCCTCATAGGTAAATATTGTACTTTTTATTCAACTACATTTAGCTTCAGTTACTTGGCAGATGTAGTTTATTAATATTTAAATGTAATTTATAATAATTATGATGTATTATTATAGCTTAAACAACACAGCAGTTTGTGAAGTAATTCAGTGATATAATATTCTGAAATGGGCCATTCTGCACAATGAGTATTCTTACTCTTGGTACTTTAAGTATATTTTGTATATTTTTGCAGTAAGATTTTGATTGCAGAACTTTTACTTGTAACAAAATATTTCTAAACTGTCATATTGCTACTTTTACTTAAGTACAAGATCTGAATACTTCTTCCACCTTCTTCCTAAATCAATCAATCAAAATATATATTTGTATACAGTCCCTGCTTCCAGTTACAAATCTGGCTCATATTTATTTTGTATGCAGTTTTTTGTGTATTGATATTCCCCTGTTGTACATTTACTCACCTGTTTCTGTTTTTTCTGCCAGATGTCGAAGCAGCTGGAGACCTTCAAGTCCAACCTGGAGGAGTTCGCCAGCAAACATAAACAAGAAATCCGAAAGAACCCGCAGTTCAGGGTTCAGTTTCAGGAGATGTGTGCCACCATCGGAGTTGATCCACTTGCCTGTGAGAAACATTTTTGAATATAATCTGTAAGAGAAATCTGTTTAAATTAAGTTGAAAATAACTTTCCTAATTTTTTCCACAGCTGGCAAAGGTTTTTGGTCCGAGATGCTCGGCGTAGGTGACTTCTATTATGAGCTCGGTGTACAGATCATTGAAGTGTGCCTGGCCCTGAAACACAGAAATGGAGGTTTGTAATTTCTCTGGAAACTAAGTGGTGATCATTTTGTTTGACTGGTAACAAAGAGGTGACAAAATATCTTCAATCAGAAGCAACTCAGTTCTTGAAGATTTGATATGGATGTAGAGAGCAATCCATCCCACTTTATTTGTGATTTAGTGGATCAGTTGGATCAGTTTTGAGCCTTATTATGAGTATGAATGTTATGAATTTGTATTGATGTATTTTCTGTTACTGAGGTATTGTTAAAAATATGAATGAGTACCCCAGGAAGAGTAGCTACTTTTGAAATACAGTAGCAAATGGGGATCTAAATAAATAAACAAACAAACTCAGTCAATCTCAACTCCATCCCTGATATTCTACATGTCAACACAGTATTATACCATAAATCCAGTCACAAACACCTGCAGGATGTAGATATCATGATAAATTATGTTTGAGATGTATGTTTAAATTTGTTTTTTTTCAGGGCTTATAACTTTGGATGAACTCCACCAGAGAGTACTGAAGGGAAGAGGTAAATACGCTCAGGATGTGAGCCAGTAAGTTGAATATTTCATGTATCAGAGAAAATTCAAGCATCACATTTGGATCATTTTAATGCCTGTGTGTTGTAAGTAGTATGATTGATAAAATTAAATATGTGTCTCCCAGAGATGACTTGATGAGAGCCATAAAGAAACTGAAGGTGATGGGGAACGGCTTTGGGATGATTCCTGTTGGTGGTTCTTACCTGGTCCAGTCGGTCCCAGCAGAACTCAACATGGACCACACTGTAGTTCTGCAGCTGGCCGAGGTAAGACGCAGCTCCTGGGTTCATGTAAAATTGCTGACATATTTACATGATGGTCTCATGTTTGAATAAGTCCCCAAGTCACCTTTTGGTAAAAGTCCCAAATCCAACAAGTCTGAATCAAATGTTGTGTCATTAACATTAAAGCTACAACTGCACAAGGGGATATAAAGAGAGAAATATTGAATATGCATCTTTTTCCGCCTTCTAAGAGCACTGTTATAATTTTGTCGTTTAATCAGAACCAGAATCAAAATAAGGTTTACTGCCAAGTAGGTTTTCACTGCATACAATAAATATATTAAGAGGAAATAAAAATACAGGCAAAGTACTGCAAAAGTCAAGAACATAAATACAGAATAGAAAAAATGACAATACAAAATTTAAAAAGATACCATAAAAATACTGTACTACTAACAAATATGCACAATAAAACTGCTGTAGAATGAGAGAGCTGTACAATTTTGTGCAGGATGTGCAAAAAATAAAATTGATTTAAGCATCTCTTATGCTCAAAGAAAATAAAGAGATGAGATTCTTGTCATGTCAGATCAGTCTATAAAAATGTGTTTTCCCCCTCGTGTTGTGGAATAAGAGTGACTGGGATAAAAAGAAATTCAACTGCAAAACAAGTTTTAAAGGCGAACACTAGATGTCGCTATTTTCCAACTTACTGCTGTCCTCCATCACAGTGGTGAGAAGGAGAGGAGGCTTTTCCCTTCCTCTCACCACCAGGTACCAAATATTGCACGAGCTTTGCAGCTCTATCCGTAATGTTCCTGTCATGTTTGAATTAAACAGCTACAGAGACCTTCTGTGTGTTTGAATGCTAAAGAAGCCGTTACTGTAACAGATGGATGTAGACAGAAATCTTACAGGTTTTCTGTCTGAAAATGGCTTATTGTTCCAAAAAGAGAGTCTGTATTTTCTTTGTTCATTTGTAGAAAAAGGGCTTCGTCTCAGTGAGTGAGATCAAGGACAGTCTGAAATGGGAGAAGGAACGGGCGTGTCACGTCCTGGTAAGTGCATTTTATGTTTATTTAATATTTAAAAAACATGAATTCAGTTTTAAAAAAGTCTTTCATTTCAGTCACAAAAGTGGTAAATATTTTCTCTTGCCTGCAGCAGGTTTTATTAAATTGCATTCTACGAGGTTTTAAATAGTTTTTCAGAAGTCTTAAATGTAAGTTGGTGAACTCTGTTGACCTCCACTCTTCATATTTCCAGGATCACCTGCTGAAGGAAGGCCTGGCTTGGTTGGACTCTCAAGCAGCCGGAGAAGCTCAGTACTGGTTCCCAGCTCTCTTCTCTGAGCTCACCTCCCGTGATGTCACACCAGAGGAGGCCAATCAGATGACACCTTAAGAAGCGATGGAGCAGCAGCTGTGTGGCAGCTTCAGAGACATGTTGGTAAACAAAATGTGCCTGGTGGGGAGGCTCATGTGATGGAGTTGGCTGAGTGAACCTCCCTCTGAGATCACTTTCTGGACACGAGGAGGGGAAACTTTCCTCAGCGGCTCCTCCAGTAACTTCTATGCAATGAGTGCACTCTCACTATTAGACTATTAGACACCACGCTGCACATGAACTGCAGTGTGGTGTTGCTGGTGTCACGGTTTATGGGCGGATCAATGTACAGAACATGTAACTGTTTAATTTTTCATGTATAAAGAAGAACTTTTAAAGACTACATCTTCTGCATCCCACCACTTGATTTTTATTATGTCCATTTAAATCATTTACATACACTTACTTGTTACATTGCTCAGCCTCATATCAACAATTCATTCTGTCATACACATTTTAAAATCAGCAGAAATTAACAGGAGAAGAACTCCCTCTGAGAGATACGTGCAAAGTTAAACTGAAAATGAAGAGATGTGGTTAATATATATTAAGATTTAAATGTGACATGCTTTATTTAAAATTATGATCTCATCTCCTTAAAGGACCGTTCCATTGTTTAAGCATGTTTTAGCCTTTTTACTACATATCATATATACATATTGCTACTGTTTATTTTCAAAGCATACCATATGTTTTTTTAAAAATCATTAATTTTAGTGCAGTATGAAAATCAGCTTCCAGAGGTTTGAAAGTGGATTAATTTTGCTACAATAATGCCGACTATTATGTTTGGACTAGTTATAAAAGTCTTGAGCAGAGCAGAAATATAGTATAATATAGTATGTAATAATAAAGTATAAATCCCAAAATAGCCCGTGAAATAAGGAATAATCCCATAACATTATTAATTATTCATATTCAACATTAATTATTATAGTTTTTCTCAGACGGATATAGCTTTTTCTTGTGTGTAGAGGTGCGTGTGTGTCCAGTAGTGCGGCAGCGGCACTGATACGATGGAGATGGAGACAGACAGAAGATCATGTCAGCCTGCTGCGCTGCGCTACGGCGCAAAGCTTCGAATACCTTTGAATATTTCTCACCGAAGCTTCGAAGCCCAAAAAATGGTATTCGGGACAGCCTACTTTAATATATAGAAATAGCTTTATGTCTTCTTCACTCACGCTGATGAACTTCCACACCGACGACATGATGTGTGTGTGTGGCTGCACTGTGCGTGACGTAAAAACCATCATGTGGCACGTGTGTGTAAATTTGTCTAGAAAAAAAACGTGTAGTGGACTGTTCACTGCCAGTTTCTATTTAACAATAGAAAGAACATTTGTGAACGCTTGCCTGATATCTGAATTGCCTATTTTGTTTAGACAAAATCCGTCTGCTTGTGTTGAGACGACATTCAACATTTGAGATCTTCATTTGTTAAATGAAAATCAGGGTTTTGTGTATCGATACAGAAACACTGGAAGTCAAAACATTTCAATTGATCCCCTCTGTGGTAATTGACTTTTAAATGCATTAACGTGCAACGATAAGATTTGACCAAAATAAATGAGGACGCGATGTTCACTGTGATGGATTACATACTGTAACTCAGACAGGCTTCATGTCTCTGCCAGCGGATTCTTTCTGCATGATTGACTCTGATGGCTGGAAAAAACAACCAAAAACTTCAGTATGCTTTGGAAAATGGTCGACAATCATGTAAAATCTATGTAATTTGCAGTGAAAGTGTGCAAAAATATCGGTATGATCCTTTTACACAGGACCAGCCGACTTGTAAGACGTTTGTTTTTTTTTTCTTTGTGCGTGGCGTTCTCACAGCTCGTGGCCGTAGACGTGATCCTCGAACACAGACTGGTCCATGCCGTCACAGATCATGGTGCAGAAGGGACACACTCGGTGACACTGCTCGTGCTGCTCCAGTTCGTGTAGAGTTATGCAGGGGAAGCACTCCTGGCAGTGACGGCACACCAGCGACTGCTGCGAGCAGAAATAGAGACGGAACGTCAGGAGTGGTAACAAAATAGGGAGCGGATTATGTTTTAAGCCCTCTACAAATATAAACGGTAAACAGCCGAGTCACTCGGGCTCGTGTGTGAATATCCAGAGAGTTCCTGAGGTGAGAGCTGCCTCGAGTTCAGCTTCTTTAACCTAGATTAGTTTGTTTTTTCATTCAAGTTGTGCTTAATTGATTAACTAGCTGACACTACTACAAGTTTCTCTATTATTTGATCATGGTATCAGAGAAATATGCAAAGAGCTTCTTAGCAAACACTATGAATGGAAAGATTAGAGTGTTAAATATAAATAGATGAGCAGCTACGGCTCACTGACAACATGTTGTGGATATATGAGTGATGGGACAGGTGAGGTTGTGGTGTAGTACTGTACTAAAATGATTTGACTCACCTCTTCCTCTGTGTCTGCAGCACCTTCTGCAAACAAAAGGAAATCAGTTAACACCAGATTAATCCAAACAATTATTGTTTATTCATTGTTAATTCTAGGGCTGCAGCTAATGACTGCTTTCATCATGAATGACTCCTGACTTTTTGTTTTAAGGAATAATTTGTTCATGTACACACGTCTAGGAGAAGGTGTGTGTGATATGGATAAAGTCCTCTATATGTCATTTTGTATCACAATATTAATATATATATTTATGACAGCTTTGTTGAATACTCTGAAAACTAACTAAAATCTAAAAGTCAAAAGTTGTGGCGACAGAAGTCTCAGATATCTGAAAACTTCAGGTAAGAAAATATATACATGCTTTTGTGTTTAATTTTGTGATTTGAGTGAACTTACCCTTCATACTGCAAGACAAAAATACTGTGATTCATCTTTTTATGATCTCTTTCTGCTTTGAAAAAAGTAATTTGCGTTACTCACCTATGGTCTCATACAGGTTCTCAGCCTGTTCAGGTGTCTCCGGCTGCTGCCAGTCGTGGGACGGTGATGCGGCGGCAGCCGGTGAGGTCGGGTCAGGCTGCATGTGTGGTGAGTCGTCGTAAACTCTACGCAGCCCCTCGATATCACTCACGAGGTTCTGACAGAATAAATACAGTTGAACAAACAGGCGTCTAACATCACAAAGTGACCCCCCTTTTGAATCAGTGTTTGTGTAAATGTACCTGGTTGTCTCTGGCCAGCTCTTCTTTCTCGTGTCTCAGCAGCATGATCATGTGTTCCTTGTCCTCTATGATGCCTTCTTTATCGGCGATCGCTTCGTGTGCCTCTGCGAGCTGTAGCTGGAAAACAATGAAGGGAAACGAACCTCGGTTTTTAGTATGTGGACACCTGAACACTATGTGTGATTGCAGAACATGTGATTCAAAAACTATGTCCATTAATCTGCAGCTATAACAGCCTCCACTCCTCTGGTTTCAGTCCCATTGACCCACAAGAGCCTCAGTGAGGTCCAACACTGATGTTGGTGATCAGGTCTGATCAGTTCATCCCAATGGTGTTGGATGGGGTTGAGGTCAGGGATCTGTGCAGACCAGTCAAACCTCCCTCAAAATCTAAGAGAAGCTACATCAGTGCACATCTTTAAAATGCATTTATTTTCTCCGTCTTTCTCTTTATTTTATACCTTTTTATTCTGTGGGTTGTACACTTAATTCTGCTTTGTTTTATATTTTGTCTTCTCTGCATCATATTCTCCTTCGTTATCTTTTTCTCCGTCTTGTAACTTGAAAAGCGCTACATAAACAAAGTTTGCTGATTGTGCAAGCGGGGGCGTTGTCATGTTGAAACAGGAAAGGGCCTTCTGCTAACTGTTGGAATTACACTATTAATACTACAGTACCATCGGGTGCTGCAGTTTTAAGATTCCCCTTCAAGGTAGCAAAAACTGCTCCAGACATACAGTAAACATGTCCACATACTTTCAGCCACATAGTATATCTAAACGAGGTCTGTCCTCGACCAAAGAAACTTAGTCGACTAACACTCGTATGATTTTGTCGACTAATCGATTAGTTGATTTAATCGACAGATCTGTGAAACTGAGTTTCTCCACAAAGAATCACACAAAAGCAGCACTTTAAATCTGGTGTTTACAAGAGATGTGCTCATAAGTTTCTTAGAAATAAGTCATTCAGCATGAAAAAGAGTATTTGACTAAAGAAAGATGACAGATTAGTCGACTAACCAAAGACGGGTAGCACTACTACTCAGCACCAATTAACCGTCTAGCGTTCTGCAGATGCTCTTTGAGTTTACCTCTTGTTTGCCACTTATCCGATGTGCCTGGTCACATGCTGAGATCACCTTCTCCAGCTGCTCCCTGACCTGCAGCAGCTCTTTATCCAGAAGCTCAGCGTGTCCCTTGATGTTTTTGGTCTCCTCTCTCTCGACCGCCAGTTTCAGCTGAGCGTCCTGCAGCTGGCAGACCAGAGTCTGACACTGCACCTGAAGAGGACGTAGCATGAAGCATTTAGCATAGAGGAAGCGTCATGTCATTCTTTGTATTAAAAGAATTTCAGCCTCTTTCTTTTTTTTCTTTGTTCCCACCCTTAGATCATCATCTGGACAGTTCTTCAGCGCCTCCTGCTGCGACAGCCTCCCACGGATCTCCTGGTTCTCTCTCTTCAGGTCGTCTATGTTGTGTGAGAGGGCTTGCAACCTCTGCAGCTCTACAGAGAGCCTCTCCTTCTCTTTCTCACTGCTCTGAAGGTCGACCTGCCAAAAGGTAAAGCACACACATTTGAATCTGGACCCAAATAATCTTCACAACCTTTTTTATGATCTTGACCTGGATGACATGTTAGATCATCATGTTATAAGTGTTTATAATGGCATGCGTTTAATTTTTTAGCAGATTTAACTTGATGATGTGGCTCTATAGTTATGGTTTGTACTGTTACCTAAACAATCTGCTCTTAAAGGCAGGGTTGGTAAAGATTTTAGAAATATTTTTGTTATATTAGTTGAAATTCTTATTACATCCCAACAACAATCAATAAATCAAATGCTCTGACACAAAAAGGAAAAAAAACTGTCACAAATACTGGCTAGAGCACCACATGTGGATTAATCCGCCGCTGAAAATAGTCCCCAACAAATGCACTATTTCCTGCTGTTTGTTTGATAGAAAAACTACAGCTGTTTTAGGAAATTATTTAGCTTTTTTAAGAATGAAACTATATATTTGTGAGGCTATGAGTGTCACAGGCAGAGTAGGGAAATCAGAAATGCTAAAATAACGCCAGCTTTCTCCTTTAAAGCGCCGCACTGTAAAGTACCTGAAGGAGCTGGATGCCGTCTTTCATTTTGAACAGTTCCCTTTCTTGTTCTCTGAGTTTGGAATTTAACCTAAAACACACAACAACAAAAAAAACAGCTCTTAGTGGCCAGAAAACATTACGCAACAAGTTGAAGTTTAATGATGGAAATAGATAGAAACTTGACTCACATGGCAATCTCCACAAGTTGAACATCATCCTTCACTCTCAGCTCCTCACGCTCCTCCTTCAGCTGGTTGATCTTCATCACAGCTCGGTCGTACTTCTCCTGAGCGTGTGTCTGAAATTTAACAACGATTATTACACGGCTTTGTTGAATACTCGATTCAGATTGGTCAATCGCGGCGTTCTACGGTCTGTTATTTCTTTATAGCACACCGTTGCAATGTATAGCAGACCGTTGCTATATAACAGACCGTTGCTATGGGCGCAGTCGTGATGTCGGGCTCTGGATTTCGTAAGTACAGTAAGTAGCCGTATAATAAGCAGGATAATATACAGCGAGCAGGTCATTGCTGTGAAATAAACCCCTTCGGACGATGAGAATTAAATTAAATTAATCACCAACTATTTTGATAATCGGTTTAAGTAATATTTTAAGAATAAAAAGTCAAAATTGTCTGATTCCAGCTTCTTAAATGTGAATAGTTTCTGGTTTTTTTTTTTACTCCTCTATGACAGTAAACTGAATATCTTTTGAGTTGTGGACAAAACAAGACGTCATCTTGGGCTTTGGGAAACACTGATCAACATTTTATAGACCAAACAACTAATCGATTAACTGAGAAAATAATGGACAGATTAGTCAGAGCCTTTAACGGCTAAAAAGATAAAATGATCTCACCTCATTTTGTCTTGATGCTCCGTCTGAACTCAAGCTTTGTGTCTTCTGCTCAGTAGCATCATGTTGCTGTATCTCCTCCTGCTTCGCCTTCTGGGCCAGCATCTCCTCCTGGTAGTAACACCAACGTTAGTTAGTTAGTTAGTTTTCACGCTGAAACTGCAGCACTGATTTTAGACTGAAAAACAAACCTTTAAGCTTTCCGTTTCTTTCACCTGTTGCTGTAAGATGCTTTTCAAGTTTTCATTTTGTTCCTTCATTTGATCCATTTCTTTCACCAGTTGACTCATTTCTTTCTCTTTCTCCTCATTCTGCCCCTGCAGAAATAAATCACACTGTGTCAAATATCAAAGTTCAATTCCTATTTAACTATTTCACTCTATTGAGCAATGAGCAAATGTGTTCATTATCGACCTTCAAGCTGGCGGCTTCTTGCTGTTCCTTCTGTAGATCATTTTTTAAGGTTTCCTTTTCCTCTCTTATCTGATCCAACTCTTTCTGCAGTTCAGCCTTCTCACGAACGCTCTGTTCGACCTGCTCCTGGGTTCAACACAACACATTAAATCAATATAAAGCTTTATTTACTTTTGCCTTCAGACTGACATCTGTTTTCATTACATATAAACAGGTATGTCTGTTACACAGAGATCTAATCATAAGTCAAGAATCAAGTTTAAAAAGTTGATATTCAAATATTTCCACAACAGTCGTTTATTGTCAGATTATTTACACACGTTATCGTCCCGTTGAACTGATAAAAATTCAGTCGCTGGCTTTTGCTCCACTTCTGTCATTTGATACCTGTGTTGTAATAACCAGGAGGTCATCCTCCGGGCTGATCTCCAGGCTTTGCTCCGCTGGGCTTTTGAAACAGAAAGGAGTGCTGGCGCCGCGCACTTGACCGGTACTGTCGACGTAGCAGAACTGGTAGAAGTCCATCTCATCTTTAGGCAGGTAGTACTCTGATGGGACAAGAACAGAGAGGACTGCTAGAGAGCAAAATCTTCATTTAATCTCTATGATGATTGGACTGCGACTAAACATTATTTTCATTGTTGATTAATCTGTTGATTATTCTGTCAATTAATCAGTTGTTTAGTCTATAAAATGTCAGAAAATAGTGAAAAGTGCCCGTTATAATTGCTTAAAACTCCTCATTATGTCTTAAAAAATAGCTTGTCAACAGTCAAAAAGCCCAAAATATTCAGTTTATAATGATATAAGGCAGAGAATCCTCACATTTGAGAAGAATAAATCAGAAATAGAAAGATTAACTGATTATCAAAATTATTGCTGATATATTTTCTGTTGATCGACTAATTGATTAATAACCACAACCATGCTGATCAAATCTTAATGATGTCAACAACACTGAGCCAGAGGATCTGACGTGTGTCCTAGCAGCTCATAACAACAGATTTAAGAGCTTGTCTCACTAATGATGTTTAAACTGTTTACACATTAGACACCCAGAGAGTTCAGGAAGTGTACACAGGAAACATGACCGAGCATTATGACACTGTGGCAAAAGCTAAACTGTTTCTTACCCTTGAAAACAGCTTGTCTCGTAGCAGATTCTTGCCTGACCACATCCAGACATGGCTCCACCCACACAAAGGTATGATAATCCTTTGTTGTGCTCCACCCAACCTGTACAAGAAACGTTCAGACAAAACTCAAGAGACAGGTTCTTTAACGCACCACATTCAGAGAAATGGAGGCCCGTTTCCACCACTGTGATGACAAAAATGATAAACTTTCTCAAAATACAAGCTCATTTTGAGAAAGTTTCTCATTATTTTGAAATATAGTCATTATTTTGAAAAAGTTTATCATTATTTTGAGATACTAAGTCATTATTTTGAGATATTAAGTCATTATTTTGAGAAAGTTTGTCATTATTTTGTGATATAAAGTCATTATTTTGAGAAAGTTTGTCATTATTTTGTGATATTAAGTCATTATTTTGAGATACTAAGTCATTATTTTGTGATATTAAGTCATTATTTTAAGATACTAAGTCATTATTTTGAGTTACTAAGTCATTATTTTGAGATACTAAGTCATTATTTTGAGAAATTTCTCATTATTTTGAGTTACTAAGTCATTATTTTGAGATACTAAGTCATTATTTTGAGATACAAAGTCATTATTTTGAGATACTAAGTCATTATTTTGTGATATTAAGTCATTATTTTGAGAAAGTTTCTCATTATTTTGAGTTACTAAGTAATTTTGAGAAAGTTTATCATTATTTTGAGATACTAAGTCATTATTTTGAGATATTAAGTCATTATATTTGTGATATTAAGTCATTATTTTGAGAACGTTTCTCATTATTTTGAATTACTAAGTAATTTTGAGAAAGTTTGTCATTATTTTGAGATACTAAGTCATTATTTTGAGATATTAAGTTATTATTTTTGTGATATTAAGTCATTATTTTGAGAAAGTTTCTCAATATTTTGAATTACTAAGTAATTTTGAGAAAGTTTCTCATTATTTTGAGATACTAACTCATTTTTTTGAGATATTAAGTGATAACTTCGAGAAAGTTTCTCAATATAATGACTTATAGGATCTTTTTTTCATCACGAGGCAAAGTTTTCATCTTATTTTTTTCTTTTACTGTAGAAAGCATATTTCCCTCTAATGTTTCCTCACCTTAAAGATGCCCACCCAGTCCCTGGGGTTTGGCTGCAGGGTGGCAGTGAGGGTGTAGCAGCAGGTGATGGGGGTTGAAGGCGCATAAGAGTGAGGGGTGTCCGTGAACACCACCTGGGAGAAGGTGTGCGCTTTAGGGTCAGCTGCCTCTGTGGAGATCTCCATGCTGAGCTGCAGCCAGGAAACATATAAAGACTGATGATGAAACATGTCATGAGTCTGACTGATGACCGCAGGTGTTGTGACTGAAAGCAGCTCCCGTGTTAATACAGGCTTCTTCCTGTTGTTGTTGTTTCTTTCTGCGCACTTACAGTCTACTTTCACTTGTTTCAACACTGATTACGCATTTATAATTAAATCAAAAACACTTTTCCCAAAGCTGAAAATCATTACACTTTACATTAAAACGACTCCCCTCTCTCTGGAGATGATATTTAATCTGTTGTATAAACTTTTAAAGAGAAGTTATCTTGATTTAAACATAAAAATAAAGAAACCGAAAGTGAGCTAGCACAAAAGACCGCACCCGAAACATTATATAATGTTTTTCTTTGATACACACAGCTGTTTTTACTACAATAAGTCTTAACAAAGCTAATTTTTTTTATAAAACGTTCAGATAAAGACATAAAACTCACATGTTTGCGGTCACTTGTCACAGCACCGACAACAACCGTCAGCTTCACTTGTCGGAAAACCAGCGGCTGTGCTGCATTCAAGTGCTCCTCGGACATTTGTACTACTAAATATGTTCCTAAATACGACATAACACTTCGGGCACGTAGCCTAAAGTAGGTAAAGTGATCTTCTGTGATTTCTTAAATTAATTATAACATTGCATTAAAACCATTTAATCTCCTATGGAGAAAAGGCTTTATATATTCTTCTAAATATAATCCTTGCCTGTTAACCATATTTTTTGGCATTGTGCACATTTTAATTCGCACCTTATTGATATTTTATATTTTGCACTTTATATATTTGCACTCTTTCCCAGTTTGTGCCGCAACTGCTTATCTTTAATCAACAACCCCCCTGTAGTTTCTATTATTATTATTATTATTATTATTATTATTATTATTAGCCTATAGATAGATAGATAGATACTTTATTGATCCCGAGGGAAATTTAGGCATCCAGTAGCTTAGACAACAAGTCCCAACACCAATACACCTTAAAAAAAAAAGATACAATCGAATAGAATAAAGTGAAATAAAATAAAAATAAGATAACATAAGTACAGCAGTGAAGTGACAGTGTGCCAATGGTGCAAATAATGCAAATAGTAGTGCAAATATAGCAGAGTATATTAATATATAGCAGAATATAGTAGAGTATATTATATAGAATTGTTTTCTACATTGTTTATAACATAGAATGGACTTGTTATTACTATTATTTTTATTTCTTTTCCATGTGTTTTTACGCACAATTGTGTTTGATGACATTTTCAAATGCATTAAAATAAAGATTTGAGTTTAATCCAAAGAAACTGCACTAAAACAAAAAAATAGGTATTTTTTAGGGGAGCGACAGGCAACATGGACACTTGTTATAATTGTTTGGTGCTGTTTAAAAACATAAATTAACAATAAAATAGCAAAAAGTGGACATTGAGCTTGTCTCAACATGAGTGGCTTGTAAAAACAATCACAGCTAAACGTGTAGGTTCATGTGCGCTCGAATCAAAGACAAAGTTACATTATTTCCGATTATCCTTGAAAGCATCAGTAGTTACGTTATGGGTAGACCCGTGTGCTGCATTATGGGAAATGTAGGCCAATTTTAACACCTCACTCACTCCCTCCTCTCTTCTGCAGTGAGGCACAAAAACACAAGAGGGAGCCAAACTCTTTTCCGTCGTGGAACTGATCCTGTTACTTTCTAACACTGAATGTGTGTTATAATAATAATATATATATAATATTATTATATTATAATAAATACATAGATATTGGTCAGTTTAAACCTCAGTGTTATGTTGGTTGTATCTTTGCTTTTTAATTGTGCATGACAGGCTCCATCAGTTGGCTTTTTAAATAGTTTTGAAGTGAATTTTTTACATCTCCATAAAATACAGCATCTCTGGCTATGCCCAGCTACTGATGTCAAACTACAGCAGGTGTTTTCTATCACACAAAACACCTGCTGTGATTAGGGTGTGACCTTTAGGGTGCAACGTGCGTAAAAAGATCAGAGGTACTTTTCTTACCTCTGTGATTTAGTGTGGATTCGCATTTTCAATTTATATTTATTTATTTTATCAATAACAAGGTTCCTTGTTAAAAAATAATCATGAATATTAATAATAAAATTCACTATTGTCCACTGATGGTGTTTATCATTTTCACCAGTCTTTTCTACTACAACACATATTCGGAGTAAAATGTATATAGATAAGATTATGATTTTGCAAATGTGAAAATTGTGCACTTATGGTTAAAATACAATCAAATAAGTGAAATACCTATTGCACCATGTAAAAAAAAACAGAATTTTTTAAGCTGCTTTTCCCTTTAAACAATAGAAAGATTATATCTACCTCTTAAATTAATAAATCTAGTAAAATTAGTGATTGTAAATTGTACATTGATACATTTTATATAAGAATTACCTGCTTATAACTGAATATATTATGTGGAAACCATCTAAACTGCAAGGTGCACCTGTGGATCAGATTGTAGATGTATCTTTTCTCATCGGTGAGCCAACAACCAATCAGAAACGATGACTCTCACACCCCCGTGTTGTGATTGGCTAAAGACTGACTGGGGGGACGTTCCATCTGAAAGGCGTGTGTTTCCTCGAGTTCACTCATGTTTACATTTGTAGTTCACGTCTCCACTTTGTGTGTCAAACCAAGAAGAGCACGACACCATCAGCAGCGTTACATAAAGCTGCTCGGTTAGTGTAACTCACCGGGAACGAGAGGATACACTTGTTTTTAACGGTAATGTCACCTTTATGACGTTTTTAGTGGTTTAAAAGTTGATTGTTTATCGATAGCCGGTAGGTCGGGCATTCCGTTACCATAGCAACGGCACAGTATATAGGTAGTTAGCATATAGCTAGCTGTGTCATGTTGTTAGTTTACGATGTTAAAGCTTGATTTCTAAAGACACTGACTGACTGGAAACGTTCAAACAAAGTCGTTTCTTTAAGAGGATTTAACGTTGATCAGTTAAAATAACATTAAGAGATGTTTTAACTACGGTCTCGACGAGAAAACTCATTAAGCTGACTTAATTAGCTGGCTAACTTATATGGCCAACTGTCAGTTCCCACTGTAGCCTAGCAACACATTTTCTTAAAGGTCCCATATTGTAAAAAATGACATTTTCATGGCTTTTATATTATAAAGCAGGGTTAAGTTCTATATAAATACTGTGAAAGTATCGAAACGCTTAATCCACAGAGAAATACACACAGCCCGTATTCAGAAACTGAGCATTCGAAACAAGCCGTCAGGATTTCTGTCCATTTGTGATGTCACAAATCTACAATATTTAGACCGTTTCACGGTTTTAAACGTAAACATTCTGAATGGGTCCCAGTTTATTTCCTGTTGCAGTGTATGTGAATGACATCAGCTGACAGGAAGTAAACATGGACCCAAGCTGTTGCCTAGCAACGCTATTCTGTTGCAATTCCATTTAAATGAACTAAAACGGAGAATTTCAGACAGAGGGAAAATACAGGTATATTCAAGCAGACAGTATGAGGAAAATATTTTTTTTGTTAAACATTAAAGCATGTAAATATGTTCTAGTAGAAACACAAAAAACAAGTATCAACCTGAAAATGAGCATGATATGTCCCCTTTAACAAACCTGGAGCTCTATTTATTCATACATAAGAGAAAAGAGCACATGAACTTCTCCTACCTGCATTTAATATCTCTATAAAAATACACCATTGTCACTTTAAATTATAATTTCCCTGCTCTGTAATTGTATGAGAGCTCATGTTGCCCATGTCACTCTCTCTCTCTCTCTCTCTCTCTCTCTCTCTCTCTCTCTCTCTCTCTCTCTCTCTCTCTCTCTCTCTCTCTCTCTCTCTCTCTCTCTCTCTATCCCACACACACTCATACAATAGGTTTGCAGTTTAAATGCCTGCAAATGCTCATTGACTTGTCAATTCAGAAGCTGACATCAGTGCTGGCAGCTTAGCAGGTGATCTTTAAAGCATCTTAAGAAAGACAAAAGGTAGATAAGTGAGTGTGGAAGGGTGCAGGATGTCAACTAATGATTAATTAATGTTGATTGGTTGATTAATCAAGTAATTGGTTCAGCCAAGGTTGGTCATTTTGTGTTATTCCTCCACATTATTATCATCCAGTCTTGTTTTATCTGATCGATACCTGGCTGGCTGTCATGACAACTGAACATAAGATCCAGCGTCCTGTTTGTCTACTTTCTTTTCTTCTCTGACCAGCGTTTCTCCTTCTGCATGTGCTCCATTTTTAATGTCTTCAATGGAAGGCTAAGCTTCAACTGAAGGTTCTCTATTTCAACTTGGCTAACAAGATGGATGTCCAGCCTGTTCACTTACACCACACACCGCTACGCCGCTTTTCAGCACAGATTTAAATTTAACAACTCGAGGCGTTGAAAAATACTTCTCCTATTTCAGTGAACAAATATCAGGGATTATCCCCTCTCCTCTCGCTCCCTGCTGAGGTCTCCTGCTCATCTTCTCTCCATCATGTCAGGAGGGATCAGGTGTTTGTCCCCACAGTTTCTAATTGGTCACCAGATCCACCGCTGGGCCCATTGCTTGAGTGTGTAAGTCAATCTGAACTGAGCCATCCTTGTGATGATACAAATCTTCTCTCTCCCTCTTTCTTTTTAAAGTCCCCAGAGGCAGACAGTGCTCAAGGTGGAGATGTGGCTCATTGGTTTGTCTACTGAGGAGTGTGACAGCGTCTTAAAGGGCTCTTGAAACAAAGATTCGGTTTCAAAGAGGCAGACGGACGGACGGGGCAGCATCTTCACATTTGTCCTCACAAATGTAGGCTTAACAGTGCAGGTGAGTAAGAGCCATTTCTCAGATGAAGACGGTGTCGGTAAACAAGGTAGTTGCCAATTTTTGAGATACAAATAGCTAAAACATATGCAGTCTGCAGAGGTGTTTCTATTATTTTGTTCACCTCATTTATATCAATGAGGGCAGACTAAATATTAGATTAAATTCAACAGCACCACAAAGTTAAATCAACCTTTCCATGAAAACATTGTAACCTTCATGAAGAGAGGATTTGTTTTTCAGAGTTGTTTCATTAGTTTTAGCTACAGGTTTAGCTAATAAACTGGCAAGTTGTATCACTTAAACCAGTTATTGTGATTATTGTAGTGATGAAAGAATTGGTTGAATAATTGGTTACTAAATCAACAGAAAATTAGTTGATGGTGATTTTGATAAAAATATAAGTGATTATCTAAAAATATAGAGCATTTGTGTGCTACTGCCCCTCAAATGTGAAAATATTTGCTGCTTTTCTGTTTCATATGATTGCAAATGGAAAAACCTTTTGGTTTTTGGACTGTTGTCAGACACAATTTGCAGTTTTGAGACAAGATGTTTGCCTTTGGTAACACTTTTGTAATTGCACTTTTATATACTTTTATTTGATAGTAAAGATAATTGTTAGTTGCAGCAGTGTTTACGTGTGAAAGACAGTGTGCTGTAATAAGTTGAAATTCTAATTATACGGATGTATAGAATTTAGAGGTTTGTCTTTTCTTCCATTACATTATATTAATAAAACAGACAGTGACAACCTCTGTAGCAACAAGAGCTATATGTCTAAAAGTGTGTCCCCTCTAAACATTTTAGTATTTAGTGCTGCAGTTTGTTTGTTAGACATAGTAAGTGCTAGCATGGCGTGTCAAGGTGTATGTAATAACACGGAGCAGGTAACCAAGTCATTCTTACTGAATGGACAGATAATACAAAAGGTGTTATTCATGTACCTGCTGTTGTTGCACGCTGAGGGAGGACCTTGGAGAATTCCTTTGCGGGGCTGTAACCGTACCCGGGCTGAGGTCAGTGGGGCGTCTCGGCCCAGTGTAAAGCTCACAGTTCAGGGCCAGGATTATCCAGATCAGTGGATCAGAATACTGTTACCTAGCACCGTAACCTCCCGCAGCGTACCTGGGATGTCCCTCCTTGCTGCCACCACGATCACGATCATTACCAGGAATCAACTTGACCTCACCTTCACCCCTACAAGACACCAGATAGGAGGCAGAGGCCAACAGCTGAGACGCTGCTGTGACGATAGCCGGCCACTGTGCTCGGGTCAGAGTGCAGACGGACGTTAACAGAGCAAGAACACATAAGTGGAACCAAACAAGTTTATTCCTATAAACTTTAGATCTTTAGCCACGCTGGAGGCAGGGCTTTATGGATGGCAGTGTCGGTCAGTTGGTCCATCACTTCAGTCCAGACTGAAATATCTCAACAACTATTAAATGGATCATCATTAAATGTTTTACAGACATTCATGGCCCCCATGGACCTCTGACCTCCAGATATGTCAATGAAAATGGGTTCTATGGGTACCCACGAGTCTCCCCTTTACAGACATGCCCACTTTATGATAATCACATGCAGTTTGGGGCAAGTCATAGTGAAGTCAGCACACTGACACACTGACAGCTGTTGTTGCCTGTTGGGCTGCAGTTTGCCATGTTATGATTTGAGCATATTGTTTTATGCTAAATGCAGTACCTGTGAGGGTTTCTGGACAATATCTGTCATTGTTTTGTGTTGTTAATTGATTTCCAATAATAAAAATATACATACATTTGCATAAAGCAGCATATTTGCCCACTCCCATGTTGATAAGAGTATTAAATACTAGACAATTTTCCCTTTAAGATACATTTTGAACAGGTGAAAAATGTGTGATTAATTTGTGATTAATCATGATTAACTACTTTAATCGATTGATAGCCCTAGTTAAAAGAGATGCTAGTTTATAAAATACCAAAGGCACGTGTCCTTTTGTATCAAAATTATGAAAAGCATTAAAATTAAAGTTCTGGTTGGTGTTAGAGTTAATCCCCCCCTTGCTATTGTTGCACCAACTATTTGTATCCGTCCTGCCACAATAACTCTTGAATGCCGCTGTGTGACAGTGTGCCGACAGCCAGAGCACTCACCTGATGAGAGAAATGGAAACGGAAACATGAGTCCATGCGCGTGCTTACAGCATGTTCTTTGTTCTGTTTGATTGAATTTCATTGTGAGGCTGCGCAGCACATCCCATTAAAGACATCCCATGTAAAAGAGTAAATGAATGTCAAATATGGAATGGCATAATTTGTTGTTTTGTGTAAACTATCACGTACTGTGAAGCTTTTTGTGTATTTGCTCACAGTCAAATGAGCCCATCTGTTTGTGTTTGTGCACTTCCAGGATGGGTCTACCTGTGGACAGCCCAGACAGAAATGAAGATGCACATAAATATGAGCTGCAGGGAGAGGGAGAGGGAGAGGGAGAGGGCGGCGACAGCCAAACAGAAGCCTGCAGCCGCACCCCGCCGCCCATCAACAAGAAGAAGAGGAAAAGCAAGAAGAGGTACTTTACTGCAGGATCTCAGCAGGACATTACCTCTGAGCACCCTGACAGTTAGGATTTTGCGACTTGTCCTGGAGGCTCTTAAGTTTTTGTTTCCTCACTCGTCCTCATCGTTTGGTGAAAGGAAGACGAGCGTAATGAGGCATTTGTAGGACCTTGCAGCAAAGCAGATGTCTGTCCCTCTTTCTGTCTCTCTTCTCTTCCAGATGACTGTGGATCAACCTCACCAACTGCAAATATGAAAGTGGTACGTTTGGATGACTAAATCATGAATCTCTATTATTCTGTATATTACTCTGCACCACTTCAGTCATTTAGAGTGAATTCTTGGAGTAAAAACAGAGACTGTACTGGAACATGGGAAGCACTAGATATACTACATGGCCAAAAGTATGTGTCCACATGACCGTATTTCATGGTTTAGGCGAGGCCCCCTTAATTCCTTTTAAGGGAAATTTTAATGCAACAGAATACTGCGATGTGTCAACAGGTGACGCAGTGGTTATTGCTTTAACCTCACAGCAAGAAGGTCCCGGGTTCGATCCCTGGTCTGGGCCTTTCTGTGTGGAGTTTGCATGTTCTCCCCAGGTTTCTCCCACCACCAAAACATGGTGGTTTGTGTTTGTCTCTTTCCTGTTTCAATATGACGACGACCCCCGTGCACAAAGCCAGCCCCATAAAGAAGTAGTTTTCCCAGTTTGGTGTGGAAGAACTTGACTGGTCTGCACAGTCATAGTTTTTGGAATGAGATATTGAACGACCACATACGGGTGTAATGTTCAGGTGTCCACATACTTTTGACCATGTACTGTATTTTAAATGTATGCCATTTATTGTAGGGCTGTCCCCGAAATTCTTAGTCGACTAACATTCTTACGATTTTGTCAACTAATCTATTATTTGATTTAATCGATAGATCAGTAAAACTTTGTTTCTCCACAAAGAATCACAGAAAAGAACCACTTTAAATCGTGTTTTTACCAGAGATGTGCTCATAAGTTTCTTAGAAGTAAGTCATTCAGCATGAAAAAGAGCTTACTACTAGCTTGCTACTTCAATAGTACACACATCACAGTAAAAACACTCCTTCCTGTGTGTTCGTCTCAGTGCGGCGTGCTTCTCGTAGATACGGCCTCAGAGAGGCGATGGAGGGGGACGACTGGACTCTTTTCTGGACCGACTGCTCCGTGTCTCTGGACCGCGTTAAGGACATGAAGCGTTACCAGGTATTCTACTAAATCTGCTCACACCAGCACCCACATTACTGTCATCATCATAGAAGAATAATTAAACTGAATTCACTTCAAATGAATCGTGTGAGGAGTAGTCACTCTGCTCTGACAAACTGTAACAGCCTTACATGTAATTTAAATTATTCTGCTCAATATGCCCACCCATGGAATAATAAAACATATAGATTTCCAGAGAGAGATTATGAGATTGCGTCATTTTCTCATTGCTCATAACAGCTTTTCAGCTCAAGCAATCAATTTGTAATCTAATTGGATAATTCAGTGCAGGAAGTATTCATCAGGTTGTGACCAACGATCCCTCTCTGAATGAATAAGGTGGATCGTTTTATTTAGTCATATCTCAGTTAGACTGCGAACAATCTTGCACATAAAAATACTTCATAAAAATCCTCACATGCCCACAGAGTACTTCCCCTGTAAACACAGCTGTGTGTGTCTCTTTGCAGAAAATAAACCATTTCCCAGGGATGAGTGAGATCTGCCGCAAAGATCTACTGGCCAGAAACATGAACCGTATGCTCAAGCTTTTCCCCAAAGACTTCAACATCTTCCCCCGAACGTGGTGCCTCCCTGCAGAGTCAGTTTGCACTTTTCACTGTGACTTTGCTCTTTCATTTTTGTTTCCTCAGTGTGTTTTAATAGACTAACTCCTTATCTGATTGTTCTTTGCAGTTACAGTGACTTCCAAGCTTACACAAGGGCCAAAAAATGCAAGACGTATATCTGTAAGCCAGATACCGGCTGTCAGGGGAAAGGCATCGTCATCACCAAGTCGAGTAAAGACATTCAACCTGGAGAACATATGATCTGCCAGGTTTACATCTCCAGGGTGAGGCTCTGTTATAACAGCTATAACAGCACACACACAGAAACACACACACACAGGTTGAAGTTTATACATGTTTTTCATTCCTTCCTCAGCCTTTAATAATCGACGGATACAAGTTTGACTTGCGTATCTACGTGCTGGTGACGTCATGTGACCCATTCAGCATATTCATGTTCGAGGAGGGACTGGCTCGCTTCTGCACCAACAAGTACAACGAACCAACACACGGCAACGTGGTAAGAAATGTTAAAGCATATTGATATTCTACACTAACAAGTATTGTGTGTGTATCAAAGCCTGATATCTCTTCTCCCTCTGAGCCATAGAGCTCCATTAAAAACACATTATTGTGCCTCACTGTGTCACTGGGTGACATCTTCCTTCATCACCATGAACACACACACTGTAGTTTATTTAGACTCAATCCCACATACACCATCCTGCTGCCACAAATACCCACTAGAACACCAAATGTGGATTAATCCGCCGCTGAAAATAGTCCCCAACAAATGCACTATTTCCTCCTGTTTGAGTAACGTTTGATAAAAACTACACATAGAGAGAAAAACTAACACAATGTTGGTTTTAGTTTAGATTTGTTGACAATAACAAACACATAGAAAGTCCCCATTCATGCTCATTATCACCATTATCCTGAACGCTACAATAAAAAGTACATATTTGATCATGTTGTGTCATCAATAATATAGTAGTAAATCTGCATCCTTGTGATTACAAAGAGATAATGAGAAATGAATAACACTAAAAAATGCAATGAAATGCCAGAATGTAACCCTGGTTGGATAAAAATAAAGTACAAGAATAAAGTAGGCAGATACAACCTTTAGAAGAACTAAAGCTGCAACTTACGATTATTTTCATTATTCATTTATTTTTCCAACTTTTTAAAACGTCTTTTTATGTCCAACCAACAGTCCAAGACCCAAAGAAATTCATTTTTTTTTTACCATATAAGACATTAGAGAGAAGCTGAAATCAATAAAAAAAAGTTGCTTAAATGATTATTAAATTATTAAAATTGTTGCAGATTCATATTTTGTTGATCAATTAATCGTTGCAGCTTTATTAACAACTTGTATATTTCTGTCTTGTGTGTGATATTTTCTCTCTTCCCTCGTCTTCCTCGTGTTAGGATGATGTGTGCATGCATCTCACCAACTACTCCATCAACAAGAACAGCGAGAACTTTGTCCGTGACGAGGACACTGGCAGTAAACGGTAAACACATAGACAATACTTGTGTCATAGTACTAATACTACTTAAAATACTGCATATTTATTGTATGTTTGTTGTTATTTCTGTCCCCTAGAAAGCTGTCCACCCTGAACAAGCTGCTGGAGTCCATCAGCTGCAACACAGACAAGATGTGGACCGACATCGAGGACGCGATCATAAAGACTCTGATCTCCGCTCATCCAATCCTCAAGCATAATTACCACACGTGCTTCCCGAACCACACCACCGGCAGCGCCTGCTTCGAGATCCTGGGCTTCGACGTGCTGCTGGATCACCGGCTCAGACCCTGGGTGCTGGAGGTGAGAGGCCATGACACCTTCGTTTAATATATCAACCATAAATATGCAGATTTATTGTAGTCAATCCCAGGTTCTCAAGTTCTTTACAGTCTTCTGTATTAAGTACAATTAACAGAATGAACATTTAACCATTTTTTGCCCTTCAAGTAGCTTTAAGGTTTGATTTAAGCATATTTTAAATGCTAACTACAGTAGCTGTGAGGGTTTCTGGACAATATTTGTCATTGTTTTGTGTTGTTAATTGATTTACAATAATAAATATATACATAAATTTGCAGCATATTTGTCCACTCCCATGATGATAAGAATATCAGATACTTGACAAATCTCCCTTTAAGGTACATTTTGAACAGATAAAACATGTGTGATTAATTTGCAATTAATCCCTAGCCCTAATCAGTATATCTGTGTTCCAGGTGAATCACTCCCCAAGTTTTACCACCGACTCTCAGCTGGACCGCGAAGTGAAGGACGCGTTGCTCTACGACACCCTGGTTCTCATCAACTTGGGCGCCTGCGATCGCCGCAAGATCACCAAAGAGGAGCGACGCAGGGTGAAGGACCGGCTGCAGCAAAACAGCACCAGAGAGGCCAGGTGGAGTTCTGTCAGTCACAAATGATGTGGTTTTCTCCCCAAGGTCACACACCTGCTCCTGTATGCCTTCTGTAGACACATGCAGGTGACTGTTACTGTGTACAGGTCAGAGGAGCTGCGTCAGTGCCAGGCAGCCACGGTGGAGCAGATGGAGAGGTACGAGGCCAAACACCTGGGAGGCTTCAGGAGGATCTATCCCAGAGAGGGAGGGGAGAAGTACGACAAGTACTTCAAACACAGCAGCTCGCTCTTCCAGGAGACGGCAGCGTCCAAGGCCAGAGAGGAGTGTGCCAGGTACCTGCAGCACGCTCTCAACACACCCAATAAAGAGCAGAAGCTGTTAGTGATGCACATAGACCCTGTAGTCCACACAGAAACAGTGGAAAAGTCGTCTTACCAAACGGGGCTGTAATAGCACAAATAAAAAGAGAGCGGGTGGTACATTGCAGAAAAATGAGAAAGTTTAATGTTGTGCACAAATGCAAAAAACAATTGAACTTGTAGATTTACTGAAGCTACATGAGGTCATGACACAAGTTATAGGGGGTGTTATTAAATTCAACCCTGATAGTGCTGAAATGATTAGTTGATTGACAAATATGCTACTTTATGCAAATGTATGTATATATTTATTAATGGAAATCAATTAACATCACAAAACAATGAGAGATATTGTCCAGAAACCCTCTCAGGTGCATTTAGCATAAAATAATATGCTCAAATCATAACATGGCAACCTGCAGCCCAACAGGCAACAACAGCTGTCAGTGTGTCAGTGTGCTGACTTGACTATGACTTGCCCCAAACTGCATGTGATTATCATAAAGTGGGCATGTCTGTAAAGGGGAGACTCGTGGGTACCCATAGCACCCATTTACATTCACATATCTGGAGGTCAGAGGTCAAGGGACCCCTTTGAAAATGGCCATGACAGTTTTTCCTCGCCAAAATTTAGCGTAACTTTGGAGCATTATTTTTGATTTTCTAGGTTCATGTCATACCAGTATCTTCACTCTTAGTATTAAATTATGACTATTATTATAAGAAATGCTTTGACTTAATATCAGAGGAAGATGTTAAAGTTTTTGTGTGTATTCTGTGTGTTGAGGCAACAACTGCAGGAGCTTCGTCTGAAGCAGGAGCAGAAGGAGAGAGACCAGAGGGGAGGCCGGAGGAGAGAGCTGCAGGGGGAGACGGCGGGGGAGAGAGTGAAACCACAACGAGCACAAACACAACCCCCCAACTCCAACTGTGACTGTGACCAGCAGCCGGTGAGGCTGTCCTATCATGTAAATAAAGCTGCAGTTTCCACATGAAACCACAAGAGGGAGTCAAACAGCTTCTGTGTCATGATAAATGGTTCATATTCTGGCTGACCCCTCTGAGTAAATGGACTCTCACCCAATTTAAATTAGCTAGAATAATATTCCTGCAGATAATTTCTATTGGACGTCTCTCATTTCAAATTCAAATATCTTTTATTGTCAAGACGGAGAAAAACAAACAGTGTTATCAAGGTTATTCAGTGACAGTAATTGCTAATATATTGTAAATGCATACATATACAGTAAGGCAATAAAAACAAATTGAATCAAATGTCTCTCTGCAGCTGCCTCTGTCCGGTGTGGCGCTGGATCCTGAAGCTGCAGAGGTCCAAGAGGAGGAGGAGGAGGAGGAGGAGCAGCAGGAGGAGGAGAAGGAGGCAGACGTGGAGGAGCAGGAGCGGGTCGACGCGCTCCTCCAGAGGAAGAAACTACTGCAGGACCTGGGGGTGGTGGACCAGATCCAGCAGCTGCTGCAGGGCCTGACAGACGGAGGGGGAGTCCTGCAGGACGCCTGCAGCCAGCAGCAGAGACATCAGCCTCATCAGAGACAGCAGACCAAGGTGAGAACTATTAAATGTGTCATAAACAGCCAACATCAACACACCAATACCTTGTATAGTTTGTGGAAAATTAGGGCTTGTGTGGTCTCAGTTTTCACTTGTTTGTTGTCAGTTAAATGATGATAATTTTGCTGACTTTAGCTTCCAGTCACTGTGCGTTTTTTTCTTTTATTTCAGTTGGACTCTTTGACACAGTTTTCCCAAAGGACAAGGCAGCAGCCCTGCGCTCAGATCTCACGGCAGGTAGAGACGCATTTATCCAGTCAAAATAATCCAATATTTTGTTGCTAAATCTGGTTTATTAAAAGAAATCAGAGATGTAAGGTATCCCGCCCCTTTAAAAAAATAATACAAAAATAATCAATTCAGATTCAGTTACTTCAAAATAATTCTTTTATAGTCACTTTAGTAGTCTGCACTTCTTTATTTCCATACAATTTCGAGAGAAAATAGAAAAAAAAAGAACAATTTGTTGTTTTACAGTTTCACATTTGTAACTATAGTTGCAACTAATGATTATTTTCACTATAAAGATAATATTTTTCTTGATTAATCATTCAAAAATGTTAAGGAATAGTGAAAAAATGCCTTTCACAATGTCTTCAGTTTGCTTGATTTGTCCAAAAACCTAAAAACATTTACTTTACTTTAATATAAGATAAAGAAAACCAGCAAATTCTCACATTTGAGGAGCTAAAATCAGAGAATATTTGCTTGAAAAATGACTGAAACGATTAGTCGATTAATTGTCTGCAGATCGACTAATCGTTGCAGATTCTTCTTGTAACACCTAATATTATTCAAATTTTGTGAGATTATTTGTAAGAGAAATGTTTTCAAAGATAGCTGTTGGTTCTCCCAGAGGCCAAGCATAGTTGTAAAATTGTTGGTTTTAAAAGTGTATAAATCAAAAGCAATCAGATATAAATCCACATTCATAGTTAATTTTAAATGTAAATTCTAATTTTAAAATAAACAGGAGTTTTGTAGTTTTTGTAGCAGCTCTATGAACGGATAAACAGCAGTCAGGTCATAATATTAAGGATGAAATGATTTTGTCTCATTGTCAGTGATTGTATAACAGTCAGAAGGGCCTGCTGGTGAATATCACTGATAACTTTCAGTAATGAAACATCACCATGAAGTAGAATTAAAACATATATGCTGTATATTGCAGCTCATCTACTCCCACATGACTCAGCAGCGGCTGATCCGGCCCACGATGGACCAGAGGAGCCTGAACGAGTCGGAGCCCGAGAGCCACAACAGAGGGGGAGAAATCCGCAGGACCATCAGCGCCCAGCGGAGCCACTGGCCAGGTAAACACACCTCAAACACTCTGCATGCTGGATTCAACCAAAGGGACCTAAACACTGCAGCTACATGCAGGTAAACTGTCTTTATATCTTTGGAGTATGAGAAGCTGCTTTTTTAGTTTTAGCTGTTTTTAGTATTTTTTTGTATTTAGCTGCTGTTTTACCTATTTGTTGTATGATTATATATCACTAAACACTTCTTAAATGCCGCGTGTTCTAATATATTCTAAAAATAAAGAAAACAAAATTATGAAAAATATTCTTTATTATCATAAAAGTCATACAGTTAAATAATAAGAAGAAAAAGGGGCATTTGACTTCTCTACTGTGTCCATCATATCCATTACACAAAGATTAACATAATTCAACTTCAATAATTAGTTTGTGCTCTTAATTTAGATATAAATGTTTATTATTATTATTATTATTGCCCTGTTTTGTTTAAGTAGAGTTTTGTGAATTTTGTTTGATATTTTAAAATCACAAGAACCAAATTATTAAACACATAATTAAAAGTGGCAATCTCGAAGATTTTCATTTAAATAAATGTCTGTTAAGTCACATAATGGTGATTGAACCTACGGCCCAACTGATGAAAGTATTGCAATATTTATATATTTGCAGTATTACGAAATGGGTCCCAGAAAAATGCTGTTGTATACACACAAAAAATTGAACTATGCACACAATTGTGAAAACTTGAAGCTCATTTACATAGAAATACTTTTTATATTTTATTTCTACATTCTACATTCTACAACAAAAATAGTCCAGACTGCGAAACTCTGAACACAATTTCACAGTTTTCACTCAAATACAAATTCTAAATCAAGCAGGACTGAAATCTTAAGGACTGACACTCTAACCTTCTTTATATTTTAGCATTGTGTATATTTTGGATATCTGTTTATTGATGTTCTTCTTATATTTGCACTCTTTTCTACTTTGTGCTTCAGCTGCTGCACAACACTTTCCCTCTGGATAATTAAAGTCCTGAAACACTCTTAAACTTCACAGCCTGGTTGTTGTCTGTTAGATTTCAGATCTTGTCTGTGTTTCCTCATCAGCCGCAGGCTCTCTGGGGGTCAGGCAGGACACCAGGAGCAGCTCCTACACCGACGCCCGGTCCCGTCCCAGCATCCCGGTCATAAACCACGTCCCTACAGGAGGACGCCTGCGCTGTGGCTACATGTCCCACGACCCCGCGGCCCTGCAGAGCCTGCTCGTCATCTCCACTCGCGCCCCCCTGGTCAGGAGGCCTGGCTTCTCTCACATCGGCCGCTACTCGTCCCGCAGAGCCCCCCAGCAGCAGCAGCAGCACGGCAAAGGCCAGTGAGGAGCCGGACCAGCAGGCAGGTTAACACCACTGTAGACCTGAGGAGAAGTGGAGGTAGAGAGACTTTAAACTGTGAACACACAGAAAACACACTGTGCCTATGATGAGTATCTCATGTTCTTAGATAGATTTTATATCTGGACTCCTGCAGTTTACTCTGCTTGCCACTACACAACCTCCAGCAACATTATGGCTTTTTAACTTTTTCTACCGACTGTGTGTGCTCACATATGTGTAATATTTTGCTCTGGGGACGAATTATCTCAAACAAACCTCACAGTGCCAAAAATAAAAAGGCTGATTTAACACCGTACAGCATCTGTGGACCAAATCCTCTGAAGAAAATGTACCAGAATCAAATAAACTCACTGATTATAGGAGCTGATATGTCTCAGTGAAACCAAATTAATAAGTATTATTTATTAAGATTAAAACCATATTTGAAGATAAACTGAGGGATTTTAAAAATAAAGGCCTTCTGCTTCAAGGAAACTTGTTTGTGCAGTCAAGTATTGAAAATCTTTTTTTTTTTTTTTGCACTGATAAACAATAAAATATCTTTTTTTCTAAGAATGTGATTTAGTTTCATCTTCAGTGAAGATTTTTTTCTATCAATTTTCCAAGAAAATAGATTCCAGTTCATTTTTTTCTTATTTTTTTGTGGTTGCATATTAAAACAAAACAAAACAAAATTTTATTTTCTATTATTTTTGTTCTCATATCATTCACTTTTGCTGCAAAGTTATGAATTAATGTAATTAAAAATATATATTATTTTGTTCTTATATCATTCTCGTTTGCTGCCAAGTTATTAATTAATTTTAGAAAATAAGTTCGCTCGTGTTTGTGTGGTTTCATTGAAGCTTTTCAGTGAAAGTTAAAGAGGCCATAAAGTTTTACAGCATCTCTGCATCCGGTTTCTTTTGTTTTGGTCGCAGACTGAAGACAACAACAACAACAAAAGACGAAATCCTCCAAAACAACAAGCTGGGAGAAATGTTGAGCTACACCTTTAGTAAAGATTATATTTATATTATTATTATTTTAATAGCACAATAATTTGTGCAGTGTAGGTGTGCAGAAAATGTTGATTATTATAGTTATGTGTAAAATTGATATCGTGCAAGAGAAAGAGCTTTAAATGTCTAATCGTGCTTCTAAAACCTATAAAACCTAAATTCATCCACTGATTTGAAACGAATGAGATTTTATTAAATATATATTTTAGTAAACAAGGCCTCTCAGAAGACTGGCTGTTCATTTTTTAACTGAAATATTACAAAAACAAGACAGATAGACAGAAACTCACACGGCCTAGTTATTTAGGTTTTATTATTCTAACATTTAGGGATGATTATTAACTAACATATAGATTAAAAAATGGACTTAAAGTGTTTTTATCTTGGAAATACAGTTAAAACTTTTATTCCTCATTTTTTAAACCTGTTTTTTTATCAAACAAAATGCAACATTTTAAGGAAACGCAGTCACTTTGTTTGAGTTTGTGTCTCTTGGAGGCCAAAAAAACAAGGAGGATGAATGTGCTGCATTTCAGGAATTTATGGTTTTATTGCGTCTATAAATGTCGGAAATCCTCGTTGTTGGTGGAAATCACCAGGTGCCAACTGAAAAAAGACCGTTTTAAACAAACCAAAACGGAAATCAGACATTAGAAATACTAATAATAATATGCAGAAATACGTTTTTAAAGAATTAATTCGACTTTAAGGCGGGAGTTTAATTCCGTCCTTATCATTTTAATAGAAAAGTTGGCGAAGAATGTGGTGCTTAAAGTTTTTAGTGACCTTAAATCCCCCTCAGGACTGCAATCAGCAGAACACTATTTCCATCTTTTGGCCTGTATGGTCAAAGCCAAATGGATCTGCAGAGACTGGAAGGAAATCCTCCATTTTGAGAGACCATAATAGTCTTTAATGCACAGATCTTTATAGCCTGAAACCATTTTTATATACGCGGAAAATAAGAACAATCATCCGCGTTTGAGACTCTGAGATTACACAATTCTTTCTGTGCATATTGAAGGTGAAACAAATGCAAAGAAAGAGGTCGAATAAGGTTTAAGATTTAGGAGGATTGAAGCCGAAATCATCTCATATTCTCTGATTAAAGCTCTCAGGATAACACAGCTGTGATTAGAGAACAATAAGAAGCTGTACAGACCTTTTTGAGCTGGAACAGAACCAAGTGCACATCCAGAATAAATCACAAAATACTCTCTTATTGCAACATCTTTTTATCCTGTATCACATTCAGACCTCTCAGGCCTTTGGAGAAAATAAAGATGGCGATGAGAAAGCGTGTCTTAAGCACAAAAACGGCTGCTGTTTATGAAAATTTACAACTTTGCCATGGAAGTTTACGACTCGCCGGGCTCCGGGATTGGTCGCTGGCGGTCATGTGGACAGAAGGAATGGGAACTTATTTCCCATGAGGTTATATTGCAGCTGCTGTTTTCCACCGCTCATTCACTTAACACTAGTAACACAACCTTTTTCTTGGCTCTTTGTTTATGCATTACGCGTACGCGGTGTTGTTGTGAAGCTATACGTATGTAATTTTACCCAAAATGGGCGATGGAGCGTCCAGTGCGCGCCATGTTAATGTGGCTCTACTTGTGTAGCTATATGTTCGGGAAAATGAGGGATCATCACACTGCTGGATGCTGGGATTACTTTCATGAAATCACTTGAACAAAGTGGAGAAATTTGAGGGGAAAAGATGAGGTGAGAGGAGTCTTCTTCTGCGGAGTGGCACCCACACAGGAAATGATGGATTATCAACAAAGGTAAGGGCACCGTGTTTCTAATATGCCAGCGATTAAGTCCAGAACAAGTGCGCCGCTGCAGCGCTGTTGTGGCTCAACTGTCACTGTAGGCCTGCTGTTTAGATTACTGCAAATGGGGAGATCAGTCTTAAAGAAAGGGCAATTTATCCAATGCATCTACTCTCTTTTCTTACGCTGTGCGTGATATTCACAACCAGTTGCTGCTCTGTGTGTTTAACCCGTGAGATGCTGCAGAAACAGAGCGAATATGTGCGTTAAAATGTGTGAAAATAATCCAACCTGCTGCAGGTTTGAGGCCTTAAGGAGACTAACGATGTTCTATAATCAGGAGTGGATTCGGCTGTGAGCCAGACAGGCTTGACTTTGATGATGATGGTGGCGGTGATGATGGTCGTACAGGCCTCATTCTACCGCCGAGACACGCTTTTCTTAAAAATCAGCTCAATCTATCCACATTTTACTCTTCTGAGAGATTTAATTCTATTTCATGTTATTTTATATTGTTTTATTTTATCGTTTTATTCAGAAAAACGTGTCAGAAGTGCTTTGGGTTGATATTGCGCCGCCTCGTCGGGCTGTTTCGCCTCATTTTTAATCAAATCTTTTATAATTTTGGACGAATATTTGCTCTGATTGTGGCTTATTTGTGATTTTGCAGAAACTATGAAGTCAATAATGACCACGTTAAACGTTTTGTGTGATTTCCGGCGCCTTTGCAGCGTTTTCCTGTGTCCTGGTTGCCTTTGCAGTTTTATAAGACCTTATATAACATCATGTTGTCTTATAAAAACATGGATTCTGGTTTTTGTTTCTCTGTTTTATAGTTTAATGTTGTTTGTTTGCTGTTTCTAAATGTCCAGCAGCTGCAGGGTTGCGGCCTGGTTGAGAAACGTTCATTTATTGGAGCCAAACATTAAGATTTCTTTTAATTTAAACATTTAAATCCTACTGATTTCTAAACGAATATTATCAAAATGAAAAAGATTTAAACCAGGAGCGCACTGGATCTTAAATAAAAGCAAAGACGAAAAACATATTCATTTTTATATATACTAACATCCTATAATTATTTATTTTCCTGTCTAATTCATTCAAAACACTGTAATGCATTTAAGATTCACATTATTCTAACAATACAGTGCCTTATTTCGTTATATTTATTTATTTATTATTTAATAGGTTGACTTTTCCAAAAGCGATAGCTAATTAAAAAGGTAGAAATTGTCTTTATGGAATTAAAACATAATAGATATAAATTATAACACTTAATTTAACAAATTCACATTTTTTTTTGCAAAAAAATACTGTAAAATTCTATTATTAACTTTAAAAATGGGCTTTAACTGCAGGACAAGACACTAAATTTGAAGGTTATTAATAATACGAAGCAACTAATACACATAATTGATACATAATGTGCATAATATTTATAATGGCTATTAATACTAACGTTAATGAACATGATAATAATGATAGCTACACTAATAGGTACGTTAATTGATTTGCTTAATTGTTTCTAAATACAGTTATTGATATGTGACTGAATCATGATTTCATACATTTATACTCACAGTTTTTTAAATATATGAGGAACTAGTTTCCAGTTGATCACGGTGGGTGAAGATGATGATGAAGGTGATGATCAGTGTGGAAGCGCGTGTCCTCCCTCGTGCCCTCTGCGCGTCTTCATGGACTTCAGTCCCAGTCGGAGCTCACACCTTCTAAAAGAGTCAAATATCAACATTATTGACGCATTTTTTTTTTCCTGCATCGATTTGGATGAATTAATACTCATTATTAGGATTTCTGGCAGCTGCATTGATTGAGAATATGAGTGTTTTATTCTTGTGTTTATTAGTTATTAGATTATTTAACAAGAAGGAAGTGAAGGTTGGAGGAAGAGGAGGAGAGAGAGGGAGCCGGTAATCTGTGCGTAAAAGGAAATAATGCGCAAAGTGTTTCATTGCGATGTTTTTTTTCTTTTTGCTTTGTGTGTGCGCGTGAGAGAGAGAGAGAGAGAGAGAGAGAAAGGGGAGAGTTTGTGCACGTGTGCTTGTTATAACAGAGGGGGGGAGAAGTCCGTCTGCTTTATTGGACTGTATTTGCATAAAAGTTCTGACACAAACAGTTGCTCTATATGTAGCATGTTTATGTTTTTATACGTGTTTCTATGAGTCGCATCTCCGTGTGCGTGAGCGTGCGTAAAGACCGACTGGCTCGAGCGCTTCATTTCGATTCACCGGGGACCCCCGCGCGCAACAAGAGCCCCCCATGGGTGCAATAGTGCAAGCACAGACGGCGGTGATTGGCCAGAGGTTGATCAGATGGTACACTTCCCCTCTGTGTTCAGTGGCACCTCACAACCCCCCCTTTCAGCAAAAACCAAATCTCGGATAAAGTAATGGCAAAACCACTTGGACTATAAAAGACAACAAATCATATTCCTCCGGAGTATATACACCCCGTTGTCCACCCAATGAGTTCCTATTTTGTTAACTCAACTTTTCCCGTGTCTCTACCGGGAGGACAGGACTCTCTCCTGGGTCAGATACCGTTATATTCCTCGGGATACACCGATCCGTTAAGACACTACTCCAACGCGGCCACATATGGAGCAGCCAACATGCAGGAGAAGGTTTACCCGGCGTCCTACTACCAGCAGACGGGCGCAGCGGCCGCGGCCATCTACGGAAGGGCCGGCGGAGCGCCCTGCGACTACAACCCGGTCGGGACTTTCTACAAGGACGCGGATGGCTCTTGCGCTTTCTCGAGCCGCGACGACCCGCCGCTGTTTGTCACTCAGGAGCAGCGCAAAGCGGAGTGCCCGGAGCAGACTGTCAGCATGAGCAGCAGCCTCGACGACAAGGCGTCCACTCTCATCTACCCGTGGATGCAGAGGATGAACGCCTGCTCCGCCGGTGAGTACAAACCGTTTAACTGTGTTGTTGTCACGCTGCCTGGAGGTAAAAAGAGTCTCTGCTCTCTGTGTGATGAAGTGAGCGTCCTGAGAGCTGCCTGTCAGCTGCGCACAGCTCCACACTCGCACTGATATTGAACCAACTTAACGTTTAGAAACGGAGACGTCTAATAATTAGACGATTAGAGAGCCGAAAGTAGAGTTTGAGATTACTGTGATTGCGCGCGGATCTTCTTGCGCCTTAAGGGCTTTGGCTGCTACATCATCATCACATACATACACGACCGCACGCGCACACACGCACGCACGCACACACAGACTTGGCCTACACCATCCGAGCTCCAACTTAAAGCTCTTAGTGTCACATGGCATCTTCGGAATGGGCCTTTTTTCAGTTTTAGAGGGACACTAAATATCGCAGAAACACTTTAAATGTCCAAAACGTGAATTCATTGTAAATCTAAAATAACAAGACGTTCTATAAGCTTTGTTCATCACTGCGCAGTGTGACTCTGACTGTACATCCTCACTGTAATGTTATAGAACAATGTACTGCTGTCATAAGAGAGAAATCCCACCATGAGGGCACTTTTACGCAGCGTACACATTAAAGGCTACATCCTATTGTAGCCTACATGAATGACATTATTTAGGATAATTTTAAGAATAAAATGTATGTAAAGTTCACGATAAACTCACTGTAAGGCGTGTCATGTATATAATAAAGATATATTATAGGAAAATATAGTGATTGTTATAGAATAGATTTTTAAAATGTGAATATTGCTATTGAGTGCCATTTACGCACCATTAGGAAGAGGCATATTTGAGGAGAGAATTTAAAAAAATACCTACAATAAAGTACAGTTAATTACTACATCATAATTTACTACTTTACACAAAACAAAATATAATATTTGATTGTTATAAGACTGTGATTTGGAGTTGAAATACACCAAAGATCTGAATTCACACTTTATTGTATTTTTTCAGACACACCACTACAGATTTCGAGTGCACTCTCAGGTAGATTTTTCTCCTCCACTTTCGACATTAACCCAAGACGAACATTTAATTATTAATTCATGAATTTATGTATTTATTTTGTTCCAGGTCCATTTGGCAACAGTGGCCGCAGGGGCCGACAGACCTACACCCGCTACCAGACCCTGGAGCTGGAGAAGGAGTTCCACTTTAACCGCTACCTGACCAGGAGGCGCCGGATAGAGATCTCCCACGCCCTGTGTCTGACGGAGAGACAGATCAAAATCTGGTTTCAGAACCGCAGGATGAAGTGGAAAAAGGAGAACAAACTCCTCAATCCCTCAAAGACACCCGAGGAGGAGGAACAGGCGGAGAAGAAGAGCTAAAAGGACACTGAAAGAAAGAAAAAGGCATGTGTGTGTTTGAGTGCACACTCCCAAAATAAAAGGATGTATTATTTCTGTGTAGATAAAGTGCTGCAAATCCCATGTTAGAGACGTGTAGAGTGATAGACTTTATTTCAGTATCTGCACGGTGATAATGTCTGCATTAGGTTAAAACCAGGTCCTCCTCTTGTTTGTCCTTGTTGTGCTCGTGTCTTTATTTAGGGGACTATATGCAAAATCCGCCAAAATGTAAATAATTTTTAGTGTTTAGTTTTTGACAATGTCGTTACCTCATTATCGTAGGCCTACTGAGTTTTATTTTTATTTTTATTATTATTATTATGCCATTAAAAGAGTCCTTTACTGTACATCCTGTGGTGTTAGTTGTTCTATAATCGTCTTAGGCTCGTTGTTTACAGCTGTGCCATCAACACTTGTACAGATAAGAAAAAATGTTACATGTTATTTATTGTTGTTCACCTTGTGTTCAATGCACATCTGGATATTGTGTGCAATATTTTGTTTAGGAAATTGTACATAGAAATAAAGGCTTTTTGATGTATATTGGAAAATCTTGTGGCGTCTTTTATACTCTAGAAAAAAAATATATATTACTAGGCCTATCATTATAATAAATATAATTATTATAGGGTGCTGAACTGCTTCTGAAGTCACAATAAACCTAAACAATAAGCCTATAAATTCACATAAACGCATGTAAAGATTAATATAATTTCCAGTTTGACACCCTACGCGTTAAACTGCCAACAATGTGGCTGATAAGTCTCCGTTATGTGTTACCTGAGCCTTTTGTGGCCTATATTACCAGCACGTTACATAAATGATGGATGACTCCGGGGCCTGACAGCGCGTCCCGGCGGAGCACTACCACATGTGTCCGGAAGATGGCGCTCTCTGCCTGCTCGGCTCTCGGGGCGCAGCGGGGAGGCACCATTGACTGGAGCCTAACGACCATTATTTCGTCATCATTTGTAACCATGGAGCATGAATTACCTCTTGAAGTCATCAGTGAGGATTTACGACTGGTCAACAAAGGCACGTGATTCCCGAACGCTCTCCCATATTTGGCCGCATACCTGGCAAAGTACAGTAGGGCTTCATTGCTTATAATTCATGATTGCATCCATAAATCGTGCAAGCACACAGGATTATAGCGACAAAGATCTACAAATCGAGGCTTTAAAAATCCAAGCAAATGAGCTCTTACTTTGTAAACTCGTTCTCAGGGCGCTATCCAAATGGCTCCGACTATCAGTTACTAAATTATGGGACTAACGGCGCTGTGAGCGGTTCCTTCAGAGACCCTGGCACCATGCACTCCGGGTCTTTCGGCTACAACTACAATGGCATGGACCTAACGGTGAACCGCACCAACAACGGCGGCCACTTCGGGGCCGTGAGAGAGGATGCCCGGGGATTCGCGCCGGACGCCCGGTACAGACAGACACCCAACTGCTCGCTCTCCTCTCCAGATCCGGTGCCGCCGTCGTGCGCCACGGCCAGCCGGGAGCCGCTGGAACTAAAAAGCCCCTCTCCTCCTTCTGACCGGAGCTCGACCTCGAGCGGCAACAATCTCAACAAAAACAACAACGCTCATTTCACGGAGATAGAGGACAACACCGTCGCCTCCGAGACCGAGGAAGGCGCGCACAGCAGCGGCGGCTCCAGCACGGCACCGCGGGCGCAGCAGCAGCAGCAGCAGCAGCAACAGCAACAGCAGCAGCAGCAGCACCAGGACCCCAACGCAACCTCTTCCACTCCAACATCTAATGATTGCCAATCGCCACAAATATTCCCCTGGATGAGGAAACTGCACATAAGCCATGGTATATTTACACCTCTAATAATATTTAGTTTTGAAGGATGGCACGCTGACGGTGTGCCATAAATCTGTCAAGTGTTGCATGAGTGAGCAGGTCGGTGTGGATGATTGAAAAAAGGCAGTATTTGTAAAGTCTTTATGGGGCTGTTTGGGTCCAGGTTAACTGCCGCTGCAGAGGATGGGTTGTGAAATGTGGATTTAACAGTGGGCGAGAGCTTGTGATGAGAAAGGCGATAATAACCGTGTGAGTGTTGTTATGTGTCGTGTTGGTTGCATGCTTCCTCCCTGCATCATCTCATGTCGTGACCCCTCTGTGCATCCTCACGGTGAAGCCAAATCTCAAAGTGGAGCAGTGTTGTTGTTGTTGTTGTTCAGTGCAGCTGCTAATTCTCTGGATTTTCTGCTAAAATTGTAGATATGACTGGACCTGATGGGAAAAGGGCCCGAACCGCGTACACCCGGTACCAGACGCTAGAGCTGGAGAAAGAGTTTCACTTCAATAGGTACCTAACCAGGCGGAGGAGGATAGAGATAGCCCACGCCCTGTGTCTTTCCGAAAGACAGATCAAAATCTGGTTTCAGAACCGCAGGATGAAGTGGAAGAAGGACAATAAACTGAAAAGCATGAGTCTTGTAACAGGAGGCAGCGCCTTCCACAACTGAATAACTTTTTTTGGGGGGGGAGAGTAAAAAATAATAATAATAATTAAAAAAAAAAAAAAGGAATAAAAAAAGAATCCATGAGTACTGTAAAGCTATTTGAAAGCGCAGCACCTTCCAGCATGCTATTGTGATAGAAAAAGAAGTATTCTGTGGTCTTAAAAATACCATTTTTAGTTTCCTGTTGTTGTACTATGATAGCTTAGATGTCATATTTGGAAAAAAATAAGATGTAAATATTATTGGGGGTATTAATTGTCCATGCTTCTTGCTCTCTCTCTCTCTCTCTCTCTTTCTCTCTTGAAGGTGTTTCAACTTGAGCTCTTTATTGTGACTTCTTCTTGACGGTCTAACAGGAGTAAATTCATTGTACAGTTAAAGAAAAAAAGTTTCCAAACCATATGCTGCTCTTCATTGAATGTAAACCTAATGTATCCCGGGGCCATTCAAAGCGCTTTAGTGTCAGTTTACTGCTATTTTTGATGGTTATCTTGTGGCCAGATCCATACAGTTCCAAGCCAATGTGTAGCTTTAGGATATTTTGTGCAACTATTATTATTATTATTATTATTGTTTAGAATAATTATGAGCAATGCAAATGTATTCAACCTGTCAATGTGATCAATTTTTAGTGCAAAGGGTTATTCTGTGGATAGGCAGTGATGTGAGCTTTTTTCGCCAATAAGCTTTTTGTATTTGTAAGTGAACTCATAGCGCTTGGAAATAAAAGTTTCTCTCAATTGCTTTGAACGTGTCTCGACTGTATTATCAAGTAGAATAAATAAATTCACGTCATATTTAGGTTTTTTTTCCAGCTGCGTAACAACTTCTGCTTCGCTTTAAACTCACTAATGATTAACCTGCGAGAATTATAAAAGTGTCACATGAACAACAAAGATTTTAGGCGACATTTTAGTCTCTTTGCATCAGAGACGAAGTGACAGAGAAAACATAACTTTTTCAAACTTACCTCCTGTGACTCTCCTGCAGCGAGATGTTTGCCATGTGGGAAATATGTTGGTGATAAAATCCCCCTAAAAAAAGAGTGTCTTTGGCTTACAGGTATATAGGCAAGGCTGAAGTTGGTAAAAAATCCCCCCTTACCAAAGATTGTATAGGCCTATATTACTTACAGACTGTGAAAAGTCACGTGAGGTCCATAAAGTTGGTTTTATGGTTTTGGGGAGTAGACAATGTACTATATAATTCACAACCTTGAATGAAAGTGACGGCTTAACTGCATGGATGGGACTGGAAAGGCTGGACTGGGGAAGGAAGTGATGTCCAGTTATATTTAGTTAGTTTAAGCTTCTGGAAAACTTAAAAAAACAACAGTTTCTATAGAATATTTTATTTTAAAATGTCAGTTTAAGTTTTTTAATTGTAGCTCTCATTTTTTTTTTAAAACAAATTCTTTACACTCCTATAATTTGAGATAAAAACAGATTTCTTCCACATTGCTACCCGCAGAAGATCTCTAATTATGACACTTTTATGTTTTGTTAAAATAAAAATTCAAAAACTTATAGTTTGGAGAAAACACTTTAAAGGCCTCTATTTCTGCTCGTTTCTTATTAAAGAAAATAAGCACACAAACTGCTTTAATTTGCTAAATGTTTTGCAGAAAAAAAACCCTAATCTAATTATTGGACTTTTAAGACTAAACTGGAGGCTTTTACGCAGCTGACACTCAGCGAACTTGAGCGTCCTGGAGTGATTTATCCCGATGAGTCAAGTCACCGAGCGGCCAAAGGTGAAGTCTCGGACAACCCTGAGCTGGACGCAGGCTTCACTGATTTAACATAAAGAAATCTCCAGGCTATATGCGGGCTTATATGCATTTGTCTAATAAAACATAATGGTGTATTACCTCCAGGAAACTAAAGCTTTTTATGAGACTTGTGCAATATTTTCAAAGTCTTTTCATTTCAGGTAAAAAAAAAAAAAAAGTTAAAACCAGTGGTGGGCTATATGAGTCCCAGACATTTTCCACATATTCATAACTATTAAGTGGCAATTTAACCAGCGTAATGAGTATTGCATATTGATAGGGGTAATCTGTACCCGGATCTCATGCATAATTCATGGCGGCGGGGATCATCGCTGGGTCAGTAGACGATACAGACTGCAGCCGCAGATGCGTCAGGAGGAGGAAGCTGCTGCTGCTGCCAGACTTTGCACTGTCACGATCGAGAAAAAACTCTGTAATTTGCACATTAGATTATATACTTAAATATTTTTTATCTCTAATATATTTAAAATTCTAAATACCCTTTATCTTTTTCTATGGTTTTGGTGAAAAATCACTGCAAACATGCTGCGTAAATGTATCATAATTTCCTCTTTTGTGTGCTCTGCTTTACAATTAGACTCCTTTAATAGTTTAAACATGTGTATAGAAAGTGGTGCAATTTATACAGTAAATAAAAAGCCACCATAAAGAACCACAAACACTATTTTTAACCGCATGTGTTCTATTTTTAATATAAAATCTATTTAAACACTGTCTCCAGATGCAGCTTCAGTTTCAACGCAATTAATGTAAAGAATAAAATACCAAATCAGTTCTAAAATTAAGAATGAAGAAATTTATTTAAAAATAAAATAACTTAATGTATAATAATAATAACCAGTTTAAACAGTCACTTCTCACGTGGAATTCAACACATTAATTTGATCCTAATGATGAAATGAATGAAAGAAATGTCACCTTCACTGTTTTTTTTTTTTTTGGAGGCCAGTGTATCGTGTCATGGATGCTCAACATCTGGCAGGATGTGTGTGAGTGCAGTGAGATGACGTAATGCAGATGTTGTGCCAGCAGAGGGCGCCTCAGACCGAGCCGGCTGATGATGGATGAGTTCAGGCTCTTATCATGTGGACATGTAGAAACACCAGAGCGTGTTTATTACTTATTATCTCGTCAACGTTGGTCCAGGCTGAGTGGACGGAATAAACCTTTAATCCGGGACACTTTGAGCTGAGAGTCTAACTCTCTTTGGAGGTTCAGGTTGTTGATAAGACTCAATTTATTCTCACTTTATTATTCTGGAAAGCAGCTGAGTTGTACTTCAGTATTTCCATTTTATGCTACTTTTTATTCCACTACATTTATCAGACAGCCTATTACTTTTCAGATTTTATATAAGAAAGAGGATATGCTTATAATATGTTAAAGTTTAAAGATTAAACCAGTGGTTCACAATATTTTTGTCTTGTGACAAGTCACAAAACGTGTAAAAGTTGTTAGAAGTTCCATCAAATAGACATTTCCCCAATAAAATTCTCAGATTGTTTCATTGAGATAATAATTTGAGGCCCAAGGAGTTCAAATCATTCAATATTCACAAAAAAAATCAAAGATTAGGGAAATGTACAAAAAAATACAATATAAATTTGTATATCAGATCTTTTTTCTGACCCTTTGGAGGGCCCCCACCCCTAGGTTGGGAACCAGTGGACTAAACTGGAATCTAGTTAAAACCAGTTCCACCTCGAGCAGCTCCAACAGTAAAATGCTGCTCTGATATTGATGCATCAGTTTGAACAATGTAGAATGATATATATAATAATATGTCAGTCACAGGGGTGTACTTTTACTTTGATACATAAAGTATTTTGTTGCTAATACTTCTGGACTTTTACTTAGGATTTTGAATGCTGGACTTTTACTTGTTTTGGAGTATTTTTACGTTGCTGTGTTGGTACTTTTATTTAAGTAAATGATGTTAGTACTTCCACCACTGTGAGCCCAAGTGCTCATAATCTGCATAAATACTTAGTTAAGTGACTTGTGTGTTTATATTTTATTATATGAACTATCACAGAAAAACTGTTGACAAATTACTTTATTAATAGTTAGTAAATAATTAACTAATTCTTTATAGATTCGTTGTAAACCATAAATAACAACAACTTTTTGGTTGGAAGGTTACAACTTCAGATTTAGTAGATTAAACCCCTTTATTAATTATTTATTAACATTTATAACTGCACACTTGATTTCTTAAACCCCTTTATTAATGGTTTATTAACATTTATAACTGCATACTTTATTGCAAACCTCTTTATTAATGAATGATTAACATTTATAACTGCATACTTGATTTCTTAAACCCTTTTATTAATGGTTTATTAACATTTATAACGGCATACTTGAGTTATTAAACCCCTTTATTAATGGTTTATTAACATTTATAACTCTAGACTTTTTCATTAAACCAATTTATTAATGATTTCTTAACATTTATAATTGCATGCTTGATTTATTAAACCCCTTTATTCTTTTATTAATGACTTAATAACATTAATAACTGCACACTTGATGGCTTATTAGAAAGTAATAAACCAACGAGCATTTTTAAACGGATTACCAACAGAAAAACCAGCCAAGTGTGGTTTTTTTCACAACCTGGCAACCCAGAATTTGTTCTTGCTTATGACGGATCTAAATGATTTATTAACCATTAATAAATGCTTTAAGTTATTATAACCCCTTTATAATGGGTGCCTTATTATAAAGAGGTACGTTTAAATATGAGTGCATTGTTTTTAATATGTGGATATTATTAATAGATGTTTTATTCCAGTTGAGGCTGCAGCCTCTGTGGCTGACCACCTGTCATCTATATATACCCTGTAGATCCGAATTTGTGTAAATATAGCAGCAGCCACAAATTCGCGTCTTGGGGAGTATGTAGGTGATGACACTTCACCTCGAGGGGAACACAAAGACGATAATACTCTCTGTGTGTCCGTCTGTATCATTTTATGGTAAATAATACTACATGTTTGATGTTTTCTGGGTCTAGTAAGGTGTTTAAAATGTTGTTTTTGTGATAGGAGTTCTTTGTGGAGTTTTTACGCACAGAGCTGCAGGCCCTCACCAGACTACATGCGTATTTTGAGTGTTTTTTTCTCTTCTCTCTCTTTTAGCTGCACATTGCTGGAGAATATGACATCTGTGAGAGTTGCAGGACAGACCCGTGAATGTGGGTCATTGTTCGGCTCACCATTTATCTTCTTTTCACTGGTCGAGCCGAGGAGGAGTTTTAGTTTGCAGGGAAATGTGAGGAGGACCTCAACAAACAGCTCCAACACCAACAGACTGGACGCAGTGCTGATGAGAAGATGAGACCCAAAGCAAAAAGTAAGTTTATTAAATATGTATATTTACTGTGTTGATAATAGAAGTGAAGAGGAGTTTGTATTAGCTGTAAACAAACAGTTAGTAAATGGTTTATAACACACTGTAATGTGGCTGTAAGCAGATACAATGACAGTTTTAAGTGTTTATTAATGGGCAATATTTGTCTGTATTATAACTGTGCTTTATAATTCATTACATGTTTATACACCAGCTTCCACTTACAGTTGTTGACAATAAAGTCATTATTAAACAGGTATAGCTGCTGATACAGTGTGTTATAAAGCATTTAATAAATGTTATAATAAAGTAAAGTTATATTTTAGTTATAGGCCTGACCTGGTGGTTTAAAGCTTATGTTTTAATGTTTTCTCTGATGTGGAAAATTATTTTTTTTATGACGAAGAAGCAGAACTACTTTATAAATCCCCTGAATAATAATAACATTTTTTTTGTAAATATATTTGATTGATTTTCAAAGTTTTTATCCCACAAGAGAACATACAAAACATATATATATTTGAGTTAAATTTCAATTCACTTTACTCAACCCCCCAACTACCATTCAACAAATACGTTAACAAATTGAAGTCCTCATTAATAAATATTATTTATAGAGCACTTTTCTTAGCACTCAAAGACACTTTACACTAACACATTCATTGTAATGGAGAGTTTTGGGAAAATTAATTCAGCTGCAAACAGGTTTTTTGCCACTTTTTTCTTCTTAAAAACCTATGTTTTTTAATTCAAACTGTATTTTAATTGTATTTATTTATGCATTTATTTGCTTCATTGCTTATGTTAGCTGTGGGAAGTTGATTTGAATAATTCAGAGCCATAAATCCCGTCCTAGTGGACACGTGGTTCCTGCAGCTAATTGACAAGAGAGGTTTGTCAGCAGCAGACTGAATGGATGGAGGTGGTGGTGGTGAGGAAGAGGAGGAGGAAGAGGAAGAGGGTGGGGGTGTACATGTCCATCACACACCAGACAGGCAGCCTGAAGAGTGTGGAGCTCGCCGTGGTGATGAAGATGGGATGTAAAGTGCAGCTCAGGGATGTTGTCATATCTGAATAATAATAACTGTCACCCGCTGCAGGCCACAGGGATCAAACATGAATTTATATTTATACACTGACTTATCATATCAGTCCATCTGCATCTTCCTCCTCGTCCTCCTCTTCTTCTTCTCTGGTTGCCTCATATATCACAGCACCATTTAGACTTTTTAAGACGGCACACTTATTGCTGATTTTCTTTGTATTTATATGGCTCTTTTTATAGCACTATATAGGCTATCACAGAGATTTATGGAGCACATACACAGTGGTGGAAGACGTGTTCAGGGCCTTTACTTAACTAAAAGTAGACATAGTCTAAAAAATACTCCATTACAAGTAAAAGTCCTGAATAAAAAATGTTACATCAAGTATCAAAAGTAAAAGTACTCATTCGCAAAATGAAATGTCCAAAAAATGTAAAAAAAAAAAAAAGTTAAAAAAATGTCCCAAATAAAAGTCTGACAAATGTCCCAAAAATGTCCCAAAAAAAATTTTAAATATCTGAAAAATGTAAAAAAAAAAAAAAAATAAGGAAAATATTGTCGAAAAAAGTTAAGAAAATGTCCCAAAAAAAGTCCGAAAAATGTCAAAAAAAATTCTGAAAAATGTCCGAAAAATGTCAAAAAAAAAAGAAAAGTTCGAAAATATCCCCCAAAAAGTCTGACAAATGTCAAAAAATGTCCCAAAAAAAGTCTGAAAATGTCCCAAAAAATTAAAAAAAAAAAAAAAGAAATAATTTCGATTTTTTTTTTTGGAAAAATGTGAAAAAAAAGTTAAAAAAAATAAAAAAATAATGTCGAATTTTTTTTGTTGAAAAATGTAAAAAGAAAAGTAAAAAAAAAAAAAAAAAATGTCAAGAAAAATATTGTCCAGAAACCCTCACAGGTTCTGCATTTAGCATAAAACAATATCCTCAAATCAGAACATGGCAAACTGCAGCCCAACAGACAACAACAGCTGTCAGTATGTCAGTGTGCTGACTTGACTATGACTTGCCCCAAACTGCATGTGATTATCATAAAGTGGGCATGTCTGTAAAGGGGAGACTCGTGGGTACCCATAGAACCCATTTACATTCACATATCTTGAGGTCAGAGGTCAAGGGGCCCCTTTGAAAATGGACATGACAGTTTTTGCTCGCCAAAATTTAGCGCAAGATTGGAGCGTTATGTAGCCTCCTTCTCGACAATAGTATGACATGGTTGGTACCAAATCAATCTTTTCCTTAACCTAACTAAGTAGTTTTGTTGCTTGAACCTAACCAAGTAGATCTTTTCCTAAACCTAACAAAGTAGTTTTGTTGACTAAACCTAACCATGTCAATCTTTTCCTAAACCTAACTAAGTAGTTTTGTTGCCTAAACCCAACCAAGTAGATCTTTTCCTAAACCTAACTAATAGTTTGTTGTCTAAACCTAATCAAGTCAAGCTTTTCCTAAAACTAACTAAGTAGTTTAGTTGCCAGCAATATCAGGGACCAATTGTTTATTTATATTATCATAAATACAGTTATTTATGAAAATATAAACCTTATATTTTGTCTTGAACCGTTATGATGTCTGATGTGTGTTGTGGTTTACGGGGTTAGGGTTCTGGGGGTCCGAGTCCGAATTTCGCTTAGGGGACCAAAAGGGCTAGAGACGGCCCTGCTGATACTTTTGTACTTTTACTTTAGTAAGATTTTGAATGCAGGACATTTACTTGTTTTCACATTGTAGTATTGCTACTTTAACTAACTAAAGACTTGAGTACTTCTTCCACCACTGCTCCATGATAACTGTGGAAGCTATAAAACCCACAAGATGTGGCTGAAAGCTCCTGAAAATGTCCAGTAACCTTGCTGTTGCATTGGACTGCATTAGTTTTAGCCATGTGTACCTAATAAACTGGCAACTGAGTGAATATACAACCTACATGTTGTGTTTAAAATTAAACTATAAGATCTTTCTCACTCTGCAGCTATGAAACAAGATAAAACTTGTATTTTTGGCCACCACATATAGATCTGCTCTCTCTCTCTCTCTATTCAAATGTTTCTCTGGGCGCTCGTGCACGGTTCAGAGATCAAAGATGTTCATTAGCATTAATTAGTTAAATATTACCTCTCAAAGCCAATCAGAGCGATCGAGCAAAACATGAAGATGAGACATCAAAGCGCCGCCAATCGATGAATCACTGCAGCAGTCTGATGGTCACCATGTAAACCAACCCTATAATACAGGCCTCATTACGCAGGACGCTGACCACTGTCTGTCTCTAGTGCTGCAAAATGACTCACTCATTTAAATTAGAAACAAACAAAAATCTCATTACATATAATGCACTTTGTATGTGAGTGCGTAAAAAACAAACTGATGTGGAGTAATTTATGGCATCTCTGCTGGCATCGCTCCTAAAGGGGATGTTTGAATTTATTAGAACAGCGCTGGACACGTTCCCAGCACGAAAATACACATGTATAACTGTGAAAATACAACTTAGTTTTTGGGTTATTTTAATGCATATCATTGGTGATGGGAGGCGACTTCTTAACAGATTATTTTCTTTATCTAAATCCACTTAAAATAAGCTAAAATATCTCATTTTTTTCCTGCCTCTTTAACGCTTTTAGGGTTTCCATGCTGCTCTAATTGCCATAAAGATGTAGAGTACCTTATAGAAACGCGTCTCTTTATAGCAGCTATTTCCGTTTATGAAACTGAGCTTGCATGATCAGCAGAAAGGGTTTTCTTTCTCCACACACACACACACACACACCACACACACACACACACACACACACACACACACACACACAGGCTGACATTGTGCAGGGCGGTGTGAGCTGCAGAAACACTGTCCACTCTGCTTCACCCCACTGGCACGCAAAGCCACATCATCATCTAATGCGAGAGACGCTTCTTTCTTTCTTTCTCTGCTGCAGGGATTTTATTCTAATCTGGGGAGGATAAAGGAGAGAAAAGGTGAGAGGAGGAAGCCGGTGTGTGTGTGCGTGTGTGTGTGCGTGTGTTTGTTTGCGTGCGGATTGTTTCAGTGCGGGATGAATGTAGGTGGTGAAGGTAAGGCAGCCGAGGACTGGGTTATGTGTCTTTATGATTTACGAGCCTGACTCCAGCCGCGGTTCAACCAGAGTTCATAAAGCTGCATGCCTCCAGACTTTATTCTCTCTCTCTCTGCTTCTCTCTTCACCCTTAAAAATGCTGCTTAATAATTATATTCTGTTGGTTTAAATTAAGATATTAAATAAGATGTTTTCTTTTATTTAAATCGTTTCAGTTCAGGGCAGAAAATAGCTGCAGCGCACAATGGACTTCTGTATTATTTTGTTTGGTGGAGATGGATGAGCTTTTTAGTAGATTGTGTTATAACATTATTTTTTTTCCCCTTGAAAATGTTAAATCCATTGAATGTTTTTTTTTTATTTTCTTTTTTTAAATTTTATTTATTTTAATTATTTATTAATAGGTCTGATTTAATTCCAGGAATCATTATTATTTAAAAAGAATTAAGAGAATGCACTTTCATATTTATATTAAATGTATTTTTATTTATTTATGGGCCTATTTGTATTTGGATGTTTATGTATTATCACTGTTTGCCATTTATTCTTGTTGCAAATATTGCTAAAATCTTCTTTTTCAAGACAAAGAAAAGTCCTATAAGAAATAATCAAATGTAATAGTCTGAAATCATTATATTTCGTTTTTAGCTGCATTACAACACAATGAAAATAAATAATGAGCCTCGTTAGGTCTCCACTACTTGTAAGAAAAGGAAAATAATTTAATTTCTGCTCAGATTATCCAGGATTTGGTGTTTTTCAGAGGGTTTATTTCCACCAAACTCTTATTCTTCGTTGCCTCTCAGTCCAGGAGAGGCTCGCTATTCATGTCAGCACACTATTGAGTTGATAAGATGGATCATGTGGTCTCCTCCCTGATTCTGTCTCCGTCTTTCTTTCCGTCTCCTCTCAGGCCAGAAGCTGCAGTTCTCTCTGGAAACCTGCCATGTGACATTTGGCTGCCAGCGCTCCGTCAGAAGGTCAAAGGGGGCCCCGGTGCACATTTAATGGAAATGCAGAGAACCAGTGCGACACAAAACATCCAGCACCACGACTTCTTCTTCAGCGAGTCTTCTTTGGAGGATGTCAGCGCGTTTGGGTGCGCAGACGCACGCCAACAGCTGGCGCAAGTGGAGACGTTTGAGCGCAGGAGGTCAAAACAGCAAAACCCAAAGTTTCCTATGAACAAAAAGGTTTTCCCCTGGATGAAAGAGTCCAGACCCTCAAACCAGAGAAACGGCAGGAGAATCGCAGGTCTGTATGATGTAGAGAAGGGTCAGCAGTTTGTTTTTAAATGAGGCCTTTTCATTTATGTCCCATTTAACGAGCCCTGATACAGTTAATGGAGGAAATGAGTTCATATTTTGTCCTTTTCGGGGTCAAAAGGTCAGGTAGCTATTAATGAAGCTACAGTCAGGCATGTAGCAGAAGGAGAAACACACACTGGCTCAGTTTTTAGGCTCACATCTTTTTTTTTTTATTTTGAATCATAAAGTCACAACAATAACATTTATTTATATAGTTTAAAATAAAACAATTAAAATAGAAAATGATTGGGACAATACACTAAACTAATTAAAATGTTTTTTTTAAGAGAAAACATGGATATGAAAGCTTCCCTTCATTTAACCTATAATTCACCTTTTTATAAGGCCTTATAATATTTTGTATAGGACCCAAAACCACAAGTTTGTCTCAGAGGCCTTTACAATCTGTATCTTTGAATCTTCATTTAAGAAAAATCTCCAAATATCTTTTCACTATCCACCACTTATTGGCTTAATTTACCGACAAAACTTACCACTTTTTTAAAAATATAACAACAACAATAAGCCAGTCAAACTCTTGGCCACCATTTTTGAAATATCTTATTTCATCCTCTCCCTATCCATCCCATACTGTCAGCCTATAACACACCACAACCTCTAAGTAGCCTATTGTAAACAACCTTGTGTGGTCTTAGTGGTTTTTGTGTCTTTTCCCTTTCTCTCTCTCACCATGTTGTTGTTCATTTGTACCCCTATTGTCTTGTTTTTATTTATTTATTTAACCTGTATTTACACGGGTATGGTTGGCTGAGCATGCATGCTCTTTTAACAACAGCATAGTCAATTAATAAAGCAGAAAACTGGTGGTAAACAAGGGGCAGACTCAGTGAAAGCAGGCAGAGAAAATGATCTCGAGGTCATAAATAAAAAGGAGAAAAACAAACGTCCCATTAACAGCTTCCACTCAGTGATTACAACGTGTTCAACCTTCCTTCTCTTCTCACTCTGTTGGTCTCCGCAGACTGCACCGTCAACGAGAAGTGTCCGAGCGCGACCCCGGCCTCTAATAAGAGGACGCGCACCGCGTACACGAGTGCGCAACTGGTGGAGCTGGAGAAGGAGTTCCACTTCAGCCGCTACCTGTGCAAACCGCGGCGGGTGGAGATGGCCAACCTGCTCAACGTCAACGAGAGGCAGATCAAGATCTGGTTCCAGAACCGGAGGATGAAGCAGAAGAAGGACGAGAGAGTGCAGGGCCTCACCACCACCACCACCACCACCACGTCCTCCTCCTCCACCCCGTCCTCCCCCTCCGCCCCGGGCAGTCCTACTCTGTCGAGCCTGGGTTATGTCCATCTGGGCGGGGATTACCAGCCGGCCTCCCCTCCGCTCAAGTCCCAACAACACCAGTCCCAGCCGGCGTACCCGGCAGAATACTCCAAATATCCAGCTTCAGGCTTTACGCACGGCCCGCAGTTTAATGTATACGACACGCACTCCATCTCACGCACAACAGACCCAAACGTGGATCCATATTTCCGACAGAGCTGCACTCAGGACAGAATCATGCAAGCTCCAAAACTGACTCATCTGTAGCAAAGAGTTCCTCCAAAAAATTACTTTCCTCTTTAATTTATAGAAGACTTCACTGATCTGTCTGCATGTATTTATTATTATTTATTTATTGGACTAATTAGTATAAATATTTGTCTTATTTATTTTTTATTTATACATTAATTTAACATCAATTGTTGTGTTGACTTTTACGCATGGGCCTCTTCTAAATATTTGTTCAGAGACATCAAGCCCTCTTAAATTGAAATGTTCGCTGCTGTTATTTCAGCTACATAAATAAACGCAATTTGTTGAGATTTCACCAGAGTCTCCAGTAAATACTCCTCAGAGCCGGCATACAAGAAGACGCCTGTAAAGCAGCCAAAACGTTGGAATAAACGGCAACTTTCCTTGTTTCTTGTTAAAGCTTAATTAGCACTTGAGGTCTATAACATTACATTAACTCTTACTTAATTACAGGATGAGTGTGGACGTGATAGGTTTTTGGAAGATATTACATCATAGTCGTTGAAAAAGAAGGCAGGAAAAAAAAGGTGATATTGTTCTTAAATGTGTCTTTTGTTCTTTTATGGGCAAAGTGGGCCACACAAGCTGTCAATGTGGAAAAAGAGCGCATGATGGATCACTGGATTCTCTGCGCTGCTTCTGAGTCAGAGTCCGTCTGCAGGATTCATGATGACGACAGGCCGAAGAAATGTTGTGGTAATAAGCCAAGACACTTTTTGACCAAACTTATATTTAGACAGCGAGTTTTTTATATTGACATTTCTTCTTAAAGCTTTAAAATTAAGCTAAATTAGTGCGTAACAGAAAAAATATTCACAGCTAAAACTGAATTTAGGCCTAAATTAAAAACATGTATATGAAAAGTTAGACTTTATTATTTTGTATTATTACTTGTGGCATTCAGGTTCGGTTAAAGGAATAATTTAGCAGTCTATGTAGTAACTTTTGACATCTTCAAGACAATAATAATGCATGGTGTGTGCCCTATTTTCTATTTTTTGGAGGTCATTGTTATTATAACATTTATAATACTAAATCCATCTTATTTCTACTATGTTAGACATAGACAGTGATAATTTTTTTGTCATTAATTTGTCATTTTGAGCTCCTCTAACACTGCAGTCTGAAAATGTGTCCTGATGTTTGTGTTCTTATCAGATGGATGAGCGAGTCTGATTGAAGCATTTGTCATGTAAATGCGAGCCGTTTGATGGACGAGCCTGCAGACTTGACAGAGTGCTGTAGGTCCTTTGCCATTGGCGTTTAGCGGGTCACATGGTGTGTCAGGAAGGTGATATGAGGGTGGAAGGCAGTTTTACAGCTTTGACATACTACCTAGAAGGTTAGGGCACAGGGAGCACCGATTAATGACTGCTCAGTCTTGATTAGTTGTGAACAAACAATAGGCCCGAGTCCAGGATGAACTCCTACCTAGATTACCCAGTGTGTAGCCGGGGAGCAAATATTTTCAGTGCCAAGGCCGGATACCACAATTTGAACCATGGATACATGTCGTCCAACTCGTGCGCAACAAGTGATAGTTACGCACCGGACGGGCGTTTAGTTGCTGCAACTTCAGCGCCTCTCCAGACCCCGAGCCTCCCTCTGCACCACCAGGCACACGTCAACCTGGATCTGCAGTTTGCACCACCGGGGACCTCCATGTACGGGTCACCTCTGGAGTACGGACACCACCAGTACGGCCTCGCGCCCGAGCAGGACCGGAGCTTCATTCACGCGCAGGTTTCGCCCCTCGGAACAAACATGGCTCCCTACACCGGGGACAGCTGTGGGCCTGGAGTTGCACCAGGCAGCCAGTATCTACATTTTGGAAACGGGGATCAGAGGCAGCAAGAATATCCAGAGAGCGTTTACACAAGGTTACCGACCCAAAGTAAGGAGAGGGATTTGGACCATGTGGAGGAAACTTCTAAAACATTCGACTGGATGAAAGTGAAGAGGAATCCACCTAAAACAGGTTGGTTCATCCTGAGATAGATTTGAGAATCAGAGCTAGAAGAGATTTCTTTAGAGAACCCTCTGCAGGTAATATTGACTCAGTGCGTAAACTGTGCGTAAAAACACAATTCAGCTGATTTAATGAGGCCTAAATTGTTCTAAATAATATGTATTTAGCAACTAATGTTTCGTACATTTTTTCAATTCATTATCACTTACATCTAAACGCCATTCTTCAGCTCCATGACTTCCATGTTTTCCTTCATCATCCATCCATTCATTCATCCATGTCTCTCCACAGCTGTCCTGTCGGAGTTCGGGGTTCCCGGCCAGCACAACGTGATCCGCACCAACTTCACCACCAAGCAGCTGACCGAGCTGGAGAAAGAGTTCCACTTCAACAAATACCTGACGCGGGCACGGAGGGTGGAGGTGGCCGCCAGTATGGAGCTCAACGAGACGCAGGTGAAAATCTGGTTTCAGAACCGCAGGATGAAGCAGAAGAAACGCGAGAAGCTGGGCTGCGTTTTGGTAAACGCCGCGGCACCTGTGGAGAAACTCTCCGGCCCTGACACCTCTCCAAAGGGGAAAGGGAAAGACTGTGAACCGTGATGTGACTTTTGAAAAAAAACAATATGACTGTGGGGGCCTGAGCAGTTTCTCACTTCTCTCCTTCATTCGCACCATTCCAGAAAAACTGTGAAAATGCATGTGGACTTTGTGAAGTATACAGGGTATGTCTGTGTCTGCTTATAGTGCAATTATTAATGCTGAATTGGATTCTGAGAAATGTCTTTTCATCCGTTCTTGTATTTGTAACCTTCTTATCATAAGCCCATGCTATGTTTTGTGTTGGAGCACTGAATCACTCAGTGTCATTGTTTGCACTATTTATTTACAGGGTATTTTCCAACAACTGCTGAGATGTTTTAGTTAAATAAAGTTTATAAAATGAAAAGAAGTGTTGTATTCGCTGTTTATGTAGAAAGAAAATAGTTAAACTATTACAAATGCTCATTATCACAATTAAGTCCAATCAAACTTTTAATTTTGATACAGAATTTTCTCTCTTTGACAAAGTCTTGTCCTCCTATTTTTAAAAAATATATGTAAATAATAAATTGTTCTAATTATGAATGTTTTGAATCGCATCCTAAACTTCTTTTCTATATTCCCTTCCATTAATAGTCTCACCAAAGTCCCCTTGCATAATGTGACAAGAGGAATCTTTCACAACACATGGGGTGGTTCCCAGTGACCTTTTCACCTCCAAATACCTCCAGGGGCTCTAAACATGACAACAAACTCCAGGGAGCAAGGTTTCACCCTCGATTTGTTACCCAAATTCTGCTCGGAGACAGCTGACACAGGTTGCAATGACATCCACTTGTATTTTACATAATTTAAATACTTTTCATTAAACAACCACATTTTAAAAATCAGAGTAGATAAGTTGCTCATTTAAGAGCTCACTGTGGGAGGATAAACGTTTGCCGGACCTGACCACCTACTTTCATCTGATGGTGAAGGGGCAGCAGTTTCAATATTTGCACTGGGTGTTGGGTTTGCACACACAGTTTCTGCCCCAGCAGCACTGGCCTGTTGGTGCCCTTTTTCCCTAAAGCCGAGGTTCACACAGAGTTCAGGCACAAATGAATGCAGAGTCAATCTGTCAAGACACCAGAGTGGCTCGGAGAAGTCGACTAGGGCCTCTCGTACTTTAGATGTTTGCAAGTGTTGCTAGTAAAGAGGCTCTGCACACTTAAGCTGCAAACTAAATGATATGACTATGAATAATATTGACATTTCTTACCAAATTTATATATTTTTTTGTGGCATTTCATGGTTTGAAAATGGCTCAACACGCCATCTACTACTTTAAATCAACCCCAAACTTTGCAAAGCTGAGATAGTCTCGACCGGTTGGGACGTTTCTACGTCATGAAATTTATATAAAAGAAGAATGCTAACAACCTCTAATCAGAAGAGCCCAGGGGATGTCGCTGAGCAACCCCTGCCTCATACATCCACTTAAAAGTGATGCAGTGGGTGGAGTTAAGCTCAGACCTGAGGGGGAAGTTACGCTTTAATATTTAGACTAAAGATATTACGGGTCATTTAGCCGATGTTCTGGTTTATGCAAACTAAAAACTGTTATATTGTACTTTGGAAAAAAAGATGTTTCTAGGAAATGGAAATCAGCAATTGGAAATGTATCCGCATGAGTATGCAGTTCTCCCACAACTATATTAAAAATTAATACAGTTCCACTAATAGAAGTTACAGTTGAAATACCATACGGCCCATTACTGTAAATTAGAAAAGGGCTGAGAGGTTTGTTGTCATGCATTTCTTTAAAAGCCAAAAGAAGAGTCACAAGGCCAAGGACTGGGGAGGTGACGATCGATATGGTGAATAGTGACAGATCCAACAACTAAAAAAGGGGACGGTGCAGAAAACAAGTGTGGGACTTCATTCCAGAGGTGTGATCCCTGCCATCTCTGTAGGTAATACCTCAGCGCTCCCAGCGGGCTCTCCATCTGGAGGTGTCAGAGTCGGTGCTGCAGCCAACACCACGGAGACAGATGTTCAGCCGGGGGAAGAGGAGGAGGATGTTTTTCACCTTCGGATCAGAGCAGCTCTCTTTGCCTTCTGCCAGCGTATGTAGGGCAAGGAGAGGAGAGGATGGTTAATGAACACTGAGGGAAACAAGGAAGATCATTTATGGTCACAAAAATAATCAAAAACTCTGCAGCACGAACACCTGACTGCACAAACATGAGGTCTATTAATACATACAGCAGCCAGCCTCAGATCTCTTGCACATCTTTAGCCGGCCCGCCTCCCTCTGCTCTCTGTTTGAGGTCAACCCAGTGCTGTTTGTACCCCATGCTGCTGGCAGTTGTTGCAGGCTCTTTTACAAGTCTATTGCCATGCTCACTTCCTTGGTTTTCTACCAGTTCCTCTGTCGCATGTCACTCTGCAGGGTCCCAGGGCTTCAAAGGGAAACTAGATACAGTATTCATGGGATAACGGGGGGTTGGTCATCTAAGAGATACCACAGAGGAGTCATTTTTATTGCTAGTTATCAAACACAGCTATTTAGCTTAATACCGTTTATCTATCACGTATACAGTTAGCTGACAAGACGCAGAGATAAATGGAGCATCTGTTGAAGCGTAAGAAACAGCAATATTGACAATATTCTGATATATTTATAAAACATATCAGACCTGTTCAGGGATAGAACAATAAAGTCATATTTCCATCATTGTCCCTGGTGTTTTATATATAAAGATGGCTGACCAAAGAAATACTGGAAAGTAAAAAGCAGAGCTGCAACTAACGATTATCTTTGTCGTTGATTCATTTGCAGATTATTTTCTTGATTAATTGTTTGATCAGAAAAGAGTGAAAAAGGCATATTTCAATTTCCTAAGAGTCCAAGGTGACTTCAACTAATGTCTTGTTTTATCTGACCAACAGTCAAAAATCCAAATATATTCAATTTACTATAATGTTAGACAATTAAAAGCAGCAAATTCTCCCATTTGAGAAGCTGGAAACGTGAAATATTTGGCATTTTTGCTTGGAAAAAATGTAATAATTAATCATAATAGTTGCAGATTAATTTCTTATTAATTAATAGCAGCTCTAGCAAGAAGTAAAAACTGGAAATTTTAATCATAAAAGCAAAAACATTTTTTTTTTTAAAGCAGGTATCTGAGACACAAACCCAACGGCTTCGGAACATCAATGGGTTAAAAGGTAAAACGTGACAATGCATTTAGATATCCATGCATTTTATATTATTAATTTGAATGAAAACTACACTTTTTTTTAGCAATCAAATTTCTCCAGATCTGTCACTGTTGAAGCCTTGTGGAGAGCTGCTGCCTAGTTATGAATGGAACACTCTCTTCTTCCTTTGTTATGGCACTGAGGCTCTGTTTAGCCCAGGCTGGGAGATTCTTGACAACCATCCCCCATCCGAGTTAGGCTCTATTGGATCTGGAAGCGCCAGCCGACCTGAAGCCCCAGCCTCCTGGGTCCCCCCTGCGACTGCATCCTTTCCCCACTCCATCAGCATAGTAACTGAGAGAGACAAGTGACTTGGCCAGGGTTAACGTCTTAATACTCCCTGGGATTGCCTCCAGGATCCAAATGGCTACCCCTAATAGTTTTCCTCCTCTGTGTGCCTGTCAGACCGCCATGACTATATGCTGTAAGAAAAACAAGACTAGCTGAGAGGCGGCGTAACGAAGCAGCACAATGAAATAATGAGGGGTGGTGAGGGAGAATGGAGCACCCATGAAAGGTTTGGTGTAAAGAAACAGGTCGGGGAGCGGGAACACACCGACGTCCTCCCTGCCTGGATACTTTGCATGGAGAGGCTGTACACTTGAAATTAAACTGGCTTCTTCCTCTGGAGCCCAGGAGGGGAAAACCAGAACTCAATCAGTGTCACGTCACATGGTTCAAAGCGGCCAATTCGATGCTGCCAGGAGGCTGAGAAATGCAAGGTGACAGTTCATTTTACCAGTGACAGTGTGTCGGTCTCGCTTGCTGGTTCCCCAGTCAATTCCCAGCGAGCAGTGAAGGTTGAGCGTTGCTGGAGACAGACAGCAGCTCTCCCCCCCCGCCTTCCCCTCCTCGTCCTCGCCACTCTCTCATCGACCCCGCTCTGCTTTGTATTCCAATTAACTGGACAGAGGGAGAGGCGGCAGTGTGCAGGATCACAAGCACAGGCAGACACACTCTTCTGGCGTCCTTCCAGTGATATCAATAGTGCTGCGCTTCCCTTTTCCCCTTTCCTTTCCCTTCCCTTTCCCTTCTCCTCGGCTCACGACAAGGGCCAGTTGCTCCAATGGGATAATTCATGGATTCTTCTTTAACAACTGCCTCTAGGGACAATGTCTTGGTAATGAAAAATAGGTCCCTCTCATACATTCATATATCACATGTAATAGAGGTATGTAATCACTCAGTGGAGTCAACGCACTGCGAGCTGTAACTGCTATCCTTAACAGACACCTCAAATAATGCTGAATTAATATTTTGAAATGGCTCATATATCCTAACACAATACAATTTGAATGATTTTCTATTCAATGCTCTCAGGGCTAACATTGATTTGAGTACGAGCTGAGGTAACCCCTCCGAGTCAGTCAATACGTGGCTGACTGAAGGTTGTAGATTTAGCTCAACACATTTGCTCTTCTGTCTTTTGTGTCCTCAATCTATCATCACTTTTTTTCCTCCACCGCCACCAAAAGCCCCCCTACACTGACATATGTTTGAGCAATGGGTGGGTTGGGAATACAATGATTCTGAGGAAATCCGAAAAGTAAACTACCTCTTTTTATCTCCTCGAGCAACACAAACATTTACAACAGACCCTTAAGAATCAAGCCAAACACCTTTTTCTTTATCAAGGGTTTGAATGTGCTGTGACATGTTTATATTAGGTCCACATTCGAGCACCAACTTGAGATAAAGAGAGCTCCAGGGATGTATTTTTATAGGCCAACGAGGAAGTTAGCAGAAAATAAGCTCCGTGGCAAACAAACGTTTATGACACACGTTTTTTTCAGCAAGATAATCTCCCCAAATGTTAGAAAGTGATTCATGTCTGCCTTTAACCTGATGAGCTCTGAGAGGAGCCACGGGCTCACCTGTGCTGTTCAGAGTCAACTAGGCCCAGGTGAGCCCAATCAGGACTCCTATAACTAGGAGGGGAGGAGAAGAACATTTCTGTTTGCCCTGTATGCTACCAGCCAGTCCTGATCCCCTGCCTTCAAGTGTGTCTTCTATAGTGAGTTGCCCATATTTAACTGATATATTGTTTGATTAGACATTATCTGGATTTCAGTTAATTATGATTGTATTGAGTAAATGCATTTGCAATGCAGTTTATGTCATGCACCTTCCTTTGTTTATATATTAATGCAGAAAAACCACTTGATGAGGTTAAAGGGGAAACCTATCTGAAATAAAATCTTATTTGGTGGAATTTCCTGGCTCTCTCTCCCTGATTCTGGTTGCCTCACATCCATTGTCTAAATGTCCAGAGTCTCCAGCCCTCGCCATTTTGGTCACCGTAACAACAAATGAACCACTGTTATGATTTTTGAACTTTTTGGGTCTGGGTCTCATTCACATGAACGGAGGAAGGGAAATAACTCTGGATTCAGCTATTGGTGCGTTTTCCAACTTTTAGGACCTAATGATTTAAATGAGGACTATTCATACTGGGAAGTTGATTAACCTCGAAATAAATTATCCGCTGAATTACAGACGTCTCTTTCCCAATGTAAGTCTATGGGAAAAAGTATTTTTGGGCCCAATGGCATCACGTGACGGACACGGAAGTTGCAGTACCCCCGTTTGGCCTCTTTCAATAGGCCTTGGTTTAGGACTCACTCCTGTAGCACTCTATTTGCTACTGGGAAAGGTGACACCTATTCTTACAGAGTGATTTATCTGCAACTTGAGTCTTCGAACCATTTTGTACAAGAATTCCTTACTCAAAAACTTGCCCCTCAATCACATCACTTCCTTTTCTGAAATACAGATAAAAACAAACAGAGCCAGAAAGACGGGCTTCACTATTTGTCCCTTGAGTTTTTGCCTATCTTGAGAATGCAATGTGGTGTGTGTGTTTGCAGGACAGGATGCACACACTCAACCACACACACACACACACACACACACACACACACACCCTTCATGCCCTGAGGATCCTCCTGACTCTCTGTCCTGGCTCTATCAGATCAGAGAGACCCGCTGTCCCTCCCCACACCGCAATGCAAATGAAAAGGAATGCGCTGATAAAAGGCCAGATCCTAAAGATGAGAGGGCAGAAGGAGGACAGAGGCACGAATGCTAAAGGGGGGGAAGAGCCTCTTGGGGAGATGAGAGGTGGCGGAGGAGTCAGTGTTGGTAGTAGCGGGAGATCATAGCCTTGCTCCCCCTCAGCTGCGTTTGATACAGGGCTTTTGTCGCTCTTTCAGCGGTGCATTGTTGGGTGGTGTAATCCCCGTCGGATTACAAAGGGCTTCCCTTTTCATATGGGGCTGACCCAGCAGGCAGGTGGCTGGGGCTCTGTGGAGCTGTCGAGGGGAGGGAACCTCTTTTCCAGGGGAGGGGACCCCAGTTCCTCTTACCTTCACAGGGGCTTTTTGCTGGGAGGCCAGTCAGGCGCAGGTCAACGTGGGGACAATTATGACATGGGATTCAACTCGCTCTGACCCCGTGGCTTCCTGTAGAGACGTGACAGAGAAGGAGACCATCATTAAATATCAAGCATTCAACATGAAATACCAAAAAATACAGAAAATTATTAAACTATGCATGAAAGAATGCATTTTGCTTTATGCAAAATATTTTAATTTAAGTAAAAATGCAACAGCATGTTTATTTTTACTTTAATTCAAGATTTTTAGATTATTGCAGCACCTTGAAAACATTTCAAGTTTCTTATTTTTTGTCTTTGGACTGGAACAAAATTTATTTAAAAAAAATCGACCCAATATGCAAATTATCCATGCATACAGCCATGTATTTTTTTTTTTAGATGTGCTTCAAAATGTTCCGTTTCTGTTAAAATACTCAGGCCTGTTAGTCTGTGAAATGGCAATTAATGTTGTGTTTATGTGTGTGATGTTGCTTAGGATATGAAATAATTATCTTGTGAGCTTGAATACACATTAGTTCAACCTAGCCTTGACTGATATCCGGTGTATTCTGTCAATGTGAGCAGTGTCTGATTGAGCTTTGGTTCCTTGATGGCTTTCCTTGTAGTGTTTCAGTAATACAGGATCAATAAGGCGATAGTCAGGCCCACCACTATTTCTATTAGTATTACTACCACCACCAATACCTCCTCTGCACTAATGTCAACCGTGTATATAAAAGCCCAGTCCATCCCATTGCTGTTCACCCTCTACTGGTAATATAAACCATTCATCCATGCCCTGTCACATATAGTGAGGGACCAATTTAGTGATGCTGCATTCACATGTTGTCAGAAATAGCCTAATTAGTTTTCAAGCTTAAACCAAAGACCCATTAAAGTGGTAATTACTGTGATTTAAACAGTGAAAGTGAGAATTTCTGATACCCAATTTGACAAAATGTGCTTTTTAGCTATTCATTTATCTGATTTAGTAATTGAGCCTTAGCTGGTATATCTTTTATTGTCGTATGGCTTTGCTAAAACATAAGTTTAATCCCTATGCATGTTCTTATCTTTAAGCAGAAGGCAGCTGTATGGGTGGATTTCTATTACAGGTCCCTATTATGTTATTTTCAGCGAAACATCACTTGAATGTGAATGCACCACAACTTTGATTTACAATTTCACTGCGTCTAAAGTGGTACAGGAAGGCAATATCTGCACAATATGTACAGTCTATGATTGTACATTAAATTATAAACATAATAAAAAAAAAAAATGTACACCTTTGTTGTCAAAATCGTGGAAAAACGTAGCTAGTGTACAATAAATTAAATACAAAAAACAAGAATCTGTAAAAAAAAAATCGAACTACTCTGATTTACGATTTTACAACTTCATTAGCCGAAAGGGAGGATGTGAGTACCTGAATGCAGCACTGAAGGGACAAAATGTATTTAGCTAGCTAGTTCACATTCAAGTGAATCCACTTTAAAAAAAAAAAAAAATTCCTCCTTTATTGTAACGTTAGTAAATATGAACTTACTCTGAAATAATGTTGTTAAAGGAGGAACGTCGCCTGATTTCCGAGGCCCAAGCTGGCTCATTAACGTCTCCAACTACGTCATAATGGTCGTAGATGCTAGTTAGCTGATAGCTCATGATAAACGTCATGATAACCGTTAGTGACCAGTTGAAAAGCCGTTAGCTACACGTTTGTTGGCCTAACGTCGATGTTAAACCGTTTACACCGCGTCTCAGTCGTCTGAACGGTGAACCGGCAGGTAGGAACTTACAGGAAACCCACATAGTGAGCTTAAAATAAGAGAAAATGGCGCTAACGTTACCGTTCACGGGCTAACGGTCATAGCTAATTAGCATGTTAGCAGCGACGTGACGGCTCCACTCTTTCCACTAGTTAGCTAACGTTAGCTAGTTAAAGTGGCAGTAGGCAACAATATTTTGGCATAATTTGGCAAAAATCCCATAATAACCTTTCAGCATATTGTGATTCAAGTGTTCTGAGAGAAAACTAGACTTCTGCTCCTCCTCATGTCTCTGTTTTCAGGCTTTAGAAAAATCTAGCCCGTGACGGCAGATTTAGACCAATCACAGGTCATTTCAGAGAGAGAGAGCGTTCCTATTGGCTGTGCTCCGGTCATGTGACCAGAACTTGGCTTCCTTCAACAGATTTTATAATGGCGGCCCTGTCACAAACTTTCTCATTTTACAGCTAAACAGTAACTACAAGATGATTCTGAGACAATTTGAGGAGAGAAATAGTCATTACAGTAACAGAATATTGATTCATATCTGATCAGCGCTGCCTAGCTTGACCGTTTGGTCGGAGTTCGCGAGTGATTGACAGCCGGCTCTCATAGACTGCAGCTGGACAGCGGACCTTGTTTTCCTCCGGTAAGTGAAATCCTTCAGATGCCGTTAGGAGCACCGGAGGACACAGTAGGACACAGAGGGACAGGATTCTATTCAGGTTACCTGTTTCATGTACTACTGTCACGATATAGCGGCCGTTTTCTAAAAATAACTTTTTAAAATCATATTTGCGCCAATATCGCGCACTGCAGCAATAACGACAGACATATTATAATAACTTGAATAAACGTTAGCCACATTAGCTGTTGATTGTAATAGCTAGCTAGCAGTGAGTTAACCAATATGAGGGAAATGGTAAGGGCTTGTAAAATATTACTTTTTATAATATTTAGAATATAAGTACCTCAAATGTATACTTAAGTATAGTACTTGAGTAAATGTACTTAGTTTCTTTCCACCCCTGGTAGTTTCTGTGCTGCTGGGTGCAGTGTTTGATTTCAGAGTGATATTTAGATATTATTTCAACGGTTTATGAGATTGAAATGGCTTTTTTTTCAATTGAAGAAACACCTGGGGGCGTCCTATTTTGCTGACAAGTATTTTTTTTCAATATAATGTGGTACTATATTGATCCCCGTGGGGCAATTGTTTGTTCGGTTTTCCCACCACTTTGCAGGGAGGTCAGGCTGCAAAAGATCAGCAACATATCTGGAGTTGGCTGGCAGGGATTCACTGTCTTGCTCAAGGACACTTCAACAGTCCAGATGCTCGCCAACCTGGACATGTTGGCATTGCCATACCAATGCCTTACATTTGTATTTGATCCACAGAAAAGCGTTTTGTTTTTATTTTGTGTATACGGCTGCAGGAAGAGTGATCCGATTCGCTGCAGAAACTGTCAACTTAAAAAAAAAAAAGAGGATTTGCTTGTGAGACTGAAAGTAGTGGCGTCACGTTGAGAGCGAATTTGTACTCGAAGCTTTCCCAGCAGTCGTATGATGATGACCCTCAGTCATGCTGACTCATGCTAGGTGAATTATGAGTTAACTATGGGGTAAAGAACCACTTTATTACTTTTACCAGGCCATTTGGTTGAAGATCTGAAGATTTGAAGGTATGACAAAGGGGATTTTTGCATTATTTAAAGCACCTCTAAATATAACTGGACATGGAATAATGTTGTCACAGGGATATATTAGTTGGCAAAAATAGAGGCAGAGATGCATGTTATTTCAGCAGCAGACACTAGTAATATTCAAAGTTACCATAATCATGTTTTTTGAGTGTTTCAAGTTGCTCATTTTGTGTTTCACCACAAACACCTGCACATACATAAAACGTTTGTTCACATCTTTATTATAGGTAGTTTTGCGAGTTTCCGATGCTGCTAAAGGTATCCAATGTACAGGATCACAGCCCCCACTCAGGCTTTGTTTTCAACAGCGTTATTGTAGGTCAGACGGAGGGGTTTTCTCTGTCAGTCAAATCTTGTCATCAGCCTCGACTGAGAAACTAGAGTGCAGAGGAAGTTGTCGTCCGTGCACCTGCTCCACCCCATTTTGTGCAAATTTAGATGCATGCACGGAAGTTAGGTTTCAGAACAAGAGGACACAGGTGGTTAGAATCTAGGCTGTGCCAGGCTCTTGTGTCTGCCATGGAGCTGTAACAGTAGGACAAAGGCTGGGTGCACATAGGCTGCCTTGTGGAGTAAAAATCAAAGTGTGAAGGGGTGGAAAAAGTCTGAAAAGTAAGCGAACCAAAGTGTGTGGAGTTGGACAGGTGAAAGCCAGGGATGGGAGCAATCCCGTTGGACATTAGGCGGCTTCTGGATGGTAATGTCTTTAAATTTTACTGTTAATAATGCTTTTTTAAAACACTATCTTTCAATCCTGTGATTAAATAAGAGTGTAACTGTAAGCAGGCATGCTTATCACATCAACATGACATTTAAAATGTACAAATGATATGATTCTACTGGTTGTGAACACACTTACAAAGCGGCCTAAACCTAAAAAACAGCGTGTCGCATCTTCCTGTTTATTCTTTATTTTATTGCTCGGAAAGTTATCGCAGCTGCTGTTACTTCTATTTTTACAAATGAAAAACTAGAAAATAAAAAACATATTTCACGCAGTGACAGACTGAACTGTACAGTATTTTACTACATTTGCATGTACTGCCAGCCAGACCAGCAAACAGGGCCTTTGGAAGAACATTTGCATATGTCAGTCCGTTTGTGTAACATGGGAGAACATAAAGACATTTAATCAGATAATGATGTAGGTCGACCTGTTTTACAAACATGGGTCTTACTTTACTGAGTAATATTACTATCACTTACTGTATATTACTATGATATGAAGTTTGCAGTTCAATACCACGGTGAAAGAAAATATTCATCATACTTCCTTTCGAAAGACATAAGAAAGTGTAATGTCTTACCACTATGTCTTTGGATTTCATTTTTACATGTAAGCCACACAAAGAGTTTAATGTTTTTAGGCCCTGAAGAAGCAATGTAGTAGTAAAAGTAATAACAGCTTAAATATTTCATTCGCCAGTCATCATTATAGGATCAACCAATGAATTTAAAAAAAGGCTGGAATACTCTATTTTCATTAATTTGCATCAGTGAGACTTTACCAATGTGTTTCTGAGTCTCCATTTGAATGATATGTAGAGTACAGGCAGTGGACTCCAAAACATAAAGCCATACTCTTTGTAAAGGAGAAGCACTGACCGAGATGGGTTAAACATGTAGATTAGATTATCAAATATACAGTATTTATGTAGAGACAAGTTGTGTTGAAAGCTGCAAGGTTGTTGTGTTGGATTTGCATTATATTGTACAACTGTTCAGTGTCCATCTGCTGTATGAGTATAACGTGACTTGAGAACGTGAGAAACTTTTCTGACTTATTTTGAATTTTATACTCCAAGGTCATGATATTTCATGACCATCAGACTTCAGGAGGACAGATTGAAGTGTGATCTGCAACTCCTAATAGAGTGCTGCAGGGATGATATATTTTTGTAGGCCAACCTGGAAGTTAGAATCGCCCTGGTTCCCTCGACAAAAAGCCGATGGGATTTTTATATTGGGTTTCGGATTATTGCAGGTAATTAGCTCTGTGGCAAACAAACGTTTATGATACTTACACGTTTTGTTCTGTAAGATAATCTCCACAAATGAACACCACTTTTAGCGTGAGTATAAACAGCGAGGTTGTAAAGAAGGACGAGTCGGCGTGATTACGTTTAGTAGTTTCATTTAGTCTCTTGTTAGAAGCCGCCTTTTTTAAGACATATAAAAGCTTCAAAATTCATGAGTGGGATATTTACTGACGTATTTTATATCGTAGAACAATACTAAACTAAACTAAAACCCCATTCAACAAACCCATTGACTTCCAGACGAGGGAACCAGAAATGCTAAAATGCTAACTCATTTCCAGGTTTAGGACTCATTCCTGCACCACTCTATTATGGGATTTTGTCTTAGTAAATAATTTTAGCAAATGCTGAGGGTTTTATCTCTCACAAACATTATCAACTTGATCATATAAAGTGTTATTCAGTGTTTGAATGCTTCAAAATTTTGTCCTTGGAAAAACATGTCATGAATTCCGTGCTTACAGTGTTTTCTGTTCTCTAGACTGTGAGCTGTTTGTATCAGAGATCCTTCAAGACGAGGACCTCAGTGAAAATGCCCAAGAGACACGGAAAGTCTTACTGAATAACTTCAGGGTCGTCCATGTAAGGTAGGACTCCACTTCCAGAAGCAGCATTAAATCAGTGTTTAGCAAAGCTTTACTAGTCAAGTATCACAATGTAATTTCATCCCACCATTATCTAACTTTTGCTGTTAATACCACACGAGAACCTTAATTGTTGCTGTAATTGCTTTAAACACAGTTGGCAAAATTACATTTGAAGGAACTCATTTAGTTTAATGGTGTCACCTTCAAGACTTCATGCTTGCTCTTATTTATTGTTTTTAAAGGTCTCATAGAATAATCTGTTTTGATCTGGATGATTTAATCTTAAAGCGATTTAATTTCCAAGCATGATGAACAGTCCATGAACCCCAAGAAACTCTTGTAAGAAGTGCGATAGTTTACTCCGGAAACGGCTCCACTGGTGTTGCCTGCACTGCACGATAAGAGGCGCATTCTCTGGTACAGAAAACTTGTGGTTTTGTGGTCTTCTGTGCAGGAAACAATTGCTGAATTTTTTTGAAGCAACACTGGAGCTGAGTTGTCTGAAAAATGAAAGCACAGAAAGTTTTGCAATGCAGTGCAAAAGATTTTGATATATGCTTATTCTGATTTTACAGAAACCCTCAAGAATTCCCCTTCCCTCCATGTAAGTAAAATTACCCCGAATCTCTATCATCAAAGTATCACATACTGCTGTATCTACACTGAGTTGTTTCAGCTGTGAGTGTATATCTATATGTGTGTGTGTGTGATTACACACTCTGGTAGAATAAAGTGCACAAATTAGGGATGCACCGATCCAACTTTTTCAGTCCCAATCCCGATAGCGATACCTGGGTTTTGGGTATTGTCCTATACCGTTGTGTAAGGCAACAACAGGCTTGACTTAAACATTGTTTTTCTAACAAAATGTAATAAATAAATACACCAGCAACTTGGTAAAAAAATCTTAAAAATTAACAGTAATTCCAATTCCAATGTACACCTTTTATTGCAGCAACAAATTGGTCAAAACTTAAACAGGAATTAAAATTCCAGTTTATAATGTATATAGTATATAAACATAGAATTGAATTGAATAGATCGTCCCCATTGAGTCAGTATCGACCCGATATCCGATCCGGTTTCGGTATCGGTGCATCCCTAGCACAAATCAGTGACAGGTTTATCAGTACTACTGAAAGTTAAGTCCTTAAAGTATTTTCTTACGCAACCCACTCGCTCACATTTGCTCTATTTCTCTCTATTTCACACATTTTCACAAACACATACACACCCAGCGGACTTTAGGGACGACGACGGTTCTGATGACAACCGTAGTTCCAGTCTGGGTCGCTCTGCCCCATCGGACGACGCCTCTGTAGCCTCTGACTACCAGGATGATGGAACCCCTGAGTGTGAGTTAACAATAGTCCTGACTCTGATTCCCTGTGTGTGTGTGAGGCTATTTGCGCAGTGCAGAGATCTGAGCTCTAAAAGGCCTAATTCTAAATGTGGGTGTCTATGTGCGGCAAAGCAGCACTGATGGCTTTTTCCTCAAATGAAAAAAAGGCAAGAATTTTTAATTTGCGCAGCAGACATTAGCCCAGATTATATATATATATCATACCATCTACTTTAACCAAGGACAATGAAGGGAAATTTTACCCTAAAAACAGATGTCTATATTATCTGTGTGAACATGCCGAAAGGCCACAGTGTGCGAGGAATTCTACACCAACAAAGGAAATTAGGAGGAGACACAGGAGACAATGCGGTATTCCTCTGAGAAAACTAAACAGTTTTAACAAACAACCCTCGCCTTCCTCGCTGGCACACCTACACCTCGCCACAGGAAGCGCAGTCAAACCCTGTATATTGTTGCTCGCTTTCTTAATTTGAAAAAACAGACCACATCTGCGAGCCCCCCCCCCCCTCCCTCCCTCGCTGGCCTCCTACCTCTGCCTGGCTCCGGTGACTCCTCCTCCTGGCTAGTGTGCAGGTAGGCTGTCCTGGTGCTGGAGAAAAAGGAGTCTCACAAAGGCCTGATTGGGGACCTAGAGCTCCCTCCAGTGGCGGATCCTCAGCTCCTGATCTGTCCCCTTGAGCTGTATGTGTGGACTGTGGGAGGCATGGAGGCAGCCCACACAGAGAGGAGGCTTTGTAGCTGCAGGCTAATGCAGTGATTGATTGACCCCGAGCCCCTCTATTCTTTCACAACCGGGTTTGAAATACAACACTGTACCTGAGGGGCCATGTGTGTTCCATCCCTCTCTCCCTTTATCAATCTTTCTCTCTATCTTCCCTTCTTGGACTCGCCCTCCCTCCCGTTCAGAGTTTTTGTATTTCTGACTCTATGTGCCAGCTAATAGCCCTTGACGTGACATGCCGCAGGTGGGCATTATTGACTCGGCTGCCTCAGGTGCCCATCTATACCCTTTGCTTTCTTTTTTCAGCTCCTTTCCTGAGGTAAAGCTGGAATCATGTGGAATTTCCCCAATAAGAAAAAAGTCAGCGTTTGCAGTCGTTTTGTGATAGTTAATGCCAGCTGGATGTAGTCAAAAACGATCTCCTTATTTGGAAATGTCTTAATGAACTCTTCTGCCCACAGAAGAGTAACCGTCGCCTTTCTCAACTTTGGAAAAATAGAGTAAACATATCACGGCAGATGGTGGGAAGATAGACCACAAGACAATGATAATTCATTTTTTTGAATTGTTCATTTCAGAATAAACAAGGCGAGATTTCCTTGGGGAAACAAACAAAATCAAACAATAAAATGCTCTAAAAAATTCCCTTAAGGCCATAACGATAATACGCACAACCACAAACTACGCCGTCTGTTACTGTGGATGTTGTTAAAGCGCGAACATTGTGTCGCGCCATTGTTGGCGTTAAATGTGAGAAATAGCCAATTATGCAGCACTACCAGAATCTTCCTTTTTCTTTCATTTGCATTTTTGCTTTGAATATCGAATGCCCCCCTCGACACTAAACAACTACACTTTAAAAAAACACACATTTTATTGTTGGATCAATAATCATAACATTTGATTCTGTAAGACAAATTTACATCTCACAGCTTGTGAGGCAGCTTTATTGCTGCAACCATGTTAGCGTAGTGAATGGCCTGTGTCCTCACTAAAAGGGCATGTGGAGTTCATAGTTCATTCTCTGTTCACTGCCGGTTGAAAGAAATGGCTCACACTTTTCTGCTGGGCGGTCTGCTTCAATGGAAGAGGGAGTGTTTGTGGAAAATAATGGCTTGACCACTTAATGAAATCAGTGGCATTTTTTTTGAAAGAACAATCATCCATGGTGACGATTTGAATTGTCTTTTATTCCTTTTAATGCAAAAATGAAAGGTAATTTTGTGATTTAGAGAAAAGCATTTGGCTTTAAGGAGAAGGTAGAAAATCAAGTTGAGTTTAATTGTATCATTTTATTTGAGGCTACTGTACACAATAGAGACTTTGTGACTCGGAGAATGTATTATCCGTGGTAATCGACTGCCTGCCTTCGCTGCTCTCTGTTCCCTAACCAGAGAGTGAGTGAGTGTGAAGTCGATGGCTGCTTTTACACGCAGGAGGAGCCTGTGCCGTTTGATTAGATGCGGTGGCCTGTTGTCTTCAGCGGACTGGGTGACACCAGATTTGTAATGGCTGACAGGAACAGATGGAGCCTCCATTGTTAGCCCGGGTGTCTGCATGGTAATGTGAACTGAGTTTCACCCGCCGACCGCACCGGTGACCTGACCGCGCCTGCATCCTCACCCCAGCCTCGTCTGCCCCTCTCTCTCTTTCTCTGTGCTATTTGGGGCTCACACACATTTTCAGGATTTTTTTTTTTTATCATCACACACTCTCTGCCATTCCAATACATTTTGCATACATAAACAAATATGTGCACAAAATGTTTCCCTCTGGCGTGAATCTCTTTTACAAACATAGACCCCAGGAGACAGACTGAGATGTGGGGCTTGTAGCCCCATCATGCTGTTTGCAGGTCAAGTTTATGAAGTTGAAATGGCCTGTTTGTTTTTCTGTGATTGGGGGAGCACCGCTGGGCGCTCGGGGATGTTTGCTTGGAAGCTGCAGCGATGACAGAGCACCGCAGGAAGAGCTTTGTTTCAGGATGCGTGCAGAAAAGATGACGCTTTCGACACGTCTCCGTCTTCTTCTTTGTGATCGTAATGATTCTATTATGATGCACCATATAGTCTGTGTTTTGCTCAGGTGTGGAGGTAGAATTTATTAAAACTTGGATGCCATGTGCATGTTATTTTCTGCCATACTCATCAAGTCACTTTATCTGTTTGTCTATTTACCCTATATAATCTGGCATATGTTATCTAATCCTTTTAGATAGATAAGTAATGTCTTGCAGATCATTTAATTTGACATATAGGCAAGTAGGGCTGCAACTAACGATTATTTTCATTGTCGAGCAATCTGTCGATTATTTTCTCGATAAAAATGTGGATCAGTGTTTCCCAAAGCCCAAGACGACGTCGTCAAATGTCTTGTTTTGTCCAAAACTCAAAGATATTAAGTCTACTGTCATAGAGGAGTAAAGAAACCAGAAAAAATTCACATTTAAGAAGCTGGAATCAGAGAATCTTTTTCTTCAAAAATGACTCAAACCGATTAGTTGATTATCGAAATAGTTTCCGATAAATTTAATAGTTGACAACTAATCGATTAATCGTTGCAGCTCTAACTGCACGTAACGATTATTTTTTATTATTTTCTTGATTAATCAATTAATCATTTGGTCTATAAAATGTCCGAAAAATATCTCCTGAAGGCCAAAGTAATTTCTCACATTGCTTGTTTTCAGCTTACTGTCACATTAGACAAAGAAAAGCAGCATATTCTTACATTTGAGAACTAGGGAGTTGCCATTTTTGTTTGAAAAATGACTTAATCAATTATCAGAATAGTTGCAGATTAATTTCTGCCCATTAATCAGTTAATAGCGGTAGCACTAAAGGCAGGTGTGTTCTGTTGTGTTGGCCTATTTAAAGAATGCAGGAATGTGACTCCTGTCTGTGATTACTGTGCCGACCCAATTTCCTAAACCAATTACTTGCAATAGAATGCAGTTGGATAACCAATTTGAATTTATGTCTCGCTTTTGCATATTTCTCATTTGAATATGAGGAGCCAATGCACAGTAACAACATTATTACACTGTGCTGGTAAATAGAATATTAAATCTAATTTTTGTCACTTTGGCTGAAGCTTGAAAAAGCTATATAAAGTGAAGTGCTTTTGAGGGTGCATGCCCGGGTCTCTTGGCTGGTGAAATGGGAAAAAACGTTGCCAGCTGACAGATTGATGCTCCATTAGAGGGTTAATCAGCAATGTTTTAAGTGCCAACTGGCCCCTTGTCTGTGTTTGAAGGCAAATTAAGTCATGGAGAAATAGCAAGTTTCTGTGTGCTTCACATAGGAAGAAATTACATTAAATAAAAGGACAAAAATGTGAATAAACTTAGCATTTATCCCAATTTTTTTCTCAATTGTATGCCGCACCTGGACAGTATTTTAGGTCTGCATAGATGACCTCTTTGCAGGTTTGTTGGCCTGTGGTCATGCTGTCTGCCCACGTACTGAACTCTTGACCTTTGGCCTCTTGCTTGACCAACCTGTGACCTGTCTGCACTCAGTCCAGAGTTGTGTGAATGATTGGCCTTCCCTTCACAGGACGTCCATCAGTCATGAAGTTTCTTTGGAGTTTCTCTGATAGCCATCTACTGTATCTATCTGTCAGGAGATCTGCCTGAAGTGGAGATAAATTTTTCACTGCATTCATCGGTGTATGGATTTCGTGGCATTTGGATAGCGGCAGCTCGTTTGCAAGGAAGCGAGGAATATGTTAATGACCCCCAGTCTTCCTCACTCTCCTTTCCTTTCCTCTCTCAGTTGAAGCCTGTGTGCTTTTGTAGAAACACACACACATACACATTACGAGGCAGGAGCAGGCTCTGTGCATCGCTGCGACTGCTTGCCACCAGGGTTCAAAAGTTCACGCTATTCCCCTAGGGCTACTGTGCTGCTGCAGATGCTGATAGTCTTTTCTTTCTCTCTCTTTCCCCGCTGCCTTTCTCTCCCTCTCTCCCTCGCTGTTTACACTATTAATCTTGTACACTCTCTCTCACACACTCACTCACACTGCCTGGCAAGAAGAGAGCGGCTTGAAGGGGGGATTTGGACGTATTTAACCGAAGGGCATCCATCACTCTCATCTCCGGCTTCACCCCCACCAAAAGCCACACCGTGTAGTTTTTGCATCCTCCCGGTTTGCAAGCCCTCTGATGCAGCTCTCCCCTCATTTGCTTTGTTTTATTGTTGCATTGCTTATAATTACATCCCTCCGTTGCCTCTGGTGTAGCGCCGTGTTGAAACCCAGGGAAAACAGGAGAAGGTAAATGTGCAGCAGTCCATCTGTAAAGAGGCACATAGGCAGAATGCAAAGTGGGAAGCTGGGGCAGGGTGGCTCCTAATCTCCCCCAGAGCTGTCAATGTCACAGACAAATAGCAAAACTATCAGATGCGGCGGGTTCACCCAGAGGTTAGCGTTCCCAGGTACCTCCTGCATTCACTCCCTCTCTTTCTCCCCTTGCCTTGCAAATGAGAATTTGATTTTGCCCTCCACTGGAATCCATTTCTGGAGATGAATGAAGTTTCAATGCCAAGCCCAGGTGGCCCCGCTGATTTCTTAGGGAAATAAATGGAGATGGGAGAGATGTGTTGGCCTGTACACAGACAGTGACACGACGGCTCCCAATGCCTCTGGGATCCCTCTGTTTAATTGTTGCTGTAATGTAGCACTTTAAGGTCATTAACATGCCCTTGTGGAGTTATTCGGGGATGTTGAGGATGCATCCCTCTTTACGCCGGGATCTCCGCTCGGCTGGAAGAAGTCAGCTTTGTGTGTGTGTGCCAAGTGGGACAGGGCTGCCGAGGGCTTGTTCCTTATCTACAATGGACATTTTTTTACCATTGATTTGTAGTGGCCTACGCTGTAAGTCAGCTTATCTCAAAGAAATGGAATCAGAAGCGATTGGGAAAACGTTTGATTGTACTGTTCACACCGTTTGGCAGTACAAAAACTGTAATTAGTTGTATTTTAACAAAACAATTATGCATTTAGATACTAATCTTCAAAATGTGATTACAGTTAAAGTGACAATATTTAAAAAAAAAAAATGCTAGGCTTAAATAAACATGGTTGTATTATTGATTTTTAAATTTAGTAGGTCTATTTTGCTAAATTTAGTATATTCAGTGATTGTAATTTTGGGTGCGTGTGTAAAACAGTAAAAAAGAAGAAGTGTGCAAACATAATAAAAGAAGTAAGTATTGAGAAAGGTTTTATTGTTTATATTGCGTTATATTTTTCTCTGCATTTGTATTTTGTCATAAAATCCGTTTTAAATGACTTATGCTGCAGTTACTGTCATCGAGGTTGTTAACCGTTTTCCTCTGAATGAAGCACTGCAACAAGGATATGTTTTTATTTTATTCCTGGTTTATTTACTTATTTATTGTTTTTTAAACCAATAAGAAAAGATAAGAAACTTTGTAAATTGAAGTTTGTAAATTATAAAAAATTATGAATATTGGAAACTTTTTTCACAAGTATCTATATTATCTTACTTGCCTGTTAATGTCAACCGATTATATAAAATAATATAATGTATATAAAATTTAAGTAAGTTACATACTGCCAAAATACTTATATGAATTATGTTATTGCAGCTATTTAGAAAAAATCCAATTTTCATGTTGCAAAATAATAAAGCAAAGCAAAAACAGAATTGCAATATATACAAAATACAAAAAGGCCAGATAAAGTATTTTTTCCGCCATTAATCAATTTGTATATGAAAGACTGAATGGAAACCTGCTAAAAATATAGTCAATATATCACAGTATGGAGTGAAATTTAGAATTAATTAGAATTAACAGAATTTAAATAATAAAAAAAAAGACAGTAAAATATATGGTGCCATTTACTGGGAAAAACTTGCCCAAATAAATACTCATCTTTTTAGGATTTATTAATGGGAAATGTTGTTTTTATTATGTTATTTATAGTTATTTATATGAATCCCAATAAGTAAAAGAAAAACATAATTTGGTTCACTGAAAATAATTTAAATTAATATTCTTATTTTAAACGAAACCACCTTCTTTAGACTCCGATTTTGAGCGTTTGGCGTTATTTTCCATGACAGAATAATTTTTCTGTAACACCTGTTGCCCATTGGACGGTGATTTATGAAAGGAGTCAAAGAATGATGGCGTCATATAATTGTTTATTGGCATAATATGTAACAGCAGTGACTATAAAATAAGACCAATTATATATAAAGGTAATAAGCATGAGATATTGCTGAGAAAGCACAGTGCAATAACACGGTCCTCACGAACATACTTACTTACCATTATTGCTAAAATTATATTTAAAGCATTTTAGTGGAAATAACAGGAGCATTTTAAAGTTGCAATAACTGTACATTCAGAGAGCGAGTGTGTCGATTTTCTCCGAGTGTTTTTCCCTCCAGGCTCTGTCGTTGATTGTGTTATATCCCGTTTTTATCACAGATATGCAGGCTCTCCTGTGGGCCTGAACTCCTCCATTGTTGGTATTTATATTCTTACTACTGTTTCTTTCTCTTTTTTTTTGTCTCTGTCAGTGAAGCAGCTGAAAACCATCCCCAGCGATTAGAGGATCATTGTATCTGCAGTTAAGCATTTGAATAGTGGTAGTAAATCTAGAAAAGGGAAATTCAGGGTCGCTGTATACGCTGCTTATGGCTGCCCAGGGGGAAGCCGATGTCACATAGTAAATTTAGCCCCTTAGTGTCTTTACAGTGGCCGGCCTGCGATGTTTGAATGTAGGAATAGAGCCAAACGGAGCCTAGAATGACTTGACATCTAATCCCGCGTAGAGGCACACAACTTTATTTATTTTTTCTTCCAAATTGCATCAAGCGTAACAGACTAAGTCAGACAATAAAAGAGAGAAACACCAACACATCTCTGCACTGCATTAAAGTTGCAATATTTCCAGAATCCAAATCTGCGATATTAAATATTTACCTGATCATTTGTGCGTATATTAAAGTTTTTATTCAGTCGTAAAGCTTTTATCTCATCTGTTGTTTAACCTGATTGACATCCTTGATCCAAAAAAAAGGAAAAAAATCCTTAATCACTCCTGCATAAATTCCCGGTGCCATTAAACATTATTAGACGAGGATACAGGCATCATGCAGCCTGATATAATGCACTGCATGTTTTCTTTGGTTCAAACACATGCATTAGGAGGTTCTAAACACGGTTTATGTATCGATGACTGAAGTCCTAATCAAATCACGGGGAGGAGAGGAGGGCAGGGAAGACATTCTGCCCTTAACCTCAGTGCCTCTCAGTCTCTCTCCTCCCTTCTGTTGGCCGCCTCGCTGGAGGGACGCGCCGCAAAGGCCTCCTTCTTTAATGAGGAAAAATGTATCAATTTAGCTTTGGCCTGCGCGCAGATTGAGCGCCGGGTGGGTGAAGGTGCACTGAGTGAATCCTTTTTCCTAATCAAGGACAGTATCGAAGAGGATTGCGGTCTCTCTCGCTCCGTCTGTAGAGTCAGCAGCATTCCTCCCCGCAGCCCCCTCAGGGCCGGGGAGCCTCTCGCTGCCTTCTGTTTCACCTCATCAGCAGAGTTCACGTGGGGGTCAGGTCCTGCCCCCTGATGCTGCATTCAATGCAATACCTCTCTGTGAGAGCCCCCCGCGCTCAACGACTAAGCACAGGAGAAAGAAAACATACGATATCTCGCTGATTTTGATTCCTACCTGTGCTGTGAGGGGGGTCACCTCTTCTGCACGCTCCTAAATACAGAAGATATATTCATCCCATAGAGTGGCCGATGTTAACTGATGTATTTCCCCGTAGCTTAGTTTTTTTCTGGATTTTTCTCCGTCTTTACTTTATTTATTTATTTATTTATTTATCTATCTATCTATCTATCTATTTATCTATCTATCTATCTATGAGGGATAACACACATAAATAACATTATTGTGATTTAAATTTGCCAGATTTAGCCAAAAGGATAATTTCCATCCTCAGTCATTACAAATTAAAAGAAACAAACAAACAGGTGCAACAAAAAGTAGACTAGAGCTGAAAGTATTAGTCAATTGATTGATAAGTCGATAGAGAAAATAATCAGCAACAGTTTTGATAATCATTTAAGTCATTTTCTAAAATGCAAATATACCAAAAAATACACTGGTTTCAGCTTCTCAAATGCAAATATTTGCTGGTTTTCCTGATTTATTATAATAGACTTATAATATATTTTAATATCTTTGGGTTTTGGACTGTTGTTCGGACAAAACAAGCATTTTGAATATGTCAACTTGTCTTAAGGAGCCAGTAATGGCCATTTTTCACTATTTTATGTTGCAGCCCTAAAGCAGACAAAAACCCATCAAAGCACATAAAGTAAAATATAACATAAAAGATAAGAAACCCAATAAAAGCTGTTATAGAACAGACACATACACTGCTCGATTTATTGATTAGTCGATAGAGAAAATAATCAGCAACAAATTTGATAATCATTTAAAGTCATTTTTTTAATGCAAATATACCAAAAATACACTGGTTTCAGCTTCTCAAATGTATAAGCTGGTTTTCTTGAATTATTGTAATATAATAAAATGTTATATCTTTCGGTTTTGGACTGTTCGGACTAAACAAGCAGGTTGAATGTGTCAACTTGTCTTAAGGAGCATTTTTCACTATTTTATGACATTTTATAGACCATCGTTAGTTGCAGCCCTAAAGCAGACAGAAACCCATCAAAGCACATAAAGTATAATATAACATGAATGATAAGAAACCCAATAAAAGCTGTTATAGAACAGACTCATGATAATCATAACTTCACAACAACAGATAAACATTACAAATATACAGTATAACCTTAGGAGCACAAAGGATTACAGAAATATACAATTCAAGCAAATACTAAGGACACATGACCCACAGACTAAAAAAAACAGAGCAAGCACATAAGACAACAAATATTAATGATCTAAATTACAGACATGCAGGCTTCAAATAAAGTAGACAACCATTGATGGACGGAGTAAGATAAAAATATTATCAGTTAATTTTATTTCCATGTCTTTCTAAACATTTCACCCGTCTCACACGCAATTACAAGACACTGCTTGTGTGTCAAACATCGTAAATACAGCAGCAAGACATCCTCCACAACACAAATACAGTATATTACATTATATACAGCATATATCTGCATGATTTTTATATACAACGTTTTGAAAAGCGGCCCAGACTAGCAAAAGAAAAACGCTTGTTACAAGCCAAATTTTTATTCTGATAAAGTGCTTTTTTTCTCCCTCATCTCACAGTCTTTCTCCATGTAACTGGCTGATTTAAATGTTTTTATATGCGGATACAATAGTGGTTCAAACCCTCTGGAAGTACATGTTCCCCTGCCAGTGCTGTCGCTCCTCTCCGCCTTCCTACCGTCTCGCAGAAAAAGACACTAAAGCGACCGCTCACTTTCCATCTTGTGTCACACCATCAACATCTTCAGTGCATTTTCGTGTTTTCATAACATCTTTGTTGCATTATGACCACCGTTAGATCTAATGTAACATATTAGTCCTCCCACCCAACCATTTCCCTTCACTTTGATTCACTCTCCATCCAGCCTTTGATTGACTTTCAGCCTAAGTAAAGTGGATTTTAATGAGAGAATACATTAACTCCCTCTGGTCATGCTAACATAAATCAGCCTTTTCTTGCGGGATCAACTGCTGAGCTCATAACACCATGCTGAGAGAGTGTGAATAACCAAATGAGAGATTGAGGCTGTGGCAAACCGCTGGCAGCTCAGATGCATTGTTGTGTATCTCCCCCCCGAGTTTAAAACAAGTTCAGGATGGCAACAGAACGGAGCACTTATCAGCACCCAGGTCAGCTTGGAAATGTCCCTTTGTCAGGATCAATTAAACACATATCTCTGGTCAATTTCTATTGATTATTTCCTTCCATTTAGAAATGGCGTGACTCGCATCTTTTCTTGCTGATGACCACTGAGAGCAGTTAGATTCAGTTAGTGTAGCCCGTAGCAACTCCTCACCTTGATTTACAAAGCACGTGGTGTGGCTCTAACATCACATCTATCTGCTTCTCTTTGTTGGTAATTGCACTCAGCTAAATAGGTTATGCTGAAATATCAATAAATTGCCATCAAATTAATGTCAATACCAAAGCTGTGGATGGTGCTAATTAAAACGCAAAAGGGATGAAAATGAAGTCATGGCATTGCCCTGAATAATTGATAACGCAATTTATGATTTTTATGAAAGAGTGCCGTCTGTCTGCGATTTTGATGAGGCCTTAATTAGATGCATTAATGTGTCTCTCCGTGCCTGTAGTCAAACTCAAAACTCAAACACCATGATGGTTGTTGGGGTTTTTTAACGCCCTTAATTACACATTTTCGAATAACATTACCTCTGAATATCCACTTAAAATCGTACGGGTCCCAAAGAGGTGTTAGTGTGTAATTTTCATTAAAGGAGGCATTGTTAACTCAGGACCAATCAGAGCCTGTTTTTGTTTAGGGTGGGATCAGGGACTTGAGCAAGCAGCATTAAGCAGCGTGATGCTTTCAGGTTGTGCTGCTACCCCGTGGAACAATCCAGAACTATTGTGTACATGTTTTCACTAGGGCTGTCAATCGATTCAAATATTTAATCGCGATTAATCGCAAATTAATCTCACATTTTTTATCTGTTCAAAATGTACCTTAAAGGAAGATTTGTCAAGTATTTAATACCCTTATCAACATGGGAGTGGGCAAATATGCTGCTTTATGCAAATGTATGTATATATTTATTATTGGAAATCAATTAACAACACAAAACAATGACAAATATTGTCCAGAAACCCTCACAGGTACTGCATTTAGCATAAAAAATAACATAACATGGCAAACTGCAACAGGCAACAACAGCTGTCAGTGTGTCAGTGTGCTGACTTGACTATGACTTGCCCCAAACTGCATGTGATTATCATAAAGTGGGCATGTCTGTAAAGGGGAGACTCGTGGGTACCCATAGAACCCATTTACATTCACATATCTTGAGTTCAGAGGTCAAGGGACCCCTTTGAAAATGGCCCTGCCAGTTTTTCCTCGCCAAAATTTAGCGCAAATTTGGAGCGTTATTTATCCTCCTTCCTGACGAGCTTAGGAAACCTAATGGATTCTTTAGGTTTTCTAGTTTCATATGATGCCAGTATCTTCACTCCAGCTTTAAAGCTGAGCCCTACAACCTCCGAAAGATCGATTACGTTAATTCGTTAAAGAAATTAGTGGCGTTAAAACGAATTTGCGTTAACATGTTATCTCGTTAACTTTGACAGCCGTAGTTTTCACTAAAGTTGTACCCGTGTTTGAGATTCATAAAAGCAGGACAGTCAAGTGAGGTCAGGTCACCCGGCGTTAAAGTGTTAAACACGCATGAATGTGTAATGTTTATTGACTCAGGCAGATCAGAGTGATCCCGTGTTGATTTTGCACCTCCTCATCTATTAGCCGGGCTCGACCTTTGAGATAAATGAAGAGCGAGGGAAGCAGACGGATGAGGGGATTAGAAGTGGGCCGCAACAGGGAAGCAGGCCCAGGAAAAAAATGGACGGACTGCCGGCAGATAGATGAGGTGGGGGAGCATAATGACCGCTGTTTGTTATGATGTACTGAATCAGGTTCTCTTTGACAAAACAGTCCTTAGCACCTCTGTATTTATAGTGTCACCGGTCAGTCCATCCACAAAGGCAGGCTGATGATATGTGAGCGTGTTAGTGCTGTGAGGTGTCTGGGGCTCTGCTCTGGAACGACCCGCTCATCTGTCAGGCCCACGAGCTGAAGTGGTGTGAGGTTATGGGATCACAGGCGGGATTGTTGTGAACTTAAATCTCTGAAATGTTAGAAAAAAAAGCCAATATCAGCTTTATTTTGCTCTCTAGATCAAAGTTATTCAGAGAAAACTCACTGAGAACAAAACAACTTTCAGAGACGTCGGTGGTATTCAACTGCTATTTCATATTGCTGATTTTTATGAATGAGAAAGAGGTTCCTGTTTGTCCAATGTTGGGCGATGCTCTTTGTTTAAACCAGAGGACCCAGTTGTGGGATGACATGTTTGGTTTTTCCCAGCAGTTAAACAGGTCCTTTCTGAGGGGGGATGGACTCCAGGCATTCCCCTTGTCATCAGCGGTCTGAATGGGGTGTCACACTGACTAGTGTAAATGGTCTTTAAATTGTTCCTGTGTTTCAGACTAAAAAGGCGGTTCCTGCTTACCCTTTGCTTTTTTTTTTTTCCCTGCGAGGCTAATGCCTGTTGACTAATGAATTCGGAGGAAGCTCGAGCTTTGTTTTTGACACATGGAAAAGCCGGGTACCCCTGTTGAAACACAGGGCGGAAGACGGCCCTTAAGGCCGACCTGGGGTCAGTTTGACAAGATCCTCTCTAATGACTAAAGGCTAGAAAATAGGTCAAACAAGAAGATTTCTTGTTAGAACTTCAAAACATGAAACAGCTTGTTAAAATCGCTTCTCTCAAGTCATCCTGGTGGTCAAGTCGAATAACATATAACTACTGTACAATGTTTCTGGTTAGATTCCAACTGTCCCATAAATGTGAAAATGACAACCAAAATAATCTTAATTTTTACCTGGTTAAATAAAGGATATATATTAATAGCAAATTACACCCCATAGACTGTATATAAGAAGTGGACATAGTCACTGTGACGTCACCCATTGGTTTGTGGACTGCTGTTTGTGGAGTTCCTCTTTAAAACTTCTCTCCAGCAGAAATGGCACAGTAGGCTAAATACTATATGAGCTGCATTGAGCAGCACTTGCCTAACAACTGCACTAATTAACTAAAGCCTCTTAAGTCGTGCCATTGTCCTATCATGTTTAAAATTTGACTTTGCAAATTGAAGAGAGATTTCCACAGGAAGGTTGCTCCCATTAAAAGTGCAATGTGAGCAGATGAATGGACTGCAGTGCTCAGCAGCACTGTAAATGTATTGATCCCGGCTTCCTAAAGCCTAGCGGGGATGTATTTGATCCACAGGGTTGGAGACTTTACATTCAGGGTGTGTGTGTGTTTGTGTGTGCGTGGTAATGAGGAACATTTAAGTGCAGCTTATTAGGAGTTAGTGCTGAAACAATCAGTTGATTAGTTGGTTGACAGAAACTGTTTCAATAACAAATTCATTGTTTTAACTCATTAATCAAGAAAAACTGCTTATCTTTCTTTATATCATTATAAATTTAATTTCTTTGGGTTTTGGACAAAACAAGACATCTGAAGAAGTCACCATGGGCTCCTTTTTCTATAAAAGTTTCAATTTTAATAGACAAATTATCTGCTTCTGTTCACAGACTTTGGTGACATCGCCGCTGTGGCAGCCCAGGACCTCGGAAACATCTTGAAGCAAGGCCACTTGGAGAAGAAACGAAGAGGTATAGCAGCATTTAGATATCAGCCCTGAGTCAAGTGGTTTTATCATGTAATGCCGACTGTTTCAGTTACTTGGAGTGCTAGATGGACGGTGTTGACTACATAATTTTAACCTGAGCAGAATAAAAGCAGCTATAAAAAGTATTTGTTAATATATTTGGAGAAATGTTCTTCTTATGAGTAAATTTCTTTCTCTAGATCACAGCTTCTTCGGCTCAGAGTGGCAAAGGAGATGGTGTGTCCTGAACAATTCAATATTCTACTACTTTGGGAGTGAAAAAGGTTTGTTTGAAATGCCAACATACAGAAACATTACAGGCTCGTAAATTGAATCAGATAGCATCCTACCACGTGTACTCATCCCTACAGATAAGCAGCAGAAGGGTTCCTTTTATATCATGGACTACAGCGTGCGCCTGGTGACCAGCCTGAGAAAAGACTCCAAAAAAACTGCCTGTTTTGAGCTCTTTTGCCCCGGACGGCGGGCTTACCAGGTCTGTATTACCACAGCAAGCCTGTACAGATTACTAACTAAAAGTATGGGTCAGTGTTGTTGTTTTTTTTTTACGTACAATGGCCCTACGCCATCATATTTAATCGATTAGTCGATCAACACAAAAATGAACCTGTTAATTAACCTATTTTCACAGTCTATTAATTATCTGTCATTATTTAAGCAAGAGTGCCAAAAATTCGGTAGTTTAGACCTCTCAAATGTGAATATTTTCTGTTTTTTTACGTCCTCTATGATCGTAAACTGAATATTTTTGTTATTTGGACATTTGAGAATGTCAAATTGAGCTGTAGGAAATTGTGATAATGATTTTTCATTGTATTCTGACATTTTATAGACCAAAGGTTTAACTGATTAATTGAGAAAATAACCAGATTAAACGATAGTTGAAATAATCGTTAGTCAGAGCCCTACATGGGATTATATTTAAATGAATAAATATCTAACTCTCAAATATTTGCTTCAAATATCCTGTATCAGTCGGGCTTTAATCTAAATCCATTTGGAAAACATTTTATCCACACGTCTATATGGCACATTAGTCATACTGCCTGAGTATAACACAGCTATTTCAGAATTTATATGTCTTAATTGAATATTTTAGATCTAATAATTTCATAGCTATTTCAAAAGGGAACCTTTCTATTTGCTCCTTTTCTTGCTTATTAGGCAGCTAGCAGGAGAGTTGGTTTATTGAAGTGAAGATTGAAAATCAGGATTTTTATTTCCATATAAATGCACCCTTGGATGTGATGATAATTGTAGGGTTATTGCCACTGTTTCCCATTAGTTCACTGCCAGCAGTCCTCAAGAGGCCAGAGAATGGGTGGACCAAATCAATTTTGTACTTAGAGGTAAGCCAGCGTCTCTTTGTATTTCTTCCGGTGTCTATTGCATCATGTGCAGTTTTCCGGAAGAGCGTTCTTTGCTTTGTTGCTTCTCCTAAAGTTTGTGTTTCTTTTTTGTGTGTCCTTATTTGAATTAAGGTAAGAGGATGTCATATGTTAGCCCTCTTAGACAAATTGATATTGGGCTATATAAATAAAATTGACTTGAGTTGACTTTTTAAAAGCCACATAGGTTAATTGGAAAATACAGTTAAAGCAGTAGAAACCTTCCTATCTTCTTTTTTTTCTCAATGTTCCTCTAAAGTTTGCTTGTGTGTTTTCGAGGGGCAGAAAGGTCAGAAATGAAAGGGAGCCCTTTATCATCTCCGACTCAGATGAAAACCACCCGATCCATCACTAACTGCACAGCCGAGTCCTGAATCTCCTCATTCCACGTGTCACCCACCATGTCATGTGCACCATCATGTAGCTCTAGTTCTCCTCCATCCCCCCCCAACCGCTCCTCCCCTAACCCTCCTACCGAATTCCAACTTACAGGAAATTGATTGGTAGATGTTCTGGTTATCCTCCAGTGACATTGATTTCTGCTTGGCCGCTGCTGTACGGCGGAGGACCTGATACCCTGTGTTGCAGTGGCCAGTCGCCTGCAATGAGACGGCTCCTCCATCTGAGCGAGCAGTCGTGCCTAGTCTACTCTAAAATGGGCTCGGCCCGGGCCACTGATTTGCGGGAAGTAACAGACACTCTGCAGTTTGTCTTACTTCCTTCCAGACAAGTTTTACTACGAACTGCAGTCCTGATCCAGAACATGCAGATGATTATTATTTACTCTCTACACCTCCTCAGTTAACCTCAGAACAAGGCTGACTTGTCTTTTCAACATTTCATTTTTGACGGCGCTCTTCCAAGAACTTTAAAATATTATTTTGGCACTTTGCCTTTATTTGAAAGTGATAGTAGAGATACAGACAGGAAGTGCAAGGAGAGACAGACGGGTATGACATACAACAAAAGATCTGATTAAATGGTATGCGTCTTATTCACTAGGACAACGGACAACCCACAACTCTGATTTTAAAGATAAACAGAAGATATAGAGGAAAGCTGGGGAAGCATTTAAAGGTGTATTATGTAACTTTTCCACATTAAAACAACTAGATATGTTGATATTAGATACTTGACAAATCTCCCTTTAAGGTGCATTTTGAACAGGTAAAAAATGTGATTAATTTGCGATTAATCACGATTAACTATGGACAATTGTGATTAATCGTGATTAATTATTTTAATCGATTGACAGCACTAATTTTAACCGAATGAATGATTTTAGTCATCGGACGTCTGGATCTTAAGTTATCAGAGAAACAAGCTGAGCAACGTTAGCGGCATCTTGTCTGCCGAACAGCATCGGAGAAACACAGATTTTTAACATGAAACTGCTTTAGTCAGTGTTTTTACCAGTTTTAATCACCGGGTCCGTTTGTTTTGGAGAGGAGGAAACCTCTGCGGATAATTCGGCTCCCGGTAAAAACCTCCTGAACGGTGAACACTAAAGGATTCCTAACTGGGAAAAGCTGACTGCATTGACGCCAGCAATGGTAGTGAGGACAACAACGCTACCTCACGACGTCACCAAACTCCGTCTTTTGTTATTGTTCTGATTGAGAGACCCCCTAGCAGCAGAAAATTACATTGTGTTTAAGTTATTTATCAAGCAAAAATGCCAAACATTTGTTGCTTTTCTCTGTTTTATATAATTTTACATTAACAATATTTTAGGTTTGAACTGTTAGTCAGACAAAGCAAGCAGTCTGACGACGTCACCGTGGGCTCTGGGAAATAGTAATGTCTGTTTTTCACTATTTCAGACTCCACAATTAATTGCTTAATCAAAACAAATTATAAACACATTAACAGGTAATGAAAATAATCTATAATTGCAGGCAGAATTCAAGCCTCCAGTGCTTGTCACTGCTGCTGTATGGCACGTGTCCTCGCCTGTTGTGCAGTCAGGACCCTTCGAGCATTTCTCTTACTTTACCCTTTAATGTATGTGTGTGTCTTCTGTGCCACGCTGTGCTCTATCTTGACGCTAACGCCGCCCGTCACGTTGTCTCTCCTTCCCTCCATAGATCTCCGCTCCACCTCCATCCCTTGCGACGATGACGAGGAGGAGGATGCGGAGGAGGAAGAGGAGACCTATGATGACATTGAGGTGGTTCCTCCCCCGCCTCGGCCCGGTGCTGCCCGGGCCTCTCAGAGCGGCAAACTGGGAGGAGGGCATGAGGCGGGGGAGGTCGACGACGACGACGAGGATATCTACGAGGTGCTGCCAGGTATGAGGATGTGGTTGCCTCGCATGCACACACACACACACACACACACACACACACACACACACACACACACACACACACAGATAAATAGACAAGAAGGCTGCACACACACAAACTCTCATGATACTCAGTCAGACAAATAGACCCAGTCGCTGTGCCTCACGCACACTCGAGCCCTGAGGGATTTTTTGCAGCAAGAAATATTTGTGATGATCTCCCCTGGCTGTGAAATTTGTGTTGCCAGGTACCTCCCTACCACCACAACACCCAGACTGATCGCTCATTTTAAATCAAGCAACACTAATAAGCTTGTCAGGACTGAGGTGGCTGCTGCAGAGGCACACAGGGCAGGACGGGAAGACTCTGCTTACACTGACTAGAAATCAGCTTCCTCTGGTCTTATCTCACTGAGAGCCATCTGTTGAGAAACAGTTATGTTGTTGAAATCAGCGAGAGCCGCGTAGTTCCCGAATGCTCTGTCATAGAACGTCCAATTAGCTAATGTTGCCAGGCAACAAATAGCCTACAATTCAATCCGCTAAGCAGAGTTTTGGCTAAAATTGCCTAGCAACAGCAATTTAGTTGAAAGGAAGCAAAAACTGCATCTCTCAGGGCTTAAAATAGTTCTGGGGCTCTTAATGTCACATGTTTAATAGAAATTAGAGTTTGATTGAGAATGTTGCGAGACAGCGAGTGTGAGTCCCTACCGAGGGGGGAGACAGCCCCATGTGTCAGGGTGGCTACAAGATCCAGAGAAGGACAAAAGGGGTGATCTGATCTTCTCAGGGCCGTCGTCCATCACTCTTTCTATTAAATAAGATACATCAAGATTCTGTTTCACTCACTGAGTACATTACCTTTGCCAAAATCACTGGTGAGAGGGAAATCAGTCTTCAGACTGTCACGCCGGCGTTCAAAGCCATCTGGGAAGAGGTACAGACTCTGACCACAGATGGCATATCGAATGACGGGCTCTTTCGTTCACTTTCTCACCCCTTCACTTATCAATCATCCTGCACCTCTCTTTGCTCACTTACAACTTCTACACAGTGATTAGATACTGTTAAATTTTACTTTACTATTTTCATTGATCAGGATTGCAAAAGACAAAACTCTTTGTTTTTGAAGAATCTTCCTTTCTAGATGAGACAAGATAATCCTTTATTAGTACCACAGCGGGGGGAATTTACAGGATTACAGCAGCAAAGGGGGACGGTGCAAACAACGAAAGAGGCATCAGTAAAAAAACAAAACAAGATCTAATAAATAAGCAAGTAAACAAAGATATAGAAAGTAAGCAAACAGTAAAAAACAAGATATAAAAGATAGACCGAATGAGTGGTTGGGTTCACATTATTGCACATGAATATGAGATGCTGATATTGCACAGATAGATAGAAATATTCCTGGATAGTAGTCTAGTTTGCATCGATTTGTAAGACTTTACTTCATTCAATGCCCACACAAACGTTTCAGATTATTTTGCAAGAGTTGTTGTTCAAGTTTAAGATTAATTTCCTAAAGTTGTTAAAGGGAAACTTTGCAGATTTTCAACCGCCTTGGTGTCGTTGCGTTGTGGGTGGTTTGTGCAATTGAATGATGTTGGCTTCCCTCTTGCAGACACCCAGAGCTCCACGCTCATTTGACGGTGAGAGTCCGCCGGATGATGCGAAACGCACCATTTCATCCGGCGGATCTTTGCAGGTGAATGAGCGCGGAGCTCCGGGAACACGGAGCAGAGAGAAGCCAAACATCGTTCATTTGCACACTTACCACTCACATTGCAACTATACAAAGCAGGTTGAAGTTTCCCCTTTAACATTAAATATCTGGAAAATATTAACAATTTGCAACAATGCACCCTTATCAGATACATCTTGCATGTGCAGTAGCCATACAAGCGAACAAAAATGTCGAGTAGGGGTGAAGCATCATTTTCCCTGTGATGAGCTCCCTCAGTTTTGTCAGAGCAAAACTCCGAACATGGCTCAGTTGCCGGCAGAACGCAGAGCGATGGCGGTATTGGCTCTGGTGCTGATGACTGATTTTATTGACTGGAAAATTAAATCTCTGTGATATAGAAACCGTTGGCCCATAGCGGTGGCCTCTCGACTGAGGGATGCTCTTCTGTACAGCAGGTGAAGAGTGCTGAACAAATGTTTGGAGCCTTTGCAAACAGAATTAAAAACACTTTTTTCCCCTCTTTTTGGTTCGGTAACAATGCACGACATTTTCATATTTCATTAGGTAAGCCATAACGCCGATTTTAAATATATATATATTATATTAAAATTATATCTTTTGCATTTTAAATAAGACTATTTTATTCATGTAATGTGCAACAACCTGAAAGTGTGTGTGTTTGAGAAAGAGAAGCAGGAGGAAAAGATCACCCTAACATATACACGTTCTGCAACCAAACTGTACACATAATCACAAATATGCATGTGGATTTACAGTGTGTGTGTGTGTGTGTGTGTGTGTGTGTGTGTGTGTGTTGGGGGGGAGTGTCTGTGTGTGTGTGTGTGTGTGTGTGTGTGTCGTCCTTCCCGGTCTTCCTGGAAGCAGAGGCGCAGGTTGTGCTGGAAGGTGGATAGTGTTGCTGGGTTGTGGCGTGGCTGTCAGCCTGCTGCTGTTAAGGATGGATGTGGGAGACAGAGGGCAGGATATCACTGTGTCACCTCTCAGACCACCGGGTGCCACGCCCCACAGTCAATGACACGTCCGCCTCCGCGTGCCTTAAAGACGGCCTCTTTTTCTTTAACTTTTCCTGCCTGCGTCTCTGATGAACGTGAACAAATTGATCCTCACTGAGGAGTTCAGTCTGGTTAAAGAAAAATAGGCATCCTGTGTCATGTAGAGATGCATCAAGCATTGGCTGATGATCCATTTTATTTGTTTTTTGTTTGTTTTGTTTTATCATGTTGCTTTTTTTTTCTTTCTTTTTACACTACACATTTGTACTTAATGTGTGAGACAAAAAGAAACCCTCTGAAAATTTGTTTTACTAAAGGAGCATGTTATGTTTCTTATCATTATTTTGCTGTTTTTTTTCCTGTTAAATAAGGAAATTAACATGTTAAAATGTTCTGTTACAATTATAATATTTAGGGCCGTCAATCAATTAAAATATTTAATCACATGATTGTCCATAGTTATTCGCGATTAACACAAATTGATCACACGTTTTATCTGTTCAAAACCTTACCTTATCTACCTTAAAGGGAGATTTGTCAAGTATTTAATACTCTTATCAACATCGGAGTGGACAAATATGCTGCTTTATGCAAATGTATGTATATATTTATTATTGGAAATCAATTAACAATGACAAATATTGTCCAGAAACCCTCACAGGTACTGCATTTAGCATAAAAAATATGCTCAAATTATAACATGGCAAACTGCAGCCCAACAGGCAACAACAGCTGTCAGTGTGTCAGTGTGCTGACTTGACTATAACTTGCCCCAAACTGCATGTGATTATCATAAAGTGGGCGAGTCTGTAAAGGGGAGACTCGTGGGTACCCATAGAACCCATTTACATTCACATATCTTGAGGTCAGAGGTCAAGGGACCCCTTTGAAAATGGCCAGTTTTTCCTCACCAAAGTTTCCTCAGGTTTTCTAGTTTCATATGATATCAGTATCTTCACTCTACCTTTAAAACTGAGCCCGCTACAACCTAAAAATCGCAAGTTGCCATAATGCTTTGAAGAAATTTGTGGTGTTAAAATGAATTTGCGTTAACGCGTTATTATCGCATTAACTTTGACAGCCCTAATAATTTTGTTGTGTTTGCTGTGCCTTGTTTGTTTAGATGAGGATTTTCCAGATCCAACAGATGAGAGCGGTGAAAAGAACAACAAACCAGGTCAGAACCTCATCACAGTCTGCTACTAATAACGAGGAAAATGTCCAGCTTAATAGTTCACAGTGGGAAAAGAACATTGTCTCGCTCTTTTATTTAAATTTGCGCTCTGCCTTTCCTCTCAGCTTCGTCATCAGATTACGCTAACTACTACCAGGGTTTATGGGATTGCCAGGCCGACGAGTCGGACGAGCTGCCCTTCCAGAGAGGAGATCTCATCTACATCATTAGCAAGGTCAGCATCACCATCAGCAAACGATAATCCAAGAGGTTATTCAAACAGTATTCTGTGGTGTCTGGACACACTGTCTCCCAGTCAGTTGAAATGGGAGATCACCGTCTAATGGGAGCCACTCCTGATTGCACCCTTGACTCGGAGACATAATTACAGGAGCAATTACAGTAGTTTAAAATGAGTAAAATGTGATGTAGCCGTGTAGAATATGTAATTATTTAAGGGTTAAACAACATCAATACCAGTAATCACTTTGCCCTCGTTTACTTTCTGAACATGCTGATATCCCCAACGTCTAAATTCCTCTGTTAGTGAGCACTTGTGTCTCGATGCAGCAGTGAAGCACCAACAGTGGCATTGTCTATTCCCAGGCCACTAGGGTGAAGTGCCATTCGGGCGCTGCGTAATGGTGCTGTTGTTCATTATGGAGCCTCTATCACAGGGGTTAATTGAGTAGGCAGCCATGCGAAGCCCTTCCTTTCTGTTTGACACAAACTGCAGGTGAAGCCATCCTGCATCTCAGCTCTTTTTCTCTCAATCTATTTCCTCGTGTTTTATGGCCATCTTGTAGTAACATGCAGAGTATCTACCAGTGAAAAGCCACCCTACTGGAAATCAATGGCTTGTAATTTGGGCACTTTTACTCCGCTGCGTGCAGGGACTTGTTCCCAGACTGTTTCTATTGGTCGGCTTGAAATTGAACCATCATGTTCTGTGTTTAGGCTAAATTATCTGAAGAGCGGAGGGAGGAAGAATTTACAGTATATTCAGCTTTTTTTTTGTTGGTAATTATGCAGTCGAGATTGACAAATTATGTATTCAACCTCATGATTTCTTGCATCTTTAATCAGCAGCTGCAGCCACTGAATTTTAATTACTTGTGGTGTTTCTGCACTAAAACTAGAAAATAATAATGTTATCACTTTTATAGTACATTAAAGAAATCAAGGTTTAGATAGATAAACAAACCGTATCAGTTTACGTTGGAGGAAATGCAGCCTTTTGTTCGTAAGAGCAGATATGGCACAGGTGAAATATGCTCCTCACAGAAGATGGACTTTTAATTGAGGTTCTCTTGGCAGTGCCAGATTAATGAGATGCCAGCCTTCTCTGTCTTGTGCGTGCTGGTTGATAGGGGAAAATGTCAAAACAGCCACGTCCATTTTTCACGTAAGGATGACAAAGGCGGTGTACTTGGGGAAACAAAGGGGACCTGGCTCTGTGCTACAGATCCGCCTCAAACAGCCTCAGCGCTGCCTGGCGTATTACTTTTCACTGTATGGATCAGATTACTGCTTCACTGAAGACCTTAAAAGCAAACTAAGTCCAGGTTGGAAGCAAGTCTAGGTTGTAGTATCTCACAATCTTAATGACACAGATTACTCTTGTTTTGTCAAACTGTACGCTGAAGTCATAACATGGTGACAGACTGCGAGAGAGTATTCTAACTATCCTCTAATGGATTTAAAGCGAGGGTCTGGTTGTAAATTATTTAGAGGTGATCTCCGGACCGACCGTTTGGTTTCGCGTGACGACACGACTCCACCCGTGTCCCATTTTGCGTCCTAAAAGCATCACATTTCCTCCATGAATAGCATTATTTGGATTATAGCCTGTAATCGGCTATTTGTTTTAATGAGCCCTTGGGGAGGGCTTCCCTGCGTCTTCTGTGTGTACACGCAGGCCCCTGACGGCGTTCAGTTTTACGGGGGGATTCCTGAGAACCCTGACCTCGATGAGTGAAATACGGGCCCTTGGCTAGAACTCAAGTCAGTCGCTTAACTGGGGACCCAGACACATGAAATGGCCGTAATAAAACCAGGGCCCATAAATTCTCTTAGAGGGTGGGAGGCCTGGTTGTCTGTGCTGTTATGTCAACACTGACCATAATTACAAGGTAATAAGGACACGCTCTAAGTGCTAAATCAATGGTGCTAACAAACTGTTATTTTTAAAGCTGGGATGTGATTGACTGCTGAAGTGCAGAATGGGATAGCCACAGGCTTGGTGTCATATGGCTGTGAACTGAGGAGAACATGCCGATTGTATAAAAGGCCCTCATCCATCATTATTGATCTCTCACTTACTGTAAAGTGGGGGCATTTTTACTGTATTTGTGTTTTTTCTCCCTTGTGTGTTGCTGTGTGTGTGTGCATATCTGTGTATCCCTGACAAAGTAAATAAATTAGGAACCTCACAACTCATATGAATCCCATTAGTTCGAGAGAATTAATCTCGTAGTGTGCCTCCGCCGCCGGTTTCAGCGATGCCTAACTTGCTTTCCGCAGAGCTCGATGGCGATGCTCAGCGCGCTGATACATGAGGTAGAAACACACCGTTAAATCCATCTTGTGAGTTTTTGCTCTGGCATTTCATTTCTGAGAGCTTGCATTTTTCTAATGCGCATTATAGCTTTACGCTGACATTATAGTGTGTGTATGACAAATACTGGTGAGCTCGGGTTTCTGCAATATCACACTCAGATTTTTTTTTTTAACTCGATTTAAATTGTTGAGATGTTTCGCACACATTTTCACTGCATCATAACATGCAACGAGATATTTGTTCTAGGATTTATAACGTATAGTCGGTTAATTTATCAAAGGGGCTTAAAGCTGTTGTTTCACTTCTCCCTGACACGTGTAATGCCTGTGTACTTTGTCGGCCATGTCCCACACTGAACCATACGCTTGTCCTGCATTCTTGCCCTCTAATTTATGTGTCCAGAATCAAAAGACACGGGCTCTACAGGTCAGCTGTCACATTCCTGTATTCCCACAGGCACTCATGGAGAACGGCGGGATGGAGTGGGAAGAGATTTATGGCACAAACCCATCCAGGGTCCTTAAAACTCTGGCAAGCGCTGCTGCCACCTCTTCCTCTTTCTCTCCATCGCCCTGCTCACCTCCCCCCCCCCCTCTCCCACCCACCGTCCAACCAGAGAGGGGAGACGGGCCAGCCAATCCGCTGCGTCTCCCAAAGCAGAGCGTCACATCACATTTGTCCAAAGTGTTCAGCTGCAGCTGCTTGTTAGACTCAATGAGAACATGGACACCACTGACACCTTGTGGCCGTTTCTGTCAGAGTCTTATAACAGGACGGTTTTTATAAACCAAAAGCTGATTTACAGCCTTATAGATTTAGTTACTGTGATTTATAGCTTCTTATAAATACAAGTTATGGTATAAAAAATTGAAATAATAGATTCTAAAACTCATTTTGTGCTCGTATTCTGTCCCGGCTACCTGTGACGGTCTTTCTTTAGGGTCATAACCGGCTTCTTCTCTGTTTAACAAGCTGGTTTGGGCCGCTGCCCACAGGTCACACCGACTGAATACAGCTGAAGAAAAGGAAAAGTGGGCAAACAATCAGATGGGAAAAGTCAAGCAAGAGAGACAAAGAGGGTGGATCCCTTTATTCTTTTGTGTGAACCCTGGCCCCCCTCTCCTTTCTCCTTTTCTCTGTCACACACCCATTTAAAGACCCCTGGCTGCTATTGTGGCCATAGACACCAAGACGCTATAGACAGGCAAGACATCCTATTTACCACCCAAAGTAGCAGGGGGTGAGTCTGGGGTTTGGGGTCATGCAGGAGGCAGCGGTCATCCCCCGGTCAACTACAGTAGGTCATTATTCAGCCCAAGCCAATAGCCCAGAACCGCGTCCGAGCAACCCACCCCCAATCCATTCTGCTTAATTATTATAAATGAGGGGCGGCGTAAACAGCCATCATTACAGACACTCAGTGGCATACACAAATCCACTTTAAATTGCTATTAAGTTAAGGAGCTATCTGTAATCCCAGGCGTGCATTAGAAAGGAGCGAGTAGGTTTTCTTTTTATTAAATCTCATCGTCCCTGAGATATTTTCAAACGTTCTCATGCTCTGTCATGTTTCCAATTTGAAGCCAATTCACTGATTTAATTAAAAGCCCACTTGGAAAAAAATGGACACTAAGTAGCCATTTCGATCTCTGGTTGTGCAGAATTATCCTCCATATTTCTGGATGGATATCGACAAGATTTCTTTTGGCACCGAATCCTTATAACTGCCCAAAAATAAGCGTTTTTCCCCCTCACAGTTTCAGGTATTATCAGGTGTTACCTGTGTGAGCAGTGAGGAGAGCTCGCTAACCTAATAGTGGGTTACAGAGCTCTGGTAGAGGTGTCCATGTTTCTTTGTTAGAGTGACCAGTGATGGAAGAACTGCAGAGAGCTGCAGTGTATCTGATGAGTCGATGTAGAGGAGAAAGAAATGCAGAAAAAAAAAAAAAAAAACAACAGAGAGGATGCAAGCGGAAAGGCTGCTACAGGAGAGATGGAAAGAGAGGAAGGGGAGGAAAGTAGGGAGGGGGTTGGAGATGGGAAAGGAGGGAGGGAGGGAGAGATTGTAACACCCAGGCGGCGGGTTCAGCGGCAGGGCAATGAGAGACTTCCTGCGCTCCATCACGCCCAAGGCCTGCCTCAGTCAGCTGGTGGCCGAGGAAAGATGCCTCATGTGTCAGGCTTATTAGCACTCCCCCTAGTTTGTATGCATTTGGGATTGTGTGTGTGTGTGTGTTTCATCTGCGAGCATCTGTGTGTGTTTCATCTGCGAGCATGTGTGTGTGTGTGTGTGTGTGTGTGTGTGTGTGAGAAGAAGATGAGAAAGGAAAAGAGGTGAAGAAGAGTCTGAATCTCGACAGAATTTTACATTTCCTCCCCAAAAAAAGGTGCATTTATATTCTGCCAGAGATTTTAAAGCTTGTGTTTTGTTCAGATACTTGATGGTGATGATGGCGTCACCCGCCTCACCCCGTTGTCTTTCACCGCATCCACCCAACCTCGACTCACCTTCTCCCCGCTTCAGGCTCGGGTAGCTGTCAATCCGTCCTCCGGTCGGGAACGTGAGCGATGGGCCTATCAGAATGCCACCATTAGCCAGCCCCCTGAGTGGTAAATAAACGATCGCGCCGGTACACTGCAGGTGTTGTCATGGCAACCCACTCTCAGTGCCAGCCCCGCCCACGCTCATTCCCCGCTCTCTCGGCGGAGGAGTCACCGGGAGGTCAACGAGTCAACGCGCCGCAGCCGCCACGACACGGCGCTGTTTGGCACCCCCCCACCCCATCCCTCCATTCCTCCCTCTGCTCCCCCTCAGAGTGGATCTGATCTGCATCCAGGTTGCAGCAAAACAGCGGCTCTGATATGTGTCACCTCTCAGACAACACACTGTGTACCCTGCTACATCTTGTTAATGAGATAACACCAGACGTCTCCCAGCCACTCGGGGACACTTGATTTCCATCAACCCCAGAGCATCCTGGAGGAAACAGCTTCCATTCCAGACAACCACAAAGTGCCTCAATGAGCCCATATATGCCTGTTCTTTGCCCCGGCGTTGGCGTTTCAGAGCTTAAGATGCAAAATCACACAAAAACAAATCAACCTAAAAGACAAAAAGGGGAAAACAAACAGAAGGAAGAGGACATTGAGGAGTTTGCATAGTTTTTGTCATTTGGATAATTTACTCTCCACGCCTCTTGGAATGTCCCTATTACAGCAGGTGTACTCTGGATGAACCCATTTCAAGTATGAGGAAGATGGACTCTGCACGCCTGACAGACTTCCACCGCCATTGGCACCCACTCTGTGATGTAGCAGTTGTATTAAAATGGCGGCGCTGATAATCCAAAAGACCTTTCTCAGGGAGAATTTGAGACCGACTGCACAGATGGGCCGCGGAGATAAATAAAACTCTCTGTCACTACGGTTGGTGGAATAGTGCTGCGACGCCCCCAAGGGAGAGAAAAACTGTTTCGCTCCCTCTCTCCGATGCCTCCCCCCCCGTCCGTCTGTCTCCCCCCTTCCTCCTCCTCTGTTCACGTTATCACGAATGGGAACCAGAGCCAGCTTTCCGCAACCGGGCTTTTCCCTCTACCGTCTTATGGGGAGCATAAAAAAGACCATTTCGGACTTAACTTTCCCCCTGCTTTATGAGCTCAAACACACAACGAATTGTCAGTCAGAGTTTGTCAGAGAGCCAAGCACACTGGAGCGTCCCGGTGTGAGCTGTCAGCGAGGCTCGAAGGGGAAAACGATGAGGCCGCGATGGACAATCTGCTTATTGTGGGTACCTGTTTGTGCTGTAAGAACACTTGAGTCTTGTCAGTTTATCACTTTCTAAGCGATCCATTCATCGTTGCTGTCCAAACGCCTCTCATTAGCTGCAGGCCTCATTCCTCTGGATGGAGGGAGGTGTCAGGTCGGGATGATGGGCTGAACCTTTGACAAAATACCGTCCATCATGTCAGAGTATGTGTGTGTTTTCACAAGTAGAACCTGTTAGAGCAAGAAGTCTGATTCTAATCTCAGACATGTAAAACTTATTGTACGTACGCAGCATGTGTGTGTAGTTGAGCGTTTCGTCTTCTCCTCAGTGCCGAGACAAACTGTTCACGCAGCCATTCTCAATCTGCTGGAGAACAGAGGAGAGACGAGTGGCCAGGCTCCTCGCTCCATCAGGGCTGGAAAATGACGGCCGGCTGGTGCCTCCTCTGCTCCGACTGCTGGGCTTCAACGCCCCTCTGGGCTCTGGCCAAATATTGATCTAGTACACATCTAGTTAGAGCCCAACTGCTGCGATCAGATCATCATGTGGTTGTTGATGTGACTCAAGTTCCTAAAATGTAAGAATGAATGGTATTTCAGAGTTTTTAGATCTGGTAAATGCGTCAAACACATGTTTTTAATTCTTTATTGGCCGTGACTGTAGAATATTTTCACTTCCAATTAATATCTTGATTTTTTAACCTAATAACCAATTAATTGTGTATTAGGAGAGTTTAAATTTTATCAAACATGGATTTGATTGTGATTCACTGATGATTACACACAACATGAAATCTCACCCACAATTTAATTCAATTCATTTTGATACTTCCAAAAAGGTATAACACAAATGTAAATTGTAAAATACAACATAACGGATTCAGCCAACAATAATTAAACGTTGCATTAAGCCTATATTTAAAAGAGTGACATTTGTTAACACAAATGTATATTGTAAAATGCAACATTACGGATTCAGCCAACAATAATTAAATGTTAAGCCTCTATTTAAGCGTGACATTTGTTTTTAAGGTCAAGTTTTAGCCTCAAACGACAGCAGCTCAGTGTGTCCAAATTATATTTTCAACATTTTCTTGTAGGATACATACTTTCCTCCTACTCAAAAATGTGTTTTTAATTCAGTCAAACCAGGGTTTTATTGTATTTATTAACTACGTAAACAAGTCAGGTGGAATGGTTTTTTTTATGACAAGAAATTATTTTATTTTTCGAATGTAATCGATTAAAACTATTCAAATGGATGCATAATGCTTTGTTGTTTTTATGCCCCTAACATTTAGTCTATAAAATGTCCAAAATTATTGCAAATAGCCTCCAGGAGTTACAAAAAAAAACCCTGATTTGCTGAAGCTGCTTATTTTCTTTTATGCCCTAGAGGTATTCTACTTTGGTTATATGAAAGTGAGAAATTTTATTAACTTCATTGAGGTCTTATTTTTTTTTTTTTAAGTCACCATTGCATTTACTCTTAGTTTTTCTAGGTATAAATGGACGACTCCTGTTTCCTTTTTAATCACAGTGCAGTGATTCAAGTCTTGTTATAATTAGTCTGGGAAAACAGGCAGGCTGTTGTTTTGGCTTCTGAGCAGTAAAAAAAAACAAAACGTTGTATTTTAGACACTCTCTTAATAGTCTTGTTTACTCTTTTCTCCCATTTTTGAGTAAAAACCCTCGAGGCTAGTGCACCCCAGTGTCTATTAGAATATTGTACATGGCTGTCTCGTGTGTGGGATCTAGACTCTCCTGGATTTCCTTCGCTAAAGTTGAGTTCACACCGTTTTAACCTTATTATTGTAGCAGCCACTGTAAGGGATCAGCGCCACATGTAATTGCAGTTCAAATCATTCGAATGGTTGTTCTAATGTTAATAACATGAGACAAACTGTGCACTCAAATCAAATAAAAATGTGAGATTGGTGCTCCGTTTGCTTGTCCTTGAGCCCCTCGTGGACTTACGGTTGTTTTATTTGTTCATTTTGGGTCCAAACAGGAGTACAACATTCACGGCTGGTGGGTCGGCGAGCTGAACGGCACCGTGGGTATCGTCCCCAAGGACTTCCTGCACCCTGCCTACATCCTCTGAGCTCCAACAGGTACCGAGGCACTCGCTTATCATCAGCATTATGGACCATTACTGTGGCCTAATACACAGAAACGGTCCCCCTGGTACTCATCCAGATTGCCATTGAGGTATATTCAGTCGTTGACCTGCCATTTATGGCATCTGCTGGCTGGAAGAAGTACTGCGTAGAGCAATCTGAGCGGGGCAATGGGTGAGAATAAATATGTGCAACAAAAGCGTGATTACAGCGCCGGTTGTCCTATTTAAGAAAATGATTCCCTAATACAGTTAGATAGGCACAGCTTGAAATGAATACTGAATTATTAATGCATGTTTCTCTGATAGTGTGTTTTTATTTTACAGTGCTGCTGCTGACGCGTCCGGCCATGAATTTCACAGATAGCCCCGTGAAAATAATCTCTATTAATTTGAAAATTATTCTCTCATAAGACTGTAAATTATATCATGTAAATTTGCTGCAGTAGTACTTATTCATGTACACTATAAATCATTGGTAAAGGTATATTAATGTACAAACTAAAGCTAAAACAATTAGTCGATTAATCAGTTTGTCAAACGACAGAAAATTAAGCGATTTTGATTTGTTTATCATTTATCAAGAAAACCTTCTTAAATGTGAAGATTTGTTGCTTTTCTCTGTTTTGTATCATTATAAATTGAATATATTTGTGTTTTTGACGGCCGGTTTGACAAAAAAGTAATTTGAAGATGTCATTATGCTCTGGTAAATTGTGATGGGAATTTTTGACAGACTTTGAGAGCGTTTTAATTTTTTATAGACTAAAAGATTAATAGATTCATCAGAAAAATAACTAACAGAATGATCAATAATGAAAAAAACTGTTCGTTGCAGCTCTAGTGCAAATTGATGAATTATTGTAGTGATACATTTATCAATTTACTGGTTAAAATTAGAAATATGTAGATTGTTAGTCGCTTATTTTCTCATTTCATAACTGACATACATTCTTTAAAAATCAGCAGATGTTATATAAATTATGTAAAATATATTTTGAACTACATTGTATTTGGAGTTTTACAGAGAAATACCAAAAATATCAACAGCCTTTACTGCTTGTGTGTGATTTTTCTGTGTGGGGTTAATAAACTGTTTCATTTTCAGCCATTAGGTGGCAGGATTTTTCCAATATCTGGTCTTAAAACCATGAGACGTGTTTGTTAAGACATATATAATAAAAATGTGAAAGCACAGAAATAAACAGTCACATGTAACACAGTAAAGGAGGAAAACTATTTATTGAAATAAAATTAGATTTACATTGACACAGTCTCTCAGGTTATCGTTGCCCTTGTAGATCCACGTTATAAAATAGCTCCTTCGAAATTTTAATTTTATTCTTTTAAAAAACAAACTTTTTAAAACCAACTTTGCAAAAAAAAAAAACCCAAAATACCTGTACTCATGTACAGTGTACAAAGAAAGCAAAACCCAGTACTGTACAATCCACCTAGTAGATGCCACAGCTGTGACGAGGCTGGTTTCTATGTGCAACGGCACAATAAAACTCTGGGTCCCTTTTTTAAAATGCAACAAAATCAATTAGATTCATAAGCAGCAGCAGTGTGTGGAAACAACGTGGAGGTCAAACTGCAGCCAAGTTTCAAACTAATTGGAATTAAGGCTGTGCTCACAGAAGTGACAAAACACAAAGAAATATGCTCAAAGAGGCAGTATTATAGCCCGTAACATGAACTAAACAACCTGGAAAACAACATGTAAACTACCATCCCGGCTAACAATGATAAAGCTTAGTGTATGTAAACCACGGTGTCACCCTGTTTCCTCTTTAGGGAGTTTTGATACTTAAAAAATAATCCAGTAAAAGAGCAGAAAATGTTACAGAAATTCCAAGAATGCACATTATTGTCAAGGTAACAGGACTGAAAAGGTGACAGTGTCTATTGCACAGGGGTTCCTATAATTATTCTGATCATTTACTATAATTAAATCAAATTTCATCAACGAAACAAAATATTTATCTGTGCTTTGTTGGGCTAAATTTTTTTCTTTTCCCTCTCTGATAATAAATACCAGCTTGGCCTCAATTCAAACATGATACTAAACTAGTTAAATGTTGATCTCTGATACAGTGGGTCTTTCATCAAACCATCCTGGATGTATACATTGCATATTAAACAGGACGTACCGATCAAAACAGGATTGTTGTCGAGCAGCAGGTCTATATTTTTAAGACCAGCTACTTTTTAAATGCATCATTATTAGGATTCAGTGGTTGACTTCAAATATACAGTGATTTTTATGGGTTTCACATTAACTGAGGCTGTAAATGAGTATAACGTGCGTGTGATTCTCCAGAATAAATTCAAACAGTTTTTGGTCGCTGTGATTGTTTCTCCCGTCCCTACTGGCCATGAAGAGCTCCCTTCCAGTCCTCAAAGTTTAACTACAGTTAATATGAGGCTTCAGCAGTCAGTTTCTTACTGTCCCTCCACTGGAGCTCCGTAAGGAAACACACAGATTGAAATGGGTACTAAATAGACTCAGACTACTGAAGCCTCAGTTTAGCTTAAATTGAACTACAGAAAGCATCTCTGGACAGTCAGTATGGACAGTAGGATCAATTACAACCAAAAGCTCTTTAAAAGTACACAGTGTTAATATAGACTTGAAAACAAATATAAGAATATATCCTTTAATTCAAGCGTATATTTCTGACATAATTTGTACAAGTTCCCCAAAAAAATAACATGACTAGATTTCAGGTAAACACATTAAACTTAAAATTAACAGCTTCACAAGAATAAAACCTTCAGATCTTCATATAAGGATTAAAAAGATGCTTTTGTGAACTTGAGCACCCTCTGCTGTTCACAAAAAGCCAATCACCTTCCACAGCAGAGGAGAAAAACAGTGCCAATATTTAGTTTACCTGAGTGTAAATGAGGATGCGCATTTTAAAATTAAATGTATTTTTTTAAAAAGACTTACAACATAATGTGACAGACCGGATCACCTACATGATGAAGACTGTGTATAATGAGCAGATTTTTTTATGTACCCTCGTGTTTATGTGCGTGTGATCGAATGTGTCTTTGGCAGACGATAACTCCCATAATCCGTTTCTCTGGCTCTGTGAAGGTGCAGCGGTGTGGTGTCATTAAGCTGTCTAACTAATGCACCTCCACCTCATGAGTCTCCTCTGAGGCGTCCAAAGACAGCGAGGACAAGGTCTCCTGCTCCGTACATTTACTATCCTCTAACCCAGGCGTGCAGCTGCTCTCTATGATGCTGAAGTCGCTATTTTCAGTCAAATCTCCGCCAGTTACAGACGAGTTCAAATCCAGAGATTTACTGATGTCGGTTATGTAGTGCAGGTCCTCGTCCTCCAGGGCGGAAATGTCCTCTTTCTCCACAGGACATCCGTTCATGTGTAGGTCTAAAATGTTTATAGTGGAGGGCTCTACTTGTGACCAGTGAGCGTCCTCCTCGGGAGACGTCTTCATGTAGCCGTTTGCATCCGGGATCGAGTCCTCTGTCTCGCTTTCTTCATCGCTGACCTTGACGATGCTCTCATTGGAAGATGAGTGGCTGTCCTCGTCGCTGTCATCTTTGGTCCCAACCAGATCCACTTCCTGTTCGACTTGGTCCATTTGTTGAGCAATGTCGTCGTCGCCACTGCTTTCCACCTCTGGGACACTGAGCACATTGTGAATCTCCTCATGGATTTCTGACTGAAGTGTCGTCTCCTCTTTGACCTCAGATTCATCGCTTTTTTCTGGCTCTCTTTGTCCGTCAAACTCCTCCGGACAGCTGACGTCTTCCACGTGAACCTCAGTGCCATCAACGTGTCCGAGAGCATTAACTTCAGAGATTATATGATTTTCTAAAACCTGATTCTCAGAGCAGACGACTTCCAGAACGTCCTCCTGAGATCCGGCGTCGCTTTCTGTTCCCTGTTCCTCAAAGTCACCGTCCTTAAAATCTAAAATTACTGCAGAATTCACACATTTTTCTGGCTCAAAGTCGACCTTGTCCATCTCTGCCTCTTTTTGTCCGTCTGTGTCCTTAAACTCCTCTGGACAGCTGACATCTTCCACGTGAACCTCAGTGCTATCAACGTGTCCGAGAGCATTAACTTCAGAGATTATATGATTTTCTAAAACCTGCCTCTCAGAGCAGACGACTTCCAGAACGTCCTCCTGAGTTCCGGCGTCGCTTTCTGTTCCCCGTTCCTTAAAGTCACTGTCCTTAAAATCTAAAATTGCTGCAGAATCCACACATTTTTCCATCTCTGCCTCCCCAGAACTTTCCAATTGATCAGCCTGAAGAACAGTCTCCTCTTCTGTATCTAATGTCTGAACGCTCTCCTCTCTTACTGAACACTCCTCAAACAGGCTGTCCACCCTGTTCTCCTCAAAGCCGGTCCCCATGGGCGAGTGCACCTCCACTGGTGTCTGTATCTGACAGCTCCTCTGCTGCGTCTGCTCTCCAAGGCTGAGACTCTCAGGGACGTCCTGGCTGTCACCCAGAAAAAAGGTCGCCCCTGTCGGACCACAGTCCTCAACAACGGCCTCTAGGTGGTTGTCTTTCTGGAGGACCTTTACTGAGGAATTCTCCTTGTGCTGAAACTCAACTGTGTCTATATCACAGTGCTCTTCTAGAGGATCAGAGTCACCAGGTGACAAAAGCTCGGGGTTGAAGATCTCTGTAGGTTGTAGGAAAGGTTGATGAGGAGCCGGGCTGTGGAGAAGGAAAGAGAAAACATTTACTCTAACTCACAATTACAACAGAACAGGAACTTGTAAAGTAGTTCAACATTTTGAGAAATGTGCTTATTCACTTTCTTGCAAGTTAGATGAGAAGATCGATACCACTCTCATGTTAAATATGAAGCTACTGCCGGCAGCTGGTTAGCTTAGCACAAAGACTGGAAACAGAGGGAAACAGCTAGCCTGGCTCTGTCTATATAAGGGCCCAGACACACCAAACCGACATCAAAGAACTAGCAGCTATGAAGGCCGATTGTTCGTCACCTCACGTCGTCTTTGTCTTGGCCGACAAGTTGCATTTGAACACACTGTAAAGACTACAAAAATACAACTACAAAATCGGCTTACCAGCACCTCTAAAGCTTGTTTATTTAATCTGTACAAACAACAAGTTGTGGTTTTACGGGAGCATTGTGTTGGACTAATTCTTGGCTGGTCAGATGGTAGTAAGCGGATTTTGTTACCTTTGGACAGAGCCAGACTAACCGTTTCCTCTTGTTTCTCTTCTTTATGATTAACTAAGCTAACTGGCTGCTCAGTGGCTTCATATTGGAGTACAGATATGAAAGTGGTGTTAATCTTCTATCCAACTCTCGGAAAGAAAGTGAATAAGCAACTGACCATTTCTTTAACTCAATACATTAAAAAAATAACTCCCATGTGATGGTCTAAAACCTACATTAAGCAATATTTTCTATTAACATTGAGTCTAGTGAATGTGTAATGTGAAAGGGTTGGTGGTAGTGCTGAACTCTTAAGAATCAACATACGACTATGCAGCACATTTTAGATCTTTCACTGCAATGGCAGACACAGATACAGCACGAATAATCTTAAATAAACAGAAGGGATGATGCAAAGGTGACAGGTTATTTCCACACCGTTCGGTCAATAGTTTAGATCCCTCGTACCTCTCCATGGACTCATAAGAAACAGTCAAACTTGGCTCCTTGATGGGATCGTCCTCTTGAGCCTGAGCGAAGCCCCGATTGGACGAGGCGTAGGTGAGGATGGCGTCCGTCACGGTGTAGGGCGTGTGGCCCTGCACGCAGTCCTGGATGTGACCGACTGGCAGCTGGGTCTGCAGGAAGAGGTGGAGCTGGCTGTCTGACAGACATACTGTCATGTTCACCACACTGCCACGACAAAGGGATGTGTTATCAAGGTACTTTGCATTTTTACAGCAGATTAAATACTATTTTTTTTTTTAAAAGAACAAGAACTGACTTGTCCAAGAAGACCTGAAGTCCTTTCCTTCTCCTCTCCAGGAAGTCCTCGTTGCCGAAGGAGAAGAAGGACTTTCCTGGAAGGACTGGGACCGGCCTACAAGGATGAAAACAGGTTTGTAGATATTTGCTTCAATAAATACGACACAGAAGTGCCATGTAGGTCAACTTTAGAAAAGAATTCAGACAAATATGTTTCAACAATATGTTATCTCACACCAAAATGTCATAAGAAAAGACATTAAAAGAATAGTAGAGCAGGACTATCTGCTCTCACTCTTCACAACAACTTACACCAAACCGGAGTTCTTCTGAAGTTTCTTCTTGAGCCAGGCGAACTCGCTGTAGCGCCGACGCACGCAGGACGTCTTGGCTGTGAAGGCTTTACTGTTGGTCTGGGAATTAAAAACATATTAGATTATTTTACAGAGCCAAAGTATGAGGCAGTTTATATTTTTCTTATTGTCAACAGATCCCAAGAAAAAGACCAACAATGAATGTATCTACACACAAGTATTGTGTGAGTATCAAAGCCTGATGTATCTTCATGTTCCTTCACTATCATAACTCTATCCCAAATACATCGTCCTGCTGCCACAAATACTCACTAGAGCACCACATGTGGATTAATACGCAATTTTCAAAAAATTAAACTATATAATTGGGACCTGTTTTAAAAATGTACGTCTTGAGTAGAAACCGATGCGCTTCTGGGCTGAGTGCCACAGACAGGAAGTCAAAATGTTTTGAGAGAAAGACTAACATGTTGTTGGTTTTGGTCTTTTCATTGGATTTGTTGACAATAACAAAATATAAAAATCACCAGTCTTAGCCTTTTACCTAATCAGTGTACTTTTGAAAATACAGTGGAGCGATGAGATATTGTGATTTAGGAAATTACTGAACGTTTTTTAAAAAGTAAACTAAATATTTGTGATCTGTTTTTAACGGTTTAAATCATCAGAAGGAAACAGTGGTCTTGGTGCTTGGTTTTGGTATTTTTTGTGGGGCGGCTGTGGCTCAGAGGGAGGTTAGCGGTTCACATGTCGAAGTGTCCTTGAGCAAGATACTTAACCCCAAATTGCTCCCGAAGGCTGAGCCATCGGTGTGTGAATGAGTATTTAGATTAGATCCTGATGGGCAGGTTGGCACCTTGCATGGCAGCCTCTGCCATCAGTGTATGAATGTGAATGCTGACCTGTAGTGTAAAGCGTTTTGAGTGGTCAGAAGACTAGAAATGTACTATATAAATGCAAGTCCATTTACCATCCATGGGATTTGTTAACAATAAGAAAAATATACAATAACACCAGCCTCATCCTTTAATTTTAAAATGTATTACTATTTCTTCACAATCTTGTCAACATAATGTTGTAACTGCAATGACTCAACTGCTGCTGAGTTTATGGCAGAACTAAAACATTATCACATGTCAGATTTGTTCCAGTGACGTGTGACACAGTCAACTGATGTTTGCTTTATAAGCTCCCGTCTGACAGCCTGTAATCAATTTAACAAGCAACGCTGGTTAAGTTCCTGTGTTATTAAAACTAATTCTATTAGAGAGTAAACGTCCTCAGAAGCATCTTTTCTTCACCGTGACTCCCCTGTTTCAATCAATTCACTTGATTCTTCAACAGAAAATAACTATTTTAGTCATCTTTTAAGCAAAAATAACAAACATTCACTGGTTCCAGCTTCTCAAATGTGAGCATTTGATGCTTTTCTTTGTCGTATATGATAATAAACGCGTTTTAGACTGTTGGTCAGGCAAAACAAGATGTGCCATTGGGCTGTGGGAAATTATAATATGTTTTTTCACTATTGTCTGACATTTTATCGACAAAACAATTTATCAGCAGGATAATGAATATCATTTTTTGGTTGCAATCCTACATATTAAGACCGATTAGACATTGAGCCATGTTTAGGTGTCTTTTTAGGAGTTTAAAATATTCTATACAAATATCTGTCCAAGTGTTTAGATTGAAAATGATGAAATAGAGTTGAAATAGTTAATGTTGTGCAGGTTTATAGTTTCGGTACAGCGACGGGCAACAAAAGCAGTGAGAAGGGTTTTTCTAGAAGGTGTTTGTGGAGCTGAAATATCTAGAAAAACTTATTTGAACTTCCCGGATTTCAAACTGTGTTCTCATTTTCCAGTGAAAAACAATAGCATATTGATGACACCCAAAAGGACATAAGAACATGTGAGGTCACATGATCTTTGCCAATCTCATGAGTCAACACCCACACAACACATCAGTCTGGGCTTAGAGCCTCGCTGCTGACTCAGCATTCCTCGACACCGGCCGCTGCCCAGACAACGACAACAACTCCTGTCCAAACAGTGTAAGGAATCCACGCTGCTGCAAACTCAGTGGTTTCCAAAGATTGGAGTTGGGTTAAGCTGAAATTGAAAATGGTCTCAAACATCTTATAGTATTGTACTTAAAGCTCCAGGTTATTGAATCCTACCTATTACCTTCAAATGTATTTTGTAGTATGAGACAGGCTTAATAGAAAACTGTAAGTTTGTAGATTAGTGTCAAAAACTTGTACACTGGTATAAAACTAGCAGTAATTCTTATCTGGCGACAATCTCTTTCTAAGTATCATCCAATTGTCTTACTTTAAGGTGCGGCTAGTTTATTTGTGTGGCACTTTTCAACCACAAAGGCTTCTCATAGTGTGCTGAAGGATTTTAGTCATTACACGTCTTAATATCACATTCTACGTAATCAGAAGTAAATTTGTTGTTGATTATTTCGCAGATTATTTTCCAAAGATAATTTCAGGAAATAGTGAATAATGCCCCTCTCAATCTCCCAAAGCCCAACATGTTGTCTTCATGTCTTTCTTTTGTCTGACCAACAGTCCAAAACTTAAAAATAATCAGACTTACCTGCTGTTTTTAAATCTAATCTTAGCCTAGGGTCTTTGTTTATCCTATTTTAATGCTTCTAATCGCATGATTGTCTTAAAGCTTGTTTTATGATTGTTCTACCCTTTATGTGAAACACCTTGAGATTTCGCTGAATTTTAAAGTGTGCTATATAAATAAAATTCATTATTATTATTATCTATTTGCAATTAAATAACACAAAGAAAGCAGCCAATCTTCAGAAGCTGAAACCATAAAATGTTCGACATTTCTGCTTGAAAATGGACTTAAATGATTAATTTCAGCCCCCATGTAGCTCAAATTAAAAGTGTGCAGATATGTTGTAGTTTAAGTTTTAACACTCACATGTAAGAATATTTTATAATCCACATATGAATTCCAGGATCCTTCATTCTGCATGCGGGGATCTTGGACCCGCACTGCAACAAACTCCTGAAGAACAGAAACAGAGTTTCACAAGTTTAATATAAACTGTGGTGTGTGTTTTGCTGCATCGTGGTGGTTAAACCAACAGATTGAGATCTACAATAGATTACTGTGTAAACACGACACATGCCACCTCTTCAAACACATCCAAGTTCCTCAAATGCTTTCAAACACATCAGGGTATTGTTCTTTGACATTTACGAGGAAGTTTAAAAAGGGGAGTTTTAGATTTCACCAACGAGAGTAGACAAAGAGGGACAGGGAGGTTACTTACATCTTCTTCTTGATTGCTGATCATCCTACCGTGTGCTGCACTGAAAAGAGAGGAGAAATCAATGAGGAGGGAGAATTCAATAAAGTAGATCAAACTGTGCATGTCTTCTATAGTGTTGTCATGAGCTGATGACTCATCCTCAAAAAGAGAAGCTAGTCAGCGAAAATCCACCGAGTCACTCTTGCAGGCATTTCTCTTCTTTACTGTTCAGGGGTTAGGGTTAGTGACTCAGACTCTTAAGAGCTTTTTCAAAGAGTTTAAAGCAGATATAGTGTACAGCTGGTACACCAGTCTAACTCACCCAACACATACATATTTGGCACACCAGTAAGGACAGGCGTGATATGCCAATTAGGGCTGCAACAAACAGTTATTTTCATTATCAAGTGATCTGTGTACTGTTTTTTCTTTTATTAATCAATTAGTTTCAAATCATGTTCATTTGTCACGTACCAAGTCATACACAGTACAACGTGTAGTGAAGTTCTTTTGAGCCTAGCTCCAGAAAGCAACTAACAAATAGAAAATATAGAATACTGTAGAATAAAATATTATACAAAAGAAACAATCAAACAATATATCAGTACGTTTCAGAAAATTGAAACAATCAGTACATATAGTACAGAGTTTGCACACTAGTTGTATTTTATCAGTATTGTATTATACTCCTGTTGCTTATATTATTGTACTTATATTGCTCATTACTAATCTTTTATCTCATTGGTGCCTTATTTATTCCTTGTAAATATGTGTAAAGTCTTTTAATACAATGCACCATTGCAATTTCGTTAAGCTTGCATAATGATAAAGTTATTTTATGCAATGTATGGGAGGTGGGTGAATTATAATTATGAATTATAAAGTATGTGTAGTGAGTTTTAGACAGTGAAAGTATGTACAATAACAAGTATTTAAAATAAAGTCATAAAATAGAAAAAAAAAGAAAATGTCCAAGGTGATGTCTCCAAATTGCTATTTTTGTCTGACTACACCCTCCAGCAAATAAATAAATACATTTACAATAATATAAATAAAGAAACAGAGCAAATCCTCCCATTTCAGAACCTAGAACTAGAGGATATGTGGCATTTAATAATTGTTAAAATAGCTATCAATTGATGTTGATCATCAATAACACAGAGAAACTAACTTCCATCACCACGTTCCTTCCACTAATTTACCAGCCACTGTTACTAATACTTTTAACAGCTATTTCTCCATCAAAACAGACAAAGTGTTCAAGCTATGATGTATGTTATCTGAATTGAAGTTAAGTGATTTATGTCCTGAAACTGTTTATAATTCAGAAAACAGTCAGAATCTAACAGCTTGTAGATGATGCTACTTATCCAGACTCCTAACAAGATACTAAATAAAACAAAGAGAGAGCACCAACTAATTCACAGGTATCTTAATGTTATGTAATAGCAGCTAATGACTTCCTAAGTGGTGCTCTGGCTTTAATTGTTTGGCCTGAATGATCACACTTCTAAACAATGTGGCTACAGGAAACATGAGCTAAATGCTAACCCCAGTCGACAAACTACTTACTTTCATGAGGTAAATGTCTGCTGCTGTGGTAACATCAGTCTCTAGCCGGCTGTTGTCGATGTGGTCCCTGCTTGTCGATGTTTCCTGTCTTTATTTGAGCACAAAATGCTCCGATAAAGAGGCTTGTTTTCTCCCAGCAGCTCCAGCTCCTGTCTCCATTTCGCAAGTCACAGGCGTCAGCCCCCTAATACGTCACACTCTGACGTATCTGCTTCCGGTGAGTAAAGGGTGGGAGGGGCGTGGAAGTGAACATTTTTATTATTATTATTATTTTTTTTTAATTCACCTAACATTTATTATTTTCTATAGTATTTCAATTGAATTCGCGCCAGAAAAAAAATAATTAAAGAAAAAAGAAAAAAAAAAATGATAAGTAAAAGTTTCACGGTTTGCCCAGTGATGGAGGTGGCGAAAATGTGTCTGAAAGCTCCTGAAAATGTACAGTAAGTGTGCTTTGAAAAGGGCTATATATGGCAAGACAAAATTATAAAATATTAAATCAAAAATAATGAAATATTAAGACAAAATTAGTAGATTTTAAGTCAAAATGATGAGATATGCGCACACTGTAATAAACCGGAAACTTATGGATAAAGTAATATAAATAAATAAAAGACTTGTTAGTGAATAAATATGTCATTAAATGTAGCAAAAATTATATTAAAAATAAATTGCATAAATACATTTTTAAAAAAAAATCAAAAGTGAATTAAAACAGAAATATAAATTTATGTCACATGTTATCAATTAATTAATGGCAAATTTTAATATTTTTGTTACGTTTAATGACATATTTATTTATTTATCTAGTCATTTATTCATTTATTTTTGATATTGGCAGGTTCCGTCATAACAGGTATGACGAAGAAAGAAGGGAATTAATATCAGGAGTAATTGATGGCAAACACAATATTACATTGGGGAATTTGCTGGGCATAAAGACATAAAGGAAGGTCCACAATCTTCTAATTAATTACTTAAGAGCAACAGGAATAATAGAGAGATTTTATTTGTTGTTTATTTTCCTGCCACACTCCAGTCCAGTAGGTGGCGGTGATGCACCTCTAAGCTCGTTTGCAGCCAATAAACATTGAAGAAGAAGGTTGCTGAGATCAGGGATCATGCTGTGCTGGATGCAGGACGTGCAGTGTCGAATTAGGTGCACTTTGGATACGTAACACGTTTAATATTAATAAATAAATAATAGTATTATGTGCAGCAGTGGAGCTTCAGGGCTTCAGGGCTCTGCGGACTGAGTCGAGAGGAGCATCTCTTCACCTTCACCTCATTGACTCCAGCTCACCTTTGCTGCTGGATGCTGGGTATCACGTTACCAACGTTACCATAGGAACGCCTACAGGAACATCACCACTGTGCCATTACAACTCAAATTGTGTAAGTTTGCCATGACAACAAAAAACACTAATAATGTTCATTATTACACAGCTTTGTTGAATACTTGATTCTGATTGGTCAATCACGGCGTTCTACGGTCTGCTATTTCTTTATAGCAGACCGTTGCTATGTGTAACAGACCGTTGCTATGGACGCAGTTCTGATGTCGGACTCTGGAGGACCGTTTTGCGTCAAATTATTGATTTCTTAAAGCTGCAGTATGCAACAATTTTTGGGCATAATTTGGCAAAAATTCCATAATAACCTTTCAGCATATTGTAATTCAAGTGTTCTGAGAGAAAACTAGACTTCTGCTCCTCCTCATGTCTCTGTTTTCAGGCTTTAGAAAAATCTAGCCCGTGACGGCAGATTTTGACCAATCACAGGTCATTTCAGAGAGAGAGAGAGCGTTCCTATTGGCTGTGCTCCGGTCAGGTGACCAGAACTTGGCTTCCTTCACCAGATTTTACAATGGCGGCTGCGTCACAAACTTTCTCATTTTACAGCTAAACAGTAACTACAAGATGATTCTGAAAACATTTGAGGAGAGAAATAGTCATTACAGTAACAGAATATTGATTCATATCTGATCAGCGCTGCCTAGTTTGACTGTTTGGTCGGAGTTCGCGAGTGATTGACGGCCGGCTCTCATAGACTGCAGCTGGGCAGCGGACCTTGTTTTCCTCCGGTAAGTGAAATCCTTCAGATGCCGTTAGGAGCACCGGAGGACACAGTAGGACACAGAGGGACAGGATTTATTCAGGTTACCTGTTTCATGTACTACTGTCACGATATAGCGGCCGTTTTCTAAAAATAACTTTTTTAAATCATATTTGCGTCAATATCGCATACTGCAGCTTTAAGTAAGTAGCCCTGTAATAAGCGGGATAATGTACAGCTAGCGGGTCATTGTTGTGAAATAAACACCGACCGGTCTTACATTGCCCTAAATTGAACTTTTTTTATCTTATAATACACCTATGAGCTGTATGCCGTAAGTGGATGTATTAACGTCTCTGTTCCCAAACAACCGGCTACCGGCCAGTAGCTAGTAGTGCCAATAGCATGACATAAACAGAATTTAATGGAGTTGTAGGCTTTTTACTAACACGCATTCCCATTGAAATGTTATTACATTATCAAGCAATTCATGAAATATAAAACCATTTTATTACATTTGACATAACATTTTTGGATATCTCTGGATTTGAATAACACATAAAATGTTTGGCTTACCGCATGTAAACTAACCACAGACTGTGACATCTAATCTTTGTTGCAGACCACCTTTGCTGATGCTAACATGCCTAAAAGTACCCGTGCCAAGCGGGAGCAGATGCGTGAGGCAAAGAGGCGTGCACGTGCAGCTGAGTCAGCAGAAGCGCGAGCTGCACGTTTGGCATACAACGCTGCGCGCATGGCTTACGTAAGGTCAACTGAAACGCCGGAGATGCGAGCGGCGCGCCTGGCAAGCAACGCTGCACGTGCGCGCATCTTATGGAAGAGAAGAAAGGATGCTGCAATACTGGTACAATTGACCTTTAACCCTTAATCCCACCACAGCCTCCAGATACTACTATAGATCTTTTCCTCAATCTGGTGCTTATCCATACACATTGCATGGGACTTTGACTCCATTGGGGCCATAAAATGTCAGTGGGAGCTTTTGCACACAAGTGACGCGTAGACTGTAGCATTGCTAGAGGACGCAACTATGACGCAACTAGACCATTAAATTCTGTTGATGTCATGCTACTAGCACTACTAGCTACTGGCCGATAGCCGGTTGTTTGGGGACAGAGACGTTAATACATCCACCACGGTACAGGCTTACAGCATACAGCCCATGGGTGTATTATAAGATAATAAAAGTCATGAATTACAGCCAATATATACGTTATTACAGCCTCATACAGCTAGCAGGAAGCTGGCAGAAGTGGATATGTCATGAGCGTGCTGGGCGGTGCAGTCCCGCGGGTCTGATGCACGTTCATTATGCCGAGGAAAATAACTCTGGATTTGACTAACACATTACATTTTTGGCTTACCACGTGTACACTAACCACAGACTGTGACATCTAATCTTTGTTGCAGACCACCTTTGCCGATGCTAACATGCCTAAAAGTACCCGTTCCAAGCGGGAGCAGATGCGCGAGACAAAGAGGCGTGCACGTGCAGCTGAGTCAGCCGAAGCACGAGCTGCACGTTTGGCAGGCAACGCCGCGCGCATGGCTAACATAAGGGCGAGGGAAACGCCGGAGATGCGAGCGGCGCGCCTGGTCAGCGACGCTGCTCGTGCGCGCATCATAAGGAAGAGAAGAAAGGATGCTGCAACGCTGGTAAGATTGACCTTTAACCCTCAATCCCACCACAGCCTCCAGATGCTATTATAGATCTTTTCCTCAATCTGGGGCTTATCCATACACATTGCATGGGACTTTGACTCCATTGAGGCCATAAAATGTCTTGAAAAGATTGTGCAAGAAACTGTGTTTATTCCAAAGAAAGAACCACGGACCTAATGGGGAAACTGCCTCTTTTGTGGAGGAGGAAATTACTTTTTCTCTCGTAAAGTTCTGACTTTATTCTTGTGATATTACGACTTTTTTTCTTGGAAAGTTATGACTTTATTCTCGTAATATTACGACTTTTTTTCTTGAAATAGTATGACTTTATTCTCATTAAATTACGTTTTTTTTTCTCGTAATATTATGACTTTATTCTCGAAATCTCTAGTTTTGTGAAGTTGTGTTTTGTTGTTTGATCCTCAGACAGAGAAGCTAAGGGGCTTTGCTCGAGGACTGGATCCAGAAAGGATTATTGGTGCCAACGATTCCACAGGAGAGCTCATGTTCCTCATGAAATGGTTTGTATGCACCGTGTTGGTGAATAAAAATGTGTCATTACATATTTGTCTGTGTGCGCCAAATGCAAATGAGTTGAATTGTGTTGTTTACAGGAAAAACTGTGATGAAGCTGACCTGGTGCCGGCGAAGGAGGCCAAAATAAAATGTCCGCAAGTGGTCATCTCTTTCTATGAACAGAGACTTGCTTGGCACACGTATTTCACCGAAGGCGGGAAAACAGAAGACAAAAACTAACACGGGACAAAAGGGGACAGGGGGAAAGACAAGAAAGTCTCTCGGCCACTTCAGTTTGAATTCCTCTCAACATTTGGTCCAGTGCTCGGTCATCTTGCTGTGACATTGTATCAGTGAGGTGATGTGTTATTTCATTAGTGTGCCTTGTTTTTACTTGGTTTAATGGTGCTTTTGGGAGCCAAACTGTGTCCATCTCAGCTGTTTCCGTAGGACTTGTTTGGTGTACGGCTACGAACCCTTTTCAGTGATTCATTTGGTCATTGATAATCTTTGTAGTGTTTTTCATTGTCACGTCTTGCTTGTCGGTTTTGGAGATTAAACCACTTTTTGTTAGTCTGCTGTTTCAACTGGTGTCACTTTAAATAAAACAGGATTATTCCCCAGCAGAGTTGCTACTATTGATGGTTTTCATTAGCGACTAAAGTTCCGATTATTTTCTCCGTGATCTGTAAAACATCATAAAACAGCCCATCACAACAGCCAAGAGTCCAAGCTGATGTCGTCAAATCACGTTTCGTTCCACCAACAGTCAAAAAAATATTAAATTTCCTCTCATGCAAGACTACGAAAAGCAGCAACCTGCAATCATTAAATGTTTGGGATTTCTTGCTTGAAAAACGATTGATTGATATTTAATTTATTTGAAATTAAGGTATTTTTTTTAAGGGGTTTACTTTTCAATTCAAATGAATTTACAAATTAAGGGACATCCGACTCCCGTGCCATACACCTTATACATTTAGTTATCTATCGTCATATGCACAATTACAGAGAGGCAGTCGTGTATATATAATATATATATATATTATATTATATATATTATATTATATATATATAATATATATATATATATATATTATATATACTGTATATATACATGTATATGTAGAGATGTAAACAGTATATAAAAGTATATAAAGGTAAAATGACAATATAATAAGATAAAAGGGCTTTTAGGGTCTTTTCAGGGATTAACTAATGATTAATTAATTAATGAATTGTATTTTTAAGGGATTGTTCCCAGTGGGATCAATAAATTACTTTGTTTATCTACTGTATTTATTAACTATTTATCTAGTGTATCTACTGTATCTATCAACTGTTTACCTACTGTATTTATTAACTATTTATCTAGTGTATTTATTAACTATTTATCTAGTGTATTTATTAACTATTTATCTAGTGTATTTATTAACTATTTATCTAGTGAATCTACTGTCTTTATTAACTATTTATCTAGTGTATTTATTAACTATTTATCTAGTGTATCTACTGTATTTATCCACTGTTTATCTCCTGTATCTCCTGTATTTATCTCCTGTATCTCCTGTATCTCCTGAATTTATCCACTGTTTATCTCCTGTATTTATCTCCTGTATCTATCAGTGCAGTGCGGTCCGCTCCATTGATCCAGTCCGTGGTTTCTCTCTCTCTCTGCGGCCACAGATCTCTAAACCAGCTGCAGGCAGCCTGACTGTGTCTGATGAGGTAGGTGAGTCCATCCACATGTTCTGTGACTCTCAGTGAAGCTCTCCGATCCTCCAGCCTCCTCCTCTTTCTTCTCTCTCTACCAGACGAAGGGGCGGAAACGACTCCTCTCACCCTGTAGTCAAGCTAACAGCTCTGTGTTTAACAACAAACCACAATATCATCACCACACTAACAATAGCGTGTTGTTTTATATCGGTTCGGGTGGAGGTTTATACAAAATAATAAATAGATTGTAAGTCACTGGTGAGTTTGATTTTCCTCTTCTCTTCTCCCTGCAAACGTGTTGTTTTGTGCACGAGTGGGACGTGAGCTATTGTGCATGTTATCGATGGAAGATTGATTCACATTATGCATGAATAATAATAATCAATATACTCGACAGAGTGTGTTCCATTAGTTGCTAACACAAAAGCAATATGGAGGAGCAGACAGCAGCTAGCTGAGGCTCCTCCTGTGCTGTGTGTGTTTTCATCTGTGTGCAAACTCCCTCCGAAATAACATGCATGTTACACCTCACACAGTGCTAATGTAAAGCAGGTATAAGCTTTTTTTATGTGATCATCAGCTCTGCATGTTAACGTCACGTTGTGCTCAAGGTGTTGCACAGCTCCTATTGTTGATGGTCTGCTACCACTGTATTATTGATCAGTAAAGTGATCAATTATTGAGGGAGCGACCCTCTGTTATTACCTTGTTAAAGGTGATCGGTAATCATTTGGTCAGGGGACATATTTTATACACTTACAACACTAAGAGACAGTGGTGAAATGTAACTAAGTACATTTACTTAAGTACAAATTTTAGGTACTTATACTTTACATGAGTCTTTTATTTTCATGCAACTTTCTACTTGTGCTCCACTACATCTCACAGGGAAATATTGTACTTTTTTATTTCACTATATTTTTCTGACAGCTTTACAAAGTAAGATGTTTTGCATTCAAAACATATGATGGACATTATTCAATATATGTAATTTTTTTTTAGGAGATTAATCCATGATGAAAATAATCATAAATTGCAGTGTGATACATGTGAACTCCACCTCAATCAACTACAGCAGCAAAATCATACTTTAATATTAATGCAGAAGAGTAAAAATGCAATGATATAATATATTATAGTACAGTGACATTTTTCTGCATTGAATGCTTTGCTTTTAATACTATATTAATACTAATTTTAGTACATTTCCCTGATTGGATTAGATTGACTGTTTTCCTTTAATAAAAATAAAAAATACTTACAGTGTATTTACATACTTTTACTTAAGTAAGTAATATTTTCAATGCAGGCCTTTTACCTGTAACAGAGTATTTTTTTTTATTATATTGTATTAGTACTTTTAAGTAAATGATCTGAATACTACCTCCACCACTGCTAAGAGATCCAATGAGTTTACACCATAAGGTAATGGTTCATCATGGGTAGGTTTAGACAATGCAGTCAGATTAACTCTTAATTCTATAACTGGGACAAAAATCAACATACACATCATGTTTTCTTGAAACACATATTGATTGCTGGTAGCTGGTATCTTCTCAATAAATCATTCTCCAATGTTGTGTTCTCCTCTCCACCACATTGATTCCCGCTCTCTCCCATCATGCAACAATCTTGATGTTGACCAGGAACCTGCTGGTTCCCAGGTCTACCTGATGAGTATGAGCCTGACTACAGAGCCTCCTAACGATGTTCCCGCTGTTACAGAAGGTTTAATGCATCATTATTTTACAACATAAATGTCTCAGTTAAAAAAGTTTTCAGTTTCAAGGCTCAGCAGCCGTTAAAGGGTGAGATCTTCAGGATCAGTAACTATCTGCTCTATTCTAACCCATCAGAGTCAGAGAGCAAAGTGACCACGGTCGAGAAGAAGGACAAGAAGCCAGATGATGTGGCGGCGGCGGCGGAGGAAGAGGAGGAGGAGGAAGAATACGTGGTGGAAAGGGTGCTGAATCGTCGGGTGGTGAAAGGGAGAGTCGAGTATCTTCTCAAGTGGAAAGGCTTCTCTGAGTGAGTGTTGTCAGAGATTTATCGCATCATCCTATTTATACAGTCCAATAGATCAGAGATTGTATCCAAATTATAACCAAGAGACAAATGAGATACCGGCACATTTAACATGTGACTACATTATTAATTAAATACTTAATTTTGAAGTGCTTGTGTCTGCAGGGGCGATAACACGTGGGAGCCAGATGACAACCTGGACTGTCCAGATCTGATTGCAGAATTCCTGCAGTCGCAGAAAACAGCACACGAAGGAAAGAGGAAGGCGGCCGGAGACGCAGGAGACGACGACAGTAAATCGAAGAAGAAAAAAGACGATGTAAGTCTCAGTTCTTTGTTGAGTCTTTAACTGGTCTGGAGTTAATATGCATAACTGTAAGATTCACTCTTGTATTAAAGGGTAACTTTGATATTTTTCAACCTATTCTCCCATGTTTTGGGGTCTAAGTGACTAACGGGGACGCTGCTCACTTGTCCTGGCAGCTCGTTTCGCGGTTGCCGGTTACAGCGTTCTCCCTCAATACTGGACCAATTTCAGAAATTGTCTTCCCCATTAGTCACTTAGACACAAAAACATGTGAAAATAGGTTGAAAAATAGCAAAGTTACCCTTTAAGGGCGCTGACACACCAAGCCAACCTCAAAGACAGACTTATTCTTCTGTTAAAAGTTGCAATTGAACACACCACAAAGACTACAGCCAACGGCCAGCTGACCACCGACATGCAGGTATGTTTTACACCTGCATGAGGACATACTGCGGAAAAACAAACTATATGGAGAAGAAAAAAGCTACACACAAACCAATTAAAGAGCAATTGATTGACAGAGTTCAATATGCCTCTCAACTGTTTTACAGCAGTTTCCCCAAAAGCCCCACGCTTTTATGGCATTCTGTTTGTCTCCATTTGTTTTTAAATTCAGATAGAAACCTCGACATACTGTAGTTAGTATTTATGCTGTGTGATTGATTGAAGTTGTGTTTTGTTGTTTGATCCTCAGACAGAGAAGCTACGGGGTTTTGCTCGAGCGCTGGATCCAGAAAGGATTATTGGTGCCACAGATTCCACAGGAGAGCTCATGTTCCTCATGAAATGGTTTGTGTAGCACCGTGTAGCACCGTAACAGCTGTTCAAACTGCATCATTAGTGACTCGAGTATTAAATATTTGTCTGTGTGCGCCAAAAGCAAGTCAGCTGAATTTGTTTTTGTGTCGTTTCGCAGGAAAAACTCTGACGAAGCCGATCTGGTGCCGGCGAAGGAGGCCAACGTGAAGTGTCCGCAGGTGGTCATCGCGTTCTATGAAGAGAGACTCACTTGGCACTCGTATCCCACCGAAGACGAGAAAAAAGATGACAAGAACTAATACGGGACAAAAGGGACAGGGGGAAAGAAACTGTAGTTTTGAACTTCATTGTCGACAGGGGGTTTAGGGGGTCAGGAGGGGGGGCAGCAGAGACGAGCAAGACACCTTTGGACTCATTCGTCTTGGCGTAGTATCATTTGATTCTACTTTTATCTGGATATAATCTGTAAATATGCTTCAGGTTTGCTTCACGAAACCCAACTGAAATGTAAAACTGCTCATTTTCAGTATCGACTCCAGTCTTAGGACTCTCGGCCACTTCAGTATGAATTCCTCTCAACATTTGGTCCAGTGCTCGGTCATCTTGCTGTGACATTGTATCAGTGAGGTGATGTGTTATTTCATTAGTGTGCCTTGTTTTTACTTGGTTTAATGGTGCTTTTGAGAGCCAAACTGTGTCCATCTCAGCTATTTCCGTAGGACTTGTTTGGTGTACGGCTACGAACCCTTTTCAGTGATTCATTTGGTCATTGATAATCTTTGTAGTGTTTTTCATTGTCACGTCTTGCTTGTCGGTTTTGGAGAATAAAACCACTTTTTGTTACTCTGCTTGTTACTCTGGTGTCACTTTTAAAGAGGACTTATATTATGCTTTATTATTACTTTTCTTATTGAGGCTGTGCTGCAGCACCTCTTTTCAAAGGGCCAAAACTAGCCACTAGGCAGGTATTATACAAATGTGTTACTTGGTGACATCACCATGTCACGGGAGAAAAGGCGGGACTTCAATCAAGGCGTTTCAGGCAGTTCAGGAGCAGTGTTTCTGTGGGGGAGAGTAACTCCCTTTGGTGTGGACTTTGGGCTTTGTAACTTTGCAGACCTTTTATATGCACATAACACTTCATACACACTAAAGGAAAGGGAAACAGCATAATAGGTCCTCTTTAATATAACAGGATTAATCCCCAGCAGGGCTGCAACTAACGATGGTTTTCATTAGTGATTAATCTTCCGATTATGTTCTCCATTAACTGATTAATCGCTTGATCTTTAAAACATCAGAAAACAGCCCATCACAAAGATTCCAAGCTGATATCATCAAATCTCTTGTTTTGTTCCACCAACAGTCAAAAAATATTAAATTTCCACAAATGCACGACTAAGAAAAGCAGCAAATTCTCACTTTTAAACCTGCAATCATCATCGTTTGGGATTTCTTTTCTGCGGCTCTTTCCAAGAAGCAGGTTTTCTGAGTTATCGGGATAACTTTGCAAATTAAAACCTGAAATATAGACTGATGTGAAGTCATCTAGATACCTTAAGAAAGCTTCTTTTTGGAGCCCTTATTGTGCAGTTTAACATTCATGACAACTAGATCACAAGAGTCACAGGTGAAAATAAAAACACTTTATTAATCAATAAAAACAATTCTTGATTGCCGGCAAATATCTCAAAACAGAGGGAACTACATCCAAACTGAAAGCAGAGGGTGAGACCGTTATGGAGACAATTGACAAACTACATAAATCATGACAAACACAAACATGAAAATATTTACATAACAAGACAGACAAAAATAAAAGTGCACTAAGTAGTAGCAGTACTTAATAGTTGGTGTCGCACTGACTGAGTTAAACAGACGTGAATGTTAACCAGAGTTTCATGCCTGAATATCACATTTAATGAGGACATTTCTCCTTTCAGAAACTATTTTTTGGACATCATCTTAAAGTTGCGAGTTCTGTTCAGCCTCTTGTAAATATTCTAGCCTAACCGCTATCGCAGCTGCAACAACTGACCTATTTTTTCTTTTTTAAAAGAGGGCGATGTAACACGTACTGACAGAACCTCATTCAAATAGACAAGTAATAGCACTTCTACTTCGAGAACCTTCATTTTTCAAAACATTAAAAGTGAGAGATAATGAGTGAAATAAAAGGCATTCAAATCAAAGTGGCCACGACACACAACCGTCATTTCACACATTCAAATAACTTTTTATATCTCATTTAACAACTTGGCTCACTTTGTTATTATCAACACAAACAACTTAAAAACATAGGACTCGTAATATTTAAGCCAACACCTCGGCTTTACAGCAGTTAAAAAAAAAGTGCCTCAAGTGGCTTTCAGTTGGGTAACGTTGGCAAATAAGTTAATTAAACGGGATATCGCTACACCACAGCGACAATTAAATTAGTGCTTAAAACGAGGCGTCAAAGAGGAAACAAATAAATGATCCGTAACTGACAGCCTGGAGTTGATGGGAATCTCTGGAGCTCCTGGCCCATAACACTATCTTCTTTATGATTACAGGCTCTGAGTGATGTTTTTAAATCAACAAAAAGAGACTTTTACATGAAGCTGATGTGACCTATAACCTTGCTTATACTACAGATTATGAACAGTTAATAAGAGCCTTCCTAAACGCAGCTCCCGTATTTAAACCTGCAGCGAAGGAATAGCGACAGACACGGCAAAATGCATATAGCCAAGCCTTTTAAAGACAAATTACAGTGCTATGTATAATTTATAAGGAAGTTGATACATTTTGCAATGCAGTGCGTCTCCTCCCTAAGACATCCATCTGCTCCTCTTGCAGGACTTCACCTCCGGGCCTCTTTTAGCAGTGGCCGGCCCAGCAACACTCTCTCAGCCTCTGACTCCTTCTCGTCTCAACATCCTCCCTCCGCACATCAAACCCGATCTCTTCAGGGCCTTCTAAACTTAGATGCCGCCGACAGACTGACTCAAAAACCGGAGTTTGCGACGCACAAACCGACAGAATTTGAGTTCAGTGTTTGAGCATTTAAGATGTATTCAGATCACCATACAACCTTTGGTTAGTATAGGTGTTAATCCTAAAATGATGGACTTCCTGTAGCCTTTGGTATCTAAACTCAACCATTCTTTGCCTGAACTTAAAAGCCTCAGTGACAAAAATCACTAAAAGTCTCCAGGGTGGGATGTGATCTGTCCTTTAAAACCTTCGGTGCATAGGTACTCCAACCATCCTTGTTGACAGTGTTCTTTTACTCCCACTTTTCTCGTCACCAGTCCCTCGTTTTTACCCTACAAATCCATCCTCAGCGGTTCGGTGCAAAAGGATCAAGAGCAGCTAACATTTTTCTAATAGCTCATTTTATGTCCTTTTACGCCCCTCGTCTCCTCGCTTATCGTTTTCCCCCCCGTCTAAATAATGAAATATCAGTACTCAAACGAAGAGCTACTTCTGCTTCAAAGTTGTTTCCAGGGAAAAAATGTGGGAACAGAATGAAAGGGGAGAAACTAATGCAGGAAGAGTAGTCAACAATGCCATTTTTTCTACTCACCAGAATCTTCTTAAAGGAAAAAAGGACATCTCTCTTGCATCTGCAGAAATCGTTCTTATTGATTTAGCAAAGTGATAGAATAAACAGCAGTTTGCCCCCCCCCCTCACTTCTTTTTGTCTTTTTGTTTTTTCTCGGGCTTACGGTTCTGCTCGGCAGTCGTCACGCCGCGGGGCATGATGAGCACGCTGCCGTCGGCGCTGTACTGGAGCGAGTACTCGCTGGGAGGATAGGGCCGGCCCTCCTCGTCCCGGAGCTGAGTGAACACCTCCTGGTACAGACTCTGCATCTTCTGCTTCATCTGCCGGATGGAGCGGATGAACTCCATCTTCTCCTTCAGCAGGCGGGCCTTGTCGCGCCGCAGGTCGTGGACGCCCTGCTCCAGGTTTATGATGGTGTCCAGCTTGCGCTTGCGGCAGTTCTGGGCCGCCATCTTGTTCTTGCCGCGCCGGCGGATGTCGCGGATGAGGGCTAGCTGGCCTTCGCTCAGGTGGTGCTTGGCGAGAAGCTCGTTGAACTCCTCCACGGGCAGGTTGATGATCTTCTCGTTGGAGAAGGGGATTTTCATGGACCGGGCTCGGCGTTCGTCGCGACTCGAGTGCTTGTCGAGCAAGTCCTGAGGAGGCTGAAGCTTTGAGTGTTTTTCGCGGACGGTCTTCTTCCCGGCTGAAAGGGGGAGCTCCGGATGCTCAGCGAACGCGGAGGAAAGCGGCAGGTTGTAAGTATGATTGTGGCTGATGCTGTCGAGCTGAGGGAGGCCGTGGAACTGGGAGGGATCCTGATAGCTCATGCGGCAGAGCTTACTGTACCCGGGCTGATAACCACCGACAGCACCTTCCTCCGTCTCCACGGTGGCGACCTCAGAGTCGGTGCTGTAGCCCACAGCTCCCTCCTCGGAGAAGGTGGCGGACGTCGAAGACGAAGACGCTACAGAAGAGCAGGATGTCTCCGAGCTGCTCGGGGAGGCCGGGCTGTGGCTGGAGTCCAGCGAAAGACCAGAATCTGAGTCAAGCTCATCCTCCAGCTGGGAAGCTTGGGCCTGGCTGAAGCCCTCCTCCATGGCCAGGTCCAGCAGGCTGATCTCATCGAGCATGGACTCCTCCAGCAGGTTGCTGAATGGATCGGGCAGGATAGGCGTGGATGTAACGTTGGTACTAGAACTATTAATGTGTGGTGGCAGAAAGATCCCGGTCAGGTTAGTGGCTCCAAACGTGGAGTTGATGTTGCTGGAGTTGCTGGAGGAAAGTCTGAGCGCGGTGGTTCTCGGCGGGACGCTAGCAGAGTCCGACTGGGGGGTGAAAATCTGGGGGAAGTCTTGGCTGCAGCTGGGGAGGGAGGCCTGGTGGAGGCTGACATCCTGGTTCACCGGCGTCGGGCGAGTAGAGAGTCCAAAGTTTCCCACGGTGTCGGACTCCGTCGTCCCACTTGTGCCACTGTCACTGCTGGAGTTACTGTGGGGCGAAGTGCTGTTCACTTCCATTGCCTTTGAACACAGAGATTTTGTTAAATATACACACATTTTTCAGATTATAAAGCACATTTTAGTGCGAAATTATTATGAGACAAAATCTGTATTTCTCTCTACTTTTTATGGTTAAATTATTTCACACTTTGACGCAGTAAAGAGGCATTTTTTTCAGGGTGCTTTCACATCAGGGACCCGGATCCGAGTACACTAGACCCCAAAGTCCAGTTCAAAAAGTTAAAAAGTGATATATTTTTTAAAAAGGTGGACATACTTGTAGCTCCATGATGGCCATGATGTCCTGCCACTGCTGCTCCAGGTCTAACTGTGGCTCTGCTGGGGGCAGCGGAGGAGCCAGAGGAAGGCCCTGAGACGTAGAAGGAACTCCTTCATTGGAAACTATTTCTGGGGTGACAACCGGGGCTGGAAACTGATAGAAAACATTACAAAGACATTATAATAACTTCACTGTAGATTTATCTAAACCAATGATACTTGCAATGCACGTGAAACAACATGTTTTTACCTCCGATTCTTCTCCAAAAGGGAAAGTGGCCTCCAGCAGCCTCAAGCATTCTTGTAGAGACAGTGAAGTCTGAGAGCCGAGACCTGGGAGCTGCGTAACAACAACAGAAGAGACAGAAATACAGTCAAAGGTACAGTGGAAACCTCTTATAGTTATATTTCAATGTGGACGCAGCATCGGCCTCATGTAGACAGGGTTACTGCGAGGCAAAGCATCATGGGAGTAAAGTAAAAACGAGTGCTCTGATTGGAAAAAAATCCCTGCACTGGACCTTTTTCACAGTCGATGTTTTGACAATTTTACATCATTATTCTCATTTTCATTGAAAAACATATTAAAATTATTATGGTGTGATTTTTGCAGGGATCTGTACCAAACAAAGATGTTTTCTTAAGTCTGTAGAATATGATGTGTAGGCCAGGACGTCTCTGATATTGTTAGAAAGTCTTCCATGTCTGCAGTGACCCTGATGAGCTGTGGGAGGAGCCACAGACTCACCTGGAGCCGACTACACTCAGGTGAGCTCAATCTGCCCTGATCACTGTGTTTGCTCTGCTGCCACCGACCAGACCGGTGTTCACTCATGCTGGTCAAGAGCGTCTAAAGTGAGTTATTCTTCAAGGTTTATCAGTTTGATAAAGCCATGTGTTTGTTTAGTTAAATTTATGATTAATTCCAGTGTTAAACTGATGTATTGTTTGAATATTATCTAACTTTGTTCAGAGCCAATGAGGATTTGATAATTAAGATGGTTCTGATGAGTGAATACATGGAGCTGATATCTTATGCCATACATCTTTCTCTTGTTGTGTATTTACTACAGGCCCACTGGATGAAGTTAAAGGGGACGTGCATGTCAAAATAGGCTGGCTCGCTGTCCATAACTCTGGTGCCTCAGGTCCGATACTTGGTGTCCCTAGACTCCAGCTCTCACCTAAAACAGGTATTTTGACAAACACACTACATTCTTTCCTACATCTCTGTGTACATATATTACTTCTCATCATGCATATACAGTACATACTACATCCTGTTTACATTCAGTTTTCCCATCTGAAATACTGTCTTCAACAAATTTACCTTTACGTTACTATTTTACATAGAGCTGTCAATCGATTAAAATATTTAGATTAGATGATCGTAGCGCTTTGAATTCATGCTAAAATCATAGATCTATTCTCACACAGTCCTGTGGTTGGCCCTGCTTTGCTTTCACACCTCAAACAAACCATCTCAGATTCACTCGAGTTCTGGAATATTTGTATTTTTTCGGCGCTATGTCCGCCATTTTCGTTGCTTCCTCTGCTTACGATCTGACACCTGGTCGCTACGTTTTTATAGAGGTTGACGCCAAAAAACGTCCCAAACACAGCAAAATAAGAAAATCCAGGCAGAGGGCTGCAGGGTCTCTGTAGATACAGACACCACCAAACACTTCTAGTGGGTCAGAAGTGATGAGACGGATTATTTTTGTATCGGTCTACACCTTCATTGTGCCTTTAATGCTCAACTACTGTGATCAAATCAGACCATTCTGTCTAATACAACAAAATTTAGGTTCATAAAAAACGTCACGGATGCCACGAATACCAGCACTGTATAAGCTGCACGTGTGTGCATCTGTAGGTTTAGGAGGATTACATTTATACGTCATGGCGGCTAATGAATCTGAATGACCACTGAACTACTGGAAAATTCTATTAGGCCCTGAAATAAATGTGATTTAATAGTATTCCAACCTCATAAAATTACCAGCTTGATCTCTCCCTCCGCTGTCTGAGACTGAACTCATTGACACAACAATGAGATGAAACTCTTATATTCAAACTGAGCACAGATGAACACAATTATTCAACCCACAATGTTTTAGGCGAATGGTGAATGAGACTAACTGGAAATGTCTCCAGATGAATAAAAACTGATATTCGGCAGACAAAATTATCTTTTATCACCACCGTGCTGCTCCCAAGCTTCGATTTTCTTTTTATGTACTATACGGCAGTTAAATGTACCGCCTGCCCACCGGATGAAACACAGGAGGATATCGAGATCCATTTAGTGCACAAACCTGTTCTGGGATACTCTCTCCAGTCTCCCCGTCCACCGGCTGAGCACCTTGCAAGTTTACTCCATTTCTCCAGCTCTCTTGTTCCTCATTCCCGTCTTTGTTGTCACGTGGGCTGGGCTTCTCCTCCTCGCTCTCCTTCTGACGGTTGCTGTAGTTGAACACTTCTCTTCCTGCACCGAGGTCGATGTCCTGTCTCCATAGGATGTCAATCAAGTCAATGTCCTGGAAAAACATATAGCAACCATTGAGAAATGGCCCTGTGCAGAGAAAAGTTACTTTAATAACCAGGTATTGTGTCAGCATTTGATGTATTGAACTCATACTGTAGCGAGGTATAACATACTGTATGTGGGCCATTTATGATTGAATTATTTACTTATTTATGATAATAAACTAGTACTTGTACTGTATCCTTTTTACAAGCATTTTCATTTAAACAAGAGGGGGTAATTTTGGCAGATCATGAAACAGAAATGTAGTCAGATGATGCAACCATGACAGAAACACTTTGACATGGTGGTTAACATGTGATCAGGAAGAAGTCTGAGTTCATTACAGTCCAACAATGACTTTGTGTGACACCTAACTCTGCAGCAGCAATATCACCATTATGTGCAAGTTTTCTCAAAGAACTAAAATTAAACAGAAACCACTATCATACACAGAAATGTTGTTAAAATAACAAACCAAATGTAAAAAAATAGCATTGTTATTTTTTCTTTTGGGCCGTTTTAAGAGAGTAAATGAAGTTAGATGACTGTTTGCTGTTGGATTTAAAAGTTGCACTCTCATAAACAACATTAACTGTGACAAGAATCACAGCTGTAATGAATGTGACTCAACTGGTTTGACTAAAAATATCTGACACTGATTAAAGACCAGGGCTGTGGACCAGGAATAATATTTGTAAAGCCATTTAAACTCGGTGTATGTTTAATTTTTTGGAATACAGAGCTTTATTCTGCCATACCACCAAATACTTATCAAACTGATACTAACTCTTATAGTAGTTAGGATTAACTGATTAAGTTGTTGTTAAGGTACAAAGTGTACAAAAATGTTATTCTGAATATATATTTCTGTTAACATCTGTGGCTTATGATGCTACTTGGAAGATTAATAAATTAGGCCACTAAAAAAATGTACATCCAGGCTAATATTTAATTTCTCAACTGTGCTGAGTTTATTTCAACATAAATACATTATAAAATCCTGCTTGTCCAATGTGTGACACAGCAGGTGAATGTGGTGCAGGGCTGCCCCCTCTTAGTCAACTAATAGGTTGTTTCGGTCTTAGTCGACTAAGATTTCTTCAGTCGATTAGTTGTTTTTTATGCTTTTTCACGCTGAGTGACTTCTGAGAAACTTATGAGCACATCTCTGGTAAACACCAGATTTAAAGTGGTGCTTTTTTGTGATTCTTTGTGGAGAAACTCAGTTTTACAGATCTGTCGATTACATCAACTAGTCGACAAAATTGTATGAGTGTTAGTGGACTAAGAATTTCTTTGACTGAGTACAGCCCAAGCAGCTGTCAAAAGGAGGTGTCTGCCCCCTCCTTTTGACAGCTGCTCCCCAGAGTGAAGGAAGAAACGAGTTGCAGTACCTCTTTGGTGAGGTCGTCATTGCCGTCCCTGCTGCCCTGCTCCTGGTTGCCCTCCGGGGCCACGGCTCCCAGGCTGCTGTCCGCTGCGTTCAGGTTGTACGTGGATTCAGGTGTTCCACTTCCTCCCCTCATGGCCGGGGTAGCGTCAGGGTTGTTAACGTCCTCTAGGCCGCCCCCATTGTCCAGGGTGATGCTGGGGCTGGACTGGCTGCTGGTGGACACCACAGTCTCTGAGTCACGATGCACTAGCCAGGTGTTGAGCTCGGTACTGGGCACGGAGAGGCGATCCAGCTGGCGCACCTGGTTCAGCAGCCGCCGAGTGGTGAAGAATTGGTCGAGGTCCACACTCTTTGGATGGATGCCATAGCCGTCCAGCGTGTTGCGCAGGTTGTGAAACTGTGTCTGGGTGTAGGCTGAGCTAGGGCCCAGGATGATCTCTCTCAGTGGGGGCAGCTGATTGCTTAGATAGGTGTCAACGTCCACCCGCACCCCAATGAGGCTCAGAAGGATGGTGAACTGAATCAGGCCCTCTGTGAAGTACTTTTTCAGGTAAAGCATTTCTTTACAAAGGAACAAAAAGGTGAAAGTAAAAAATAAAAACAGAAAACGGGGCCCAACTAGCTTGGATCTGTCCTTGCACTAGAAGACGGAGATAGATACATGGAGATTAAAAAAGTGGTTAGAGATAGTGGAGGGGGAAACTGTCTTGTCTTCAACAGGATGCTGTGTGTTTAAAAGGCATATAATAAGATCCAAGATGGGGTGTCCACTCTGAGAGAGTCCAGTCTGTGTCCAAAGCTTTGATCTTCATCAGGTTCTCATCTTCCCATTCCTGATAAAAAGTGAGAAAAAAATTACATTTTATTATTACGTCAAACTACATTAGTTCAACATTTCATTTCATTTTTTTTTTTTTCATTTCAAAATTTATTTTGAACATGTAAAATAATAATAATAATAATAAAAAAAAGAGAATCATCATACAACAAGTGGACTGCCAGAAAAAAAGCAGTATCCACATACAATGAAAATCATAAGCAAAAGAAATTGTCAAACACTTGCCTTGGTTTACATATTCCAAAAGGAGTGAGAAGAAGTACAAACTTATTTAATAACACCCCTTCTCCATAACTCATTCATTAATAAGTAAAAAGCGTCCTTATTGAGCTAAACATATAATCTAAGTTATTTTTCCTAAACTTTTTTTACTTTAATTATTAGCTTTCATCTCTGTCATATAAAAATATAAATCAATTACTGATATAGTTATCCTTATCAAAATATAAATTCATTATCAGTCAAGAATACCAAATCATTACTTAATATTGAGCAAACCTGTCAAATAAATAAACAGTAATAATAGATAAATAAATAAACAGTGACCCCTGTAAACACCTGGTGATTGTCAAACCCCCTCTTCATCCCTGTACTTTGAGAAAATCATGTTTTTATATCTTATTTTAAAAAAAACATTATAACCACACTGCAGCCCCTAAAGACACACAAGTCTTACCTACATGAAACACATGTTAATGGACAGAAAGAAGAACCTTGCTAGCCCACTGCGACCAACTCCATCCTCCCAAGACTAGAGAAGCAATGCCTTGGATATTCAGCAGCCCAGAGATGGAGAACACAGAGCTTTTAGGCAGCACCCCACCCTTGACAGGAACACTACTTCTTGTGGGAGCTGCTGAAGGTGAATGGGAGAGTCTGGAAGGCTCTCTGGGCTGAGCTAGCACCAACAGCAGGGTCCCTCCCTCCTCTCCGCCTATCTTTCGTCCTAGCCCTTAACTACCTTGTGTTATAACACCCTGCTTGCTACTGTACATTCATAACCTACCTTGTTAAATAACAATAACCCGGGTCGAAACATTAGCTAAGTTAGCTCGCATCCTCTGTTTACCCCTTAAAAAGTGGACAGGTATCTCTACTGGTATATATTTTGGCTAGCATCAAACAATCTCCCTAGCAACAAGTGGCGAAAAACATGATTGACATAACGCGCACCCATTCGCGGGCCTCGAACGCGGTGACGAAATATGACTCCAGAGAACCCCGACCAATAGGAACGACGCGTGGGCGGGGCTTAAAGGAAAAAGCTGAACTACTATTGGAACTCACAGCTGTGCTTTTAGCCTTATATGCTAGTTAAGCTACTGTTAGCATTCAACTACTTTTAAAAGTATTTAAAGAAGACACGCTGCTGTAATCAGTCACCCTTAAATACGACTTATTAATGCATGTGCGTGCTAACGTTAGCTCATGCTATGAATCATTGTAATGCATGCATCCTCTAACCTGTTATTATTAGTTAATTGGTTTAATACTCACACATGAAGATTTGTCAGCTGTGTTTTCATTCATAACCAAACGTCCTGAGAGCAGTAATCAAAGTCCTGTTTCATTAGAAGCTCCACAGTGTTGCAGGTGTAGCATTCTCCAGCCTTTCCCTCATTGAATGGCCCACCATGACTTGCAGAATAGCTAGCTGCTAGCGGCTAGCCCTTAGCATGGAGCGCCGCTTGACACCAAAACACGCTTTCACACTGCGCATGCGCAGAACATTCTAGTAGCAAGCTTGTCATCACCCGACTGAGAAATCCCCACGACTGATATTACACAGTAATGTATAATCACATGTTAAGATATATTCACTGGCAAATAACAACTTATTCAATTCCTTTTTTATTTATTATTATTTAATAATTATTTATAAAATAAATAATTTATTATTCATTTTTCTTTTTATTCCAAATAAATTAAGAAAAATATATCACACAATTTTTTACAAATGTTTTATGATTCTATGATAGCAGTAGTGGAAGAAGTATTCAGATCTTTTACTCAAGTAAAAATAGTAATATTAAAGTGTAGAAATACAAGTAAAAGTCCTGCATTCAAAATCTTAGAAATAAAATTAAATAGTATCAAAATATACTTAGAGTACAAAAAGTACTCATTATGCAGAATGGCCCATTTCAATAATTATAATACAACAATATATATATATATATATATATATATATTATTGTATCATAATTATTCATGTATTAATGTGTTCATCCCTTTAATGTTGCAGCTGGTAAAGGTGGAGCTAATCATAATTATTTAAATATTGTCGGATAGCTTAACTTATAGTAATATATCAGTAATATATATAGTAATATTGTATCAATAATCTTAATCTGCAAAGTAAGTAACTAAAGCTGTATAAAAAACAATATTTCCCTCTGAGATGTAGTGGAATAGAAGTATAAAGTAGCATAAAATGGAAATACTCAAGTAAAGTACCTCAAAATAGTACTCAAGTACAGTACTTGAGTAAATGTACTTGCTTACCTTACATCACTGACCAATATAGTCACACTTTTAAGATATTATATGGCAAAAAAAGCTTCTTCAATACATTTTTTATTCCAAATAAATTAAGAAAAATACATAACACCATTTTACAAATGTTTTATGATTATATGATAGTAATCTGGAGAAAACTGGAGGATTATTTTCAAAAAAAAATATCATGTAATTAAATTCAAGAATTCTATTTTAAACTGACATTATTGTGAATTTACTAGTTTTATTTGGTAGATTTTATATCCATTAGTGCAAGTTTTCTAAATCTTTCCCATATTTTGAATTATTCATTACTGAATATGGAAATTACATTGTCTTTTAAATGTATCAACAATAAGAAATGTGTGCATATAATTAATCTGGTTCTACAATTATTATAAGAGGATAAGTATCCCTTATATGCACTTTATTTGTATCCACCCTTAAAATTTGTTGGATATTTATGTCTTGCTTTATTTAATATACAATAAGTACTTTATTTGTTTTATGTATGATAACGGTTGCAATGTATGTCTTGGTTAGATTATAGATTATATTAAATACAATAAAAAGATCTATTCAGTAAAAACAAGTTTAACCAAGCACATAGTGGGTGCATTCATAAATGGGTAAACCACAGAATTTATGAATTTTATACAAGCATACACACATATTTCTTAAATGTCAAATGTTTCTTACCCAGTGTAAATAAAGAAAAAGTAAAGAAGACACAAGAGCTATACATAAATACCACTTTTATTTTTCCAAGTAGATCATGACAAATTATTTTTCGTGAATGTCACAACGTTCACTATATATTAACCCCCATTAGGTTGACGGGCCTTTTGTTGTATCGCTTTGAAATGTCGGCTTCAATCTGCAAAAACAAACAATCAGAATTACTGTCAATAATACTCATTATTATTCCTGAGATATTTCATGACGAGCTCTTTGTGTAATATATCTATATTCCTTTAAATTAATCCGTAACTGTATAATTCTCAGTATATATTAACATGGATTTAAAGAGCTTGTGACAAATGTTCCTATACAAACCCCTAGTGAGCTGGAAAACTGCCGACCCTGTGAACATAAATAAATTGAAATGGTAATCCAATACCATTTTCTGGAGTTCCCGGGTGCGTCCTGCCAGCAGGTCGACTCGAGGCTCCAGTCTGGACTGCTCCTCCAGGGCTTCCTGCCTTTTCTCAACCATCGTGACGCCCTTCAGCACCAGAATATCTGCCTGCTTCAGCTTTTGCCTCAGCACCTCGGACACACGCTCAACATACCTAAAACAACACATTTCATACATAAAAACAATGAGAGAGTGATGCTGACTGTAACTGATACTGTGAGGATCAGCTGTGGCAGCATACCGCGGCGAGGTCTGGATTATAAACAGGTGCTGCATGCGGAGGGAGGTGAGGCGGCGTAGGAGGTCCTGCACCACTAACAGCATCTCCCGGACGTGCTCACGGGACTGGCCCTGGATGACAGAGGGGGCCATCTGGAACTGGCTCATAGCTACCACATCGCCCTCCTCTCCCATCTCACTAATGCGCTGCGTTAAGAACACCTCCAGCTGTACAAACACATGAAACCAGAGTCACATGTTTGAGGTAAATCTGATACATGATCTAATCCAGTAAACAGCCCACCAGGGTTATTACAGTAAACTAAAACTGAAACTAAAATAAGCAGGGAAAAATATCCTTTAAGAAAAACTAAACTGAAACGATAGTCTGGTTAAAAACTAATAAAAATAAAATAAAACTTAAATTTCTTTAAGTTTAAGTTTCTTAGTTATAATATAGCACTAAAAAGGAGACAGTATAAACTTCCGTCAACTCTCGTGACCTCTGACCTCAAGATATGTGAATGAAAATGGGTTCTATGGGTACCCACGAGTCTCCCCTTTACAGACACGCCCACTTTATCCCCCTCCCCTTAGTTACTACGATAAAAAGGTAGGTGAAGTCTGCATTAACTGTATTTTCACCACTTGGGGGCAGTGGAAACAAAACAATACTGACTTGTCAATTTATAAACTTGACATGGTGAACTTGTTAGCAAATAGTTGCTTATTTAAACATCCAGCAGATACAGAGAAACAGTGTATAAATGATCTTACAGAAGTAATTTGAGATTAGATGACTGTGATCTTTACCTCCATTAGCTCATCAATGAACTGGCTGCGTGACTGAGAGTTCTCCAGTACGCTTAAAGCATCCTCGCCTCTCGCTTCACCCTCAGGACCTGCAACATGACACATGCACGTCTTTAGCAAACAGAAATATTTCAACAGCTGAGATTGTGATAATTTTGGAGCCATAATGGGCGATTAAAAAAAAGTAGTTACAGTCTGCGCCTGCATCCACAACTTCAATTTCTATGGGAGCTGCTTCACTGTCGCCCCAGTCAATCCCACCAGCACCAGCGTCCTGTTGAGGGAGGCAGAGAGAAAGAAAGTGGAACAAGTTCCCAAACATTTACACCCCTCACCGATGAACTCAAGTACCCCTTCATCACCAATGATGATTGATTTTAATCTGCTTAACACTGTTAGTTATATAAAAGTTTATATTGTTGTTGAATTGTCAATGTTTAGGTCAGTTCGGTAAAGTTTGCCGATCACTTGGAGCAAAATAACCCCTTGTTGAATATTGAATGTAAACTAGGAATTTATATATAATTTCTGTAGAGATTGTTCTTAATTTATCTGAATATCCACACATTAATAGTTAATATAGAATCAAAAGTCAGATATGTCCAGGTGTCTCACCTCAGAGCTCGGCTCCAGACTGATGCCCCAGTCTATTCCATCCTCGACTGTGATGACAGAGTTGACACCCTGAGTGTCTGCACTGTTGGCAAAGTTCCCCCAGTCAATCTGTTTAAAATACAATACAGGAACACCAAAGTCAGTTAATTGAAGCATTAATATATTTATTTTAACTATTTCTGGTATTTGTTGAATATCTCACATGAGAGGGACTTTCATAACTGTGATAATCTGAATTAAAAAATGTACTGTATAACAAAAATAAGATGGATTTAAGAAGAATTTATCAGTTACAAAAAAAGTAAAAAACATTTACTTAAATGATAGGAAGTTTCTATTGATTATACTTAATACAGAGACAGTAAAACCAACCGTGTCCTCTGTGAGTGCATCAGGAGGAGCTTCCTCCACATCTAGCCTCTCAACAACGGTGGGGACGTTCCCCGTTCTCCACTCGTAAAACGTTGTGTTTCCTCCCTTCTGGGTGAATGTCAGCATGGGCAGGACGGATTCAGACCTACAGGTAAAGACAGGTGAGCTCATATGACAAAAAGTGAATATTTTCCATGTTTTATTTTCTGCATTGAGTAAAATGGGTCTTGCATGGAAGCCGTGAATAAAAGTAGACTGTATTTTGATGACATACTCACCAGTCACATACAAAGTTTGTGAAAGCAGTATAAAGTTGGATTTGCTCCTCTAACTTCGCAGCATCTTTCCCGACTTCGTCAAGAACAGCCGGTAAATCTTTGACCAAAGCCTGAAGCTCACGAGCCACATTTTCTCCCTGTCGGAAGAAAAACATCGAGCAACAGGATGAAGAACGTCCACACACACACAGAGAGCGGTAAGTTTCAGTGTTTTAATGCTCTTGTACTTACCGTGATGCCGTACTGTTTGCAGGCAGTATAGTAGCGTTCCCTCAGGTCTGCAGCCGAGCTCTGGCACTCCACCTCCCGCCTGCTCAGCTCCTGCTGCAGCTGCTGAGCTTTAGCCAGCTGCTTCCTCAGAGCCGGGCCTTCATAGCTCACATTGCGACTCAGCAAGCTGGCCACCTCCGCTGGGACACACAAACAGACTCTTTTTTATTATTAAAGAATTCTATACATGCAATTATTCAGTTTCTATAATTAGATGCTGTTTCACTATATTCTATAATAATAATGATGCAGAAATAATTTGAACAGCAGCAACAAAAACTGTTTCACGTTAAAAAAATTACTTTAGACTTCCTTTCCAACAGAATGACAACAGGTATTGGAACTAGGGCTGCAACTAGAGATTATTCTCATTGTCTATTAATCTGTCGATTATTTTCTCTTAATTGTTTTGTCTATAAAATGATGAAAAATGTGGATCAGTGTTTCCCAAAGCCCAAGATGACGTCCTCAAATGTCTTGTTTTTTTTCCACAACTCAAAGATATTCAGTTTACTGTCACAGAGGAGTAAAGAAACCAGAAAATATTCACATTTAAGAAGCTGCAATCAGAGAATTGAGACTTTTTTTTTCTTAAAAAATGACTCGAACTGATCAATCGATTATCAAAATAGTTGGTGATTCATTTAATAGTTGACAACGAATCGATTTATCTTTGCAGCTCTAATTGGAACCACATTCGCTACCCTATGATATACAGAGGAATGATAAGTCAATAAGTGTATACAGATGTTGTCATGCTATGATATATACACAGAGATATTACACTTACCCAAGTAGACATTATCTGCCTCATAAAGGGACACAATCTCTTGCCAGTCCTGTGACAACAAAACACAATTCAAATCTAAATTTTAGGACAGTTTTAGAGTAGAAGAACATGAGACAAAGAAATCCCCTCGGATCACTTTGTTTGTGGTACTAATTAGAAACTCAGACAGACCTGCTGAGAGACAGACGACAGCAGCTTGTTTGACTGCGCTCACCTTCATCCTCTGAGATGAATATCTGCCAAAGATGTTCTTGGAGGAAGCCTCAGTTCCCCTCAGTATCTCCACTATCCTCAGGCAGTGAAAGTAGTGAATGTCTGTCAATAAAAAAAAAAACAAAGTATAAGCATTCATACAGAAGATGAGGAGCAGGACAGACGGTTACTACACAGGAAGTACGCTTCACTACATAATTATACGTATACTAATACAGCTGAAGGCTAAAGCTGCAACAAGAATGTATGGTCTAAGTGTTTATGTTAGTTTGTTTGAAATGATTCTGCTAATTTGTTTTATCATTTATATCCTTTGAGTTATGTCTTCATGCTACACATCCTAATTTAATGTGACTTCCTCACAGATCATGATACATCCTTTGGTAGCTGTGAGATACATTTAAAACCGGTAAGTAATGCAAACAGTTTAAATTTAGAGGAGAAAATGGTTGTATATTTTGTTATCCAGTATTTACTCATGTTTGCTATAAATAGGATCCTGATGAGTTTAATGTGCATACTAGAAGCTCTATGATTCAGTTAACCTTATACTCCCTAATCAGGCAATAATAATCTAATTTACATCACATGTCGAGTTCAGACTATAAAGTCTTTTCAAATGCGTTATTGTAAATTCAAATATAAAAGTTGAAAGTAACATATGTAGAGAGGTAGTCTGTCTGATATTTTAACTTTTTTATGTAGTACAAATTGACATTTTATATCCAGTGTTTGAAGATTCTAGAAATAATAAGTGTTGTTTATTAATGATTTATCTTTCAGAAAAATGGCTGCTCATCTCTGTGACTTGAATGTAATGACAATAGATGAGAAGCTCAATCTGTGGCTATAATGGACCTACAGGAGCCGGAGAGAAGCTGCTTGATCTCCTCGTTCTCTGGCATGTCCTGGATGGCAGCGTTGATCTTCTCTCTGATAATTTTCACTGCGCTCTGCCATTTCAGGTTACAGTGACGTCGATCCAGCAGCCAGTCTGTGGACACAGAAGGATTCAACATCATTATTAATATCTGCAGCTTTGGCATCATTTGAGTCATCTGTTGAAGGAAACAGTAAGTGGAAAAGAAACATAAGACCTTAGTTTACATAAAGGCAGTGGTGGAAAGTAACCAAGTACATTTACTCAAGTACTGTACGAGTGTTTCAATACTATTTATTTACATTTATCTGACAGCTTTAGCTACTTATCAGATTATGCTTTTTCATCCCTTCCTGTCTAGTGAAAACCACATATCTCCAGATGTGGTCCAGATGATATACTGTGTAAAATGCAACATATACATTAATGTAGCAGTAATATTAATCCAGAAACATCATATATATAATAGTAAAACACTGACACAGAACATTTTACTGCACAATGAGTACTTTTACTTCAGTAAGGTTTTGAATGCAGGACTTTAACTTGTAGTGGAGTATTTCCACAGTGTGGTATTAGTACTTTTACTTTAGTAACTGATCTGAATACTTCTTCCACCACTGCACATATGTTGAATGAACAGCAACACATTATATTTGTGTGTCTTACCCAACAGCTTGCTGGTCTGTATGTCGATTGGGAGGTTTTGAATATTCTGTTGAAGTGAGAAAACAGTCAAAACATCATTAATTTATACTTTTTTTAACCCATTTTTGTAGCTGTACCTTGCACAGGGAGAAGATATTACACTCATGTAACGTTCAATAGCGACACAGAAAAACAGAAAAGACAAACTATCTTCTTTACTATGCTTTAGTAAGTGTTTATTTTTCAGTTAGCTGGACTTTGACTGTAAAAGCTAGCTAACACTAGCTAGCAGGCTTATTAAAAACAGTGTCAGAGAGACTTTACATCATCTTACCTCCATTATTTCTTCACTTCTTCAAAACGAAAACACTTCCAAGATGTTAGGGCTTCATTATGTGTTTATTTAACAGGTTTTTATCTTGTCAAAATCCGGACTTCACTGTTTATGACACGTTACGAGAAGGAGAGCCAATAGAAAGAGGTGACGTTACAGTCTCTAAAGGACTGACCAATGAGAGCTCACTATGCTGATACATGCAGCTGATTGGTGGATGGTTCAGATCCTGATTCGGTGCAGAGCTACAGTCCGCCGCTAGAGGGCGTCCTCGTCCTTTAACTGAGATGAGAAGGAGGAGTTTTTAAGGCAAAGCAAGAACATTTTATTCATGTATGTGGTGGAAGAAGTACTCAGATCATTTACTCAAGTAATAGTACTAATATACTGACAACCAACAAAAATATTTTCTGAAAAATGTACTTTTACTCATAAGTAAAAGTACTTTTTCTGCAGAAAAGTGCCCCCTGTGACTTCTACATTACAAATAATATATATTTACCTATAAAATATAAGATATAAATATAATATATTTATATTAATATAGTAGTATTTTACTCACTATTTTAGCTGATAAAGTTCTGCTAGTTTTAACTACTTAATAGACTTTTTGTATGTTTTTTAAATATAAAATCTTAATCTAAAAAGCAGTCGTGGAAGAAATAATGGAAGTAATATTAAAAATTAAAATACTAATAATATGGTAAACAATACAAAAAAAAATACAAGTCAAAGTCCTGCATTCAATATTTTACTTAAGTAAATGTATGAAAGTATTAGAATAAAAATATACTCAAAGTACCAAAAGTAAATGTACTCATTATGCAGAATGGTCCATTTCAGAATAATATATATTATTGTATTATAATTATTGATGCATCATTGTGTTCATTACTTCACTACAATGTTGCAGCTGGTAAAGGTGGAGCTAATTTCAGCATAAATAAATAATAATTAATTTGTTGACTATATTTTGTATTATTAATCTAAATCTGCAAAAGTAACTACAGCTGTCAAAATAAATGTAGTGGAGTAACAGCATAAAATAGAAATGCTCAAGTAAAGTACAATTACCTCAAAAAGTTCAGTACTTGAGTAAATGTACTTAGTTACTTCCCACCACTGCTCAAAAATAACTACTGTTAGATAAATGTAGTGGAGTAAAAAGTACCATATTTTACTGTAATAATTAATTTGTAGAAATGGATTGATCCCTCAAGTTATAATGGGGTTAATGAGCTAATATATCAAAATGTATTAGTCTACTGAATATTACATTAGCTATATTCCCAGTGTTTCACTAAATAATTCAGAAATACATTTTCTTATATAGAAATACTGTAGCACACACGTCTAAAATACTAATTGGGTTATTTTCTACCTATAGACCATCTTAAAGCCATGTGTACAAGTGTGTCCCTGAGTGTATATCTTAACCTCCTAACATCTAGTTTTTGCCATTTATTCCCCATTAAGTTGCTTTAAAGTTGCTAAAATTAACTTTATCCACAGTATTTAAGACTCCATATTTTCTGGCTGAACTTTTCCAACAAAAGAAAATATTCTAGATGTCTTGTGAATCATTATATCCACATTTCCCTCAAAATCCAACCTGACATATTTGGTGTCTTTGGAAACTTTAGGATTTAATGACTGACTCACCAGCAGGCTGCTACTTGTGAAGGGGTTAAAGGGGTTAAAGGGGACTTTTCTGTTATTTCCCATTCTTGTCATGTGCTTTCATTGAAAACCAAAGGAATAAGATAAGATAACACTTTGCCAACTAGTGAACAAGAAATGGCTCAAACACTGCCACTAAATCCTTGCATGTACAGCAGCAGCAGTGCCTCCTCCAGTGACCTCATTTCAGGTCATTTGAATGTAAACCAAACTTGCAAAGTAAGCGTCCATTCACTGTCTGTGATTTTATGCAGCCCATGCAAAACATCAGGGTCACTGACCTCGTTCAGGTGATCTTTTAGAGCCTACATCTCTTCCTCTCTCTCTCTTTCTCTCCAGCTAGTTAAATAACAGGGATGAGAAACTCATACACAAACTTTATTCTGCGTCCAAATTCCACATTAAGACCAGACTGGGTTTTAAAGCGAGGCTGATAACGGGGGATTTATTTGCAGTTTTGTAGAGCTGCTCACCTCTCAAGTTCACTTTACCCCGGCTGTCAGTAATCTTGATGTGGACTGGGACGGCCTCACTAAATCACATGGTTACAACATTTACTCACTCGTGCACTTAGCCGAGGCAGGCTTTAGATAGGTGTGTGTGTGTTTGAGGAGGGTGTGTGCAAAAGAGGGGAGAGTACAGAGGTGAAAGAGAGAGGCAGAGAGAAAGAGAGAGATGCTGCACCTGTGCATGATCACCTGAGAAGAAGAAGAAGAAGAAGAAGAAGAAGAAAATAAAACAGAGAGGAGGTAAAGAATCTGTAAGCATGGCGGGACAGTTTCACCTCTGAGAGAATCTCCTTCATCCAGCTCGTCATCAACAAGGTAAGAAAACATTTTAAAGATATTTTAAGTCTCTAACATTAAAATAATCAGTTTGGTTTGGTGACAACCTTCTAATATATTCATTATCTTTGTAAGGTATAAGGCGATAAAGTCTTAAAGATGTATTTCCATTATTGCTCCTGGTGTTTTCAATGCAGCTGCAACAATCAGTTGATTAATATGCAACTATTTTGATAATCTATTAACAGTTTTTTAAGCAAAAAGGCCAAACATTTGATGGTTCCAGCTTCTCAAATGTGAGAATTTGCTGCTTTTCCTCTTCTTACATTACAGTGAATTGAATATTCTTGAGTTTTGGACTGTTTGTCAGACAAAACAAGACATTTTAAGATGTCATCTTGAGCTACAGGAGATTGTGATGGACATTTTTTATACTGTTTACTGTTGTTTAAGTAAAATAACAAATTATTTATTGATTAATAGAAAGAATACTCTAGTGTGGCTGGAGCCTTACAAGATGGAAGAAACAAGGAAATAAAACAGGAAGTAAAATGGTAGAAGATTTAATCATATGAACAATGTTATGTTATTTAATTTTATGTCATTGCTTGTGTGATGTTTGAGCTGGTGACTCTGTTTGTATGAGAATATACCTTCCTTATTCCAAGATTGTTAAGTCATAAAAGTGATGAAGTCATAAACATTTTTTGGACCTTGCAGCAGGATTGTTGACATAATGTCCCATTATGAGCACACATGAAGCCTTATTTCCATTGTTGTTTCTGATGTTTTCACAGTCCAATAATAGTTGATTCATCTACAACTATTTTGATTTATTATGTATTAGCCATTTTTATGCAAAAAAGTCAAACATTTGATGGTTCCAGCTTCTCAAATGTGAGAATTTACAGCTTTTCCTCTTCTTACATTATGGTGAATTTAACATGTTTGGGGGGTTTTGGACTGTTTGTCAGACAAAACAAGACATTTTAAGATGTCATCTTGAGCTACAGGAGATTGTGATGGACAAATGTATACTGTTTACTGATGTTTAAGTAATAGAACAAATGATTCATTGATTAATTAAGAATACTCTAGTGTGGTTGGAGCCTTACAAGATGGAGACGTTCAATGTCTGACATGAAGAAATATTAGAAAATAGGAAGTAAAAAAGTAAAAAAATTGAATCATATAACAAACAGTATGTTATGTGTGTGATGTTTGAGCTGGTAAAACCATTTGCGTGAGAATATACCTTCCTTAATTCAAGATTGCTAAAAGCTAAGTCATGAATTTAATATAATTTTTGGACCTTGCAGCCGTATCAGGATTGTTGACATAATGTCCCATTATAAGCAAACATGAAGTTTCAAAGAAAAGTCGTCTCTCTGTGACTTCTATGTCTGCAAATCAAATAATAAAAAGGCCCATTTGCATTATGATAAACACCAGGGAGAGAACGCCCGGGGCTCTTCATTAACTCTGCCGTTACGGGTCAACAGTGAAGCTGGCACGAGGGAGGAAACCTGAGAATCTAATGAACCCTCGGCTCCATTATGAGGCCCGCACGGTGCCCTTGGAGCCTCGTCTACCTCTCGCTCCAGCTCAAACATTGTGCTATTGAAAGGCTGGTTGCAGCTGGTTAGTGATTTCCGAACATGTTCCCCTCCTGTTGTGATCTGTGAGGCTTCACCACCACATAACAGAACATAGTAACTTATTAAAAAGAACTATGGAGGGCCTCCTTTAAGTCAACATGGGCTTTTTGTCTCAAAGGTCACATCTAAGTCAAACATGGCATGCTAAAAGAAATATGTGTACATATTGTAGCCTATGTTCTCTTACTTAACACGGTGAGAAAGTGCTGCCTCATGGCTACTTTGTTCTGCAGAAATATGAAAAGTCAACACCATGCAAATGCTCTGTAAACTTTAGAGCTAGAGGAACCTGTCTTTACCCTAATAAACACTTCCACGTTGCTGAATTTCCAAGAAAAGGAAAGAAACTTAACTTAGTAAAGTGTGAGCTGGTTGCTGCAGATACCTGAGTTCTCTGTGCACAACCAGCTCTGAAATAAGAGTAATTAAGCACCACAGAGCCAAGAAGTAACAGTAGGTCCAGAATAATAAAGCACAAGAGCTCTTATGTAATCAAATGTTCCTCTAAGTGTGCTTAGATCACAGTTTTAAAGTTACTATTCAAACTAAATCAATTGTTTCCTGCTCTGCGGCGTCTCTCCTGAACCTTGCCGCTGCTTGTTGGTGCCAGGTGCCAAACATCACGTGGTTCAGATAAGAGTAAGATGAGTGTTTCTGCAGAGGGCATGGACTCGGTGGTGTATTTGCATAGGTGCTGCACGATAAAATGACCACACCAAAGGAGGATTAGTGTGCTTCTTTGCTTCCCGTCAGCCCTCATAAAGTAGAAATCACAGCGTTTGTGAAACTCATAAAATCTGGTTTATAAGCTACAATTTTTATTATATTTCATTTGAAGTTTATCCCAGTTTGAAATGCATTTAAAATAATTCTACAATTATGAGAAACAAGACAACAAATTACAAGCTAACCTCACAATTTTAATTATAAACTGTCTTATTTATTGGTGTAGTTGGAAGTTACAATTAGAGAGTAGCTTTTTAAATGTACATGTTTTGGGCTTATTTGTTAGACGTTTGACAGATACAGACAGGAAACATAGAGAGAGACGAACATGCAACAAAGGTCTGCAGCAGTGTGATTATATGGTACAGCATGTGTCAGGGCTGCAACTAACAATTATTTTTGTTATCGATTAATCTTGCGTTTCTTTTCTCGATTTAATTGATTAATCGTTTGGTCTATAAAAGATTAGAAAACTGTGAAAAATGCCCATCACAGTATCCTAGAGCCTGAGTTGACTTCATCAAATGTCCACACAATAATCCAAAATATTAAATTTACTATAAAATAAGACCAAGAAAAGCAGCAACTTCTCAAATTTTTGTCATTTTTTTGCTTGAAAAATGACTGAAATGATTAAATAATTATCAAAATAGTTACTGATAAATTGCGTTGCGATACGATGCGATATGATATGATACAAAACGGCAAGATACAATACAATGTGATTCAACATGATACGATACGATACGATACAATACGACACGACACGATGCGATACGACTTTATTGCCAGTTTATATTGAAATTCATTTTGCATCCTTAGGCAGGTCTGTTTTACCCTTTTTTTTTACTCTTATTTGGCTGAATGCTCTGGATAAAGCTATTAAGTAGACCTTGAGTAAAGAGGGCCTGTTTATATATGATGTTTTATACAGCATATCATAAACCTGTTTATGATCCAAAGACTGGCGCCATCAAAGAGTCAATATTCATCTCATGAGGAAGTTATTTTAGCCGAATGGTTGCCAGGAGACTGAGAATCACAACAGCTGAGTAATGATAATAATAATGTGTTATTCTGTGATGCTGACAGTAGAGTCTCCTTCACTTTGCTGTTATATAACTGAGCTCCTGGTTCAGCATTAAGACAACAGCTTGTTTCCTCCTCAGTCTTCTCTGACTTCATATCAGATCACATGGAGGGACAGAGGATACTCTACAGATACTCATTAATTTATCAGCTGAGAGCAGAGTGTCAGGTTTAGGTTACACCTCCTCCTCACAGAGACGATGAAAAGAAGTCATCCGTAGTGACTGTCTGCTCTCTGAGCTCTGATACATGTTGTGAACTGTGCTGTTCTTTAATAATAAGATATCAACCTGCGGACAAATAATGAGAGACGAAGATTAAAGTATATATTTTTAATCTAATTTTGTAAAGGCCAAATTACATAAATAAGTGTAAATTTAGTAAATCAAGGGTCTTCTTCCCTAGCTAACACCTGTAGTTTTGTGAAATGGACAATGTTTAATAAAGTTTCTCTGGCTGTCCACTATATGTTTATAGTATTTTTTAAAGTTCTCTACTTGATAGTATAAACGCTGTTTTTTTCAGGATAATTCTGGTGAAGAAATACAAAATATTTCTTATATGTTAAAATAAGTATGTGTGGCCTTAAAAACATTCAATTTTAAAGATATTTAGTCTAAAAAATATCAAAATTAGTCTTCAAACCCCACCATGAGTAATTTGTATGCTCTTCAGGTTGTTTAAAATCCCCAAATTCTGCAGAAGATGTGACCTACAGGCCTGTTCAGGGTGACAACCTTATTCCTTCAATAGATCTTATTGTCCCAGTATGTTTAAAGGAGACGGTTATCTGAAATGTGTTAAAACTGATGCTTTACTTGCTTTTAAAGCTTCTTTACAGTATGCTCACTAACATGCTAAACTCCAGGTGTAAATATAAAGTTAAGTTCTCCACAGTCCTCTCAGTTTATGCTCTGTGCCCTTCAGGTCAGTCTTCCCGTCCCATCATGGCTGATCAAAGCTGGTGGAAGCTGACCTTCTCACGCAAGAAGAAGTCCGAGTCTAAGGTCCTGTACGAGATCCCGGCCGAGTACGGCAGCAACACCGGGAACAAAGAGCACCTGAGCACTAACCCCCCTCCGGACCACATGGACAGCCAGTTCAACGCCAGGCTGGAGAAGATTGTGGACAAATCTGCCACCAAAGGTCGCCACGTGAAGGTGTCCCACTCTGGACGCTTCAAGGAGAAGAAGAAGGTCCGGGCCACGCTGACCGAGAACCCAAACCTGTTCGCAGAGCACAACCTCAGCGACGAGAACCATAAAAAGAAGACTGAGAAATAGCAGAAAAACGTGATCACACGTGTCATAATATCACACTAATAGATGAAGGATAAAATATACACAACCATGTGGCACGACATGTGCAAGGTGGATAAACACCGTGGCTCCACACCCAGTAGATAGTGTAACCAGTGGACTCACACCAGTACAAACACCTGGTATCAGCAAACCATTAAACAAAGCACTGGAGACTTTGTGTCTCCCTTTCTGTGCTCACACTGTTGTTATTTATCTTCACAATCTGCCTAACCTCGTGCAAACATCCACATGAATGAACAGTAACATTGTAAATTATTTTTATTATTCAGGATGTAGATTTTAGGATTTTTTTGTATGTCTTACACAATCAATACATATAATACAATACAGAAATGTGTGTGTACAGTGCAACCAAAGCACCGTCAATTTTTATTACATTTTTATGAGATTTTTTGATTGAAATATTGTGGATACTCTACATGTATGGTAAATAATAATAATTAAAAAAAAACGGTTTATATAATCTTTTCTGGAATCCTAAAGCAAGAAAATGTATTTTGTTTTTAATAAATGTAACAAGATGAGTTAATATAAAAGGAGTGCTTTGTGTTTGTGCAGGTATAAAGGTGTGTCACAATCATTTGAACATGTAGATCAATGATTTAAGTGACTTTGCGTGTTAATCTTGGCTTCAGATTACAGTGTTTTCACCTGAGCCTGTGTGTGATGGTTGTGTTGCCATGGTGACAGTAAGCAGACACCGACATCTGATACACAGCACCGTGCTTCTACGTTTTATGATATTCATATACGTCAGACCGACTCTAGTCATTCAAGAACAATAATCAGCTGGTTGAGTTGATGTTGACTTTGTCTGTTGAGGTTATTTTGTTTTGTTGATGTTTGCAGGTGTTGTGTTGCTGACATCTGGTGGACAAACATGCACTTAGTCCTCTGTTACAAATTAAGCTTTATTACTCTATTCCACTGTTAAATCAAGTAAAAAATAAACGACAATCTTATTCACAAATAACACACATAATTATTATGGCAGTTGGCACAATTCACATCGTCAGCTCTTTTAATCACATTATTAAAAGGCAGTTAGACCCACTGTCTTGATTTAAGACGGCTACAATCAATTCGTGATTAATTAAAGTCAGAATAATTTAGTAACACTAATATTTTATGGATCCCAGTTTCCTCTAATTTATTAGAAAGACACTGATATATAACTGTAAATTCACAAGAAGATTCCTGGTGTGTAATCTTGTACTAATTATAAGGACAAATGGAGACGGTTGTTCAATTTACTTTCAATTAATTAAATAATATAAAATGTTAACATAACCTAGAGAATCTTTAGTAAGTGCTCAGCAGGTCAGCATTTGTCTAGAGTCAAATGTACATTTTAATCATTTATTATCAGTTATATTAATCATTATTTTTTTTAAATCTATTTAATGAATTTATATAGATTTTATTATTTTGTATTTATTTAATTCATTTAAATGTATTCTATTATTTATTTAATTCATTTAAATTTGTTCTATTATTTTTTATTTATTTAATTCATTTAAATTAAGTCTATTATTTTTAATTTATTTAAATTATTATTATTATTATTATTATTACAAAAATGAGAAACAGTGTCTGATAACAAAATAATAAAGAATGAAGACACTCAGTGGCCCCTTTATTATTAGGTACACCTGTACAATCTGTTTAATACAACAGCTCTGCTATAAATTCTACCTTTACAGAGTTTATAATGAAATGTGTAAATTCAATTATGTGTTTATTACTGCGGTCATAGATAAAAGTGGTGTTGTGCATTATATTGAGCGGTGTTCCTCCATATTTACATACATGAACATTAGAAGGCAATGCTAAACATATAACTGAATTAACACTGGATTGCATTAGATTGTACAGGTGTACCTAATAAAGTGGGCTCTCAGTGTATTTATTTGGAATTAAATGGATCCTCTGGAAATCAAAAACTCAACCAACTGTCTCAGGACTTTTGTCTCTGTTTTTGCAGTAATTAGTACAAAATTACAAACTATATTTCTAGTAAACTTCTTGGAACTTGTAAAATTGTGTTACTAATTACGTATACATGAAAATGGACCACAGAGAGTTGCATCAATGGGGGACGGTCAGTGGGACAGGTTGTGCTTTTCAAGAATTAAGACTCAACAACAAGAACATTGTTGAATAACCAACGTCACTGTCAATCATTATTAACAGGACCAGGTGGAGTTTGCTCTCTTTCTGTAAAACCACACAGCATCTGGTACAGGTTGTATCACACCTCTGGTATCCATGGTAACCACTGAACAATGTGGACTAACATCAAGAACACAGTGACGTTTGGCTTGTTGATGAATCCTACACACAGCAGCACCTATTTAATTCAGTACCTAGAGATGAGCGGTTACTTCAAGTATGTTTTTCCCTGCAGATGACAGTCTGATATCTGAGGTCGTCCTCAGGGGGACAGTCGCTGGTACACCCAGCCTCCCTCTGCAGCGTGCTGGAACTCCCCCAGCTCCGACTCTCCGTCCTTCGGCCGGGTGAAGACGATGCGGTCGTGGAGCCGGTTGGTCTGACCCTGCCAGAACTCCATCAGGTGAGGCCTGACGATGTAGCCGCCCCTGTTAACAAAGGACAGTTCAACATGAAGAAAAGCCTTAATGTGAAAACGTATTCGCTTTCTTGCTAAGACCATGCAACGGGACATTTTGACCACAGAAAATGTTTGTTTTTTACAGCACATTAATTATATTTTGCAGATTATATTTTATTGAGCAAACTAAAGTCTATTTTGTCCTCAAATATAACACCATATCTGTTTAAGTCCATACTACTGTTATAATAGTTTTCAATTAGTTTGTATTTTTTTCAGTTTTGACTTTCATTTTAGTTAGCTTTCAGCAGCGTTGTAGTCAAGACCACCTAAACCGAGACCAAGTCATGACAAATATCAGACCAGTGCGAGTCCCAGACTGCATAATAGACTTAACGATAAAATGTGGAACATGCAAACCAGAGGCACTCCTCAAAATGATCTAGAAGATCCACATTCCCATGAAAACACCCACAGAAAACAAAGGAAGATTCCTCCTCATTCACCTCTTTTATTGTCATATATACTGTATATAAAAGGTATTACATACCAGTAATCAGGCATCGGCACATCTGTGTCTTTGTACTTCTCCTCCAGTTCTGTGTTTTTCTGCCTTAGATACTAAAAAGAAAAGACACAGTGAAGATTGAGCCTTTTATGATATTTACCTACGTAACACAGAATAGTTTAGTGTCTTACATCTCTGTTAGGAACCGGAGTGCTCTGTCGGCTCACGACGGCACCGATCTGGCTGCTCTTTGGTCGGGAGTGGAAGTAGTCGCTGGAGCTTTGGAAGGGGATTCGCTCCACTGAGCCCTCGATGCGAATCTGCACATCGAAATTAAATATATCAACATTTATTGTATTGTATTGGAAAATCATATGAGTTTGATGAGCAGATGGAAGATGCTGACCTGTCTGTTCAGGGGTTCCCAGTAGAAGACCAGACATGCGTATGGGTTGGTTTCCTGAGGACAAAAAGAACAGATCGGAGAGGCAATAAGTAAAAAAAAAAAAAAATCCTACTAATATAATCATTTATACTCGAGCTGCTGCAACGACTGTAGGCCGGTCACCATTTTGTTGGACGATATATTGTCCCAGAAATAATTGCGATATTATTGTTATATTAAGACCATTTTATGCCACTGATATAATGATAATATAATAGCCTGGATGGGCAATACAAAAATAAATAAGATAAGTTCAAATAGATCAAACAACAACCAGTCCAAGTAGCTGAAACTAACAGTTATTTTCATTATTTATTTATTTTATGTATTTATTATATTTATATATGAACGTTTTTTTTTATTTAATCTAATTTCTTTTCTTGTTTTTTGGGGGGTATTTTGATTATTTAATTTTTTATTTTTTTTCTTGCTTTTTTTTTATTTTTTTCTTTAATTTTCTAATTTCCAATAAATTTCACTTTTTCACCATAAAATGTATAAACGTTGTAGGAATGATGATAGGTATATGTAAGTACGAACGACATCATATGTAAGCAAATTTAAATTTATGTTAACTTCTGCACTCCTGCAGTAGTATAAAAGTCTAAAAAAGTAAGAGTAAAAGTATATAAAGTATATTTTAGTGGGTTTTATGTCACATACATCCAGACAGTCGGAGAGAAGAACAGTTATTTACCAGCTCAGAACCCTTCCTGCTCTCGTAGTTGGTGAAGAAACGGAAACCCTCGTTGTTGTAGCCTTTCAGGAGGACCATACGAGCAGACGGACGTCCATCTCTGTACACACAGACAGGAATAAGGTTGATATTAGTGAAAAACTGAAGATAACCGTCATCTCAAGAGGTGGACGGCGGTATTTGTGACCTACGTGGTAGCTGTGGCGATGCACATGGCGTTTGCTTCTCCGATTTCAGGGCACTTTGTGGCTTCATCGAACCAGTTCCCAAACTGTTTGATTGGGTCCAGAGATACAAGCTGACTCTCCTCAAAACACTGGAGACAAAATAATCAATCATATATATGAATGCACTGAGAAACAGACAGTGGTGGAATGTACATTAACTGTACTACCACCTATTGCCGAAACCCGGGTTCAAAGGTTTTGAATGCAGGACTTTTACTTGTAGAGGAGTATTTTTACAGTGTGGTATTAGTACTTTTACTTCAGTAAAGTATCTGAATACTCCTTCCACCACTAGAAACAGACAATATTCTTACATAATCCCGATCCCTACTGACTTTACTGTCTTTCAGAGGCTTTAGCAGGTTCAGTTTTACAGCTAGAGTGAAGATCCTGGCATTGTATGAAACTAGAAAACCTAATGAATCCACAAACATGTCATACTAGCTTGTCGGGAAGGAAGCTTCAGTAAACAACGCTTCAAATTTGGGCTAAATTTTGGAAAGGAAAAACTGGCATGGCCACAATCAAAGGGGTCCCTTGACCTCTGACCTCCAGATATGTGAATGTAAATGTGTTCTATGGGTACCCACGAGTCTCCCCTTTACAGACATGCCCACTTTATGATAATCACATGCAGTTTTGGGGCAAAAAACATGCAGTTTTTTTTTGCATGCAGTATAAATATATAAATAAAAATGATGAATATTTCTGCACACTAGGGTCCCTAAACAGTCTTGAAATGACATAAACTGGGTATCACTGTAAAGCTGAGACTCTTGTGGATCCAATGAGCCCAACTGTATTCATGTGTGATGATGTTAAAGTGATCAGGTTGGTTGTACAGGCCAGGAGTCAAAGTCTGAAACATATGGGAGCATTGAGAACACAGATACCTGCTGTATCACATGGTGCATTCAAGGAAACCAGGTTAGATTTTAAAAACAGAACATTACAGCACTAATATCATCATAACCTTGCAGATATACAGGATATGACTCAGTGTGTTCCACCAGGTAACTCCAGTGTTTTGAAAGCCTCTCTCACCTCCTCGTCTCCTTTGTATTTCTTCCTCATGTCACTCAGGTCCATGTTGATGTTCTTCCTGCAGATGTTCAGAGCACAGACTCGCTGTTGACCCGCTGTCAGCTGATACGGCAGATTTCTACCAAATAAACTGATCTGCGCCAATAAACGCACACTGAGTATGCGCCTCATGCTTGTCAAACTGACGCTGACGTAACCACGCATCCTGCCTTACGTAAAGTGTTACGCAAAATGTTTTGTAACTGGACCAAAAAAATTGTAAAACATTTTTAAAATCATATTTTTCACACGTGGGCTTTGGTTAGGAATAATTATAGGATTTTGTAAAAAGCAGATATTATTTAAACATAAAACACATCGATGATTAAAACTACACGTCAGTGCGTCATGCTGCGTTCATGTCATCTCTGTAATTAAGAGCACCCAAGTGGGAGAAACCGGTAACGTCAGCCACTTGGTTCTACATTACAGCTTTTAACAATCCCAGTTTTTCGGCAGATGAAATTTACATGATTAATTTTATTAATATCTTAGCAACATATTATATCCATAAAATGATATAGCTTAAAAGAATACCCTCCTTTTTTATACTTTTAAAGATACTGATTTTTTAAAACATATTTGACTATGATTGGACATTTTCTCACTATTTTACCTATTTTTTACAAGTCAAGCAATCAAGCGATTAATGGAGAAGATAATCAGCAAATTAATGCCCAATGAAAATATTCATTAGTTAATAATTAAATAAAAATAAACATGAATTAATTCCTCCTTTTACATTAATGCATGAGCAGACTAATAATAGTCTATTGATTTAATATATAATAGTATAATAGTCACAGGGGACATTTTTGTACTTTTATTACTTTAATTATATTTTCCTGATAATACTTACATACTTGCTTACTTACTTACTTAAGTAACATTTTTAATGCAGGACTTTTACTTGTAAGTTCTAAGAGTATTTTTACATTGTGGCATTAGTAGGCTACTTTAAATATATAATATAATATAATATAATATAATATAATATAATATAATATAATATAATATAAGATAAGATAATATAATATAATATAATATAAGATAAGATAAGATAAGATAAAATAAAATAATATAATATAATATAATATAATGTTATATAATATAATATAATATAATATAATATAAGCTAAGATAAGATAAGATAAGATAAGATAAGATAATATAACATAATATAAGATAATATTAAATAGAAGGATCTGAGTACTTCTTCCGCCACTGGCTAAGGATTGATATCCACAATAATCTTTTGTGATTCTCTTTCTTCCGATGCGACCCTGAATGCATCTTTTGTGCCATCGTCACTTCCGGAATTACGTTTCCCTGTTAAAGATGGCGGCGACCTTGTGTGTGAAACTACTACCGAAACAGGGTAATGTAGAGTTAATACTGCTTCTCCAGCTTTACCTATCTGTCTGTAACGAGTAAGGACTTTATTACCTGTTTTTATAGAACTATATAAAGCTCGCAGTGTTAGCTACGCTTCAGTTAAACTGAGTATCAGACAGAATAACAGTGTTTAGCATAGCAGCTAACGTTATCAGGTGTTTAACAGACTGTGTGTGTTTCAGGATGTTTTCCCCTCACACAGACTGTGTGTGTTTCAGGATGTTTTCCCCTCACACAGACGGTTCGGCACGGCTCCAAGGCGGTGACCAGACACAAGAGACCCATTCACATCCTCAAACAGAAGCTCCTAGCTGTCACACAGTATATTCCTCCTGCACGGGTCATTCCTCCAGGAGCCTATCCGCCCCAAAACAGACAAGTCCAGGAGGTAACATCCATCCACCTTCTCTCTCTCAGATACACATGAAGGCAAAGAGACAATATCTAACATTGTGGGTGGGCTAGCGCCGGGCCTGTGAGTTCAGCAGGGTGATGGTGTTGTGGAAAAAGCTGTTCCTTAGCCTGCTGGTCCGAGACCTGAGGCTCCTCAGGTACATTACATCCACATAGGTTTGCAAAGGGTTTGTTGTTTATTGTAACCATGCATTCAGCAGCACTCTTCCATCACATGAACAGATCATTTCCCAGCATCCCATAAAATATAATAGAATAAATTAAATCTCTGCATGCACGGTGCATTCTCCCGTCACATGAGTCTGACATCGACGAAGTCCATAGAGAGGATGTGGAGGCCTGAGAGGAATTATTTTTTGGAGGTTAAAAAACAGAAATGCAGTAGATTTAAAGGATTTAAAAGGTGCAGATAGAAGTATAAGAATGTGACCTCTTTAAATGACCTCAGGAAAGGCAGTCGCAAACAGAAAATCCTTGATTTTAAAGAATTAATGGTTGGGGCAGACCTCAGGTGTTCTGGAAGTTTATTCCAGATCTGCGATGCATAGAAAGTGAAAGTTACCTCCTCGTGTTTGGTTCTGTCTCTGGGGACGGCGTGCCAATTAGTTGCCTAATTGGTCGATTTGGTCTTAGTCGACTAAGATTTCTTTTGTCGATTAGTCGTTTTTTAAGCTTTTTTTCATGCTGAATGACTTATTTCCAAGAAACTTATGAGCACATCTCTGGTAAACACCAGATTTAAAGTGGTGCTTTTATGTGATTCTTTTTGGAGAAACTCAGTTTTACAGATCTGTCGATTAGTTGCCAAAATCTAAGAATATAAGAATTTCTTTGGTTGAGGACAGCCCTAGCATAAAGAGAGGAGACTTCTGCATGAGATACACGGCCAATGGCAGACTTATACCACAGTCTACATCTGGTGAGTCAGATCATACCTTTACCAACTTCAGACTGTGTTTTAATTAGGCAAAGTTCTTGTACAGCTGTTTGTGAAGTTTGGCTTATTTTTTTACATTTTTAAAAAAAGGTTTCGTAGGAAAATTATGTTTTTATTCCTCAAATTATGGTGTCACAAAAAGTAAAAAAAAGTTTTGGTATGGATAGTGAAACGTGGGGATCACATCGGCATTAATATAGAAAAATTTCCACCCATATCTGTAAATAAAATCATCACCATATTGTCGTCAAACTCATTGGAGCAGCCTACACACTGTGGGTGATAATCCTCTCTTGTTTTCTTGTTTAAAAGTTAGTAGCTCCTCTTGACTGTGAGACAAACTCTTCTCTTTTATTCCAACAGGACGATGCTTTCATGTTAGTCATGAAGAGGAATTTGAAGAACGTGTTTCAGGACTCTAAGATGGTCGCTGTGGTCCAGAACAACGCCAGCAACGCTGAAGACATGTTGGTTCTCAAGCACAGACTCTATAAACATGGCATCTCTGTCAAGTTCTTCCCCAACAAGGTAATGCTAAAATAGTTTTATTTGTGTTTATTTGTTTAACATGTTGCTTTTTGTTTTGTTTATCACAGGATTTTACTCGTGATTTAATTTTCCAGGCTGTGAAACATGCATCATCTCTACAGCTACTGCATATTAATAAAATAACTATTCAAAGTTGATAAGAACGTGACTGAGATCTCCTCTGTGTTATTCACTCAAAGTTTAGTTTATTCTAATTTTGAATCCTGCTCGGTTTCAGGTGGTGCGGTCGTTCCTGGAAGACAACGTTTACTCCAACATGGCTCCTCTGTTCATCGGTCCTACAGTTCTGTGTGTTAGCAAAGAGCCGAAGGTGAAGCAGATGCTGCTGACTCTGAGGTCCAGCCCACAGATGATTCTCCTGGGTACGTTTATTATCTGTGTCTACATGCAGCGAGGAACGCTGTGATGCAGAATAATCATTTTATAATGTTTGTTAGAAACAAATGATCCTGATTTCTAAGACAATTTATTAACAACGTAGTAACAGATTCTAACAAATAGGAACATTATTTTGTACCCTAAGGGTGAGTTTCCGTCAGTTTAAGAGATAGAACTAATAAGGATTTTGAGAGTAACCACAACTTGAATAATTAAATATCTTCTTGTTGAAATTTGTTTTATAATATAATGCAATAATGCACAAGAAGATAAAACAGATTTAAAACACCTGGATCTCAATGAATTGCTCACCTGTCAACAGGAGCCTGTATAGACAACACGTTGCTGAGTGCACAGGGGGTGCTGAGCTACTCCAAACTGCCGTCGGTGGCCGTGGTTCAGGGTGAACTGGTCAGCGGGCTGACGATGCTGACCTCCCACACTGCCTCGTTGCTGCAGCGCCACCCGGCCCACCTGTCCGCCCTCCTCCAACAGTACGTTAAACAGCAGAGCTCTGACAACAGCACGGAGGGAGCTCCTAAAGCAGAGGAGGCCACGTAGAGCTGCAGAGGAAACTACTGGGACAGTTGCAGATTTCCAGCTGCTTGAGATGACGAGGGACCGTTGGGTTGGATGTGTATTTACAAAAAAGAAGTTGGTGGTTCACCCAATCTTAAACATTTGACTGCAGCAGTTGAATTGGTGCTAAATTCAGCTTAATGTGCATCAACCTAGAGGAGCACTGAGGCTTCTGTGAATGAAGGAGTCTGCAGACTTGGACCGTTTCAGTGCACCTCAACCTTTCCATGGAAGTCTTGGATGGACAGTGTTGCAAAAATGTCAGTGTCGCCCAAGTTATTCCTTTATTTAAGGATATTGTCACGTATAAATAAACTATTTCAACACAATCTATTTTGTTGGAGGATTTGTCAAACATGCATTTAAAATTTGAGTTTTTATTTGTTATCTTGAGATTTGCTCAAAGTAGCTGCAGTGGCAGAATTGAAAACCACTCCAGCCAAAATAAACACAAGTGGTCACAGATCCTGATACGTTAATCTGCAGATTACAGCATGTTAATCTGGGTCAGTTAGTCTATTATGGCCCGCCTTTCAGAGGGAGACGGACATTACTCAGGCACTGGCTTCAACACCACGCTCCTCTGCAACAGAAGGGATGTCAAAACTGTCTTAAAACGCATTTTGATTCAGAAGTAAAGGTGCATGGTGTCACTATATTGACAGATTAAATAAATTAAAACAATTGCATATGCTTTATTTTGATATTTATCACAAAATGATAGGAGCTGCAGACATGTGGCATCATTACAAACTATTGGTATGGTGGTAAATAAAGGGTAAATTATGACCTGCAGTGAATGATCGACAAATAAGAACCCATATCAACAAATATTATGTTTTACGCACAAATATAATCCCACACTTTCCCCTTAAAATACCACATTTTATAAATTCCTTCTAGTATGATAATGAGGCCTTATTTAAGATCCCACCCTTTGCTTTAAAACGGACTAAACTTGGTGTGTATAGTGAGTGGAGGTTGGTTAGATTTACCCTCCTCTACATCCCTGTAGACGCTGCGTAATTCCAGCTAATGCGGATAATGCCCAGGACACATTGCGCACGACGCGCAGCTCTCCTTGGATTTGGAGCCAGGGAGCTCGTGTCCCCCACCGGCAGAGAGGGCAGGGCCGGTGAGATTATGTGATCAGAGTTGGTGATTATCTGTGGATGGAACATGTCGGTTTTCAGTAGAAAAATGTGTTTTTCTTCTTGGTGATTTTCTACAGTTCCTTTAACGCCAAATGAGACACTTGTTGGAGTTTATCAGGCGCAGAGGATCACAACAGACGATGAGAGTCGGGGGTGGATTTCAGGTAAGACTTCTTAACTGGATTTTAAACATTAGCTCGCTCAGAAAGCACAAAGTTTGGGTTCAATTCTGATGCAAATTACTGAACCAAACCAGCAGAATATTAGATGTTATATGTTGTATGACCTACAATAATCTCTGTTGTGAATGCATCATGTTCATGTTGTTAAAATAGAATAATAGTTTGGTTGAAATAGTCCAAACTTGTGCTGGGACAGTGACATCTTAATGGGCTTTAGATAAGAGTTTGTGCAGCCCTGAGTAGTTCACATGGGCCCTAAAAGACCTGTGAAGTCAGACTGAACCATTTTCATTTAAACATACAGTAGCTGCTTCCTGGTTGTGCTTTGTCAGTGAATACTCTGTCAAAGTGTGACAGACATCCTCTCCTTTCTCTGCTAACAATCACACACTATTACAGCTGTTGGAAGACAATAATCTTCCCTCTAAATAGACATAGATTTCTCACCTCTGATTTTGGTTTACAAACAAACTGAGTCCTTGTAATTTGATTTAATCCCCATTTAGACTATTTAAAATGTCTGTACTGCAAATGGAGTAAGGTTGAGAAATTTCCACTCCCATTCATAAATATTTTGTCCTCAACTGATCTTTTATTGGCTGCAGTTTATATTCCAAAAAAGTGTGATTATAGCTGTCATAATCTCTGTATCTTAACCCCATCCTCTGGCATGAGGCAGTTTGGTGGCTGTTGCCAAAAAATGCATCCATCACCTTGCTTGACTTTTTCTGTTGGCTCCCATTTCCATATAATGAGCTCATATCTGCTCTCTTCTGGTCAAACATGAGGAGATGTAGAATTCTGACCAAAAAATTGTCTATTTTGATTGTTTTTTGAACAAACCTTTAAAGGCTTTATTGCATATTAAAAGTTGATTCTAATTATTTTCAGTGGGATTGATCTACTTTTCCTGAAAGTACACAACCCCAACTGCATGTAACTATGGAAATTATACTGCAAATATTAGATTTTTAGATTTTAAATAGAAATTTAGCTTCAAATCTGAAATTTTACTTTGTACTCTTAGTTAACGCCTTATGGAAACTGTAACATGAATTTTGTCGTCATCCAGTGAGATCCAAACCAAGTTTTTTTTACTTGTAGAATATTCTTTATGTTGCTTCTTGAGTAAACGAGCTCAGAAACCTGCAAATCCTTTCATCCTGTTTCCACCACATGCTGTCATGACTGAGGTCAGTTTCTCATCCTCTCTGCCCTTTTATATAACAGCAGACCGGGCTGCTTCTGCACAGTTTCAGAGGGACGTCAGTTTGGATGTAACGCCCCATTCATGTTGGATCCATTGAGATGGTGGCCTATATTCTCACTGTGTTAAAGTCCTCACAGTGATTATTTACTGTTGTTACAAATACGGAGACTGCCTGAACTTCCCTACTGTGAATAACGAGCTAAAAGCAAGTTAAATGCACACCGAAAATGCTGCAAATGCTTGTGAAAAATCACCCATTTCTGCATGCAAACAAAACTTGGTCACTGTCTCACAAACAAGTTGCCTTTATGGAAGCATCAAGTTTTCATTTTTAAAAAGAAACCTTTGACATCTAAGTACTTTTTGAATTGCACTGCATATTTTCTGCTTTTATGTCAGTAACTTGTTTTTGAAAAGTGCTTATTATTATTATTACAGCTGTCCTCGACCAAAGAAATTCTTATTTGACTAACACTCATACAATTTTGTCGACTAATCGATTAGTTGATTTAATCGACAGAGCTGTAAAACTGAGTTTCTCCACAAAGATTCACACAAAAGCACCACACACCACACCACATCTCATAAGTTTCTTAGAAATACGTCATTCAGCATGAAAAAGCATAAAAAACGTCTAATTGACTAAAGAAATCTTAGTCGACTAAGACCAAAACGACAGATTAGTCGACTAAGAGGGGGCAGCCCTAACTATTATCATTTCAGATTCATCTAAACAAGTAATTTAAAAGTAATTTGATACCAATCCAGCTGACAAGATTACATTTTCTAACTGTGATTGTGGTCAGCATCTTTACACTTGTCCTGTAGTGTCGGTGCTCTCTGCCTCGTGTTCCTCCATTACCCAGAGGCTAAAAACATCCCCTGAAAAACCAATTAAGCAGAGGTTAGTAATCCTCTCCTCGCAGGCGGTGTTGGCCGTGGAGTCACTTACTGTTCAGTAGCTGTTACACCAGTTTGTGCAAAACCTCGCAGTATTTTTTATTTTTATTTTATTTGGACACACATAAGACTTCATAAAATACAGATAATAAAAAAATAAGAAATGTGACAGGAGAGGTCACGAAGCCACAGGCTTCTACAACGGATATCCCCTCAACATGAGGAGAAAAACAAACCATAACAAAAAGAAAACTAAACTAACATAATTTAGAAAAATACAACAAATAATAAATGACAACAAAACGCACAAAATAAGCAGAAAAACTAACCAATCAGTAGAAAACAATCCAATAAAAACAATAAATACATGAAAAACAAGCAATAACAATAAAGTAAAAAAGAAAACTAAGCTAACATAATTTAGAAAAATACAAAAAAATGTATATATATATATGAATATATATACAGTATATGTATATATACGCATATATGTATAGATGTGTATATATGTGTATATACAGTATATATGTGTGTGTTTTTCATGTATTTATTGGATTGTTGTCTACTATATATATATATACTGTATACTGTATATATGTATATGAAGTTCATTCAGTTATATTATAAAGACAAGAGCCTAAATTACTAAATAAATTAATCAATATTGCGGCATTAAAAACAATTATATTTATATCTCAATTACTTCCAAATTCTCTTTTCAATAATGTTGAACTATTTCTCTTTGGCCTACAGGACTCAAAATAACTGGGATACCAATATGTTGCACATAAAAAATATCGTCTCAAAATTGACCATTATAACCTTCAAAAACACAGTATATGTAATGCAGAGTTATGGTTTTAGATTGGAGTGTGTTATAGGGTGTTTATGTCTTATTTTAACTGCCACACCCATGTTCAAAAACTCAAGATTAACAGATTATTCTGCGACACACTAACCACAAGAATGACTCTACATCTTCATATGTTCCTGTTTTTACATCAAGTATATTATAAAGGAACTTTTGTGCAACGGAACTATTTTTTTCTCTGTGTTACTTGTATTACAGAGACTTTAAAGCTTCAGTTGCTTACGTATAATAATCTGGAAACAAACTACAATTTAGCCGTATTCATTTAGAAATATACCGCATAAAATGTCAAATATTCTTCACATCAGTTGTCTGAGTTTGTGAAGAATGTTTAGTTTTCTGTTTGGTGAAATGACTTTAAGATCCAGAGTGATCTAGATGAGGATCCAGGATGTAGGACGTGTTTCCAGGCAGCTCTGTTAGGTAACTGGATTACACCGAGTCCATCTCGTCTCGTGCTCTGTTGAGCCTGTTTAACACTTTCACTTTGGTTTCCTGCTCGTCCTCATGGGTCATTACCCAGCTCTTCCTAAAGGACATTATAATTATTAATAAATGTATATTAATAAAGGTATTTATTTTAGTCAACTGAAATGAATAAATACATTATTTTAAATTTAATTATGAAATAATCTTGCTGTATTACCTCAGAAATCTTAACATTTCTCTTTCCATCCTTGAAAATGCATCCGTTCAGCTACTCTGATGTGTGTAATAGAGACTTGAGACGTGATATTAATAATCTAATCTCTCAACAAGCAGCCGATAACAGTGGGGAGGAGAGTCTGAGGTCTCTGAGATGGATTCATACGGGTCTTCACTCAACCGCAGCCCGTCGCTGGCGAGCGGCCTGGAGAAGTCTTCGCCGACGTGGAAGCCGTCCCACTCTCGGAGCAGCAGCACTCTGTCATCCTCCAGACAGGTGAGTCCCAGTTCACCTGAACAAAGGGGATTATGGGTATCAACAGTACATTATTGTTCTTCTTATAAGGGAAGTCCTTACTTTGTATCAGTTAAGATTCCTCAGAATAACGTCTGACTTTTTGTTTTCCCTTTAACGCTGTCCCTAGATTATCAAAGACTGGGAAGTGATTGACGACCTTCAGGTAGAAATGCAGGCAGGAGGTGACAATCCTCCCGATATGACCACCCCGGGTATCTGTGAAGGATATCTGCTCAAGAGGAGGAAGTGGCCGCTGAAAGGTTGGCACAAGGTGAGAGATCCGTCTGACATCTTGTGTCAACATGTTCGCTTTATAAATAACGTTTTTAAAAAGATAATGTTTGATTTCTTTTCAGCGATACTTTGTGTTGGAAGTAGGGAACCTGCGTTACTCCAAAAGTCAACAAGATGTAAGTAAACATTTTGACAGGATTGTTCACATACTAGATTTTAAAACACTTAAACGTACCTTTCTTTCCCACTGAAGGTCTCCAGAGGACGAGTCCAGGGCTCTTTAGATGTTGGCCTCGCAGTCATGTCCATAAACAAGAAGTCAAATCGGATTGACTTGGACGCAGGCGACATTCTGTATCACATGAAGGTAAATCTTTCAAACAAGCAAATAGTGTGCCTTCAGATTAAAAAGACAAATATATGACTTTTCTTGTCTCTCCAAGGCAAAGAGCCACGAACTCTTCTACATTTGGGTGACCAAGCTACAAGCTCACCGCCTGTACAAGAAGAATGAGGCGGCTCATGGTCGCAGCGGCTTCCTCCACACTTTTTCCCCTGGCACCGCGGCCGGACAACCTCAGGGAAATGGAGATCTGGTGAGTATCAAATGAGCAATAAAGTCAAACGTAACGCAACAATCTTAACAAGTGACTCAGATTAACTTCCCTCTGTATTTACTGTACGTTACCAGAGCTCTGCAGGCTTGGTGGACTCAGCTAACATCGCTGTGAACAGCAAAGTGTCGGCATGGCTGCAGCAGAGTCACGACCCAGAGACCTGTGTTCAAGGTATGTGTCATATATTATCAGCCAGGTTGCCTTTGGCATATCATGTGTACGCCATGTAGTCTGTACTGACTGCAATATAAATGCATCTGTGTAAATATAATACGTTCAGAGCTAGTGACGTAGTAATAAGAGTGAGAAAAACTGGGCGGGAGTGGAGCTCTATTGGTTCAACAAACACAGGACTTTCAAAGAGAGTCAAAGAGAAAGTGTTTTTTCTTGCTATCGAATCGTTCTCACCATTTAAAATATCTTGAAATGTGTTGACCCACACAGATTATTGATATCTAAATGTGTAAAAGTACCCACAAACAGTTTTTCCTTTTTCACCGTAAAATGTGATCATGACCACACAAATCTTATCTGATTAATTAGTCACAGAAACCCTAAATAAATAAATAAATTAATCATGTTTTCTTCCAGAGCTGAACCGTTGCCATTTGGACCTTTCTGAGCTAAACCGCTTAATCCAGAGGCTGCAGCTGTTGGAGGCGGGCCAGGCTTTCACTAACGGAGACCTGAAGCGCATCATCAGCATACAGGTAGAGACGGGTGTTCAGTCTGGAGCAGCTCCTCTCTGGGCAGCGCCACATGAAACGATAATTATTAATGATGATATTCTGATCCAGAATCTGTCGCTTGAGAAGCCCGAGAAGCCGAAGAAGCCGCGATCAGGGAAGATCTGGGGCCACTCTCGCACGTTATCCAGAGTGGAGGCCCTGGGAATGGTAAAACAGGTCCGTTACTTACTCTCTGTTAGTATTTAGACCATAAAATATGACAAAATATTCAACATTAGTCAATACCAGTGTTTTAAGAAGATTTGAAATAAATTAAATCATAAATTAAGTCTTATTACTGGTAATTTTCTAAGAACATATTGGGTTTAAGTATTTGACATCCCATCCCTCCTGTAACATTCTCTAATCCAAAGCCTATTCGTGGGATTACTAAATCGGTGAGTTACCAACAGGCAGAGACTTGATTCATGAAAATTTTACAATGTTCTCCATTTACACACTGTTGCTTCCTGAAAATGAGTTGTAACTGTGTAAATAATGACATGAAAGAATGTGTTTTTTCTCAGGTTAAAGTTACTACAAGGAACTTTTAACTGGTTATGAAACAGTCTCAGTTTAATACTGATGCCTCTATATGACCGACTTAAGCATCACCATCAGCGAGAAGATTGGCTATTTCAATATAGTTATTCTTAATGCTGGTCATCGAGTCCGATACCGCGCCAAATCAAACAAAACGATTTACGGCACGCAGGTTTACCAGAAACTGAGAGCTTTTCTAAAGGGACTCTGGTGCTCGGAAACTCTACCGCTTCTGTCCACAGGGACCGCCAAAATCATCACAAAATGAAAGTTCCTCGTAGTAACTTTAAAATGTTAAATATGTTTTGTTTTAACTACACTGACTAATATGTCTCTGTGTGCTCCAGCCTGGTGTATTCGTAGTAGACGTAAACATATTCTATATACCAGAGTATCTTGTGAACAGAGCATAGCAATGACGTGATTTAGAGTATTTGAATTGTAGAGTGAGTAAATTAATAGATCAATCATGTTTGTTTAGCTAGATCAGTAGTTTTAAATCTTGTTCTTTAGAAACCAGATTGCTGTTGGTTGTCTGTCCTGCCAGCTAGTCGGAGAAATGCAGCTCTGACGGTTTCTTTCTTACCAAACCAACACGACCTGAATTAAACACAGTTGGTGGGACAGACAACCTGCAGGACTGTGGTACTACGTAGGGGTCCAGGTTTCCTAAGTGTAATCTTCAGGAATATTTCTTAGCTGAACAACAAGACTCCAGGAAATTACTACACCTTTTAACCCTTTACACCCAAATTGGTAGATAACAAGTTAAATCATCTTCCATCTTCCTCTGTTCACCTTCATAGCTGTCCTCCAGTCACCTGGGCAGCTCGCCTCACCTCGGTGCATCGGTCCCCTCTATCCCCGACTACGTCTACTCCCAGCTGTCCCCTCCTACTGTCACATCGCCCGAGGGCAAGAAAATCCAGCAGGACATCTGCGCCATGTCGCTACGAGGTCAGAAAAACACACACATGCATGTATACACTCAGGTAGACGGGGTTCTTACAAGGTAATATTGTAGATAAAGATCAGAGAGTGCACAGAGATGATTATGCTAGAGGGGAAATATTATAAACATCCATATTAAGATAAATCTGTAATGAATATGCATCCTGAAACTTCTGATTCCTCCTCAGTGTTAGCTTCCCTGAAGACAGTTCATGAAACTCTGACCCAGGAGAGGCAGAAGCTGCAGGAAGTCTGGGAGACTAACAACATCCACCAGTCGAACACATTGGCTGAGGTAAGCTTCATGCTGCACCTGTCGTCTGGATCCTCTGGCTCATTATTCCCTTGTGGGTTTTAATGGCTGCTTTTCTTTGTTCCTCTTTCTCTTCCTCCGTCGACAGCCTGCAGCAGCGAGGCATCCGTCCCACGGGCCTCCCTCAGTAGCAGACTCGGCGGCGGAGTATTTTGACGCCAGCGACGACATCCTTTGTGGTAGTTCTTCTGAGGTGTCTGATGAGTCAGGACTCAGTGATGGGAGCACCACCAACTCTGAGCCAGAGGAAGGACATGGTGGGTACATGCACATGAGTACCTTCGTTCATGCAATGGATATAAGATATATATATAGGCACAAAAAGTCAGTGAAATTTGACATTTTAATTACTAAGCTGGTGTCAATCTGCAGCCACACCATTAGATGTCGCCAAATCCTACACACTGTCCCTTTAAGACCATTCCCAATACGTTTAAATGTGTTTTAAGTGAAATATATCAAGAACTAATAGATGTATTGCCATGAAATTTGGTTCAGACATTCATGTTCCTCAGGGGATACATTTTAAAAACTTGGTGATCGCTTAATTTTTCCTCTAGTGGCATCATCAGGTCAAAATTTTGTTTACCCAATATTTTGGTTTATATGTCAACACCTGCAAAACTGATGGCATTCCCATCAGCCTCAGCTGTACTTTGTTTAGCGCCAATTAGCAAATGTTACCATGTTAACATGCTAAACTAAGATGGTAAACATTGTATGTGCAAAACATTAGCTTGTTAGCATTCAGCTCAAAGCATAACAGCCTCACAGAGCAGCTAGCACGGCTGCAGACTATTGCTCTTAACTGCCCTTTTGTTATGATTAATATTATTTCCTTTCACCAACATTACAGCATCGGCCACCCGGAAGTACCGTTTTAGCATTTCCAAGACTCCTAACAGCGTTGTTCCCCAGAGCACCGGCCGGCGAACCACACTGCCTGCTCACTGTCCTGATAACAGCCACGTGGGCCTCATGGCTATCCTCTACAATAACATAGGCAAGTCACACCGCTCTGCAGTTACATACACATTATTTTCTGACACATGGCAGTTTTCTTATGTGCTGTGTCTTTCCTCAGGTAAAGACTTGGCTCGAGTGTCCATGCCTGCTCCTCTCAATGAGCCCGTTAACCTGCTGCAGAGGCTGTGTGAAGAGCTGGAGTACAGCGAGCTGCTGGATACGGCCAACAACACACGGGACCCCTACCAGAGGATGGTAAGACTAGTGAGACACATGTTAGTGTAACGCTGTAATACCCTGAGGAATCTGCACCTGCTTATTATGTTTCCTGTAAATATAATTCAGGCTCCAGTCCAGGAATATAGCAGTGCACCTGTCTTTATTCTTCTTAAACTGACCAAAAATGAAGGCAGGAGGAATTAAGGCTTCATATGCAGTATAAGAAGTGTACGTAGTCATCGTGACGTCACCCATTGGTTTGTGGACTAACGTTTTGAAGCCTCAAGTTTGGCACCTGTGCATGAAAGATAAGGGCATCAGTAAGTGAAGGGAAGGGAAATGTGTGAAATATTTATATACATTTTAAAATAATATTTAAAAATGCTGGACCTGGGTGGAGACAACAACATCTTCCAAGGAAGCAAAGTGGGCATAGAAAAATAAATAAGAAACAGCTACAGTCCCTTTTGTTTTCCACACACTAATCTATTAACAATGAAATAAAGATAAGACAAAATGCTCCATGTTATTTTATCTCTTACAGGTTTACATTGCTGCCTTCGCTATCTCTGGTTACTCCACTGCCACCTTCAGGAGCCGCTACAAGCCCTTTAACCCGGTGCTGGGGGAAACCTACGAGTGCATCAGAGAGGACCGCGGCTTCCGCCTCATCAGTGAGCAGGTATCTCACAAACATTTATTACACGATATCTTATTCAGGGATATATCTCTAAGAGTGGCTCCTACAGGGGACCAGAGATAAGATTGGGAAAAGACAATGAGGAATTTAGCCCCCATAATCCCCTCCTGGTGAATTAAGATGGATCACCCATTTGTGTAATTGAGCAGCTCAGCCACACAGAGCTGAACGAGTCAACACTGAGTGATTTATTGCTTTAATGAAATCACTGCATCTAATCAGGTTATCAAAAATGAGCACGACTGATTTATTTTGAAGTGATAGCAATTAAGTGAAAAGTAATTAAATTCCAGTCCTCGACAAAGCAATTAATCTCTAGAACAGTATCTTAGCGATGCAGCTCCTCAGAAACATCTGATTTCTGGTCGGCACATTGATATTTATTCACTTATTATTGTGTGTTTCTTTCGTGTTTGCAGCAGATTGAAGATGCATTATAGAATACATCTCAAAGCAGCTTTCAGTCTCTTCAGCACTTCTTCTTCCACGCTCATAGTGATGAGAAGTATCTGTTTTATAATTCTGACTTAATGAGACAGGAGATCTGAAAGCTGAGGTTCTTGTTTCCATCAGGTCTGCCATCATCCCCCCATCTCTGCCTGCCATGCAGACTCAGACAACTTCTCCTTTTGGCAAGGTGAGACTCTTGTTTCTTTAGTTAGTGGTGTTGATCACATGTATTTTGATCCTCTAACTTTGCTTTGGAAATACATTTGAGAAGCTGACTTATTTATTTATATTCCTGAACAGACCAGCGATGGAAAAATAAATTCTGGGGGAAGTCTCTGGAGATTGTGCCAACAGGAATGGTGAACGTCACTCTTCCAAGGTAAACACCTGACACAACACTAGCCGTTACATGTAAGTGTAACTTATGTGACTTATTTTGCCATTTTTGCTTTATAAATTGCTGAATTTTCTGGTTTTGTCCAGGTACGGAGACCACTATGAGTGGAACAAAGTAGTGACCTGCATCCACAACGTCCTCAGTCAGCAGCGCTATCTGGAGCATTACGGAGAGGTCACCATCCGCAACCTCAAAAGCAACGTCTGCACCTGCAAGATCACCTTCGTCAAGGTGAACGAAGCGACTTCCCTTTCCTCTTTATTATGTGTTTGTTTCCACAGTGTATCTCAGGGATTTAACAAACAAGTGTTTATTATGTTGTAGTCTCGTTATTGGGGTTCAGACACGAACAAGAATGAGGTGCAGGGCACGGTGCTGGACCAAAGTGGGAGCGTCATTCACCGGTTCGGAGGTCTGTGGCATGAAGGCATCTTCTGCGACACTCTGCCCACTCCGAAGTGTGTCTGGAAGCCAAGTGAGTCTTGACGTGTTTACCGACTTGTTTGTCCTTGAGCTTTTTCATGTGTTGGTTGAGGCTTTAAATGACGTGAAATGATCAAGCGCTCCCTGTTGCCATAACTGCTAATCAGCGTTAAATCCAGGCGTCACGTTTGTGCAGCAGCTCACCTGAGAGGCTTCTGTCACCCCACAGATCCCCAGCCAAAGGATTACCTGCTGTACTATGGCTTCTCCACCTTCGCCATGGAGCTGAATGAACTCACGCCGGATCTGAAGCCTCTCCTGCCTCCTACGGACAGCCGCCTGCGCCCAGACCAGAGGTGAGCCGAGCTGCAGGCGTTGGTGCAAAGAAAAATATTCTACATATAATAAAGTGACTGTACATGTGATTTACTGGATTTAGTGTTACGTTGCTCTGTAAATTCTTCCTCTTTTTAATAGGATGCTGGAGAACGGAAAGGTGGATGAGGCAGATGGAAAGAAAGATGACATAGAGGAGTTTCAGAGGGAGCGGAGGAAAGAGCTCTCCAAAAGGGGGGAAGAACATGTTCCACGTTTTTTCAAGTAAGTGCATGTCTTTAATAATCCTGGTTCCTACCATAGACTGTATATAAAGATGGACGACGCGTCTCCACTTCCTCCCACTGTGCAAAATGCCCATCACAATATCCTAGAGCTCGAGGTGACTTCATGCAGTGTCTTGTTTTGTCCAACCAACAGTCCAACACCCAACAATATTGAATTTACTATAATTTAAGACCACGAAAAGCGGCAAATTCTCACAATTTAGTACCTGGAAATATCAATTTTCGTGCAATTTACTTGAAAATTGACTGAAATTATGAGTCAATAAATAGTGCTTCAGCAAGCAAATTTCCATATTCCACAGTATGCGACATTCTTACAGATACATGTTAAAAACATATTTGGTTTATGGTGATATAGCTGAAAACAAGCATGTTTCTTCTTTGCTCCAAATTGTTGATATCTTCGTGATACCACAGTTTTAAACCAACAGCTGTACAGATGTTCTGTTCTCAGGTTTTCTCACAATGTTCTTGTGTGAATACGTAAATCGTGGCAACATCAAAGTTTGTAAATGATTATTTTCTTCTTCTTCAGGAAAGCCAAAGACTCCTGTGGACGGGACGTGTGGTTGACTAACGAGACGTACTGGGAGCTCAGAGAGAATCCAGGTTTTACTAACATTGAGAACATAACTGTGTGGTGATGAGACGACAGCTACTGCCAGACACAAGAGAGAGAGATTAATAAATATCAGCGGTGGATATTTTTGACAGCATGTATGAACCGCTCTGACTAACATGCAGAGTGGAGATGGTGCTTCTGGTCTCTTCTCGTTCACTCTGTGCTCCCATGACTGGTTCATGGGAACCCTCAGCACCTGGTCGTCCCATCAGCATCCAGTACAGGTGAAGAACTTTCTCATCACGATCAATTTTCTAATGCATTTAAAAGAGAAATTTTAGATTACTTTTATCAACATGTTTATATTTTTTGAGGATTTCCCAGTTTTCTGCAGAAAAGACTGAATGTGTGACGCACTCTGCAGACGTTGAAATGACTTGAAATGAAAACTGCGTTTCTCTATCAGGTTAATAAGAGGCATACTACATTAGAGTATTAAATGTAAAAACATTCAATCAAATCATGTCCTCTTCCTATGATGATGAGTACAACTGTTTGGCTATATACATGTAGTTAATGCTACAGTCAGAGCTGGATCACCAACAGAGCAAAGTGGGCAACAGACACAATAATTTGTGGTAATTTGATTTATTGCACATTTGTTTGGGAATATGTACACAGCTACAGTATATTCACTACTTATCTAATACTGACGTAATGCATATGAAGTACTTCGACTTGGTATCTGTGACTTTCACATTACTGAGAACTGAGTATGAAGATGATTATCACCTACTTAAAAGAGGTAATGATAAACTTTAAGACAGTATCTGTCTAAATACTTTGATCATTGCTAACATCGATCATAAAGTGGTGCAACGTCTATTTGATTTTTTTGAAGATGTAATTTATTATTTTAAAATAACAATAACCAATATACACATATTTAAAAAGATATTAACTGTATTTTTATGTCATTTATAGTGAATATCCAGCTGGTTGGAAACATGTACATACTGTTTTTATACAGTATATTAAACTGTCGACATCACTACTTTTTCAGTGGTATCAATTCATTTATTATAACTGCACTTGACTGCAGATAAATGTATAGTTGATTAAAAATGATATTATGGCACAAATTAGTCCTCAAATAATGTTTTTCATTAAATTATATGCAGCTTTTTTTTGGATCAAAAGTTCTACCTACATTAAATAAAAACAACTCGTCAAAACAGCCGAGATTTGTCATGTGTAAGCTTTAATTTCATGAATAAAAAAACAACAATACAATACACAATTACGCATCTTTTTTTTTTTAATAAATAACAGTTTTCCCCATTCAGAAATCTTCATCTCTTATTTCTGCAATTTATAAGCTCTTATTGAAAGAGTCAAAGGAAGATTGTTTGCTCCCTCGACATAAACAGTGCACATGGACCACACACAAAAAGAGTAACATGCTTGAGCTTGTCTGGTCTCCCTTCTTCACTCCTCAGTTTCTTTATTATACAGTAAAATCTCTGGAAATACAGTTCCCACACGGTCTTATTCTGGTACTGAGGGGAAATGTGTGTTCAAGGGAAACAAAGACTCATGGGAAACGGAGGTATTAAAGGTTAAACATCAGGGATTGGCTGATTGTAATAGCTGAGATATCCAGCAGGGGGCGTTCCTGAGGCGTCTGAAAGCATTTCTTCTGCTGTGAGATCTTGCACCCATAGGTGCAGGAGTGAATCACGTAACATACCACAGCACATTAAAAATAAATAACTGACATCGTCCACAGGCCAGTGATCACATAAAACTTAGCTCTCATTGTTTTTGCAATGCCGTCGTTAATTCTGATTTACTTTCTATTAATTGCACTTGAAACAAGACTTGTCCATCGTATCATCACCGTTTCCTCTGACAGATGTCAACATAAACATTAAATAGCACATCTTTTGGAAATGTTACAACATCATACAATATATCCATTCTGTTTTCAGCATTAAATTAACACTTCATTACCGTTTAACTTTGTTATTTAAATGTTCGGGTAAAGGACTGAGCTGTCACACAGTTTGTCCTTTTTGCATCAACATCATTGTTAAGACCATTTTGCCAAGTGAAACAATGTCAGGAGTCCAATCCCACAACACAGCCCTTTAATATTGAACAGACACCAAAACAAAGGCTGGAAAATTGTCTTATCGTTTGGATTTTTGTTACATCGGTTAACTGTTTCTGTAGATTTAATTTCCCAACATGAAGGTCTAAACGTCCTCTAAAAGTCCCCTCCCCACTGCCTCCACACTGACTCCTTAATTAGCCTTTTTGCTGGCCTAAACTTGTTAAATTTAAATATAGTAAGTCTAAAAACACTGGAACCAGTAAAACACCCACTATATAACTTCCCACTGGTCCCCAAAACCCCCCAAATTCTCAGAAGAAATCCAGACAACATGACCTCAGTGACTTAATTTACATATGAAATGTTTGGTGGAGGCAAGTTGATATGTGCTGTGATCACATCCTGTTTTGTACTGTAAATAGCCCAGAGACAGTGAGTTTAGTTTAGCTTAGCTTAGCACAAAGACTGGAAACAGAGGGAAACAGCTAGCCTGGCTCTGTCCAAAGCACCTTTAAGATCACAAATCAACACGTTATATCTTGTCTGTTTATTCTGTACAAAAACTGAAGCATAAAAATGACAATTTGTGCTTTTATCATGGATTATGTGTATTTTTTGACGAGCTAGGCTAGCTGTTTCCTCCTGTTTTAAGTCTTTTTGCTAAGCTAAGCTAATGGTCTCCTGGCTCTAGCTCCATTTTTAGCGTACAGAAATGAGAGTGGGGTCAATCTCCTCATCAAACTCTCAAAATGTTAGACTATTTCTTTAAGTAGTATTATGTTTTGTCGTCTGGTTATTCTCACTACAGTAGATAGAGCTTCAAAATCAGATATAGGCTACAAAAGTTCATACTATACGGACCGCTGGTACCGTTTTCATAAACTAATTTTAGGCATTTCAAGAGTGCAGATTTATTTTTAATTTCACCTCCCACTCAGAAAAGACTAAAGTAACCCTGCTCTGCACCGAGCGAATGGCCGTCTGTCGCCTCCAGTGTTGTCTGAGGCCATTAGCACACCTGGTGAGGAATGAGGAGCAGATCTCTGATCAGCACCGACTGCTAGCCTCACTCTTCATTTCTGTCACCAGGCTGGGAGCCGGGACTCTTGTCAGCCAGTGTCACGACATGATAGGCCCGAAGACCAGGGGGGAAATTCAGAGTGTCTGTCTGGTCACTTTGTGCTTCCTGTTTGTGGTGGGTCTGAGGGTGACAGTGCCTCGTCTGTTTACCTACACAGGTGCATGTAGCCATTGTGATTGACCCACTTTTTACAGCGCTGTTGCTCTGCTGCTACTGTAAGTGTTTGGGAAAACCTGCAGCACCAAGAATATTTTTTTAGAGATAAAGTCAAATTGGGAAATTGACTTGTTATTGAATGTAGTCTGAAGCTGAACACTGCTATGTGTTCATGTAAAGTGGGTGCAGTTTGTGTGTGTTTGCTTTAAGCAGTCACACTTCCCTCTGCCAATACTGTTATCCAGTTACGTCGTTATCGATGCTGGTATTGGTCGTGGGTTTTATGTGTGTGTATGACTGACTGACTTTGTTATAATGAAGTCTTTTTTCACTCTATCGGAGCGTCCAGCCAGCCCGTTCTCATTCCCGGGGCGTCAAATACCAACGTTTTATCACGTCCCTCTGCGTGTGATACCGACGCACAGGTCACCCTTTAGCGTCTGTATGAGACGCACCGCGCTTTCAAGTAACTCCAATGTAAACCCATCGGCGTCAATATTAAACGCTCAGAGAAAGTGGTCGGGGAGTGTGGTGATGTTTTAAGAGCGGAGTGGTGGACGGGTCCAACAAACACAGGGCTTTCATCCAGGAAACCGCTGTTCGTATCCTGCTGTTCATATCTTGTGTGAAACCAACAATATGTTGTCTTTGTGGTCACAACGATAAATTTCACTTTCACTTTCCAACCGTAGTTAAGTTTCACTTTCTCTTTACAAACGTAGTAATTTTATGCCAAACCGTGATTTTTTTTCCTAAACCTAACTAAGTGGTCAGCCGTCGTTTGTATCCAGCTCAGCCTTACAGAAAGGGTGAGGAGCTCAGACATCCGGAGGGAGCTCGGAGTAGAGCCGCTATTCCTTCGCATCGAAAGGGGCCAGCTGAGGTGGTTCGGGCATCTGATCAGGATGCCACCTGGATGCCTGGAGAGATTATATATCTGGTCTGGCCTGCGAACACCTCGGGGTCCCCCAGGAAGAGCTGGAAAACGTTGCTGGGGAGAGGGACGACTGGTATTCCCTGCTAAGCCTGCTGCTGCCCCGCGGTTTTGTTTGAATTCACACCGTTAACCACGTGTTTACTGTGACCGTAGTGGAGCGTCCTTACAAAGCGTCAGTATGTGACGAGTTGGGATGAGAACGTGTTGGTCCAGCTGGCCTTGTTTACGCCTGGTGCTAAGATGTACAAATGTTTTGTTACATGTCATCATTACAAATACATGCTCATGTATTTTGAATGACCTCAGAGCTGATGCTGTAGGAGCTACCAATGAAGCTATATGATATAAACATCTGTTAGTGAGGCCTGAGGGGAGATTTCATGGTATTAACCAGCATTTTAATGGTAACCGTCTCTGTGTTTTGGACATATATAGTGCAAGGATTTAATCCCATTACAGTGCAAACAGACAGATTTGCAAACACCCACATGGGCAGCAGGTTACTATGAAATGTAGATTGTAATCCCAGATTGAAAGTTCATACGAACTTCACAGATACAAGCTCTTCTTTTTACACCTGTGAGATATGTTGGATTGTCTCCAGTTGCTATTTCTGCTGTGGTTGCTGATTTACAGGTTGTCCTAGCTCGGTTGAATTAGATTAGCGGTAGAACATGTGCTTGTTAAACCCTCTTAACCTCCTGACATCAGTTCACTCTGGCCTCGACACCTTCGGCCTGCAGCGCTCCTTTAACGCCACTGGTGGGCGCTGCACTAAACCTATTGGGCCGGATTTGACTGTGTGTGAAATGTGATTTCTGCTCCGAATCATCAGGGGGAAATGACCGTGAGCATATTGTGAGAGTATGTGTGAAAGGTTGAGGGTGAGAAGGAAGAGATAGACAGAGACAAAGACGGAGTGTTTGATGCAGAAAGAACAGACAGAATCCCTGCAGGCGTCTGTCAGCAAGCAGATATGCAGATCCAGATGTTTCAAAGGCTTAAAGTCACAGGTCTGTTTGTCTGTATGGTGTTTATGTGACTCGAGGGCAGATCCCCAGTCACGTCCACTTCTGTTCAACTCTAACTTTGACAGTAACCTTGGAAGTTTCTCCTGTAATCGTTTGACACTTTGAGAGGGGGCTTTATAGAGAGGCTGGCCACACTGTGACGTTCTGGTATGTGGTTCTGGTTCTGTTCCAGCCCTTTACTGGACAGACTGATGCATGTTCATGAGGGCGGTGTGGGAAGACGCTGTGAGAGACTTCAGTGGGTGTAATAACCGTAATAGTCTGCATCACTGTCCTTCTCGCAGACCTCTCCACTGCGCGGGGGCGGGGAGTTTTCCGTGCTGGACGTGTACGGCGACACCCTCCTCTTCTTGTGGTCCCCCACGCCGCCCTCAAACAGGCCCGAGTCGGCCGAGGCCACTGATTTCACAGAGGGGGGTTCGAGCCAGGGATCCTCCACCACCACCTCCACAGTGTCTTTGGGTTTGTCTGGCAGCAGGGGCGGCTGAAGGGCCTCTAGGAGCGAGGGCGCGTGCAGCCTGGGGTTGCCAGGTGACGTGGAAGAAGAGGAGGAGGATGAAGAGGATGATATGGGTCTAAACCAGCCCAGACTGGGACCAGGTTTACTCGGGTGGCTGAGGTACTGAGGGGTGGGCCGGCTGGTGGTCCAGCCCGCTGAGGTGGCTCCTGATACGGACACGCTGGTAGACGCAAAAGGGTGATCTGGGTAGTAGCTGAGGGCATGGTGAGCGGATGTCTGCAAGGGGAAGGGCTTGTAGAACCCGTTTCCGGAGAAGTCCCCCTCGTAGGAGGAAGTGAAGTCAAGCCGATTGGCGGCCACACCCTGCTGAGGCGGCAGGTACCAGCGGCTGTGAGGACCGGGGCTGGAGGACGGGTCTTTGTGCTGCTGGCCCATACCGAGAGGCTCGCGGCTGAAGAAGCGTCCCTGGGGCAGGGGGCTCATGTACTGCTCAGAGAGGTAACCCTGGGGGTAGCAGCTCCCCGGCAGCAGCTGCTGGCTCTCTGTCGGGGAGGGGGTGAGGCGATCAGAGTCGGGAGGAGCGTACAGCCTAGGCAGGAGGGGAAGAGAAGAGAGTGTGAGAAGAGAAAAAACAGAAGAAGGTGTTATTTCCTGCCCAAACCTCAAACTATCTATCAAACATCTCACAGCCCCTCACACCCTCTCACTGCAGCATGCTCGAGCAGCGCAGTCACTGCATCTATTCCAATATCCAGCAATAATATAGCCTCACTATTTAACGTGAGCAAATCAAATGTTCTCTCTAACCGGAGAGGACTTTTTTTTTAAACAAATACAGCTTTTTAAAACAATTCACTTACGTGTCGTAATTGTCGCGGAAACCTTTGGCGAAGGGGTTATGGTCTATTTTCAGCTGAGTGATCTGTGTAAGGAATAGGAGGAGGGCAATGAGAGAATGTAGGCACAGGAAACAGAGAAGGAGTGAGCAACCACGTAAGAGAAACAAGAGCGGAGGTCACTGACTAATAATTAATGAGCATTACATGCAATTTGTTCTGTTGTTGTTGGAATGAGTTCATCTTTAGCACCAGACAGTGGGCACACACACAGAAACACACTCATATATATGTAGTGATGGAATAAACATGCAAACAGAGCGAGTGTATTTGGATTACAGCAACTCTTCTTACACAATGTATTTGAACAGCTGTTAAAGATATACTATATAGAGCACAGAGTGAGCTGCGGTACTCCGGTCAGCTGAGGTGAGCTGACTCTTAGTTGAACTTGTATAGTAACCAATGTTAACACTTACAGTAGATTGTAGGGATGTAAATTAGTGTGTGTGCATTTTTGATGCACGCATGCATAAACCAGAAAGCTTCTATCTGAAGCATGAATCATTGAACTCGAGACCTCATTAAGATGCTGGATAAGAGATGCTCTTATGAAATCAGTAGTTCGTACAATAATATAAATCAAAGTAACAGATCCCTGCTCGTTAGTCCAAAATGTGATAAAAATACCAGCTCGTTCTCATTCCCAGGGCGTCAAATACCGACGCTTAGTCGCGACCGTCAGCGTTAGATACCGACGCACAAGGCACCCTTTGGTGCCGGTATGAGACGCACCGAGCTTCCCATTAACTACAATGTTTTCCCAGCCGCGTCAATATTAAACGCTCAGAGAAAATGCTGGTGACGTGCGGTCGGGTCCAACAACACAAGGCTTTCATCCAGAAGGCCGCTGTTTGTGTCCCCTGTGTTACGTTTCACTTTAAAATCAGCTGTTCGTTCGTGTCCCATGTTCACAATGTGACATTTTCACTGTGAAAACATAGTAATTTTAAGCCCAACCATGTTGTATTTTCTTAAACCTAACTAAAGCTGGGCGTACACTACGATTTTAGCCCGTTTCTGGCCCGAATTTTTAGCCGCACGACTCATTTTAGAGTCGGACCAAAATTCAGCTTCGTCTGGCGTCGTTTGCCGTGCAGAGTACGGAGGGGACCGAGAACAGATTAACTCCTCCCGACCGGCCGTCGGACAGTCGGATGATTTCTGAAATGTCCAAAATTTTGGTTGGCTGTCCACAGGGTCACAGGGCACAGTTGAAGCAGAGCCACGAGCCAATTCCCGAACATTGACCATAATTTGCAGAGAAACATTCCTGTGATTGATGCGACTTACGTCTGCGTTCTGATAAGCGGTGACGGCGATGAACTGAGTCTCCGGGAAGATGAAGGTCTGAGCTTTGGATGAGAGGAAGGGATCCTCGGAGCCGTCCTCCTTCACCTCCACTATGTGAAGACGAGGCTGGTACTTATGGAGCGACTGGAGCACGATCATCTGGAGAGGAGAGACGGGTATGTTTCACACTTACAGAAAATAATTAGACAGGAAATGTGAGGGCAGAGTGAAAGATGATTGGCTGGATTCAAACCGGAGATGTTTGAGATGCATCTTAGAGCACTTTTCCACAATAATGTGGTTAATTTTGAGTTGGCATATGGCAGAAACATGATGCACTGTATGCATTTGTGTACATTTTAAAAAGATTTTTACAAAGCAGTGGTTTCAGAAGCTCTTAATATGATGCCTGGATACAGGAAAGACAACAGGAAACAGGAAGCGGTACCTGTGCCACATTATTGGTGCTGCCCTTGTTGTTGGTGAGCTTCAGTTTGCTGAAAGACACTTCTTGTCTCATCCAGTGAGCTCCGGTGTTGGGAGAGTCAGGGTGCATGTACATCCTGTTCCCTGTAAGAGCAGAAACACACCATGAGGAACATTTATAACATTTTGAAACCTAGAAAACGACTAAAACCAGAATTATTTACACTTTCGGTCACTTGAATCTAACATCAGCCATATCTGCAAAACCTTTCTGTTAATTTTTTAGTGAAAAAGAGAGATAAGGAGAGAAAATACTAGTTTAGTTTATTAACTGTCCTTCTTGTGAGATTCATTGCAATTCCTTTGTAACTGACGGTGGTGGAAGAAGTACTCAGATATTTTACTTAAAGGACCAGTGTGTAACATTTCAGGGGATCTATTAGCAGAAATGGAATATAATATTTATAAGTATGTTTTCTTTAGTGTATAATCACCTGAAACTAAGACTAAGTAAAAGTATAAAAATATTAGCATCAAAATGTACTTAAAGTACAAAAAGTAAAAGTACTCATTATACAGAATAATTCATATAATATATATATTACTGGATTATAATTATTGATGCATTAATGTGTTCATCACTTTAATGTTGCAGCTGGTAAAGTTGGATCTCATTCATTAATTTATATATTTTATATTAAAATTATTATTGTGAATTTCACTAAGGGATCAATAAATAGGCCATCTTTATCCATAATAATACATCATCATTTATTTGTTGATTATATTTTGTACTAGTAACTAAAGATATCAAATAAGTGGATTAAAAAGTACAATAGTGGAGTAGAAGTATAAAGTAGCAGAAAATGGAAATACTCAAGTAAAGCACAAGTATCTCAAAATTGTACTTAAGTACAGTACTTGAGTAAATATACTTAGTTATTTTACACCACTGGCAACTAATGTGTCACAGTAAAAATATATAAATCACAGTACATTCAACAGCTGTAGATATTGCGGATGTTACTGCTAATATTTGTTCAAAACAATAAATCACTTTCATGTGGCGGTCAAGTGGGAGGTGAGAAGCTGCTGTAAAAAACAACAACTTTCCATCATATTTAACCTAAAAAAAAGACTTTCTTCCAACAGGGACGATATTTGTTTTCATCCCTTTTATATTCGATGTGTTCTAATTGCAGGATACAATCTCGGCACCATGATTTTTCACAGCTTTTACCACAATGACCTGCTAACCTTCTACGAGCGCACCACATAAGTGCACTATTAAATCTAATTGAGTAAAGTTGTTTCACCACAGTTTCCACAACTGTAGCACATCAGCAGGCACCTTTCCACAACACCTGGCACATGTGTGACAACACCTAGCATTTAGATTATTGTGGTTAGTCTCTCATCAATCACACACTAAATATCGTTTTGGTTGACTTGCTGTTGTGTTTTTTTTTTTTCTCTGAGGTGTGAACAGGAAGAATAATAATGAGTAAATGGAGGAAGAGAGAACAGGGAGAACGAGTCTAGCTCTTGTTAAAACCTGATCCTCCCTCATACAAAATCAACCAGTCAACTTTAAGAGATGGAGCCGATAACATCTGCACTAAGGCCCCTAAAAGGCCAAACTTTGATGGAATTAGGTTATTTAATCCATCATACATGCTCTTAAACTCCTTCCAAGCCCAACATCTTCTCATAATATCCACTTCTTTTCTGCATCTCTGTCCTTCCCTTCACCTCCCTCTGCTTTGCCATTCTCCATCCATCCACCAGATGCCCTCAGACTTTCCCAGCAGTCACCTGACGGCCCCGCCCACCTGCTCACCTGTTTCCACTTCCCCTCATTAGCCCTGCAGTAACCGGCCCGTTTCCTCTTGCTCCCTGGCAGCTTGCCTTTAGATTTACAGCCATTGAACCCAACCCTGATCTGTTCCTGCTTCTTGTTCCCGACCTGCTCACCTGTCGTTCCCTTCTTGGATTTGTTTGACTGTTTGGACATCGGCCATCCTGTTGCTAACCGCTAAGCCTGTGAGTAAGTTTCCCTTCATCCTACCTGCTTGCCTGTGTTTGAGTCTTCCTCCATAGGACTAATCGTGTCACCTACATGCATACAGTAAATACCCCCGTTTGATCAGTTTGATAAAACTAATATAATCTACTGTTTAACTGCAATAAATGTACTTGAATGTACTCGGACATGAATAAGCTCCATCATTAAACAGAAGTTTAGCCAATCTGGCTTTAAAGGAATACTTCACCCACAAATGTAGACTTTCTGTACTGTTTACCCGCACCCTGCAGAATGACCGATGAAGCTGCTGACTTCAGCAAAATCAACTTCACATGAATGTCCACAGAAACCTCTGAGAACTTGTGCATCATGATGCACGTCGTGGTTTCTTTACTGTATGCATGTAGGTTTGCTAAATAAACCACTTCCTCGAGAACTTCCATGTTGCACGCGTTGAGACTCCGGCTCATTGATTGACCAGGTTTTATTCTCATCGGCTTTGGTTCGATCATCTACTTTGTGTCAGTATTTGTTATTGGAAGCCCCAGAAAGAAATGTGAGCATGTACTTTGTTGTCCGTCATTTATGGCTGCTGGGGGTGAGTGTCTGATTTAAGATGATTATAATGATTATTCGGTAAAAGATGGAGAAACAATCTGATTCAACTTTGCATGACAATATCAACTGCATCCTCCGCTTATCATCACTTCAAATGAGAGAAAGAGGAAAAGGACCTGCTGTCATTGAGCAGGAGAAAAGTACTCAGATCTTTTACTAAAGTAAAAGTGGTGATACTACAGTAAAGAAATACTTTATTTCCAAATTTTACTTGAGTAAAAGTACATACGTATTAGCATTGAAATATACCTAAAGTATCAAAAGTTAAAGTTCTCATCATGCAGGATGTTCCATTTCAGAATAATATACAATATATTATATTATTGAATAATAATTATTGATGCATTAATGGTTACATTACTTTAATGTTGCAACTGGTAAAGGTGGAGCTAATTTTAACAACTTTATACAATTTATTATTATATATAAATAATTGATTTGTTTGAATTTTGTATTAATAAAAGCTTTTAAAAAATGTAGTTGAGTAAAAAGTACAATATTTGCCTCCCAAATGTAGTAGCATAGTAAGTAAAGTACGAGTATCTCAAAATACTAAACCTCAAATTCCTCATATGTGAAAAACTACTGAGATACTTTCCACCACTGCTCTCTAATATTTTCTTAATATGGTTACATTTAGTTTAGTTTAATTATTTACTTATAAAACATGCCTTTTGTAGCTAGAATAAAAGAAATAAATCACATTACTTTGGGTTTTATTATGTGTTATGGTTTAAAGTGTACCTGGCATGTTGCCTTCCGCTTTCCCACATTGGACCCACTTGCCACCCTGGTACCTCCAGTGGTGCTGATCCGCCAGAACCACGTCCACATAGACGTTATAGTGGGCAGACGGATCCAGAACGCTGATGTTGAAGCTCAGGAAGGGGAACATCCTCCTGGAGAAACACACAGGGGAAAAACATGATTAATCCAATATCCCTTTGTCCACATATATCGTTATTTTGGAGGATTATCTTTAAACTGTAATTTGCATGCCAAAACATTTTGCATTCATTTTTGTGTTGCCTCAAAAATTTAAATTAAGTCGACAACATCTGTTGGACTACAGATTAAATTGCATAATGAGAAGAAATACGAAGGCATTTTCAGCGCTGTTTTCTCAGCTTTTTGTGGGTGTTTAGAGGTGCGTACGTGGAACAAAATCAGAAGTGCCAGTATTCAGTATACTGGTGAGGAGCCTACCGGCCTATTTAAGGCACTGCTAGTCTGACACATTTATCACAATGATCTCCTTTAAATCACTGAACTTCGTTTGTCCTTATTTGTGCAACTAATGGTTCAGCAGTCTCCCTTCCCCCCCAACCCACTGTACATAGTGTAGGTGAATATTTAATGCTGCTGTTAATAAAAGATGCCCCCAGAAGCTGCTCCTGATTGCTGGAGCTCTACATGTTGAACTTAGTCGAGGCTTCAGTGAGACGAGGTAACCGGGAGGTCAGGGCGTCCCCGGGCGCCACGGCGGCCCAGAGAAGGAGAGGACAGGTTACACCGAGAGAGAAGAAGACACTCACAGATATAAGACATGGACACTGAGAACACACAACCACAGACACTTGCGACGGTCTACATATTCATGAATACACTAAACATGTAGTGTTGATAGAGAAGCACTTAGTACTGCAGGATTACTAACCCTGCTGAGAAGTTCCCATTCTACATTATTTTATTATAATTGAAGATTTTATCATGAAAAGTTTAGAGAATTGTGAAAGAGATTGTTTAATTGCCCAGCCCTGACTGAGAGGATCGATAAATCATGCTATGTGTTTGCATATGAACCTACACTGAACTCTGGGTCATGAGGCCTCCAGTGCTGCTGTTGGTGTAAATAAATCAGGGCAACATGTTTGACTTTTGGCCCAGCTGGTTTACTCTGGCTAATAGCACCTGAGGCTATGGAGCATTTGTAATGAGTGACGGGCATCCAGCATCGCCCTCCTCCCCCCTTTGATTAGTTCAGTGTGAGTTTTATGTTATTAAACTACACTTCCTGCCTGCCGTATGTTTGCAGCACAACTGTTTTTAAATTCAAGTTGAATAAGTTGTTACAAATGTTTTAATACAAATGCATTGAAAGAGTTCAGATGGAAGTGATTACTGTGTTTTATACTTTGCATGGCTTAAATTAGTCACTGTAAAGACTGAGTGCAAAGACTGTACATGAAAAAGATAGAGAAAAAACGTTCTATTCAGAAACGCCCTCTTGTTTCTTTTCTAAGACGTGTGGCCGGGGGTGGAACAGATAGCTAAGATCTACAATGTCTACAGTGTTTGATCTGCTGATGCTCTTCTTGGTCAAAAATAAGGGTTGGACTTCTAATAATAATTCAGTCTGAAACATGCAAAGCGTCCTAGATGTTTGCAGAGCTGTTTAGGCAAAATAGAACTGTTATCTCGTCTGGATGGAGATTTATCTCATTTAAATTCAGCGTGTCCTCCCTGAAGCAGTTTGGTCATTTAGTGGTGTAAAAACTGGTGATGTGTGTAAAGAGACGATGCGTTCGAGGCTACCGTCAGCAGGCTAGAGGCGTCTTTGTTGATGAGGATTTTTTTGTGTGTGTGTGAACATGCATGTGTTTGTACAGCAAAAAACGCCAATGACACAAGTACGTTGTCATATGCTGTATTAATGGATAAGTTTATTCTTTATTTCTACAAGAACCTGGCTGAGTATCCAACCTCAATACGTCCTTTGTGGCGACTGAAATGCGTCCGTAGCTCAAATCAAAGAAAGTTGGCACTGAATGTCTGTTCGGATTCATAGTGTTGTTCACTAGATTTACCTGATTCAAACAAAACTTTTGCCAATTTTAGACTATTTTATTTAGGTAAATTCTTTCATTTCTGCTCTTTGTTTTTAGACAACATTTAGAGTACCAGTGTGTAACATTTTGGTAGGAGAGCAAATGTGTTGCCGATGTCGTATTGCAGCCCGTTCGCATGAAAAGGCGTATAAATGCCACGATAATGTCGATAAGTCGTTTAGCTCGCAATAAGAACGCCTTTATTGATTTTCGCATGTCATTTGTACGCCATGTGACCTGTACAGACTGCACTGTAAACGCATCCGCGTATAAATGCTACGGTAAGAGTTAGTGACCACTTATGGTGGGCGGGTGGGAGGTCGATGGGTCCAAAAAACACCGAACTTTTAACCAGGAGAACCGTGTTTGAGACCGTTCTTGACCGGTGTTTTGTTTTGTTTCGTAAGTTACGTTTGTGACGTGTTCTCTGAAGTTGGATTACGTTGTTTCTGTTTGTATTTTACTTAGTTTACATGCTTATTTGAAGCCCAACCATGATGTTTTCCCTTACCCTAACTAAGTGGTTTTCTTGCCTAAACCTAAGTTAGTCGTTTTCTTGCCTAAACCTAACTGCTGACGTTTGCATGGCGTACAAATGATACCCAAAATGTGTACTCATGACATGTGGAAGGTACGTGTAATGTCGTGTAATTTATACGCCTTCCCTGTTTATTGAATTGAAGAAATTTGATTGCAAATGTCAACATATGCTCTCAAAATAAGTTTGTTTGAATTTGTCTTGTGCATACGTCTCAAAAAGCTCCATATGTCAGACTTTTGTGAAGGTAGATTCACTTGGTTAAATATATTCTGGATTGTGTCTCTGAATGACGGCTCTTTATGCATGTGGACTGAACAAACAAAAACACACACACACACACACACACACACACACACACACACACACGGGGGTAAGACAAAACCCTGCCATGAGCGTTCCCAGTTGGGTCTTTCTGGCTACATGGCGAGTCCAGTTTAACAATCAATCATAGTTCTCGTTGAAACCGAATCGTGGCAGCAGCTCTTTAGTGGCTCTCAGAGAACAGGTGAAAGAGCTCTTCTTCCACTGCAGCGTTTAATACAAGTGAAAACAGAAACTGTTCGGCATATAAAAATGGATCAACCCACCTACACTATGTGTGAGATCTAGAAAGTAGATGTAGTTATTTGCTCCACTGATATTGTCGATTCACTTATATGAGGCCTTTTATAGGAAATCAAAACTAGGCGAGGGGGGAAACCATAGAAAACACAACACAGAGGGGTATTTGCATGTGTGGGCGTTACTCAGGGCTTCATGTACCGAGTTCAGAGAGCTGAAAAATACATGATGGCGTGCAGTTATTGCCAGTGTGGTGGCGGCGTGGTGATGAAGCGTACAGTAGCTTTCTGGCTAGTTTGACACACATTTTTATTGTTGCACGAATACATGACTTTGCTTCAACACCAGAGGGAATCAAACCTGCAGCTCTACCAGGCAGACTCCCTACCCAAGCTGCCACTCTGATTCACCGGAAACCTTGACAGTAACGCCAACCGGCTGGCTGGCTGGCTGGCTGGCTGGCTGGCTGGTTGGCGCTCCCTCCGCCTGATCCAGGTGTATATACGCACATGAATACTCATAACTGTAGTTTCCTCCTCAGACTAAATACCATAGAAAGAGTGGTGGTGAACCAGCCAGTAATACAGAGACAGTACCACTGGTGGTGACATTTAAGAAATCAAAATAAACTGTGTGGATGTTGGGGAGAGAAGAAGGGGGAGGGTTGGGTAGACAGAGGAGGGGAAACCGCGGGGGGGAAACAGAGGTTAGAGAAAGGGAAAAGGAAAGAGCAGAGGGTGGAGCGAAGGGAGGGAGGGTGGAGGGTTTGTCCTGGGGAAGCACGTTAGAAGCAGGAGAAGGAGGAACTGGATATTCACCAGGGAGAGGACTTTTCTACATGAGCGCACCCGCTGATTCATCCGGACAGGAGTTCAGGTCCAGTTTTTGTCACCGTGCGTACGCTTGATCGTCTGTGACGAAAACATGCCAGTCTACAGCTGCTGCCGGACACAAGCACTCTTTAACACAGACACTCTTGTATTGACTTATTGCAGAGGAATTCAGTGACTAGACATGTTGAAATGTATAATTTGTAGTGCAGTATGACATCTGATAGTGTTTGATTTCATGCTTCATACCTCATAAAGGATATGACTAATGTTGTTCTATATTTTTCTTATCAACAAATCTGATTAAAAGACCAAAACCAACAACGTGTTAGTCCGTTTCTCAACACTTTCAGACTTCCCCACAATGTCTATGACACCTCAAGGCCGTCCGATTAGACTGTTATCAGGCCATTAAATAGGCGTTATCAGTCGCTATAAGCACCATAGATGTGGCTCATATGATGGTCATAGTAGGGGCCTACTACGCCTACTAAAAGTGAAAGGGAAATTTAAAAGCGACACGTTCTATGTTGTAAAACTGAATAAAACGTCACATTTTGAACACAAACAAAAAGGCTTCTTTAGTTTTAGGCAATAAAACTACAACTTCTTTAGGTTTAGGCAATACAACCACAACTTTTTTAGTTTTAGGCAGCAAAATGACAACTTCTTTAGGCTTAGGCAATAAAACTACAACTTCTTTAGGTTTAGACAATAAAACTACAACTTCTTTAGGTTTAGGCAGCAAAACTACACCTTTTTTAGGTTTAAGCAACAAAACTACAACTTTAGGTTTAGGCAACAAAACTATTAGGTTTAGGCAACAAAACTACAACTTCTTTAGGTTTAGGCAACAAAACTTCAACTTCTATAGGTTTAGGCAACAAAACTACAACTTCTTAAGGTTTAGGTAAAAAACAAACAAACAGGTTTTGGCAACAAAACTACAACTTCTTTAGGTTTAGGCAACAAAACTACAACTTATTTAGGTTTAGGCAATAAAACTACAACTTCTTTTGGTTTAGGCAATAATACACACACAATACTTGTTAGTCAATACATTCATTGCTAATGTTGGTATTTTTGTGGGATTTGTTGACAGAAAAACTCAAGAAAACTGGCTTCACATTTGGTATCTAAATAATCACACAACAAATTAGCAGTATATCGTTCAGTCCTCTCTGCCTCAGTGTTTTGATTAACCCTCTTAGAAACCAAATATAAAGAGACACCGGTGAATTATACCAGCGTTGAGGCCAGCGGGGAGGCCTGTGGCTCAAACAGCGGTGGACTTCACCACTCATTTATTAGAAGAGGTTATTTACACGGTAAGAGGAAGGACGTGTGAAGCTATCAGAATATATTGGCACTAGTTGTTTCTGCGAAAAGTTGCACATGCACACATAAACAGCTGAACAGGAAGTGACAAGTCATACTGTCAAAACCTTGAAACAGTCCCACTTCTGCTTTCAGACACACACAGAAAGATAATTAATACACCAAACATTTATTAAAACGGCGTCTTGTGATAAGAAATTTAATTCATAAATTAGTTCTCTGACATGTTTAATATGACATTGTATTGAAATGTCTTGAGGCGCAGCAGAGAGGCCGCCCACTCTAATTTCCCTGGTGGTGTGAAGTGATAATTTCCAAAAAATGACATACCTACTTTGGAAAGTAATTTGATTATTCAATGAGTATAAATATAGTTCAAGTATAAGACCTTTATTTGTCCCAGAGGGGCATTTGGTTTTGCCGCAGAAGCAACAACAACAACAGCTCGACACATGATAATAAAAACCACACGTACATAACCACATACTACAAACACTTAAATAAAGGAGTAAAGAAAGGTGAATCAATGAAGTACAAAAATGTTAAAAGTTAGGACTAAGCAGCTGCAGTCCATTTAAAAATACTATATTCTTATTGAAATTATGTACTGATGAACATTTTAAGAGAATAAAAGTGCTAATATATGTTGTAGAAGAGCAGAAACTTAAAATTCCCCTTATATGTTGATTATACTGTTTTTCTATCTAACTTTTACTCATAGCAGAACTTTGTAATAACTGTTCTTGGGAGCAAAATAATTCAAAGGATTGTTTCCTCTCTGAAAAACTACCAGACATCATCAGACTGATACAGTTTGGACTCAGCGGAGCAGAGAGAGCAGAGGAGCATGAATCCTCTAAAGTCCTAAGTGTAGCTCTGCATTATTTCCCTGAAAAGGTGTTTGTGTGGTGAGAACTTAGTCGATCTTATCTCCTTCCTAGAATCAGATGATCATGCAGAACTTTGTTAGCATGACTTGTGAGTTGTTATCTTTAAATCATCTACAATTAGCAAAACTGGGGCTGTAAAAGTTAACGTGCATTAACACAAATTTGTTTTAATGCCACTAACTTCATTAACGCAACTCATGATCTTTAGGTTGAAGCAGGCTCAGTTTTAAAGAAACTGAAACTAGAAAACCTAAAGAATCCGTTATTACCAACCATGTCATACTAGCTTGTCATGAAGGAGGTTAAATAACGCTCCAAACTTGTGTAAAATTTTGGCGAGGAAAAACTGTCATGGCCATTTTCAAAGGGGTCCCTTGACCTCTGACCTCAAGATATATGTGAATGAAAATGGGTTCTATGGGTACCCACGAGTCTCCCCTTTACAGACATGCCCACTTTATGATAAGCACATGCAGTTTGGGGCAAGTCATAGTCAAGTCAGCACACTGACACACTGACAGCTGTTGTTTCCTGTTGGGCTGCAGTTTGCCATGTTATGATTTGAGCAAATTGTTTTATGCTAAATGCAGTACCTGTGAGGGTTTCTGGACAATATCTGTCATTGTTTTGTGTTGTTAATTGATTTCCAATAATAAAAATATACATACATTTGCATAAAGCAGCATATCTGTCCACTGAGTATTAAATAATTGACAAATCTCCCTTTAAGGTACATTTTGAACAGATAAAAAATGTGCGATTAATCACGATTAAATATTTTAATCGATTGACAGCCCTAATTAAATTGTTATTTCCAGAAAAAAAGTCCCTTTTAAATGAATGTGCTTCTTAGAAACCACTGTGGGAAAAGTTTTTCCTCTTGACTCATATCTACACTGAGCACAGCCAGGTGTCGGCTCAGAACTTGTGTCAAACAAATGAAAAAGCTTCACTTTCTCTTTTCAGTTTTAGTCACTTGATTTCCTTTTTCACTATTTCAGAAAATCCCATTATTTTGCATCTTTCTGCTGTTTTCTGTCTTCATGTGTTCGCTCTCTTGGACGGAAAGCGATGCTGTGTTTACATCGACGTTGACTTCTCGCTGTGTGCAGCAGCCTCGATGAACTTTGCCTCGGAGTCTAACACAGCAGGGCCTGAAATGGCCTCAACTAGTGTGGTGATCTGAATTTAGCTCACGAGATGTGCAGATGAATTCGCCCCCCTTTGCTACAGGCCATCTCTAGATTTCAAAGCCCAAGTGTGGTACATGAGCAAAACTTCTGAGAGATCAGTGAGGCTGTGCAGCGCAGGCTGAAGAAAAAGAGAATCTAGTCTTTTACTTCCTGAACTTCAAAGGTGCCTCACCTCCTGAGCGTGGCCATCTAAAGGCACGCTGGTGTTTGACCCTTCTCTCTACTTTCCTCTGGAGCTTCTTTCACCTACAGATACCAGGGTTTTGATTAACATTGCACAGCCTCAGACTTCTCTCTAAAATCCCAGCAAAATTATTGTAGGAGCCTGAACCCAAGATGAAAATTTAAGAAGGATTTCACCTCTGATATTGAAAACTTTTTTTGTACAGCTCCTCTGCTGAACTCCTCCAAAGATCTTGTAGGAGTTTTTGATATATATTTTTAAAAAGAGTCTTCATCACTTATTGTGCTGCAGTTCTGCATGTGAGCGAGCGAGTTGAGATAAAAGGGAAAGAACATGTTGAAATTTTGGTAACGTGAGGTTTGTGGTTTTTGCACAACATGAACATTTTTCTTTTTGTCACATGTGGAAGGATAACACCTCCGCGCCCAGTTCACCCATCCTTCTGTTACTGCGGCTGGTTTTTACACTTTAGTGCAGAAAAGTCTGACAAGTGAGTGTGTTTGAAGATAGCTGTGTGTTAAAATAAAATTATGTCAAGTGTTTTAATAATTACATGAGAGCAAACTGCCAGGATTCATGTCAAATGACACACACACTTGGAGGAAAAAATAAGAAACACAATAAAATAAACAGACTTCCTGAAACTTTCTGCTTTCAACTTGTACAATCACTCACATACAACATCTACACATGCACACCCTTAAATTTCTAATAAACGTGCTTTATGCAATATAAAAATAATCCATATAACTAATATTTTTTATGCAATAAGGTGAAGCATGGAAACAGAGCATCTTGCATTTTTTGTTCAAGTTTTTAAAAGAAAAGAGAATAAAAATGTCAATAAATCATCTCAAGAAAGGACTTCAAAGAAGCAAAAATGCAATTTACTTGCACTCAGAATATATAATGACCAGAGAGTAAATAAACAATAAATAAACCATGCATGTGAGGGGAATATTTTGCAAGATTTGAACTTGCAGCTGACAAATTTAAATTCTTGTTCTAAAGCTGTGAACCATTCTGGTTTTCAAACTAGAAAAACACAAAACAAATGTGTAAAAACAACAACAAAAAATAAGTTTTAAATATGAGATTATTTCTATTTAAAATTAAAATAAAATATAAAACAAATGTGTATCTTGAGCTGCCAGACAGAGTGAGGTGTAAATATCAGTGTCGTATTCTGTGACATCGCACTTGTTTTCTGCTCATGAGAAACCTCTGGCCTGAAACCTTCTGTCAAACACAAGTGTCGCATATTAGTGAAATAATGCTCATCGACGTGACTGCGTGTTAAAGCTCGGTGACCCAGAAGAGGAGCCCGGCAGCAGCAGCGCGTCTCTCCTCTCCTCTCCGGTCCGGAGCTCTTACACCTCACCAACCTCTCCAACGCGTTTTGGTTTTATCTCTATTTCAGTATCATCCTCTCCTCAGTCGCCTACTCGAGATATAACTGAGGTTAAACTCTGGAAAGGTTTCTCGCTTTATCGCATCTCCTTTTAAAAGCCCTTTCAGTCTGAACAGATAAGACATGTACAAGATTTGGCACTGATTCTGATTTTGTCGAGCTTATTAATTATTTAAATCACAGGAAGGTGAATGTTTAACAAATAGAAATAAATAAATAAATAAATTACTTTTTATAGGAAGAGTTATTAGTTAATGTAGCAAAGTACCTCCAGGGAGTAAGAAATAATAATAAAGTCTCCTTTTATCGCCACAAAAGAGGTAAAATTTAATTGTTTTGCCTCCTTTTCAGGGTTAAATTCCCGCTGTGTTAAAGTGAAGTGACCCCTGTGAGTTTAGAGGTCAAGCTGAGGTGTCAAAATGTTTTCCATCAGCTCAGCCTGCAACTGATATTACCTCCACTTCACGATTTCTCTGGCTCGGAATAACTTTTGCCCTACGCTTTTAAAAGAAATAAACTTAAGAAATAACAAAAAATATTGAATTTACTGAGAGAAATGTAGTGTATATTAGGACAATTTAAAATCAAGCATTTTAAATTCTACAGCACCATTCTTGAGATATCAAATACATCACTGTAAGTAGATTAATTCATATGTTCATACTCTAATTATGACTCAGCTCTGACCAATTTTGCACAAAAGCAGCAAAGCGTGAAATAATGCTAAACCTGTTCAGAGGTGTCATCAGCTTAAAAACTCAAAGCTAATAACACCTCCGTCACCTGACCGGTGATGTTGTGTTGCGGGTGTTGAAGCCTGCAAAGTAAAGATGAGTAAACTCTGACCTCTAATCAGTGATCACCACCAGGCAGCATGACAAACTGTTGTATTTAGTTCTCAGAAAAAAAAACTGTTTCAAGTTAAATTATAGGAAGTTACAGCTGAGATACGACCGGCGGTGAGTTAAGTAGAAAGTGCGTAAAACCAAAAAGACAGCGGTGCGTAATTTATTATTTATTTTCTAAAATCTGACCATAAGAGAGGACAACCAGCTTCTTCTTAGTGTGGAAACATAAGTGCGAGTTGTTGGAGTTGTGTGTCAGTCTTACCTCCCCTGTTTGGTGATTATCATCTCGGTTTGGAACTTGTGGAACTTGGCCCATAGCGGGTAGTTATTGAGCAGAGCCTGCGTCTTGCCGCACACCTGTAGGCCAGGTAAAGGGTAGAGAGGCGGCCGCTGGTAGCCGTGCTGAAAGCTCGCCGCGTAATTCTCCGGTGAAGGAGAGTACAAGTCTTTACCGCCTGTAGGAAACCCGTCTCCCACCGTCTGGATGTAACCCTGCCCGGCTCCGCTTCTCGGCGGCGACCGCACGCCGCCGTACGGGCAGCTGCTGAGGGTCTGTGCGTAAAACCTGCCGGGCTGCGCTCCGTACCCTCCCACCGCCTGGTCCGAGTGGTACGGCAGAGCCAGGGCGTCCTGCCCGCTTGGAACAGAGTCCGGGTAGTAAAACCTCGCGTCCTGAATCCCCATTTTAAACTCGGCTAGATCCTTGCCGCCGCGGTGGAGGTGACTGCTGATGTCGGTGCTCTTTCCGAAAGTTTGCGTTTCAGTCCCATTCAACATGCTGAGGTAGAGGTTGCCACCTATGCCGCCCATTTGCAGCCGCGCTCCCGGTCTGTGCGTAATGGCATAAGTCTCCGCTCCGCGTCCAGTTCAATATCAGCATGTACAATAAAATAAAATAAAAAAAATCACCAAACAGCACAGTGTTATCCTCCCCTCTCACTCACAGCGCACTGACATGTCACACACTTTGAAGCCTCTAATTTAAGATGTAAAACATCCCTCACACCGTCATCACACTGTTTATCTATAAACTTTTTTATTACCCGAGCAGCTGATTGTCTTTTTTTGACGCTTAGAGTAGCTTCTAGTGACTCAAACACACGCTCGGTTTTCTAACCTATGATATATACATTTAGTAAACCGTCATATTTAGGAGGTGTGTCTGACGCAGAGGGACGACGTGATAGGCTCCAGATATGAAAGAGACGTCCCCTCATCACAGTAAAACACACACTGCCCTTTGAGAAATGAACTGTATCTGCTTCAATATATTTTAGAGGAATAATATATAACATAAAGACGTTACAGAAAATATAATGTATGTATAATTATGAATGCCACAAACTCCCTTTAGTAATATTTTTGTGCATTTTCGTTGCACACATGAATAATTAATGTTATTATGATGTTGCTCATCATAATAAATTGATGGTGAGTTATAAGTGACCTGCAAGGAGGTGAATTAAAGCTAATCATAATTAATTAGGTCAATAATTTAACTAATTTTGTATGCTACATTAAATTAATTTTATAATTAAACAAAAAACTGAAAATTGTGCGTTGGGTAAATACGTTTCTTTACGATTACGATTATTTATCTTGTAAATGTAATTATTAAGAACATTGATTAATTAATAGCTGTTTATTTTCGCTAAGTGTCTCCTCTTCGTCTCATAGCCGGTCCTAAAAATCACTGTATGACACTTTTAAAAGCTTATTCGATAACAAATATAGCAATTTGTTGTTATTTAGTCAGAAATGAAATAAAACATTGACCCCTCTTTAATGTCGCAGGATATTTTGAGGGTTTTCTCATGAAATCGATCCGTTTTAGCTTTTTCTGTTCAGACCCAGGTGACTGATTGCATCATCAACCCGATTTTATTTTCATTTTCCATTTGAATCATGAAAAACTGTAGTTTTTAGTTTTTAATACGCCTTATGACCGAGCTGGCTGTGTGGGATCAATAACAATTATTTATATTATATTATAATAATATTTTAATAATAATTTAATATCATTATTAGGCTATTACAGTTATATACAGTCATTAAATGTAAATTTACCAAAAAATAAAATAATTGTGTTTCTTTTTAAATCAATTTTAATAAATTATATTTTTTAAATTTATTTTGTATTTATTACTTAAAGAGGTTCAGGTCACGATTTAAAAGATTACATTTATTTACGGTAACTCTTAGAATATTTCTTGCTTTCTTTTATTTGTTAATGTTATCCAACTTTTAAAATACACCCTTGTGCAGATATTCATGTCAGAATTTAATGTTAATACAATAATACAATAGAGGAATGTGTGTCTAAGTCATGTAAACAAAGATATGTGTTTATTTAAGTGAAGCAGATTATTTCTTTTACTACAAAGTCCCACACAGTCATAACAGACACGAAAAGAAGATCCAGGCAGAAAAACACCAGAATGGTCCTTTAATTACTCCCAGTACAGGCCTGTGTTAGGCCAGAAATATCAGCTTGTTTAAATGAGTCTGAGACTAAATCTGTTAATTCAATAACAGATTGATATAAATATAATTACTGATTATTTTGACCTGCTTGGTGTTTGAACAAGTTGTCATTTGTGGCAGCAGAACATCCCACAAAGCATCAGGTAAGGTTTCAGTCAAATATGCAAAATGGACTTTCACAAACGTGGTTGTGGTTGTGAAAGCGTCGTACAGCACGTCACCAATCACACATCACGTCACCAATCACACATCATCAGGTCTGGAGGAAGCAGACGGCTTCTTTTAGTGGCTGGTTTTAGTGTCAGCGGTCAGCACAGCGTGGACACAGAATCAGCCTCATAAACTCAGGAGAAAGAGAGATAACCCCGAGGTATTAGCAGCTGCATGTGTGTGACACACACACACACACACACACACACACACACACACACACACACACACACACACACACACTAATAGCTGAACCCCCCCTCCAGTGCAGGTATGACACAGTTATCCCCCCCGACACATCCCACTTCCTGTGTCTCTCCTAGCAAGGTGAGCTCATAAGGGCACACGCTGAAGTCATCAGTGTTGACACGGGTGGCGAGAGGGCAACAGTGTGAGCGACACCACCGCCGCCACGGCCAGCCAGGCGTGTCCACCCCCCCCCACCACCAACACCACCACCACTACTCACCACCTCCTGGCTGGAGTCACCACTTCCTCTCTCCTCTGCTTCCGGCTCCAGCCCCAGGCCATCACCTTGTGAAGCACAATCAGCTCTCATTGTCTCCTGGTAGTGTTATTAGCAGGTCAGGTGGCTCTGAGGGGAAACACGCAGGTGCTCTGAAGCATTTTTAATCTGGATGATCCTCCCTGATGAAGCTCCTGATTCAGATTTCTCAAGAATCAAACCTTCCTTCTGCTGCCTGTGTTGTAAATCAATCTGTGTGAGCAGCAGTTCTGTATCATAATCTCTCTCATACTTGTGGACATGAGACGCAACTGGACACTGATGTAAAATCTTGATGACTGCAGTAAAAGCAGTCGGCTCGGCTTCTGTGGGTTTACAGATTTAGACGTGATAGGCGGACACATCAGCGGACATCTTAACATGTCTTCATTAACACCCGGCCGCTCAGTTAAAACGGATGATAGTTTGTGAAAAGTGAGACGTGGTGATGATCACCAGATTGTAGGAAATAAACCCTGAGCTCATCAGCTGGTTAGAAATATTACTGAAGTTTTATTTGATCTGTAATGAATGACTGTGGTTTACATTAAAGGTCTCAGTGTGCTTCAGATGAAGTGCTTGTCAGAGGGTCAAACAGCGTCTGAAACCTCCTCCACCCGAAAACCGTTCTGATGATGGAGTCACACAAGAACATCTGATACAGGCAGCAGTCGCCCTGGTGTGTGGAAACAGTTAAAATTGTTTTGTTGTCTTGGTTTTGGCTGTTGCCATCTTGGTTTTTGGCCTTTTGTCATCTTGATTTCTGCCAGTCGCAATATTGGATTTTTGGACGTCGTAATCTTGGTTTTTAGCCGTCCTCATCTTGGTTTCTGCCTGTCGCCATCTTGGTTTTTAGCCGTTGTCATCTTGGTTTCTGCCTGTTGCCATCTTGGTTTTTGGCCGTCGTCATCTTGGTTTCTGCCAGTCGCCATCTTGGTTTTTAGCCGTCGTCATCTTGGTTTTTAGCCGTCGTCATCTTGGTTTCTGCCAGTCGCCATCTTGGATTTTGGTTGTTGCCATCTTGGTTGTAGTCATCTTAGTTTCTGCAAGTCAGCATCTTGGTTTTTAATGAATGGTAATGGAGGTAATAAATCAAGTGAGTAGTAGGCTCATTTTCTCATAGACTTCTATACAATCAGACTTCTTTTTGCAACCAGAGGAGTCGCCCCCTGCTGGCTGGCTGAAAGAATGCAGGTTTAAGGCACTTCAGCATTGGCTTCACTTTTCAGACCTGGAGGTTGCCCGCTGCTTGTTGTACTCCTTATTATAACCATGGATGATTATACAACGTAACTTTCAATAATGGTCGTTTTATATACTACGCCACCTGCTCTGACCGAATGCAAAAACCCAAAACATTTTTTCCTGGCGTCTGGGCTCCTCCTTTGCTCACAAAACTCATAATTCCTACAACTGCTAACTGAACGTACACGTTGTTTATTGAGCATTTTCTGATGCCCTCATTTTTTCTTGGGAGTCTCGTACAAACACTTTCTTCCTACAGACTTCCTACATAATATGAGTTCTTCTGAGACAAACTGAACCCTTCAGGCAGGTATAAAGTTTTGAGGTCAACACCGCTTAGTTTACAGCATGTTCCCGCTGAATCTGCACTGGACAGGCCCACCAACCCCCATTTGAAACCTGAGGAGGCTACATGTTGCTCTAACTCATGACCACAATGTTCACTATGTCAAACTCATATATGCTCGTTGTTAATATGCACTTCCTATATACTGTATTTCAGCAACAGGCGTCTGAATGAAACCTCCTTATAGCTTCAAAACAATAACTACTGTTGTGTTTTTGTGTCATTTTTTTTCTGTTATCCTCCTCGCTCATCTTTTTAAGTCAACTGTGCCATTTGGGGGCATAACCTCACGGCCATAAATATCCGCGTCTTGACATCTCGCCGATGTGGGTGGGCATGGCACGTCTGACACGGTTCACAAATCAAACCCAATGTACAGGCTGAGCCGTGGCATTCGTTTCACTTGAGCTCCAGTTTGGTGCTCGTAGCAAGCAGGCTAATAAAAAGAATATGACGTTATCATCATATGGGATGAAAGATTTATTGCTTACAAGTGAAAACGACTCCGCAGTCTTGATATCATAGTAAAACTTCTGAAAATGGAGAAGTCGCTCCCGACCTTGATAATTTGAGGTTATCAGCAGTTTGTTCCCAAACAGTTTTGCTTATTAACCTGTTTTACTCCCCATCTCTTGTCACAGGTTGCATACTATGAGTGATGTTCCCTTCACATTTGAATAGAAAGGTCAGAAAATAAAACATGTCTCACAATCCTTCAGATTTATCCTACTTGGCCCTCATATATTTGGAAAAGTTGTTATTGATATGCAGGGAAATAGGTGAACATTTTCTGCTGCCTATAACAACGTATAACAACTCTTACTCTTATTTTTAAGCCTAATTGACATCAATATATTATTTTAAACCAAACCAGAACCAACAAGACTGTGGGGAACAAGGCAGTAATAATTGGGCATTTTAGATTAAAGGAAGGGACGTAACCTAACCTTGCATAGCAGCTGGATTCTCGCGATGTCACAAGATCACGCGAGGATCAAATGTCTCACCAAAATCCATCTTGTCAGGCTTCAAGTAATGCGTATGTGTCCGGCAAGCCAGATAATGGACCAATTAGCATCCTGTGGGGAGCTACTGCAGATACTGCGTGGTTTAGGTGTGTGTGAGGCTCCTGAAGAGGTTAGCGTAGATGCTGCAATAGCATCAGTTATATCAAAACTGGAGAGTATTTCTTCATGGAAAGAAGAGCAAAGAACGGCATTAAAGCAGATCTTTTCTCCTTCAGTTAGTTTCGCTATCAAGTTGATTAACAGATGGTTCATCCAATCACCTGCCAAGTATTTGAGAGCAGAGCTTCTCCTCGCTGCTCTGCTGGTCCCCGCTGGGAGCCAACACCGACACCAAGCTGCTGGAGGCCCAGGCCGTATTCCTCGGCTCGATGGAGGGAAGGGAGGCACGGGAGAACCAGAACCAGGACTGAGCAGGGCAGACTGTCGGACCCTGCTACAGTAAGATGAGAGGTTTTCTAAAGGGACTCTGGTGCTCGGAAACACTACCGCTTTTGTCCACAGGGACCGCCAGAATCAACTCAAAATGAAAGTTCCTTGTAGTAGTATTAGTGATAGTGTAATTTTTTTCTCCTTGGTTCTAAAATGCCCAATTGTTATTCCCCAAAGTATTGTTTGGTTCCACTGACTTTACATTTAAGTGCCAGTAGGAACCGTTAAGTACTTTATTGCAACCTGATTCATACAACAAACTGTAAAGGCTACTTTACGAGAGGAAGTTCTTATGCTACACCATGTTGAGGCGTTGACAAGTTTATTAAAAACCTGGTAAAATGTGATGACGTCTGGATGTAGTTTGGATGTGTTTGCGAGGCAGTGCTGGGACCAGGTGTTTGGGCGCCGTGAGAAGCAGGCGTGTGGACGTCCCCTCATAATCACCATGTAAACGTTTCTCATTAGACCGACTTAGCTGGAGCTCCGAAGTGGCTCCTGAAGAACGTCTTCCTGTCTGAGGCGCACCGCGGCACTGCTTCATAATTAACGCAACATATGTTTATTCAAATCTCCGCACGGGTGTGAAAGAGGGCTTGAGGAGGCACCACCCGCTGTGGCTGTGAAAACAGAGGGTGGCGGAATTAAGTGAAGAAATGGAGAAATCTTCTGAGCTCCAGACTGAGTGAGATAGAAAAGGTAGCACTTAGTGCTCAGCGGAATTCGCACTCGATAGCTCATGAACTCTTGGTGAAGTGCAAATGTATTCCTCAGCAACCCAGAAACAAACAAGCTGCCACTTCCTTAGCCTATAATTAGCTGGTAATCAATGCTGGGTGGGTTTCTGTCCTGTCAGACGTCCCCAGCCATCGTGGGGCAACACTAGACCTGCAGCTGTACTCTCAGGTCTCAGATGACAATCCAACATAAAGAACATTGAGCCATGTTTTCGGAAAGTGTCCCTTGCTTATCGGGGCCTGAAAAAACATGGAAACAGGATGAACCATTTTCATACAAGTTCAAGTAAGGCCACGCAGCTCTATTTTGTAAGTGAACGTTTGAGGATATTTTGCAAAAACCCACCAGCTCCCCGATCCCCAGTGGAGCTCACAGACATCTCCATTGGCACATGTGACTCCTCCAGACATTTGCCACTTTCTCCAGGAGCTTGTTTAAGAGAGGGGAGTGTTGTGGTGGGAGAGTAATGGGACAGCGTGCACTCTCTAGTTGGCCTATGAACCCTCGCTAACCCCTATAAACACAGAGAGGCTATGTGTAAGCTTAAAGCAACATGCAGCAGCTCTCCGGCGCTGACACTCCACAGATACGTACGTGACCTTTCAGCCTGGAAATATCAAACTCCTAAAACCTGACTCAACTTCATATTCCTTTAATTAGCTTATAGTGTTCAAGGTCAACACATAGGAGCTCCTATCATAGCTGAATATCAAAGTCTGGTTTGATTCTATTTGACCTTAAAGAGAAAAAAAAATCCCTTTTTCAGTGCGCTTGTGCTCATATATTTGGGTATCTTGAGTTCCTACCAACCCACAAACTGTGAAATAAGACAACCAAGTCAGTGTTTGTGGGCTGTCTAGATCAGATAACATTTGATTCAACAAGCCACTCAGATTTGTCTCCCTTTCCTATGTCACATGCAGGCTCATTACAATATACCGCCCACAGCTTGAGAATTACCTTTGCAAAGGTGCACCATGTTTTCCTGGACTTGACTTTTTAGGCTTTAAAAAAGAGACAGGTGTTTGAGACAGAGGGTGAATACAGGTTTATTCAGACAGACAGGATGAGAAGAACATTAAAGCATGTAAACACCTAAAATACAAGTATGAACCTGGAAATGCAACACAATCTCACTCCTCCTGATCAACCTATTGATTATCTCATAGTGTAATGGAGAACTGCCTCTCTAACGAGTACAAAGAGATTCTTATGTTGCATTTGTCACTTTCAAAGTCTGCAAAATGTAGTCTTTTTAAATGCACTCCTATCCAGTGGTCAATCAGATAGAGTATTAAAAACCCTATTATGTGATTGATGCACACCTACCATCCCAATGTTACATCAGCTACATTTTCTGTGGAAGCTGAGTCTGCAGTGGTTCTGACTCATGATGCTGAGTGATCACAGACATGAGGTACCGAATGTTGAGTGTGTCAAAACTTTCACTATGACTTTCAGGCATTTCAGTTAATCTCTAGGTTTTCAAGAAATCCTTGATGGCTAATTCTAAACCAGCTGCAAGGAACCTTGCACTCATTTTCCACAGAAGAACCACTTAAAGTATGTCAGCTAAAAAAAACATGTTTTCTTCCTAAATTACCAGTGCTTTCATCATACATATGTACTATGAAGCATATATAGTGATATTCAGTGTGAGGTATAGTGTGTAAGTTAGGTGATTACTCAGCTGTTGGAGGGGATTTTCAGTGATTTAGGATTGCATTTTTATAAAGTTAGGGAATTCAGAAATAGGAATGAAGCAGCAGAGAAGTGTCCTAAATATTAGTCCCTAATATGGTTCAAGCTCCAAAAACACTGGATCCTACACTTCCCATAATGCAACCTTTCCAGTAGACCCTCCCTGTCTGGTAAATGTCGAAATCTTTCAAACTTCACACCCCCAGATTTTACCGCAGACTTTCTGAAATAAATCTGTGGTCTGCAAGCTCAGTAAGCCAAGATACCCGTGAGGAGAAGATAACCTGTGTTTTTACCGGCTGAGTAGTAAAATCTGTGAGGTTTCCTTAAAGGGACTCTGTGTAAGAATCAGAAATTGCTTGTTAACAGCGACACCTGTGGCTGTTAAGTCAACGACAGCCAGCGTCCTGTTGCTCACACTTGTGCTTGCACTACGTAGACTTAAACGAGCATCGGTCAAAACAGAGAGGCGACACACACTAAAACCACAATATCAATATATATTTCACATGCTTGGCAGTAATGTTAGCTTACCTGTCCAATAGGAATTTCTCCAGCTTGGGGTCCTTTTTGATATCCAAAACCAAACGAAGGTCCCTCCATGAATCGAAGGCCCGGCCGATGTTGATCCTTCTTTTCCTCAGACGTCGGTCACATTCCTGTTTTGCTAGACAGGCTTCACTAGATATGACTTTGGGTTTTTTTGTGCTTCCGTGTAGTTTGTGTTGGAGTCTGAGTTGTGTTGGAGTCTGAATTGTGGTGGACGCTGGTCGTTTGCAGGGCTGACCCGAATGCTTCGAAGCTTCGACCGTTGTCACGGTAATCGACCTTCAAATCAGTATTCGAATGCTTCAGGGTTTTTTTTATTTACTTTTTAACATATAAGTATGTAATAATAATGTATAAATCCCCAGATACTCCATGAAATAAGGAATAATCCCACAATATTATTCATTAGATGGATCAGACGGATATCGCTGTTTGTTGTGAGTGTGCAGTAGTGCGGCAGCTGCGCTGTCTCGGGCACTGAAATGGGGGAGATGGAGACAGACAGACAGAAGAACATTCTGCTTCGAATATTTCTCGCTGATGCTTCAAAGCCCAAAAAATGGTATGCGGGACAGACCTAGTCGTTTGTTGGTGTTAGCGGACTCCATATCTACCCGAACGTTAGCTATCGTTGCACACCGTTAGCCCTGAAGGCACTTGTGAGCATGCATGACGTCACATCCATTGGATTTTCCCAGAAAAACGTACAGGGGTCTTCACATTAAAAGCGGTCTACAGGCTGATAGAGGAAACCCAGAAAGTCACAGAAGGTTTAATTTTTTAGGTTAGGTTACAACCTGATCACACAGGGCAATAAAAAAATGAGTAAAACACGTTTATAGGTGTAAAGACTTACATACAGTCCCTTTGATTACTGTGATAATTTGAATCTATCTAAACAGTATAATCAGAAAAACAGAGGTGCATAGGGAAAGTATACATCTTACAAGCACCTACTAGATTTGACAGACTGATGAGCCACCACTAAAATAAACTAGGATCTGACTGATGGCTGGTGTTGCTTTCATGCCCGTCCTTCGCTGTATTAGCTGCTGCTCATGTAGGTTCATTCACGCTGGGCTGTGCATCTGGAGCCCGCCGGTACATGGGAGGTCCTGCACATGAGCACACAACACTGGCAGCTTTATGTTACTCAGACAGACAGCGCAGTGCACAGCTATGACAAAACAGGGCAGCTGTGCACTTCCACACATTCCTCTAGCCTGCTCCATGAACGCACATCACCCCCCCTTCTCTCATCAATCTCCCCCCTAAACATCGCCAGGCTTCCCTTACAGGCTCCAGCACACACCCCATACTACACCCACCTCATATGCAGACAGACTCGCCACCTCAGCCGCCGTCCACTTGCCCTCTTGCTACATTAAGAAATCATCACCCTTGTCAGGTTCAAGCTGACCCTGCTACACTAAGTGCTACTGTCAGGTCAGCTGGTCCAGGGTCAGCTGCACAGCTGCAGCTACTGTTGAGGATTTAATTACAGCTGAATGAGAGGCTTATAGATGGTTGAGCATGCAGAGCAATATAAAGTGAAACCATGCAGAGTTACTGACTTTTTAAACGCGTGAGTTTCCCCACCTCGACGTTTTCTGTGTATGACTGAAATTGTGAATGAGTGGTTGTGGTTGTGCGGTCTTGTTTCTGTTGGCTGATGGCCCGGGGTATGTGCTCGGCATGTTGCCAGGTTATGATGTATGTGTTCATGTGAGTAAGAGAGAGAATATGAGGGTGAATGTTTCCATGATTTTGTGCCGAACTCAACCAAACAGAAGCTATTCGATGAAGCTGTTTAAATGTGGAATAGTTTATGAAAGAAAGGAGATGATAGAAGACAGAAATACTTATTTCTTACTGAGAGAGTTAGATGAGATGATTGATGCCATTCATATAAAAGCTGCTCAGATTATGCAAATGTATGTATATATTTATTATTGGAAATCAATTAACAACACAAAACAATGACAAATATTGTCCAAACTGCATGTGATTATCATAAAGTGGGCATGTCTGTAAAGGGGAGACTCGTGGGTACCCATAGAACCCATTTTCATTCACATATCTTGAGGTCAGAGGTCAAGGGACCCCTTTGAAAATGGCCATGACAGTTTTTCCTCGCCGAACTTTAGTGCAAGTTTGGAGCGTCATTTAACCTCCTTCATGACAAGCTAGTATGACATGTTGGTACCGATGGATTCTTTAGGTTTTCTAGTTTCATATGATACCAGCATCTTCACTCTAGCTTTAAAACTGTTTAATTCACATCAATAAACACATGTTTACTGCGACCGAAAAGTGCCGCCTAAAATCTGCAAAGAAAATTCTGAAAGTTTAATGTTTTGTATTTAACCAAATTTAAAGAAACTGTAGGTTCCACTTTCTTTATTTGTATAACTGAGAGCTTATTTTATGCTGCCTGTCTGACTTAATAAAGTTATTTAGGGCATGGAGGAGAAACACAGGATGTTTTCCTTCCAGTAACCAGCTCTGTTGTCTTTGTCTATCCAGAGAGGCAGCTGATAGGCGTTTGTTCTAAAGCCTCATTATCAGACCATAAATCCTGCAGGACAAAGTGTCAGGTGCTCACAGTTCAGCCGAGGATTTCCATTCAATAATTGATGGACCCTCATACAGGTTCAGGACACCTTACATGGTTTGTGTTGTATGGCCTCTTAATCCCACACTGACACTTGAGAAATTATTATCCCTAAAGTTACCGTATCTTAACTGAGAGGATGTTCACGAGAAACCAGCAGAAATATGAGATGACATATTTGGTGAATTACATCACATTTCCCTCAAAAAATGCTCGACTGCTGTTTCTTTACTGGATTTGAAGCTCAACCAAACCTCAGTCGACCTCAGCCTGTTTAAACAGGAGTAGTCTGCCGTCCTTACATTCACATTGACCCACATTGTCACTGTTTACCTCCGACACCTCTGCTAAGCACCTGTTATATTTAGTCGCTTCGCTGGGGTCCATGAAGGGAGAAGCAGAGAAAAGATCATGTAAGGATGCATCCCGTGGATTCTATCCTCTTCTCCTCTCTCCTAACCGCTCTTAATCAGACAGCCATCTTGTCGAACACCATACTCGAGTGTCATGGCAACAGCTTCATCATATCGTTTCTCAGCACAGTCGCACAGCAGTTTGTGAAATAGTCACAAATTATTAATGTATTGATTCGTGTACACACATGTAATATTTGATTTGTCTCCCGAAAACATGCAGAGGAAGTTTTAAGACTTGTAACCACTGTTATAATCTTATTTTCTTTTTGAATATTGTTCTCATACGTTTGATTTTAATGTGTGCAAACTAAATAAAACTCAGACTGAGAGCTACCGGAGGGTATGTGTCATAGAAGACTGTAAAACTGAGGAAAATGCATTCAGATCTCACATGGTGGAGGTAAAGGAAGACAAAAACATTGAGATGAATGCATGTCGTGATGCTAGGGTCACGCCACAGCTATCAAATTGTTTGAAAATGGCCATGCCAGTTTTCCCTCGTCAAACTTTAGCTTAAGTTTGGAGCGTTATTTAACCTCCTTCGCGACAAGCTAGTATGACATGATGGTACCAATGGATTCCTTAGGTTTTCTAGTTTCATATGAGGCCAGTATCTTCACTCTAGCTTTAAACCTGAGCCCGCTACAACCTACAAATCTCAAGTTGCGTTAATGCGTTGAAGAAATTAGTGGAGTTAAAAGAATCGCGTTAAATTTGACAGCCCTAGTTCATTGTTTTCTTTTATTTTTATCATGTTATTTATTTTTATATTCGTTTATTTGGTATTTTGATCCTGTTCAGCTATAAAATATACTATATAAATACATTTTGTGACCTTGAGGCTACAGCAAAGAGAGTTAGCTTAGCATAAAGACTGGAAACAGGGGGAAACTGTATTTTTATTGTGTAATAGTGGGTCACGCAACAGCTATCAATAGAAATAGATATAGTCATGTTCCAACTTTCTCTCAAGAGATTTAATCAACTTTATCGCCTCCCAAATGAAGATCCACATAAAACTTTTGACCCCCCCCCTTGCGCCCTAACTCTCAGTCTTTGAAGAACACCGCCCGAGAAGGTGCGGCAGAAAATTACTTTTGAAGGAAATCTGATCTGAACGCTGTATTAAAATAATCCTGCCCCCTTTGCTCCTTAACATCCTGCGAGCTCGGTGCTGCGGGCCTCGATATTACAATCACTGTAATGAAGCCGGGATTGATTGAATGATTGGCAGCTTGAGACATGTGCGATGAATGACCCGAGCCGTGGACTCGATGCACAAACACGGTGATGGACACGGCGTTTTAGGGGACGTGAAGCTGTGGAAAGTGCAGCAGGGTTAGAGCACGAGAGTCCGGTAGCCGCTGCTGTTGGTTTCAGTTGCTCCTGGGCGAGCGCTGGCATTTGTGTGCGATGTGAATGTATTTGTGTATATGGCTTGAGTGGCAGGAGGCAGAGGGGCGCTGCTAGCAGTGGTCAAACACAACAAGTGTAGGAGGAGGAGGAGGGGGGAGGTGTACTGGTACTGAGGTGGTGTGTGTATATATATGTGTGTGTGTGTTGGGATTAAGATCAGACACGTTTAGCTGGACACGTTGGCTTTAAGCGGCGTTTCAGCTGACAACAGCTTGCCAACCAGAGGTCTTGCCTGCCACCGCCACCACCTCAGCCTTCTGATTCATCCGGCCCTATCAGTCCACTGCTATCTGTATCAATCATTAGAAATCATTTATTTTTAGTGGGATGTGGCCTCTCGCCCTCCTCGCTGCCCTCTTGCCCCCTGCGGGCCCCCTCTGCCTCGGAGCCCCTCACTAATGAGTGTCAATCTGGAGGGCTGTGGCACTTTTACTGCAGACACCTCCCCTGACAAACGCAGGGCTTCAGTCAACATGAATCACGCAAATGGACGCCAGCAAAAGTGACAACCGTTGCCGTCCGCCGCCAAAAACCCCTCCCTCGTTTCCTCCCCAGCCTTTTAAAAGTTTGTTCATAAAAGCCAGAGCAGCTTTTTGTATTTCGTTTGATGGACGCATTTTCACTGCTTGATGCCGTTCTTAAAATAATTTGGATACAACAACATAAACACAGATATTGGCGTCCTTTTCTGACATAATAGCACTGTTTGGATATTTACACCATCATCATCAGCTGTGGAGGACCTCGGCTCAACTTGTGTGGTGCAGTTTGTTGTATTGATAGTATTGATATGGGGTCAAACTCCGGTCACTATTTAGACCACAGCCCACCCTCCCCCCCTCTCCCCGGGATGCCTGACATGACTATTTGAAGGCTGCCACTCTGTGTGATGCAGTCATGATGGTTTGTCATCACAGCATCACGCTGTAGTTGAGCATTTCTGTGTTTTAATGGACCTTTGTCTTGGTGTATTTAAGTGAATCTGCTGGTGTTTTAAGTGAAGCGTATGTGTCTATCCTCTGTGTTCCTTTGATTCTCGGGACGTCGGCGTATTCTAGTAACCCGGGCGGACGTCAGAGATCTATTCTGGATCCCGGTGCAACAGCCGGCCAGCAACAGCAGCAGCAGCGGGGGGAAGGAATGCCGTCTGTCCGGAGGCCTGAGCAGAGCGAACGCTGATCCTGTCGGAGGAAGCGGAGATGGCGGCTCTCCTGTTTCATAGGTTGTGGAAGAGAGAGAGAGAGAGAGAGAGAGAGAAAGGGGGAGTTGGACTGGGGACATGACGCTCATGAGAGTGAGAGTGGTGTTGGCGGTGGTGGTGGTGGTGTTGGGGGGGGCTGAAGGTATTTGGTTTGGTGCCAGTCGAGCCAGCTTTCTGACATGCCGCATTCCAGGAGATCAACGCCACGGTGTTTCCTTTCACCCCCACCACCCTGCAGCCCACCCCGATACCCAGCACCATCTCTATTCAATAAATCTTTATTGAACAAGAAAAAACAATAATGTGTTATCATCTGCACAACAAACATGTACCACAACAATGAAGAGTAGTCCAGATACTGTGTCCAATACAGCAGTGGTTCTCAACCAAGATTTTGGTTGTTAGATATGATTAAGACCATCATTCTATAGTTGTCAACAACAGTTGAGGAGATAACCGTGGAGGAAGTGAAACCATCAGAATAGTCACTCTTATTACTCTTACTCACACTGGGCTCACGTCTATAGAGAAAATAAACTATTCCCCATTTTTCTGGGGGCCCCCCTGGAACTCTCTCAAGGACCCCTGGTTGAAAACCGCTGCAATACAGGAGCAATATTCACCCAGGCTTCATCAAATTAAACACACTATAGTGACATTATGTCATTATTGACAGAAGAAAAAAGATATTGTTCCTCTTACAAGTAAAAAGAAGAAATGATAAGCAATAAAACTCACCCTTCCTCAATTCAATACACTGTTTTTTTTTTTAAGTCTAAATTGTTGTGCAACATTGACATGACTGAGTGTGTTCACTGACTTTATGACTTGTCTGTTCTTGGTTACTTAACATTAATTGGTACACAGCTTTGTTTAATACTCAATTCTGATTGGTCAATCACGGCGTCCTAAAGTCTGTTATTTCTTGATAACAGACCGTTGCTATGTATAACAGACCGTTGCTATGGATGCAGTTCTGATGTCGGACTCTGGCGGACCATTTTTGTGTCAAATTATTGATTTCTTAAGTAAATAGCTGTGTAATAAGCAGGATAATGTACAGCTAGCGGGTCATTGTTGTGAAATAAACCCCTTCAGGGTGATGCAAGACCCCCGTCTGGGTTTATTTCACAACAATTGCTGGCTCACTGTTCATTATTCCTTACCTACCTTGTAATTTTCCACAATATTGTCTTTTATCACAGTTCAGTTTATAAAGAAGGATTTTGGTTCAGCTTTTCCTCATGATGCCTTAAAAATCTCTTTCCAACGATGCAAATATTCTCAATACTTTGAAGAAAAAATTGGGAGTGTTGCACTGGGTCAAGTAGTAAAATAACAATAAAAAACAGTGAACGCCATACTAGCATATTGTGTACACGACTTCCCAGGTTGTAAACACAAGCTCACGAGTTTCATTTGAAGGCACCATGAAATGCACTAACATGCACATAACTGGCTACATAAAGAAAGCACAGAGAAACTGGGATTACAGCACACAGGTAGACATTACTCCTCTGTATCTTTACTAAGCAAATAGTTGTTTGCTGCTATATTAATGCTCTGAATTTCAAAATTAGCACTTTTAAACAAGACTAAAGAGTCTACAGCCATGCTAGCAGCTCTGTGGAGCTGTACTACACAAAGCACACCTGATGCTTTTTATGTACAAAAGCATAACAAAGCTAAACACGAATGGAGTGAAACCTGCAAGCAAGCTCAGGCAGACAGACAGACAACTGAAACACACATGACACAGTCTACTTCCTGTAGTTTATATCAAACACACCCTTTGTCACAAGGCGGGCTTTTTAAAGTGGAAATGCCCTGCCCATCTCTGCTGTACTGCTGTCATCCACTGCTCCTTTGCTAGGTAGCTAACTGTGCTAACTTGCTGCTATAGTTTGGGCTAATTATGTGTTTCTACACACAACAGGTCAATGCTGTTGCTTCATGGTGCTTTGGTGGAGGAACCAATGGAGTCTGTGCTGCTGCTGCCTGGATTTATCAACCCTGTTGGTCATGTTAGCTGTAAAGTTGGGCCTAAAACACCTCAAGCCTGAAGCTGGAGTTTCCTGTCTGGATTCCTGGACCACAGAGACTCTTCCAGAAAGGTTTCACTGAGATGCCGGACATCACTGCTTCACTTCGTCAAGCTAAGTGTTTGCTTTCATTGGCTTTTATTTGCATGTCTTGGCTCTGTCTGTGTTTGTGTGCTTGGAAAGCTATGAGCTAAGTCATGGTGTCTGCTGGTTGATGATTCCTGCTCTTATGCTGCTGCAAAGTGCAATATTTGCACTGGTTTTGGTTGTTTCATTCATGTGTTTGAAGAGGTTGAACTTTGTTTTCATCTGGTTGTTGTTTGGCATGTGCATTGTGATGCTTTAATACTCTTATATGTTGATTGAGTGTTCTGGCCTGAGCTGGCATTGCATATGTTTTACCTTTTAAGTTGTTGTCATTGTTTCATTTAAGCTAATTGCAAACTAATTAGTCCTGCAGAGATTGGTTTTAGAAATGTAAACATGACCTGTCTTGACTGTTTACATAGTTCACTCAGTTTAGCCTACTGTTGGCTTCATGTGACATTCATAGCTTTTGTCACACTAAAGGTAGTTATACTTATCGAAGCACTACAGATATATTTAAACTCCAAAGCTGTGGGTTTATGTGTGAACTTGCTTTACTATTCCAATTACTGTAATTGCATCCACAGTGATAGCATCTGTTCTATGAGTTACACACACACACCTAATGCTAAATTAACACTTTATATACTGACAGTCATGTGCTGCTTATCAACACGACATTCAAGCGATGGATTCCTGTGAATTTAATGTGTTGGCAGCTAATTACCTGCTGCTGTGTGAGTTTTGATGCGTCTTAACTTGCTGCAGTTTATCAGGTGGGTTGTTGGGTTTGGATGTTTCCATGTTACCTCACAAAATGGCAAATATTACTGTAAAGGTTGAAGTACTTGTATTCCAGTAATTCCCACCCTTACAACAAAGAAGTTTATTCAAGTATTTTATTAGTATATTTCTTTAAACTTAAAATAAGAGAGTATGCTTTAAGTTTACTTTTTATGTACTTATCATAGATACACTTAACAAAATTATACTTAAGTATACTTGGCTTATACCGACAAGTATACAGAAAAGTCTAAGTGTACTTGGCAAGTATACAGAAAGTCCACGTATACTTGGCTTATACTGAAAAGTTTACAGAAAAGTATATTTGGCTAAGTACTATAAGTTGCTGTAAAAACTATTAAACTAGTAGTTTACAGAGAGTTTACTTAAATACCGTAATATACAGTATACCTATAATTTCACTTATAGTATAATTCATATTACAGTTGTAGTACAAAATACAACTTGGCTGTAAACTAGTTGTGTACTCTTACATTTAAAGTAAACTTAAAGGTATACTTTTATAAACTAAAAAGTGGGCCGATTTAGTCCCAAGAAGTAGTCAAATAGTACACTTACAAGTATACTACCAGTACATTGATATTAGTATACTTATTATATAAAGTATACTTGGGATTATACTTGAACTATACTTAACTTTACTTTATAAAATAAACTTGAAGTATACTTAAAAATGTCCGAGTAAAAAAAGTCTGAAAAATGTGTGAAAAAAAAGTCTGAAAAATGGCCGAGTAAAAAAAGTCTGAAAAAAAGAAATCTGAAAAATATCCGAAAAAAAGTGTGAAAAATGTCCGAAAAAAAAACGTTTGAAAAATATCCGAGTAAAAAAAGTTTGAAAAATGTCCGAGTAAAAAAAGTGTGAAAAATGTCCGAGTAAAAAAAGTGTGAAAAATGTCCGAGTAAAAAAAGTGTGAAAAATGTCCGAGTAAAAAAAGTGTGAAAAATGTCCGAGTAAAAAAAGTGTGAAAAATGTTCGAAAGTAAAAAGTGTGAAAAATGTCCGAGTGAAAAAAGTGTGAAAAATGTCCGAGTAAAAAAAGTGTGAAAAATGTCCGAGTAAAAAAAGTGTGAAAAATGTCCGAGTAAAAAAAGTGCGAAAAATGTCTGAGTAAAAAAAGTCTGAAAAATGTCAGAAAAAAAATGTCTGAGTAAGAAATTCTAAAAAATGTCCGAAAAAAAAGTCTGAAAAATGTCCGAGTAAAAAAGTCTGAAAAATGTGTGAAAAAAAGAAGTCTGAAAATTTCCGAAAAAAAAGTTTGAAAAATGTTCGAAAAAAAAAGGTGGGTCGCAGGAGATTTTTTTAGGGTCGCCGAATATATTTGCAGAATTTCTTCGATAGTTTTTTATTTAAAGGGATAGTTTGGGTAAGTAAGGGAAAGTGGGGTTGTATGAGGTACTTATCCATAGTAGGTGTATTACCTACAGTAGATGACAGTCGGCGTGCCCCCAGACAGGAGCACTGACCTAAATAAATCCATATTTGTTTAAGTGTATGCTATATTTACACTATTTTCGCTGAAAAAAAGCCTGCTAACTTTGCCTAAATGTATTTATTTGATTTATCAAACGTATATCTTTGACATGGCTGGTTTAAGATAATATTAGGTGATGTGGAAATGGTGGTTAAAATGGTCAGGAAAGAAACAAATTCACTCTTCTCGCGATTTCTAGATGAGGCTTATTATGAATTGGGTCGTTTGTCATTTTTAAACAGTGGGTCCCCAGAAAATAAGTTTGGGAAACACTGATGTATTCTACTAAATAAACCAAATCTACTTTAATTATCAGGAGCTGCTGCTCAGGCAGGACTCTGTAACACCGTGGAAATGCCAACAAAGATGTCGGCGTCAACATTTCAGTTTCAGACCTGAATGTTTTCATGTGTGAACATCGATGCTCGCTAATGAGTCAGACGGAAGGATCTGAAGTGACATTTTGAAGTGACATTTTAAACTTCAGGGTACATTATGCGCCATGCGTCTGGTGTTACATCTTGGCCTTCCAGGTGCCCTCGAGCAAAGCTCTGATGCCCAACCTGCTGTGGGGCACGTAAAGGGATGTATGTAAGGGAATATTATCTGTGTGCCTTCAGCAGGAATCAACATAAAAAGAGGTTTCCACCATGTTAAACACAGTCAATTGTGCCATATTTAAAGGGGACATACCATGCTCATTTTCAGGTTCATGTTTGTATTTTGGGTTTCTACTAGAACATGTTTACATGCTTTAATGTTAAAAAAACACATTATTTTTCTCATACTGTCTGTCTGAATATACCCGTATTCATGCTCTGTCTGAAACACTCATTTTAGCACATTTCAATGGAATGGCAACGGAATTGCGTTGCTAGGCAACAGCTTGGTCCATGTTTACATCCTGTCAGCTGATGTCATTCACATACACTGCAACAGGAAATATACTGGGACACATTTAGTATGGGCTGTGTGTATTTCTCCATGGATTGAGTGTTTTGATACTTTAACAATATTTATATATCACTTACACCTGTTTTATAATATAAAAGACATTTTACTTTTTACAATATGGGACCTTTAAATCATCCACTGTAATTTGCACACAACAGATTAGCTGCTGTCCTTTTGAGGAGACGTTGCAAATTGTCAGATTGAAAATACAATGCTCTCCACTAGAGAAACATTTGACCTATAACAGTTTCCACTGTACAGTATGTCTCTAATCTGGTTTCTAACCACACTATGATTCTCACATGAACATGCTGGGTGTGAAAACCATCACATCCCCTCAGACCTTTGCCCTCTTTTATATTTGTGTGAATGTGTGAGTGCATTTTTACTGGTGAAGCCAATAGCAAGACAACAGATGGAGGCAAATATATTACATTCTTGTGTTATCTTATCAACTTTATTTAACTTAAATAGAACTATTATTGAAGCATTTTTAGTGGCTCTAGTGTCAGTCAACCACCTCAACTATTGGATGGATTGCTGTGACAGGGAGGGAAGAGGATGAAACCTACAGACTTTGGGGATCCCCTTTTCCTTTGGCGTCACTACGAGGTTGACATTTGTGGTTTTGAGTGAAATGTCTCAACAAATCTGGTGCAGATATTCATGGTGCCCTCAGGATAAATTGTAATACCTTTTGATGATCCCCTGATTTTCTGACTGTTGGAGCCAAAACAGATTTTTTGTTTTTATGGTTTTGCAAATATAAATATAATTTAATTTAGTGTTTGTAGGCAAGACATTATAGGGGTCGAATTATTTAATTATAGTTTCTTTTGTTTCTTTTAATTATATAGTATAGTGATGTGTATAGGTAGAGCCATAGGAAAAGTGTATCCCATTTAGACCGCACCATATATTCAGGTGTGTGCCTCCCATTGCGTGTGGCAAGCAGCAGAGCGAAAGGTTTTCGTTGAACAAAAACATGCCATGGATTTTGGAAGTGCTTACATCTATTTTATTTCAATAAAACTTTTGTTTTTGGACTTTCCAAAGACGGAGTTATTGGAATTATTTGGATCACACGAGTTGGAAAAAACCCTCCGCAGCCACCAGTGGAATCTAAGTCTAGAAACTATTTTGCAAATACTTTGGTTTATGACCAAATACCTGCAAAAACTAATTATTTTCAGTCTCAACTGTGCTTTGTGTTTTGTGCTAATTAGCAAATGTTAGCATGCTAACAAGCTAAACTAAGATGGTAAACATCATACCTGCATGTTAACATTGTTATTGTGAGCTTGTTGCATTTAACTCAAAGCACCGTGGTGCAAACTCATAAATGTCTCTTACAAAAGTGATATCAGAATATTGATACATAGATGTGCTTCATAGTCTTTTTAATGGTTGAACGGTATGTGTGTGTGTGACTGTGAATTTTTGTGTGTAAAAGAAGGAGGTTTTTGTATGGCCATGGGTATTTTTATGAATTTGTGTGTGTGCATGTGTGTATTTTTATGAATCGGTGCATGTGTGAGTGCGTGCACGCCTGTGCGAGTGCCGAGTGGTGGACGGTCTGTCAGCTCAGGTTAAGCTGACGCTGAGTGGCCACACCTCGGGGGCGTGCAGGCCTGCGAGGCGGGCTCTCTCTCATCAGCAGCATTAGGCCGCCGTGTGTGATGGCTGCTGACCCCCGGCGGAGCGCTGGCCGTGACTGTTTGGCCGGTGTCGGGCACCGATAACGCCAGGTTCTGGGCTCACTTCCTGCCAGGAGCAGCCCTCACTCTCCTGATGTCAAATAGCAAGTGGCGATGGCAAAGATGGCACTTTGGGTAATTTGTGCAGGGCCTCATCAAGGACACCCTGTTAAAATGCCCCGTGTGTCTGAGTCATCGACCACGCAGGAGATGGATGACAGGGAGGGGGTGTCGGGAAAGTAGTTTGAACAAACATTTCCTCACTTTCAAGAGAGAATTAACGGGTCATTTATTAGAACTTGGATCTAATTCTTGTAGATTTAGTCACCGATTCTGTCAGTTATGATGATATTCTACTAGCCAAAATAAAACCTGGGCACACAGTGACATCGCTTAAAGGTGCTCTATACGGTATCCAGAGCATTAATATAGCAGCAAACAACTATTTGATATGTAAAGATATAGAGGAGTAATGTCTACCTGAGCAGAGAACGAAGTCACTCTCCCTCTGTGTGTTGTAACCAGAGCTTCTCCATGCTTTGTTGACATAGCCAGGCCGGCCGCGTGTGCTTTTAGTGCATATTTGTGCATGTGAGCGTGCCCCACTGGCTAGCTCACGGCCGCCGCTCTGCACTGATATGGCGGTTACAGCTGATAACGCCTTCTCGACCGACGGCGCCATTGTAGAAGCGTAACACCCACCATTGGGTTCGTCATCAGGTTAACACTGTTAGCGCTGTTAGCGGCGAGCCCCCGGGTCAGCCGTCACCATGCTGAGAGCCGCGCGGAAGCAATATCAATATAAATTAAAATAAGTCAACATTGACTTTTGGTTTCACACGGGACACGAACAGCAGCCTCCTGGGCTGAGACCAACGTTGTAATAAACTACAAATATCATTTTAAAGCTGAAATAAATAATAAATAATATTAAATAATAAATCAACGTTTTGAAAGGTCAGACTTTACACTAAGTTTACAGCACTTTCTGGGTAAGGGAATTACTTGTAGTGCCTATATACATATATATATTTTTTATATGGTATATAAAACAATCTAGGCAACACTAAGGTGGATCAGGTTCAGATCTTTAATCTGTGAACGGAGACATTTGGCTCCCTGTGGTGTGATGGTCAACAACGGCAGCAGGTGCACCACAGGGAAGAACAACAGGGAGGCAGGGCCACCACCAACAAATGACCCCTGCCTCAAACAACAATGAAAAAGCAAGGCTTTTGGAGCCTTGAAAATATGAAGTGACAAAGGGTGCCCTTTGTGTGGGAATTGACATGGTACAAGGCTGACACTGTGCACCCTCTAGGGGTTGATCTTCCAGTCAGGATCAAATGCCAAAACTAGGTCAGTGGGAAGAGAGGAAGAAAGAGACGGGGAGGGGGGGGACTCTTAATATTTAGAAAAATATTTTAGTGTTCAACACCTTAAGTGGAATACAATCAGTGAAATGCACCATTATCATGCACTCATCTACCACTTTGAAACATTTGTACCAAAGTCTAAGCTGACAGTTTTATCAGATAGACAACACCAGGAGCCAGAAGACAATGACAGTCTTGTGGTTTTTGTTGTCAGTGTTGGTTTGCTCCGTACTGTTGAGAAGGCACCTGTGGTTGTTTCTGCAGATCCTCCACACAAACAAAGGGCAACTGATACTGACAAAGGCAGCATGTGAAGAGTTTTATCATTTAGAGGTTTTGCAGGATGTCATCCAGAACACATTAGAGAAGAAGTACCGAAAGTTGGCATCAAATTAAATCTTCATGTGAAAAACATATTCTTTGATCAGATCAATTTACATTTTTTGTCTATTTCAATTCTGCCAATCGATTAAAATATTTAATCGCAATTAATCATACATTTTTTATCTGTTCAAAATGTACCTTAAAGGGAGATTTGTCAAGTATTTAATACTCTTATCAACATGGGAGTGGACAAATATGCTGCTTTATGCAAATATATGTATATATTTATTATTATAAATCAATTAACAACACAAAAAAATGACAGATATTGTCCAGAAACCCTAACAGGTACTGCATTTAGCATAAAAACAATATGCTCAAATCATGACATGGCAAACTGCAGCCCAACAGGCAACAACAGCTGTCAGTGTGTCAGTGTGCTGACTTGACTATGACTTGCCCCAAACTGCATGTGATTATCATAAAGTGGGCATGTCTGTAAAGGGGAGACTGGTGGGTACCCATAGAACCCATTTACATTCACATATCTGGAGGTCAGAGGTCAAGGGACCCCTTTGAAAATGGCCATGCCAGTTTTCCCTCACCAAAATGTAGTGTAACTTTGGAGCGTTATTTAACCTCCTTCACGACAAGCTAGTATGACATGGTTGGTACCGATGGATCCATTAGGGTTTCTAGTTTCATATGATACCAATATCTTCACTCTAGCTTTAAATCTGAGCCGAAAAACCTCTGAAAGATCGATTGCATTAATGGAATTAGTGGCATTATTATCGCGTAACATTAACGGTCCTAGTTTTTGATAATCAGTTAATCGATTCATCGTTTATCAATCAAAATCCTGAGGATGTTCTGCTTTTCTCTGATTTTATATCATCGTATATTAAATATCTTTGGGCTTCACCTTGTGTCTAGAAAATAGTGATGGGCATTTCTTAGAAATTTGATTTCCTGATCGATTAATCAAAAAAATACTTTGCAGATTAAGTGATAATGAAAATAATAACTTGTTTCAGCCCTAATGGAAATATTCTCTATAGTGGCAGCGTAGATTTCTCCTTGTATTCGTTTACTTAACTGTGTCATAAAAAAGAGAAAATATAATTGCCCACAATCGTCATTATAATGAAAATTAGCAAGGGAGACAGTAGCAAGGTGAAGCGTTGTTTTCTCCTATATTTCCCCCCCCCCCCCCACATCAGGGTTATGCGTGTTTATAATTTGCGCTAACAAGGTTGAATGCCAACTTCTTTCTTCCCCGCTCCAATCACCTTCTGCCTACCAGCCATGACTTGCCTGTAAAGTTCTCATCTGGGAACGCAGCGCTCTCATTGTGAGATGAACAACAGCAGCGATAACAACAACGGGGCTGATCCTCCCCTCCAGAGGAACCGGGGTCTGGCTGGTCCGAGCACACCGGCGACCGACCCTCCCTCCGGCCCTTGTTTGTCACGAGCTGACCCTTCCATTTAATTAATTAAAATTAGCATCTGTCCCCTTGGCATTGACTTGTTACGTCAGATAGAATCAGCTTTTGTATCCGCGGGCCCCCCGGGGCTGCTGGCCCTAACGAGGCCCAAGATCCTAATTAGACGATGTAAGAGGGAGGTGAGTGGGGGGGGGGTAAGAGGGAGCTGGACAAGGAGAAGAGACGGGAGGGGGTGGTGGTCTAGCAGGGGGGCAGAGAGGGTCCTGCTGGGCTGAGCTGGCCCTGAGGGGGGAGTGGGGTATTTATACACCCGGCACCTAAACATGATGGAGGGGGGAGGAGGAGGAGGAGGAGGAGGAGGAGGAGGAGGAGGAGAGGAGCAGCCCTGAATCTTTCTCTCTGTTTACCTCCTCTGTCTTTGTCCCGTTTGTCTCTCTATTTCTGTCTCTCTGCCTCCCTCACTGTCACATTAACAAATACAGGATCAGACAAACAATCACAGATTAGAGAGAAAACCCCTCGATTTGATTGGTTAGAAGGGGAAAAAAGAACAAATATTTTACTTTTAAAATGTATTTAGAATTTTATTTTAAAGCAAAATGATGTAACTTTTGAAAGAAGAAACAATCTCAAATAAAAAGTTTTATTGATAAGCAGTCACAGACATCTTTGTTAAACTCAATAGACTCTGGGGTTTAGCTGCTACAGCCTCACGTGGTCCAGCACACTTGTGCGTCGGTATCGAACGACGTGACAAAGCCTCGGTATTTGACGCCCTGGGACTGAGAACGGGCTGGAATGGATAAACCAAACTCTGGCAATAGATGCCGCCACACTGCACCTTTAACAAAAGAAGTCACAGTTCTTTTTAAATGTTGTATAAACACAAACAGATGTACAGGAACTTAAAGAAAATACAGTCTGAAACTGGTAAATTTATATTTTAAGTCAGTAAATATCTGACACATTCAATGCCAACTTTTGTCACTTGGCAGTTATCAATACTCATGCTCGTGCTACACATTTCTGTACCCAGCCTGAGCTAAACCGAAATAGAAACACTAAATTTAAGTGTGTGAGATCTCCCTCTCTGCCTCAAACACACGCTTTGACAGATGTTTGAGCCACCGTCTCTATCTGCTGCTTGTTTCTTGGACTGCTGCCCATCTCTGTTGAGCAAAACCACAACTATATCACAGTTACACTTTAATCTCTGAAGAAGCAGCAGCAGCAGCGTTAGTGAGGCCTGCTGGCTCTGCCTGGTGTCATATCCTGAATCATCCCGTCTCTATCTGAGGTCGGTGGAGACGGATGCCAGTGACGAGGGACCAGCCAACGTGAGCAGACAGGATGTGGGCAGCGACTCGTCCCAGATAGACGCGTGTCAGTAAAACAGTGGGTGACATGGGAGGATGCCCATGTGGTGGGAGATGTTAAAGCTTTCTGAAAGTCTGAAAGAGGGAGAGGGTGAGACGGAGAGAAAGTGAGAGTGAGACTGAAATATATCTGTTTTAATCCACAGCACACATACAGTATATACCCTCATCAGGAGGACCTCACCAGTGGTTGAAAATATATATAAGCGTTGTTTACTTCTGCTTGTAGCATAATGAGTGTGTTTTATAGAAGGATCCATTAAAAATAATGATGAAACGAGTCGTATTAATCGTTGGATTGTTAAGAGGTCAATAGTTTACTAAGGCTCGGTGGATACACCTATGTCCCGATTCAATACTATCACGATACTTGGGTGCCGATTTGATATGTATTTCGATTCAATATTACGATTTATTGCGATTTTTGTTAACTTTTTTAACACTAGACCATGGGGAAAAGTTGAATCATACACTTCTAGGGACTTAATACAGGATTAATACAGTAAAAATGTTTGATTTTCAGCATGTATGTAGTCAGAGATGTCCTGAAGTCAAATATATCAGTCATTGTCTGGAATATTTATTATCTTTTTTCCCGCAACTAAAGAATCAAAGAATAAAGACATTTCCCTCACAAATTAGTGGTATTTTCTTTTTAATTTATAAGGGACATGTAATGTTTTATACTTCTGGTGAATATAATCCAATCAATCTTATTTCCATATATGTATTTTGTATATACAGTTCCCTTTGTTAACACCTTATTTTGAAAACCGGACGTAGTCACACGTGTCTACTTCCTCTAACTTCTCCAAGTCCGTCTCTAGCTCTCCCGTCAGCTCCGTTCTCTTTATCCATCCATGGTCAGCTCCATCGGGGCCGTTTCAATGCATTTAACATAAATGTCAGTATATGGGTGCTCTACAGTTGTAGCGTCGGCCCATTTGACCACGGAGATGAGAGCGACGGCCGGCTCGACCGCAACGTTACCACGATACGATAACGTTTCCTGTCCGTGACAGAGTTAGCATGCAGCTTTAGCCGTGATGTCTAGCTCTGCTTTTCCTGCAGTGTGTGAAACCCAAAGTGTTTCCATCCTTTACTGGATGTGTAATGTTTACCACTTTGGATTTAACATGTGAGGGTGCAGGTCGTATCCACGTGGACCCTCCACCGTTTCCTACTTTTTCGTTTCGGCTCGCAGCGGCCAGCTGGTTTGTTTTGGTTGACGGATACGGAACGGACATGATGTCATGTTACTCTGACTACAACAATAAAAGCGGTAACTTTCTTCTACCTCCGCATAGACTCAAATGAAGCAAATATATAGATTCTGGCATTAAAAAATCTATTTCAAAATCATAAAAAAAAATCGCGATACATAGGTGAATTTTTCCCCCCCCACCCCTATAATTTATATGATAAAAGATCCATAGTTGACGTCCGTGTATCGATACAATTTTGCCACGCAAAATATGGCGATACTATGCTGTATCGATTTTTTCCCCCCACCCTTATTCCTCAATTGATGTCTGATCAGTCAGTATAAACTGTCATGAGGTGCAGTTGTGCACGTGAGAGTGTTTATCCTTCAAACGTGTGAATGAGTCGTGCAAATTCTGCACATGCTTTTGTATCTGTGTGTGCATCTGTCTGTTCACACGTACTGTAGGTGACTGTGTGTGTGTGTGTGTGTGTGTGTGTGGAGGGGTTGAAGTGATGATGGGGGGGGTCAGTCAGTCATCACCCAGTTTGTGAGTGAGAGGACTGGGACCACATGGCCCTCTTTTAACTGTGTCAGATCGAGGTGGCCTCTCCAGATCATGTCCCTGTCACACACACCGGCGCCACTGCACCGTATATACACCTCCAGTTTGTTTTCCAAAATATTCATTTTTTACAGGGACGTTGTGCACTTTAACAATATTTGATTTAATTTAAGTTGGTTAGGTTTTCTGCAGCACTTGCTATATTGTGCTTTTGCTTCCTTTCCTTCATTTGTCAGATTTATTGGTATATTCATACCTGAAAAGAGGCTAAAGTTAAAATAGTTTTGCAAAATTTAAAGGGGACAAATGAGTGTTTTACTAATTAATATTCAATTCAGTGTAACTTTGTAGTATACATGAATCAGAGTGCTCTGTAAGATGTCTTGGAAAACGGCAGATTGTTAATATAAGTGTAAATACACTCATGTAAGCTGATGTCAATGGAGGAAAAAATAGTGCAGAAAGTGTTGATTGCTGGCTGTAGTTCAGCGGTTGTCTCGGTGTGTGTTTAGCCCTTTCAGACTGTGTGTGTGTGTGTGTGTGTGTGCGTGTGTTTTGGGAATCGTGTGTGTGTGTGTGTGTCCAGCGTCGCTGTGAGGAACTCCTTCAGCTACTCCCCGTGTTTGTCAGCTGGCGAGCGTTCTCAATATAAGCACTCTAATTGCTCAGAAAATTACAGCTAACGATGATTGCACTTGACACGGGCTGACATTACGGTGACACCACAACGCCTCGCGCGCCCCCAGCCCCCCGCCATCCTCACCCCCCCGCCATCCTCACCTCCCCTCGCCTCCCCGCCCGACACCCTCCTCAGGATGTTGTGCCAACCCCCATTGACCGGAGCCTTGCCCCCAGTGACCGCCGCGTGCCCTCTGCTTGTTGAAGCTGTCCAAAACAGAGATGTCCCAGAGTTCAATCTGCTCTGGCCTCGCTCTCTGCCGCCCCCCCCATCCGTCAGCCAAACCGCTTGTGAACCATAATGTGGTCCTCTGTACTTCACGTGTGATCGATGCTTCATAGAGACGTGTGTGAGGGTGTTTTTGAACTTGTAAATATGGGTGTTTTCTTTTGTGGTAATGTTTGCATAATACTGTGAATGTGCTGATATGGGTGTCAAAAGTTACACTTGACTTCATCTGAATCATGGTGACGGCAACAATTCTGTTATGAAGAAGAAGTGAAGATGAGAGGGACAAAGACGGAGGATTAACACGACAGACACATGGATAAGGCTGTCAATCGATTAAAATATTTAAATACAATTAATCACCCATTTTTTATCTGTTCAAAATGTACCTTAAAGGGAGATTTGTCAAGTATTTAATACTCTTATCGACATGGGAATGGACAAATATGCTGCTTTATGCAAATGTATGTATATATTTATTATTGGAAATCAATTAACAACACAAAACAATGACAGATATTGTCCAGAAACCCTCACAGGTACTGCATTTAGCATAAAACAATATGCTCAAATCATAACATGGCAAACTGCAGCCCAACAGGAAACAACAGCTGTCAGTGTGTCAGTGTGCTGACTTGACTATGACTTGCCCCAAAACGGCATGTGATTATCATAAAGTGGGCATGTCTGTAAAGGGGAGACTCGTGGGTAGCCATAGAACCCATTTTCATTCACATATTTTGAGGTCAGAGGTCAAGGGACCCCTTTAAAAATGGCCATGCCAGTTTTTCCTCGGCAAAATTTGGTGTAAGTTTGGAGCGTTATTTAACCTCCTTCGTCACAAGCTAGTATGAAATGGTTGGTACCGATGGGTTCTTTAGGTTTCCTAGTTTAATATGATGTCAGTATCTTCTATTCACTAGCTTTAAAACTGCCCACTACAACCTAAAAATCTCAAGTTGCATGAATGCAATTAATTCAATATTACGTTTTTTTTAAGTGTACATACGGTAGTTTTCATATTTCCTGCGTCTACACACTGACATATACTGTAAATGCATGTGTGCACATGTGAATGTGAGTAAATGCCTGCGTGTGCATGTGCATGAACGTGTCCATACAGCCGGGCCCCTGCAGGCCGGGATGTGTCACCTCTTTGTCTTGTCAGTGTTAATGTGAGCATGGCCAGCCAGGCGTGGAGCTGTGACAGATCAGCAGACGAACCCCTGCTACCCCACCCGCTCCCATCTCTCCTCGCCTCCCTGCCTTCAGCACATGGATTAAATATCCTTTACTGTCCAGGCATCACCTCTGGCATATGGGATTTTTATTTAATTTCAGGTCAGAACCTGTCCGTCACTGGTACTCGGGCTGCGATGCATCACAGCGCCGGAGGATGCCCAGTGGGCAGCGGCGGGGTGGCAGAGAGGATCAGCGGTGATAGCCGTGTCACACTCATGGCTGATAGCCATAGTGTCACAGCAGCTTTAACCTGTGGCGTTAACTCTTACAGCAGCATATATATGGTGGGTATAAATTCAGTGTGGGTACGTATAGTTGTGACATGCAGGTAAAGTGTGCTGACGCTGTGTAGCTGTTTAGCCCCTCCGTTACGTTGACCTTTTCACGTGTGCAAAGCATCACGTACACAGTAAACATCGTGGCTTTGTGGCTGAGACTCTCTCGTGCTGCTCGTGATGCTGAAATGTGAAAATGTTTGAACGCCAGAGCAGATGCAGACCTCAGATTTTGCGCTGATAACAGATCTTGTAGATCGAGTTAGTACTTATCTAAATATGGCATCATGAACGTCAATAGTCTTGTAGTGCGGGGCTTCAAAACTCCCACCTCTTGGTTGGGGCCTCAGACCAGTCGGAGCCATCACATCGTGTTAAACATGTTTGATTTGTTTGACTTAATCTGAGCCTGTAGTTTGAGTTGATCAGTGATGAAAATCTGAGGATCACAGTGTGAAATCTGCAAAACTCCCTTAATGATTAATGAGTGTTTTTATAGTCAGACATGATCAGATTTTAAATGTATTCAAGTAGGGCTGCAACCAACGATTATTTTCATTGTTATTTTTAGACTAATCGATTATTCGTATAAAATGTCAGAAAATAGTGAAAAAAGTCCATCCCAGTTTCTTAAAGTCCAAGGTGATGTCCTTAAATGTCTTCATTTGCCCAAAACCCAAAGACATTCAGTTTAATATGTAGGGCTGTGTATCGGCAAGAATCTGGCAATACGATACGTATCATGATACAGGGGTAACGATTCAATATATTGCGATATTTTTGTATAAAATCTGAGGAAAAAAAGTCACAGGGTTTGAAATGACTCCTATGGGCACTAACATCATCACACATGAATAAAAATTGGGCTCATTGGATCCACAAGAGTCTCAGCTTTACAGTGATACCCAAGTTATGTAATTCAAGACTGTTTAGGGACCCCAGTATGCAGAAATATTCAAATCCATCATGTTAGAATAGATGAAAATAACACATTTGTACTTCATTCAAAAAAACTACTTGGTTTTTGCCCCAAACTGCATGTGATTATCATAAAGTCGGCATGTCTGTAAAGGGGAGGTCATATCTTGAGGTCAGAGGTCAAGGGACCCCTTTGAAAATGGCCATGCCAGTTTTTCCTCGCCAAAATTTAGCCTAGCTTTGGAGCGTTATTTAGCTTCCTTCCTAACATGCAAGTATGACATGGTTGGTACCAATGGATTGAATAATGAATTAGGTTTTCTAGTTTCATATGATGCCGGTATCTTCACTCTAGCTTTAAATCTGAGCCCGCTACAACCTCCGTCGGATTTTTAACAAGCTAATTAAAAATCTGAACAGCGTTTTGGAGAATCAATACAGTATCGCAAAACATAATATCTCCATGTTTGAGAGGCTGAAAACAGGATTTCTTTCTGCTATTTTTGCATTAAAAATTACTTTAACGATTAATCGATTATTGAAATAGTTGGCGATAATTTTTCTGTTGATCGACTAATCGTTGCAGCTCTATCAAGTGTTTTCCTATGTGAAATAAACAAAATTCACATTGGGAAGACTGCTTTGCATTTGGTATCTGATATCTGCATTTATAATTTATTGTACATGCATTTTCACACACAGGACATGCAGCTATTGGGACTTCATAATAAAAACAGCTGTATTCAAGTCAAATGTAACGTAAAACTCACAAATTATAAGCTACCTGTGTTCAAAATTAAATATAGGTTCATGTCCTCTTACTGTAAAGTATCTACTCACCACAAACATCGTGGGTGGATCCCTCACACACACGAATGGCTGATATGTTATCTCGTGGTCGGCGATACTCAAAGTTAGTCAGTGGAAGCCTTGTGACTCACAGAGTCGACATTATCTCCATTAACTGAGAGGCAGAGACCATTCATCATCATCTGATCCACATCCAGGCAGCACAGTCATCAACTCTGCTGCAGTCTTCTGTGTAATAGGTTACGACTACAGAGTGGAAACTCTCATTATTATCCCGTCTAGTGTTTCCAATCTGGCCATTTTTGTATTTACTTGCAGTTTCTATGTATAATTCTCCAAATATGCTGTTTTTCCATCATCCCACAAACAAGCCTCTCAGCTCCCTGTAGGTGTCCTCCTCTGCACTGTTTTGGTTATGAATGGTTTAATCGTGTGAGGAGATGGTGTCTTTGGTTGGATGCTGCAGCTTTTTGCTGATGTTTTAATTAGTCTGATAATCACACCATTTAATTTCACTGCCTTCATTTATTGTAATCAATGGATAAATCACAGATGTGGGCAGCGAAATCTGGTTTGTTGTTGATGTGGAGTGAAAGCTTTCAGTTTGATTAAAATGGAAATTATGACCAAAAAGCACGCAGTAAACTCTCGGTGTTGCATGAATCATACTGCTGTATGGGCGTATGTTAACCACATTAGTGCCAGGCATCATGCCAGACACTGCAAACACAAGCAGCAGTACAAGAACTTCACCTAAATTAGAATAGTATAAAATTGGCAAAATTCAGATTGAAATCTGGAACTGAAATCTGTAAACTTGACTACAATTTCTACCAGACATTCAATGCAAACTCTTTGAACTTTTTCAATTCTTGTTGCTACACACAGATTTTGATCGGTACCAAAAAAGTATTATGATTCAACACGCACCCCTCTTTTAGAAAGACTGGACTGAAATGTGTCTCAAGCCTTTATCCTGCAGGTTGTACAGTATATCGTTGATTTCTTTTTGCCTTTTGTAGCTGTAGCACACAGTCTTATCTACCTAATACTATTTTATTAGTTAAAAAAAAACGTCATGGTTTGTCTTAAAATCACCACGTTTGTTACGTTATTAAGCTACGGACGTAAATTAAAATATATCAACATTGACTTTTGGTTTCACAGGGTACACGAACAGCGGCCTCCTGGGTGGAAGTCCTGTGGTTGTTTGACCCATCCACCCCGACCTCCCCCCTAGTAGGGCTTCCGCGGATTATGATTAGAAATGTATTTGCGATACGTCAAAAAACAAATATGTTTCCCTCGAAACGTACTTCACAATGCAGTTTTGTTGTATGGGAATGTAATTTTTAGCTGATACAAACATATGTGGCATGAGTGATCTGACCTGCAGTCCCTAATCTAAGTTAATTTGAGCTACACTCTCTCCATTGAAACAAACATGAAATTAGTAATTGAAAAAAAATCGTCCCCCCCTCTAAAACTTTTTGTTTTTATCCCGCCCAGCGGACTCCCGGCTCTGGCTGTATGGCGCTCCTGTCACTCATCCAGCCCCAGTGATGGAGGTGTGGTGGAAGAGGAGGTGGTGGCGGTGGTTGTTGGGGATGTGTGATGTGTTGTGACAGCGGGAGCCAGAGCTGGCGGGCGGTCACCATGCGGCACCATATTGCCGGGCTCCCCGGGGATGAGGGATCAGCATGCCAGCCTTGCCAAGAAGTGCTAATAGGCGCAACACGTCTTGCTTTCACACATTAAGGCAGGCGAAGGGTGACAGATCAGAGCTGTGATACTGCCGCCTGTAAGGGGAAAAAAAGGGGCCACACCACCCGTTTGCCATGCAGTGCAGGCTAATGATGAAAAGTCCCCGAGTCGAGCAATATGCCCACCAATCACTGAGTTGATGTGTGTGCAGACAGACGTATCTCCATCTCTTGTCATAGAGTGGAGCCCAGTGCAGCCTCACTCTCCACCAGAGTGATGCTCTACTCCATATTGTAACTGACAATAAAGCTACAAGTGTTGAAACACGATCAACACTTTTTCCGAAGAAGACATTCTCACCCAAAGCAGCCGAGGTCAAGCGGGCTGCTCCGGGCTGCAACACCTTTCGTCACTTCGGTTACCAGAACCCACAGCTTGGATGTAGTCTGCTGAGCTGAATGTTTCACTGTGGAGAGGAAACGAGAGCTTCTGTGCACTCACTCCTGTTACTTCCACCTCGGGGGCCATATGGTTGATTTGGCAGATTCTCAAGCACCTGCCTCCGTTTGTTTGCCTCAAAGATGGTTTGGAAGGGTTTGTTTGAGTAGCAGAACGAGTGATCGGAGTCCAGTTTACTGCTCCAGAGAAATGTTCATATTGTTCTCCGAGTTTCTATAATTAATAATCACTAATGGCGGTACGGAGAACACTTCTGCCACTTCTGGAGCAAAATGAAACGACCTACGCACTGTATTATTTCTTTAGAATAACCTTATTAAGATCAGTCTAGAGCTTTCAAAACTTCTGGTCTGGCTTGTTTTTTATGGACCGTTTGCTCCAATTAAAGGAAATCTTAATGCTACAGCGTACAATGATATGTTCTTTGTGGAAACAGTTTGGTGAAGGCCCTGCCACTCCTCCTGCATGTGCACAAAGCCAGCTCCATAAAGAAGTGTTTTTTCCCAGTTTGATGTTGAAAAATCTGACTGATCTGCACCGAGACCTGACCTGAACCCCATCCAACACCTTTGGGATGAACTGAACCGCCGAGCGCGAGCCAGCCCTTAGCGCCCAACATCAGTGCAGGGCTCGGCAGTAAGGGTTGCCATTGGCAACCATTTTGAGAAATTGGCAACCAATTCTTGGCCTTTGGTTGCCATCAGTGGTAACCACTTATTTTTTATTTTTTTAAAGATTATTTTTTGGAGCTTTTATGCCTTTATTTATAGGACAGTGGATAGTCTAGAAAGGGGGAGAGAGAGGGGGCGACATGCGGAAATGGCCACAGGTCGGATTCGAACCCGGGCCTACCGCGGGACTCAGCCTTATGGGCGCCCGCACACCAGCAGAGCTAGCGGGGCGCCCCGGTAACCACTTATTAACATAAAAAATAGGGACAGCAACTTAAACGTGCACGCAAAAATGAGGGCTGCCACAATAACCACAATATTGCAAAACCGCGCTATTGACGAGCCAACCGCAGGGGATGGCAAGCAAACGCCACAGCTGCTATGGTAGCAGCGTGACGAGGCGTTGAGCGTCTATTCTGTGCTAAGCGCTGCATGTTTGGTAGTCATCACCATTCATATCTATACAACCGATGTGTTTATGATTAAATTGTCAACTAGAGCACAAAGTTCTTCGTAGATCCAGCCTTTGGTTGATGCATTCAACTTTAAAATGTAGGCTACGAAATTATCTCTATAAATGCGTGATGTTTCCATAGTCAATTAGTAATTGGGTTAAATAATCGTGATCTCAATATTGACCAAAATAATCGTGCCATAATCGAGCCGCCCTATCTTCACATATGGGTGTCCTCATACTTTTGACAATATAGAGTATTAATAATAATAATGAATGTTTTGCAGTGTCCAACCTGGAAACCTTTTGCCAACATTACTTTTAGGCTTTAAAAACATCCTCTTTCAGCCAGCGTGATCTCAGCAGGTATGATCGTAACCCGGCCCGCCATGTCAGTGGGACAAAGATGAACTCACTGGTTCTGTATGTCAGGCATCTGAGAGGTATTTCATGTAGGTGGATACCCTGCTGAAGACCCTTGTGATATACGTCAGCGGCTGCCTGTTCTTGATCAAATATTAAAGTGGAAGGCAGTGCTGACAGTAAGAACTGGCACCTCCACCCTAACACTGACTGTAGTAACCTTCTTACATCCATAATGGATCATGTGTCATGGATTAGAACATATGAACGTTTGCTCTGCATTGAGACACTGCGTGAAGATGAATATTTCATTCATTTCGATTCTAGAGGATGTCCTTGGCTTTACAGTGCAACGCTAATGCAAAATTAGACAATTATACATGAGAATGAATTATGGAGACGGTGGCTCACCTCTGAGTCACCCCTAATGTTACAGACACCAATATGAGGGGTCTTGGAGAGGTCAAATAACTGGGAAAAATTAAGATTTAGCTCTATCCAGTCTTATCCAGTGGGCAGATCTGGGGTCTGAGAAGTGAAGCCAATGCTGAAGTGCCTTAAACTTGCATTCTTTCTAACAGCCAGCAGGGGGCGACTCGATTGTATAGAAGTCTCAGAGAAAATGAGCCTACTTCTCACTTGATTTATTACCTCAGTAAACATTGTAAACATTAGTTTATGGTCTCAATCTCTAGTTTCAAGTCTTCTTCAATACAGCATGATGTTCACTTAGTAAATTATGGTCCCATTTCGAGCCAAGTAGACCAATTCATGAAAGTTAATTAGAACCTTTTTGGCCTAAAAATGTCTTATTCAGCGTTCGGTTGTACTTAGCTCCACCCTCTCGTGTCACTTATGGTTGCAAAAAAAAACAAGATGGCGACGGCCAAAATGCCGAACTCAAGGCTTCAAAACGGCAGTCCAAGAACCAATCGATGACATCACGGTGACTACGTCCACGTCTTATATACAGTCTATGGACCGACTGCAAAGACGTACAACGTATTTATGATTTGCAGAAACGTACAATGCCAACATTTTTTCCTGGTGACTGAGCTGCTGAATTACATTCAGTCTCCTCTTCTTCTCTGAGGATAAAGAGTAGAACAATTAAAAATACCATTCACTAAACCTACCTACTGGGTATAACACACTGTAAGTTAACGTCTCTTCTGTGTGTCTTTGTTATTCCACCTTAACACCTTGACATATAAACTTGACTGGTGATATTTTTCACTGGCCTGTCACCCCTCCATTCTTCTATCCATCCCTCCCTCCCTCCTCCCTTCCCCCCATTGACGCCTACAGTCCCTGGGGCCACGCTGTGCTTGCTGAAGCGCTGTGCTGTGAGCGAATGCACTGCTCGCCATCAATATGGGTGAGTTACAGAGGTCGCCGGTTCAAACGCAGTTCACCGCTCCACGCCGACACTCGCTGTGCCTCTACCCGTGCAGATTACGTGTGTTGGAGTGTCACAGAGTGTGTTTGTGTGTGTCATCGTCCTGTATGTATTTTTGTTGGCTTGCGTGTTTCCTCACTCAGCCACAGCGCTGAGGGTTTCGATCTCTGGCCTGGGCCTTCTGCCAGCCGACATAATGAACATGTTGTCAGTGGTCCATGTGGGACAACCAGCACGGATTCCTACTGGAACAGCAGGTGGTGAATCTGTGATCAGCTGTATCACTGTGAACAGCTCAGTCACTGAGAGGAAAATGTCACGCAACAATCAATACTGTGGTAGTAGTCATCTTGGTTGATCTATCACTGAGTATCTTTCTGCACATCCATGTGACAAGCTCCAAGACTGCATCCACTAACCTGGTTGAATCTGAAAATGAAATTTGCAGAAATGGTTTTAAAGATCTCCATCCACGCTGAGATGTCTAAAGTTTAGACATTCCAATATAGGAAGAAGACTCGGTCAAAGCTGAGTATCTGTCTGGACCGTGTATGGTCAGTCTGTGAATTTGTGGCTAAATTGTTACACTAATAGTCAGTGGTCATGTCTATACTGTTAAATCCAGCGGTACATGTCTACCAGGTCCAGTGAGGACACTAGGGGGACGCGCTGCATCCAGGACATTTTGGACAATGAGGACATTTTGGGAAGGTGAGGAAATCTTTTGAACAGTAGGGACATTTTTGTACAGTGAGGGAATTTTTGCAGAGGTGAGGACATATTTTCGAAAGACACTTTTGGAAAATGAGGACATTTTGGGAGGGTGAGAGCATCTTTGGGACAGTGAGGACATTTTGTGACAGTGAGGACATTTTTGGACAATGAGGACATCTTTTCGAAAGACACTTTCGGAAAACGAGGACATTTTGGGAGAGTGAGAACATCTTTTGGACAGATAAGACATTTTTGGATGGCGAGGACAGATTTTTCAAAAATGAGGACATCTTTTCAAAAGTAAAGTCCCTTTTGGACTGTGAGGACATTTTTTTGGAAGTAGGGACACTTTTACCATGATATGTTTCAACATAAAATTCAAGAAAGGTACAATAAATATCGATTTATTAAATCATAAACAACAGTACACTTCCACTTTGCCTCTGCCTTTTTTCACTTTTTAATTCAATGGACTTTTGCTCCAGTCTTTGAGCGCCAGTAATGCAACAAGTAGAGTTTGTTCCTTCTTTCGTTTTACAATAAATGTCAAGAGAAACATGTAAATATGACTTTGCCAGACTCTGCTGTGATGTGGATACAGTTCTGTGGTTTATGTGGTTTATGTGGCCATCTAGTGGGCGGCTGAAACACTTCCTACAATGGAAACTAAACAGTGGATGGAAAATGCTTTTCTATTCTTGCAAATGGTGAAAACTGAAAAATATTAAGGCTCAAGCAGACTTTCACTTTCTGTCCAAACAAATTCTATTTATCCATCTAAACATATTTAGAAATCAATACATATATACAGCAACTCACTGTATAACTATCACTAAAATAAATGTAAACTATTCAAGTTAGAATCACTGAAACTACGTCCTTGGAATGAGAACGGGCTGATCACGCGTATCCAGTACGGTCACATTAAAAACGTCGTCCATGTTTCAGCTGGATAATGTCCACTGCTCTGAGAACAAAAACAGGGGATAAAAAAAGTTTTAGTCAACATGATACATCACAGTTTATATGTGAAATAACAAAGTAAATGGTCCTGTAATAGTAGTAGTTTACTATTAGTGACTACAGTGTGTAAACGTTGACGGACCACAACACAAAGGAAATTCACCGACGTTAACCTCAGTTGTGTTTTGTCACACAGTGAAGCACAAGCTGAGTCATTCCTGTAAAACATTGAACAGTTTATCACAGTATTTGGTTCATGCTGCTAATTTCATGGTATGTTAACATATTAATGAGCACGTGAGGTGACAAATATGTTTTTGCATGTAAATTATATTGATAACATGCATTCATTTAAATGTAATCTTGAATATGCACATTTTCTATCACTTTAAAGCTTCAGCAGGCAGTACATTTTTGGCATCATTGGGCAGAAATTCCATAATGATCTTTCAGCATATTGTAATTCAAGTGTTCTGAGAGAAAACTAGACTTCTGCTCCTCCTCATGTCTCTGTTTTCAGGCTTTAAAAAGCTAGCCCGTGACGGGAGACTTTGACCAATCACAGGTCATTTCAGAGAGAGAGAGCGTTCCTATTGGCTGTGCTCCGGTCATGTTACCGGAACTTGGCGTTCCTTCACCAGATTTTACAATGGCGGCGGAGTCACAAACGTTCTCATTTTACAGCTAAACAGAAACTACAAGATGATATTGAGAACATTTGAGGAGAGAAATAGGCATTACAGTAACAGAATATTGATTCATATCTGATCAGCGCTGCCTAGTTTGGCCGTTTGGTCGGAGTTCGAGAGTGACGGCAGCTGGAGAGCAGACCTCAGATCAGTTGTTTTCCTCCGGTATGTGAAATCTTGCAGATGCCGTTAGGAGCACCTGAGGACACAGAGGAACATGATTTTTTTCAGGTTACATGTTTCATGTACTACTGTCACGATATAGCGGCGTTTTATAAAAATAACTTTTTTTAATCATATTTTGCTCCAATCTCGCATACTGCAGCTTTAAAACAATTCATAAACGGAAACCTTGTTGTCAAAAGCAACAGGCACGAAGTGATGTGGTTGAGGATTATTGGAAATACAGAAATGACAAAAAAAACGGTGACTTCTAAGAATTGTGTGTATTTAAGATGATGCACGTGTGTTGGTGTGTGTTTACAGTGTGTGTGAGTTACAGAGGAGAGGTTGTTTGCTTTTCACCACTTATTCACTGAGTTTGTGTGTTTTTTCTCTGTTAGTTCTAGCTGAGTATGTAGCTGCCTGTGTAGCTTCTCACATACAAGTGGAGGGTTTGTGGTTTTGTGGCCCGGATGGGTGGGTGCGTTTTTCTTTTTCCTGAGGTAGGCTACGCATTGAGGTTAGCGGCACACAGCTAAAGATGTAGGAAACGAACTTGAAGCGTGACGGCTGAGGGAGGGAGGCCATGATGCGAGGTAAACAAAACGACCTCGACTTCACACAAAGCGGGTCGGGGGAGTTTTTTTTTCTTTTTTTTTTGTCTGCTCTTTGATTACTTTTTATGTGTGCCAAAGTTCAATATTTTGAAAATGTTGTTCTGGCTTTAATGATAAAAAAAACTTTCAGGGAATAGATCTGTTCTGAAATAATGTTGTCTGACGTGCTTTGTGTGCAGATCAAAGAGCAACAGAAACAATCAAAAATACATACTTAGAAAAAAAATATAGGCCATTGCTGATGGCTCCTTTAATGGTTAATAAATACTTAATATTTTACAGGTCAGTAATATGATGTTCTAAAGACTAATAAACATTTTTTTTTAGATTTTCAGCTCGTATAAAAACATTTAAATAAAGGAGCCGACAAGGTTTCAGTTATCAAAACCATCAAGTTTCAATTACTAATTACAGTAAATCATCAGTAAATAGTTGTGGGGCTTTTTGTGTTAACAATAGCCGTCAAGTCTGCTGCTATAAATCTTTTATTCATTCATAAGACGAGGTTCAGTAGTCCATGAGATCTTTCATTATTGAAGTTGTAACCTGTAATCTCTGTTTATGATATCAATCGGTATGGTGACGCCGGTGAAACATGAAAAGAATCTTTTATATAAGAAATGCACAACAACTAAACAAAGCAGAGAGTGGAAGTGTAATGATCTATGGATCAGGATGCAAAGTGAAAACATCGATACATATCATCATCTTTAAGATACGCTCTTATTTTGAAATTCTTAACTGATAAAAACATTTGCACTTAAACATGAGAAATGTGGCACTTTACAGTGAACAACAGGTCTATTTTTTTATTATTTTTTACTAAAAAGAATAGATTGTTTTTCATTTAAATGTGTGGAAGACCAGTAATAAAATTGTCAAATCATATTTTTGTTTTTTTGTGAGTTTATATAAGTGTAACTGATGGTGTTAAATGAGCCTATGATATCATCTTATATCGATCGCAGGCCCTTGAATTTAATTTAAATCATATCGTGACAGATTTTGTGATATCATTAAATATCGTAGCGTTGTCCACAGAATTGATATAATATCGTATTGTGATGAAACTTGTGATTTACACCCCTAACAGAGGAACAGAATCATCTTCACTGTACTTTAGGTGCAGATTTGTAATATATTTAATTAATTAATTAATTAATTAATTAATCAACTAAGTAGCTACAAAGACAAATCAAAGTTTATACATCAACCACCTCACTTCACTTCAATGTGAGCTCACAATCTGGCAAACTAAAGATGAATTTTATTGATGCAATATCTTTGTCTCTGATCTATAAAACATTGATATTAGCTGTTAACACCTAGGGCTGTCTATTGGCAAAAATATGGATATGATACTTATCATGATACAGGGGTTACCATTCAATACTGCGATATATTGCGATTTTTTTTAAAATCTAATTTTAATTAGGAAAATTGTAAAATAGCATAAAATATAAGATTATTTTTCATGCCGTACAGTGTGATCTGCATATGTATTGATCACCGTCCCTGTAACCTCCAACATCATAGCACTACTTTATGTCCAATCTGAGCTGCTGTCTGCCTCAAATCTTTGCATGTAAACTATAAATTAAAATAGTGTGTAGTTTGAGAATCTATACAGTATAAATATAATATGGCGATACTCAAGCGTATTGATATTTTCTTGCAAACCTAGCAGCACCAGTGGGTGCATCCAGATGTTTTCTCTCTCAGCAGCAGCCTCGAGCTCGGCTGACTGAAACTAACAACATGATTACTGCTCGTCAGGACTCTGCTGCCACAACACACAGACACACACAAACACACACACACACACACACACACACACACACACACAGACACACACACACACACACACACACACACACACACACACACACACACACACACACACACACACACACACGTCCATCACAGCCTCTGTGTGTGTGTGAGTGGTGGTATCATGTTTGCATTGTGCAGATTGAATATTGTTGTCGAACCTAATTTAAATGCCTACTTCTCTCTAATATCATCTGCCACGGGGTGACTGACGTTTATTAACAACATATTAATAACATGTCTCTAAAACTGAGATGTGTGACGACATTTCATGATTGAATTTCACTTCAGGTGATTTTTCATCCCCAAAAAATCATTAGAAATAGGAGTTTACTGCAAGAATTTGTATATGTAAATGTATACATGTAAATAACACACACAAAAAATGATATTGTTAGGTAAGGTTGTGAAATAAACTCACCTACTAACAAACCAAGCTTATTTTACCCTCTTGCGTCTACATTTTATTTCTGTAGAGAAAAATATCTAAGACTAAAAAAACAGCTGTTATTTTGTGTAGTTAAGGTAATTGTAAGCAATATTTGTGCTTCTAAAAGTGTTTTAAAAGCATGTAAATTGAAATATTTTGCTCAATTTTCTCCCCGATCTGGGCTTTTTAAATTCTCTCGACACAAACTGTGTAACTCCTGAAATATTTCTATTCATGTGCATCACAATGTCTAATATCAATAAAGAAAGAGGATGAGAAATGCAGACGATGACATCATTTGTGAATAAAGACGCCAGTTCACACATCATTTCAGTGCATGTTCCAGTTTATTTATTAGAATATTTACAGACAGATAGAGAAAGAAAAGGTGACTCTTTATATACCTCTGTTGCTGCTTTCTTTCTGTTTATCACACTCGTAAAAGTCTTTAAATGCCAGCAGTGTTGTAGACGTTACTTCTCATTAGTGCTGAGGTCTTTATGTGCGCTTAGTTTTACCCAGGAGAACAACCTGACTCACATTATAGGACAGAGAGGAGCTATACAAGAATGAAAAATCAGGCTACTCTTTGTTGGACCTAGCGGTTTGCCTCCTGAGTAAATCTGAGGGAAATTTTGAGTGAAATTTCATGATAAAGAAATATTAATCTAATGCTGAGAGATCTCTGGGTTTGTCTCTCTGTTAATCTCCTGAGTAAACCAAAGAGACGTGTTGCTGTATGGACACTAAAAAAAAGAAGAAAAACCGATGAGATCTTGACAGTCGGTTGCCACAAAAGAAGAATCATGTTTATGTGATGGACCTCAGCACAGCTTCTGCAGCGTAAACATCAGCGTGCATCACACTGTGAGCTCGTACGGGGCTTCATCACTCCGCATCGCTGCTGCTGGCCAACAGGTTGTGGTTTGTGAAACATCCCAGCACCTTCGACCACAGCGCAGCATCTTGCCACTGACATAAACAAGAAACCATGTTTTTCAAAAAAACAGGAAATCATTTGTTGTCTTTGGTTGTGAGCAAACGTAGGTCCTCTGATAGGGGGGGGGGGGGGGGGGGGTACATATTGTTTGTTAAATATTTAAGCGCTGCATTAAATGTTTCCTTAAATGAAAAAAAGCACATCGTTATAACTTAAAGTTTCTGAATGCAGTTGTGGTTTATGATGCAACATTACGTCATCGTCAGTGAAGACACATTCTGATCGTTGTGCTTCTTTCTTTCTTTCTTTCTCTGCTGCACGATAAATCAGACCAGAAAAATATGCATTTTAGATTTCTCTTCGTGTACTCGTAGTCGGGATCATTTGATGTCACATGTGACGAAGTCTGAAAGTGCACACTGTCACACATCCCACAGCTTAAAACAAAACCGGCTGTAGTTGGATATTAGTTGACTGGAGGTCATACTACTACGTAGTGAGTAAAAGAGGAAAGGTGTACTTGTATATAACTCTCATATAATTCATACGTAGTGTGGTGGTGGTGGTGGTGGTGGTGGCTAGGATTATATATACTGATTTACAGACACTCCAATTTGAAGTTGTTGAATAATAGAGTACACGTTGCATTAGCCTTACACACTTGCAAAATACCTGTCTGTACACAACTTTAAATATTTTTTTACATAGCGTGATATAGGAACATACATACAGTATAGAATAATTGGGAGTCATTAAAGCCCTCTAAGATTTAATGGTCAAGTATCTCCGTACTGCCTTGAAGTTTTATTGTACACCTCAGGATGTAGTTCTTTAAAGGACCATTCCAGTTTATTCCAGTTTGGTTCCATCAGTTATAATAATCACCAAGTTAATTGCTTAAAGTCTGATCAGTGAGATGATCAGACAGATTGTGAACCAGCCAATTGTTTATCCAGATCAAGGGGTCATGAGGATGATTAACGGGGCAGGAAATTCGAAAATTCAGCTACGTATGTTTTTCAGACGGACTACTTTGAACTTCACTTTATTTCTTGTGAAATTCAGAATTGTTTTCAGGGTTTCTCCGCAGGACGTGGTTAGTGGAGGTGGTAGGTGCATTTCCCATTTGTAAAAACTCAGTAGGTTTTTTTTAAATTGCCAACATTGCGACATGCGTCTCTGATTGATTGCTGCAACACAAAAGTATGATGGGATCAATCAATCAATGTCTCGTCTTGTGATCAATTTAGTTACTGGGCTCATTCCTTAAATATGTGACCAGTGCTTGTTTTATGTTTCATAAAAGTGAAATCATTTCCTCTATCAGGCAAGTCGCCTCTACTGTAATACGCTGCAGGAAACCCACTTTTTTTGGGCCGCTAAAATAACTAAAATGAAGCATTTAAAATCATTTCTTGCATCAAATTCAGCTTGAGTGAACTTTGACCCGCAAATATGCACCATTTGACCAAAAGCAAGCCGTCCCAACGGTGCTGACTTTTTGAGAGAACAGAAAGCCGGACAATCCAAAATGGAAGAAGCTATCGCAGCCTATTAACTGTGGGACTGGAGGAATAGACTGGAGGACAGTTGAGCTGATTGTACAAATAAGTCTTTCACAAGCCAACATTTAGTCCGTTTTAATCGAACTCTGGTGCGGTTTGTTTGGGCAGTTGGTAATGCATAATCATACACTGCACTCGTGCAAATAATTTTTTTTATTTGGTCCGCTTTCATTTGTGAACTGTGAAACTGAACCAGACTAAAAAGGAAACCAAAAGATGAATTTCACTCTGATTTGGACTAGCCAAACGGACTATGGCTTGAGAAAGCGCCCTTAAAAAGCTGTGTACTTAGCGACAGAGCTAAGCTTATGAGCTAACAAGTTTGCTAGTGTTTCAAAGCGATTTAATTTCCCTCTTCCATCACTTTTTATTGGGCAAAATGGTGAACGAAATGCCGGGGGAGTAAACAGGCCAGCTGGCTAGCATGTTAGCAGTTAGCTCGCCAGCAACAACAGTTCAGCTGGCTTCTTCTATTCAGTCTGGCTTATTTTTTAGTGTTGTTAGTGCTCTCCCAGATCTCAGCAATCAACAAGGTGAGAAGAATATTACCATAACCAACAGAACCAGAGTCTGAACCCACTAAAACAGTGGTTCCCAACCTTTTTTCCTTGAAGCCCCCCCCCCCTACTTGTATCTCAGAAAAGCTGAACGCCCCCTTAAAAAAAAAATAACAAATCCTCGAACAAAATTCTCAATTTTAATAAAGTGATTCAGTAAATAAATCAACTTTCTTTAATGAATATAACTCGTCAGTTTCATCAACATAAATCAAGTGATGACGTCTTGATGGATTCGCCAATAAATGTGGTTAAATAAATGGACTTTATGGTGTAGTTAGATTGCTGCTAGACCGCCCAGTTATATATAACACAGGTGAGCCGGGAGAGCAAACAGTTTTTTGACGCAGTGAAAATGTTGCTTTTGAAAGGCTTAACGCCAACAAATATAGACTGAAGCAGAATATTTCGATAGATAAAAACATGTTGTGATTTTTAGCCTGATCCTTATCTGCAACTGTGCATAAATACCAAGTTTAAACAGAATGTAGTAAAAAATGTCTTTTTAAATAGTTTTATAGACAGACTGTTATGATGATTTTAGTTATACATGTGCAAATCTAATTTTGACGACCTCAGAGCAGACAAATCTTGGCGATCCTGTGATCTTTGACAACCCCAGGTTGGGAACCACTGCACTAAAATAAGGTCCAAGTGGTCATAAACCAGTTATCCTTTAGTCTGAAATATCTTGACCCTTGTTGGAAACTCTCTTTTCTTTAAACCTTCATAGTAAAGTCGTCGCCTGGAGCAAAGCCTCCAGAGCTTGTAGGGATTCAGTGTGTTGCTCAAGAGTACTTCAGTGGGGTAGGACCTGAAACCAACGTCCTCCGTCATCCTGCTGCCACAATCACTGCCCTATGTGCTCTAATCTACCACATTTCACCTCTTCAGTAACATCCAACCAGTTTAAATGCATGAGTGGGTGTGTAGGGACGTCCCCACGTTATAGAAACTGCACATGGAGCTGAAAGCCTCAGATTAGCTGACATCAGTGTAACTTTGTTGTTTTTTTTTCCTTTTTTTTTTCAAAAAGAAGTTCAAGTCCCTCAAGCAGATCTCGAGTTAAGATTCCACTTGTGATAAAAATGAAACCCATGTATCAAAAGAAGAGTATTGTCATTGCTGAAACCCTGCAGAGATAACTTTGCTGATAGGAGATGAAGTTTCTGGTCTCCGAGATAGAAATACAGTAAAAAGTCTGCCGCTTATATCCTCAAAGCAGGTCTTGATCTCATGCAGCCAGATGTGTGTCTTCTTGTTTTTTGTTGGGCAGTCTGGGCAGTCGTGACATCAAACTGTTTTGTTCAGATCTCTAGGAAGACCGAGGAGAATCCCAGTTGATAATTTGTACAGGAAAGTATCCCATGTGGTGGGATTTTGACCTTCTGACTCCTCTATATACAGCAGTGTGCAAGCACATGGGAGAACATGAGACGTGTGGTGCATTAATTAACATTTGCAAAAATATATCTTCATATTTTTTTGCCTTACAGATAGACAATATAAATAGTAAATTATGCATGGAAAATATACAGTATATGGGGGCTGAAAACGGATACGTCGTATAGGCTGCGCCAACTTAAAGTGCCAAGATTTTTTTTTTTGAACAAGCCGCAAGCATAAAAGTATATTCTGACTAAAAGTTTCCTTCCACTCCACTCGTAGAGACGACGCCGGTGCCCCGCCCTGCAGGGCATCATCATAACGCGTTACATACTTTCACATTCATGTTCTCCAGCTTGTCAGTAGATGAAATGTGAGACTGGAATGTTTTATACTTTCTTAAACTGCCACCTTGTTTCAGAGAAGTGAAAGTGAACTGGCATCAAACCCTGATCGACACGCAATCAGTGTCGTTCTCACTTCGGCATCAAAAACTCGACTATCTGTCGGATCATTTCAATAAGCCAGCTCCTACCAGATCACTGTCCTTACTGCACACAACCCTCTGCAACATATACTGTAGTGTGTGTGTGAGATCCAAGCAGGTGTACAGTATTTAAAGCTAAGTGGTGAGAATAGTCAAAAAAAGAGACGCCTCCCTGATCGTTAACCGATGAACACTGAAACTTGTTGACATGCAGAGCCTCCTGAACCTGCCAGCGTGCCTCTCGTACCTCGTCGTCTTTGGCTTACTTTGCTAACTCAAAGTTTAACGACACTGTAAAGCGAAAAACAACACGATACCTGAAACCGTCTGAAACCACATGACAAGACTCACAACAAAACAGCAGCAACCAGAGCCGGCGATCGTACGGGCAGAGGTGTCTGAAGGGCGACCAGTAAAGGACTCAGAGAGACCCCGTGTCTAAGTGCCTCCCTAATATAACAGGCCCCTGCGCCCATTTTGCATCCCTACCTAACAGATCGTCGCACTAACTGGTCGTTCTATGTTTTTTTGACTTTCCGTTTGGCCAGGTCGGCCCGTAATCTGTCACATTATCTATAAGAGGAGAGAGCAGATGTGTGCGGGCTGGTTGCCATGGCGATCAGATCTTGCTGTTCTCCAGGTGGGAGTCGATGTGCTTGATGAGGGCATCGTCAGGGTAACCGACGGGGAATATCAACTGGCAGAGAGGGCAGCTCCGCATGTCGCTCTCCTCCGTCTCCATCCAGAGCTGCAGGACGACACACACACACACACACACACACACACACACACACACACACACACACACACACACACACACACACAGGGTGAATCACATGTGGTCATCAGCTTCACTGGATTGTATTAGTCATTCTGTGGGAGGCGATAAAATCTTATTACTACTTGGAGAGTGATCATCAGTTCAGACTTACACAACAAGGTTTTGCTGTGAAATCGGCCGACTTGTAGTAAATCCAGGTGGAAGCTCACCCAAACACTGATTCATTGTGTAATCCCGTTCAGTTTAAAGAGAAGACTAATTAGAGGAAGACTGATATCATCTTCATGTCCGTGCAGCATTTTGGAATCGCCCTCCACAACGACAGATATATGTAGAGCCGGCCCTGACCCTTGCATCGCAGCCAACTCCACCACCGATCATTGTGTTCATGCTCAAGGTTGGTTTATCGTCGCCATAGTGAAGCTGGCACGAGGCGAGCAAATACAAGATAAGGTTTCACGGAATATGGAATATTAAAATTCCCCTGCAAGGAAAAAAGTTATATCAGGCTTCAGGTAGCAGACTCTCTGAAGAATAAAGTAGAGAAAGCTGCTTTTTTTGTACATAGTTTTATTTACGTAACGTTCTTCCGGTAACGTTCGTTGACCTCTCGCTTGTCCATTTTGTTTCCTGGCGTTCCCGAGCTATACTGCAACGAACAACGTGCTGAGCATAAACGCCTCTGTGCATGCTCAGCACCATCTACGGAGGCCCGTTCCACGGTGTTGTGCGCGAGTATAAACCAAGCTTTACACAGCTTACCTTTCTCTTTGAGATTAAGCTATGCAGATCACACTTACAAGAAACTGTATTTCTCACAATGATGTTGTGGGTTATTCCCCAAACACCTGAATAGTCTTTTAAGGTGGAAGTAACTAACGTTAACACAAGCTATTTATTAGCTGTTAGGGTGAAGCAACGGCCTATTTAAAGCTGCAGTGGTTAGAAATGGAGCAAATATGATTAAAAGGGGTTATATTTATATTTATTTGGTACAGTTGTACCAAACCTTGCAACCTTACTTTGAAGAAGCTGTTGTTTACCAAGAAATAGTTCCAACACACTAACTCACTCCAAAACCACAATTATTGTGATTATAGTTCTTTCTTTTAAAAGATATGACGTGTTAATAAGTGAACTTTAGGTGTTGATGGGTGGATTTTGCAAAGCTAAACACACTAGACTGATATCAAACTACTCATCTCACTCTCAGAAAGGAAGCAAATACTTTCTCATTTCTGTTTAGTCTTTGTGTTAAAAACAAGTTATTTTTCTGCTCAGCACTCCCACAGGAACTCCAGTTGTGACAAAGTGATACTTTTTAAATGTTTCACTGCTGCAACTTCATGGTTTCACAATCACTCAAACGTGCATGTTTTTTTTTTTTTACATAGATGTAATCATGTCTTACACTCAGTTTGAACTCACATTGATTGAAGGCCAGGACTGAGCGTGCTCTGCTGACATGTAGCCCGGCTGCGGGTGGCAGCTGAGGGTGTTGGACCTCTGAGGGATGGGGAAGACGGAGCAGGACGCCGGGCCTCTCATGACGCCACTGGGCACCGCAGAAGAGAGCACGCCCAGCGTCCGCGGTGGGCTGATGGGGTGCGGGCAGGTCCACTCCTCCTCATCTTCAGAGGACTGGGGGGGCTGGGGGGCCGGTGTGGAAGGAGGAGGGGGCTCAAAATGCAGGTGGCCCACCTCAGACAGTGGGAATGGCATCTCTCTTGAGTGGCGCATGGAGCTCTCCCCGAGGCCCCCGTCTCCTCCTCCACCACCTTGGTGGGGGGACGGGGAGCCTCTGTGCTGCAGTCCTCCGTGAGGAGAGCCCACATGTTGGGGCTGCTGTTTTGCGTAGCCGTCAATGTAGGGCCGAGGCTTGGGCAGGGTGGAGACGGGGTCCAGGGAGAAGCGGGGGGGGCACTGGTAAGCGGAGGGGTCGGCGACCTCGGAGTAACTGCGGCGGCCCTGGAAGCTGGCCCTCAGGTGCTGGCTGGGTGGGCGGCAGGAGTAAGAGGCCGGTCCGTCGTTGACGTCCAGCAGGGGGGAGCGGCGGTGCATGTCTGGGGAGAGACGCTGCAGCACCGGGGAGCGTCTCTGTTGGATCGGGGAATGGTGTGGCGGAGGCGGCACCGGAGAATGGCGCTGTGAGATGGGCGAGTGGCGCTGAGATACTGGAGAGTGGCGCTGGTGGTGGATGGGAGAGTGGAGCTGGACTGAGGGGAGAAAAACAAACATGGACAAATACATTAATAAAAAGTTTGCCAACCTGTTACTACACTAGTACGTGGACACTTTTGTAGGTATATTTTTGTGTACTTTTGGTCTGGGGCAGTTCCTCACGGATTGGGCGAGTGAAATTTGAATGCTACAGCACTGGTTCCCAACCTGGGGGTTCCGACCCCCACTAGGGGTCGCCAAAGCTTCACTGGGGTCGTGAGGCCTCCTAGATTTTAAGGGGTGTAAGAATGTTTAATACAATACAATAGTGTTCTTCCAGCTCTGTGGCAACAAAGTTTGTGTTTGTTTCGTTCCTGTTTCAACATCACGATGCACCCGTGCACAAAGCCAGCTACTTAAAGAAATGGTTTTCCCCATTTGGAGTGGAAGAACTTGACTGGTCTGCACAGAGCTCTGACCTCAACCCCATCCAACACCTTTGGGATGAACTGGAACGCTAACAGGCTAATGCTGTTGTGGCTGAATGGGAGCAAATCCCTGCAGCTGTCAGAAGAGCGGAGGCTTTTATAGCTGCAGATTAATGTTCAATTGTCCACATACTTTTGGCCATGTAGTGTAATCAGAGGGGAGACAACACCAACGCATCAGCTACATAAATCTAGCAGTTGACATTTCCAGTACAAACAGAAGAAAAAGTCACTGGTTTACCACTTTTAGTGCACTTTTTTACTAAATAAACCTTCCTACAGACGCTGCATCAGGATATCCAGTTCGTAGAAATGCTCATTATGTTCCTCTATGCATTCATAAAAATATTTAGATCTGTACAGTTTGGTGTAATTATGACATATGTTGATGAGTCAGTCACCACTTGAGCTCCACTTCCCATATCAAAGAGGAAACATCATTTATGGCCGGTTGGCTGAGGTGTTAAAAGGGAGGAGGTGTTTGTGCTCTGAAGCGCTCTCGGAGCCTCCGAATGAGGTGGAAACAGTCAAACGGGACTCTTCACGTCACGCTCACTCTTCCAGTATATCACCCAGGAGAGCTTTTCTGGCTCCACACAAATTCCCACTTCTCTGATTATTTCAGTAATTCATAAAAAAAGTATTTGTTTTGTTGTTAAAAATAGCCAAGAGGCAGCTCTCACATCACTCGCAGCATCCTGTAACTAATTAAGCAGAAGTTCCGTTCAAGTCACATTTTCTATATTAATGTGACAAAACACGACCGGAGGGAAACCTTAAACGCAGTTTGGGGGTTTCTGTGTTTTCCCCGCTGATAGCTGCGTTAAAATGCTCAGTTATTCATTGATTTATGCAACATTATTCTCCAGTTTGTAGCATCTACAGCTCAGTGCATGTGTTGCCTTTTGGTTTGTGGTAGGTAGTAGATGCACAGTTGTGAGACGTGAGCTACGTGTGTGTGTGTGTGTGTGTGTGTGTGTGTGTGTGTGTGTGTGTGACTCTGTGTGCAGGAAGGGAAAGGTGTTGCTACTCTTTAACACTTGTAAGTTGGACTCTAAAACGTGTCTGTTAGTTTCTATCTTTTACTTCAAAGTGAGAAAACTGAAGCAACAAATCACAACCAGCAGTTCTTTTTTTGTGACAGCACATGCAAACACGTAGAGACCTACAGTAACGGATTAATAGTATTTTATTTAAATGACATTTAAATTTACAAAGTGCCTGCATCTGTCTAAAATGAAAATGAAATTATTTTGTTAAATTTACAAAATATGACATATGTTTTGGTTGTCAACTCCACCAAGTATCTCAGTGGTGGAATGTAACTTAACAGTAAGTACAAATTTGAGGTACTTGTACTTTACTTAAGTATTTAAATTTCATGCTACTTTATAGTACTTCTACTCCACTACATTTGAGAGGGAAATATTGTATTTTTTACTTCACTACATTTATTAGTTACTTCACTTAAAATTAAAATTTTACACACAAAACATATGATGAGCTAATAAAATGTTGCAATTAGAAGTGTCCCGATATACCAGTACTGACGATAACCATGATATTTATAAAAAGAAATATTGATATCCTGTCGATAATATACATCTGATAATATCATGTAAATAATTCAGCGCCTCTTAAATAATTTCTTCTCTGTTCTCTGTTTGTCTCTTTTTCCCAACAGCTACACTCGTATTTTGAGTTTAATTAATTTGCCACAAAAAGAGACAAAACGCACAATAAACAAAGATGAATTTGACTGACAGCATTATCATTTTTCTTTTAAATTGTCCATAGATATTGCTATAATACCATTGTCGTGAAGTATTTTGGCCACAATAACCGTGTAGTGAAAATCCGATATGGTGACAGCCATAGTTATAATGTTATAGATTAAACAGCATATAAAGCGGTTAAAATTTCTCCAACTGCTGCAGTACTACTGTACTTGTATGCAAGTAAATGCAGGACTTACTTGTAATTAAGTATTTTTACAGCGTGGTATTGCTACTTTTACTTTTACTCAAGTAAAGGAGCTAAATACTTCCTCGAGCTACGGCTGTTTGTAGTTGGTTAATCGGTCGTTTTGGTCTCAGTATTAGTTGTTTTTTTTATGATTTTTCTCATGCTGAATGACTTATTTAAGCACATCTCTGATAAACACCAGATTTAAAGTGGTGCTTTTGTGTGATTCTTGTGGAGAAACTCAGTTTTAGTCGACAAAATCGTATTGAGTGTTAGTCGACTAAGAATTTCTTTGGTTGAGGACAGGCCTACCCCCAGCTCTGAGGGACTGTGGTGATAGTGACCCAAGCTTTGCACAGTTTTGATGTACAGTATTGTGCATGCTAACCTGGACTAGCCTGCTCCTGCGACGCTTTCCTCAGGATCTCCGTCTGCTTGGAGCTCAGTGCTTGGAGGCGTCCCAGCTCCTCCGTTAGCTCCGTGTAGGCCAGAGCCAAGTTCACCCTGGAGGAAGGGAGGCAATTATGTCATTATCATAATCATTATTACACTGCTGGTGGAATGTTAATGTATTACAACTGTTTAATCATCACAACATATAGCATGGATGGAAGTTAATCAGAGCTGTGAGATGTATGAAAGTGCATCACAGTGATCTCCATCTCCTCTTCAGACTGAATGAGCTCTGCAGCGCTGACACCGCCTCACAAATCAGGCTGGCTAATTGAGAGGCTTATAGGCTTACATTTTTAGAGTGCAAGTCACAGCGCATAATTTGAAGTGCATAAAATCACACCATTTCATGCAAGATGTGTCATGACTCTCTCAGGGGCCGCGCTGACGGAGCAACTCTATTTAAGGAAGCGTAAACAAGGACGGTTGGCTCACATGCTGCTGTGTCTTCCCACCATGGCAACGAGCTGACTTTGAGTCAAATCATTAGCTCGAAACTGATCTGAGTCCCACAATATGAATTACTGTCATGCAAGTAGATACAAAGAATAATCTCTGTGCATCTTTATGCATCTATTTCATGGCTTAGATGGGATAAAATAAAGAGTGATTTTCACTGTATGTGGTTAAAAGCAGAGAGAGAAAGAAGCAACTAGTTAGTCACTGCCGGTGACAGCTGCCCTCAGATCTGATAACACACAGCTTATCTTAAATGTCTAACCAATTTCTATAAACTCTACACAGTGTTGACCTGAAATTCACTCATTCCAGCGCTGACAGCGGTAGATCAGATCGTTGATTGCAAGATTGGCGAGACGTGAAACCCTAAAATCTAACTCGAAATCTGTTGCGATAATCGGTTTATTCTGCCAGGCAGCGTGAGTCGCTTTCTTGTATCAAGACCAGCGTTTCAAAGGTTTCATTAGTTTTAGAAATGCAATAACAAATGTGAGGCTGTGAAGAGCTGGGACAAACTTCAACAGGATATTAGACTTGCACCAACTTTGACACGCACATTTAAATCAAGATTACAATTGTTTATGTTCTGCATAGTTAATAGTTTTGCATGTTCTGCAAAACTTGAATACTCACCCTGAACCATCTTATCCACCTATCCTGTATGTATGCCTCTGTTCTTAACATTTTAATTTCTTTAAAAAAGATTCTAACCTTTTTATTAGGGCTGTCAATCGATTAAAATATTTAATCGCAATTAATCGCATGATTGTTCGTAGTTAATCACGATTAATCGCAAATTAATTGCATATTTTTTATCTGATTATCATAAAGTGGGCATGTCTGTAAAGGGGAGACTCGTGGGTACCCATAGAACCCGTTTTCATTCACATATGTGGAGGTCAGAGGTCAAGGGACCCCTTTGAAAATGGCCAAAATTTAGTTTGGAGTTTGGAGCGTTATTTAGCGACAAGCTAGTATGACGTGGTACCAACCACTTCTTTCAGTTTTATAGTTTCATATGATACCAGTATCCTCACTCCAGCTTTAAAACTGGGCGCTACAACCTAAAAATTGCAAGTTGCGTTAACGCGTTAAAGAAATTAGTGGGGACAGCCCTACTTTTTATGCCTTTTCTTTCTTTTAAAGTCTTTTAATTATTTTTTGTTTTGTTTTATGCACTTTAAATTGCCTTTGTAGTATGTGCTTACAGATAAACTTGCATCACTCGTGTGTCACTTCTACCCCCAAGTTTTCAACTATATTTAAAAGTTAAAAGAAAATAAAAAAACCTCATGCGGTCAAATGTTCAGTCAACTTGAACGCCTTCCTCTCACGATGAACGGAAATGTGTAGACGACGAAGAGTTTTTGTTGTACCAGTGCGTCAGATCGTTGCCAGTCTCACACCTCATAAAGAATCTCCGATAACCAATTTCCACAATAAACCTCTTTGTTGATCAGAATTTGACTCGGCTCTTTTCTCCATGAAGATCGTGGCAGATAAAACAACACTTATGCATATATATCCTCCTGGGGATTTCTACTGCATAGAGAGGAATAGATGTGAACTTCCACTGCAGCACAAAGAAAAGAAAAACACTCATGTATCCTGCCTACACAGCAAATAATCACACTGTCAAATTAAGAGTATGTTCCCCAGCACACCCGCGCACTAACTTAATTAAGTCTTCCCACTTGTGTGTTAAGCCTGTATTAGAGGAACACTGTTGTACTAATAACAGCAGATTCTTTTTACCTCTGAGCTACGGTCTTATTCTCTTTGTATTTACAGATGTCTGCAAAGATGTGCACTGAAAAACATGTTTAAACCCACCGCTCACTGCTACAAGTTCATCACCCGCAAAATCATTTAACATAAAGTCAGGGACCCCGTTTCAAGGAAGTTCAAAGTAAGTCATAACTTCCACTGGTTAGTGGGCTTTTGCGAGTGGCCCACCTAGTTTTCCACCAGTGACTCAGACAGAGTGGGGTATCTGACCCCCTTTCACCCCCCACCCTTAGAGCAGACAACATCCTTCTTTGTGGTAAAAGTTGGTGGAACCTGCTGCTGACATTGAAATGATTCAGGGTCTTCTGAAATCTCCTGCAAACGTATAAAAACCTTCAGTGCATCGGTAGGAAAATATCAATCATTAGGTTACTTACTGGCATGGTGGGTGGAGCATGTCGTATAATATCGATATACTCTCAGCTCTGCTCAGACTTCTTTCTTTCTGATCGCAGGTGTACACTGAATTTCTTGACACTTTATAGTCATGCACCTCTTCCTTTTCACACTTCTACTGTCTCTCTTTTCAACTTTGCTTGTGTGTTTTGAAAACCTGTGTCAGAGGCCCGCCCGGGTCGGGCTGCAACACCTCTCGCTCACGGTCCCGTGAAGTAAAGCAGCAGACGTGTGAACACCTGCTGCACAAACTTAACAGAGTTTCTCAATCATCTCAGAAAGTCTTTGAAATCAGGTGTTTGTTTTTGTCTCTGCACGTCTAAAAATAGTTTTAATTTTCCAGCATGCGTCTGTTCTTTTGCATTTGTTTTTGTTTCCTCTTTTCTTGTATGTGAGTAGCTGCGCGGACATACTGTACGGTACAGTGCGTAGGAGGGGTGTGATAATGCAGATGCAGCATTGATGAAAGATTCGTGCCACTGAATCGATCAGATACAAGAGTGTATGTGTGTGTGTGTGTGTGTGTGTGTGTGTGTGTGTGTGTGTGTGTGTGTGTAGGAGATGAAGTGAAGAGAGTGTGGGCAGAAATCTGACCTCTGATCTGATCAGACGTTCAAAAGAAAGAGCCGTCACCGCAGCTGCCTGCGAGATCTGAGCTCCTCTTTGTTGGTTAATACTCAGAGTAATAATACATGTTCTTTATCAGACCTACTGGAGATCAGTCACTCACATTAAGGACGTGGCCTCGGGGGGGAAACTAGGGTTACATCCACACTAATACGTTTTTGTTTTATAACGTATAACTTTTTTTTTTTATGAGCCCCTAAAACTGAGTTTTTGCAGATCTCAGATCAGATACCTTCGAGACACGACCCTCGATCACCAGTGGTTAATTTCAACATGGATAACGAGTTACAAGCGTTGCTGACCTTATTGTGCAGATAAATTCTGCCTTTTATAATGCTACTACTGCCTACATGTGCAAAGGTGAGCTATTATTATTGGAGCGCTTTGCATCAATTCCCGTGTCCAGTGCTGCTTCCTGTTTATATCGGCACGCGCATGCTCAGTGTACGTGAATGGCCATGTGAAATGTGTTTTCAGGCGTGGTAGTATGGATGGAGATTAATTCTGAAGCGTCCCTGGATGTACTGTAGTCTAGCAGTTGAATACCCGCTGATGTGGCGATGACAAATATTCTTCTAAACGTGTAAATGTGGTTGAGTTTTTTGGAAAGAGTCAAATATTCATGGTGCTTAAAAGAGTGAACAAACAGAGTTTTGGCTGCATGCCTCGGGCCTCCTTGAGGTACAAGTGTTAAACAGGGGGGGCTTTTCACACTCTCATGAAGAGAGGTGTCAAACAGTCCTTTACACCAAGTCACACAGCATCAAACAGGCAGTGATGCCAAGTGTTTTTTGGGGGCTGGTTATCAATAAAAATGAGGGCTGTCAATTGATTAAAATATTTAATCGTGATTAATCTCAAATTAGTTGCACATTTTTTAGCTGTTCAAAATGTACCTTAAAGGGAGATTTGTCAAGTATTTAATACTCTTATCAACATGGGAGTGGACAGATATGCTGCTTTATGCAAATGTATGCATATATTTATTATTGGAAATCAATTAACAACACAAAACAATGACAAATATTGTCCAGAAACCCTCACAGGTACTGCATTTAGCATAAAAAAAGGATTATCATAAAGTGGGCATATCTGTAAAGGGGAGACTCGTGGGTACCCATAGAACCCATTTTCTTTCACATATCTTGAGGTCAGAGGTCAAGGGACCCCTTTGAAAATGGCCATGACAGTTTTTTACATGGTTGTCACCAATGGATTCATTAGGTTTTCTAGTTTCATATGATACCAGTATCTTCACTGTAGCATTAAAAAACTCGCTGTTAATGCGGTAAAGAAATTAGTGGCATTGAAACGAATTTGCGTTAACGTGTTATTAATATTATGACTTTAACTTTGACAGCACTTATAAAAATGTAAAAAATATGGATTTCCAAACGCTACACTTTGTGGTTTTAAAAGTCAGGCTCAATAAATTTCCTAAAGACGTCATTACTAAGTTGTTTTTTGAATTTCCAACAAGAAATGGGGTTTCAACTTAAAATCATCATGTCGTGATTTATTGGAAACAGCTCTTGCTTTCTGAAAGCTGAAGAGATATTAGTCAGTCGCTCTGAATACTGAAGTAGAGGAGGGGGGGGGGGGGTTACTGCCAGGTGGCTGCCAGCAGCAGTGTGGCTTGTGGTCGGTGAGGGCAGCAGGTTCACGTATTTAGTAGTTATGAGTGAGGCACACGAAAATGTCACAAATGTCACGAAAAATATGACATGTTGTCAGTTTAGCCACAAGCCTCTTATGAAATGAGAAACATGACACAAAACAAGAATATCTTGTGACTAATGAAAGATAAAATTACATTAGTTTTGCTCTTTTTAGGTTTCATGAATTCATCAATTCAATTGCTGCTATCAACAATTTACTGGAGAAGCTTTAAAAGTATCACAGAGAAACTCATTTACTGACAAAAACCTCCTTTTTATATATCACCAATTTCCACCGACGATCTCTTAGAAAGGAATACTTCACCCACTAATTGTCCATTTGTATATCAGTTATTCACCCCGTGTTACCTTGAATTTATTTAAGTAAATGGAGGCTGCGTTTAACAACAGCAAAACTATATCAAAACGTCCATTTACAAACAGTCACACAACTGGTGCAGCATAATCCAAGTGTAGTTTATCCAGTCGTTAAGTCGAGTTTTTCGTACAGCACGTTTAAAAGCAACTGGCTTTGACTAAAGTGCTGTGCAAGTTAAAGTGAACAGCAAGTAAAATATCAACAAAAGCAAGTAAGTAGCCGTGTAATAAGCGGGATAATGTACAGCGAGCGGGTCATTGTTGCAAAATAAACCCTGACAGGGAGATGCACGACCCCGTCGCCGTACGTTATCCCTCTTACAGCTAAACTGAAATAGTTGTAACAATTGTGCATTTTGCGATAAAACCAACAAATTTGGCACAAATGTAGGTTTTTATGTTATGAAAAGATATAGATATTGGGGCGCTGCCAATTTGGCCCCTGGGGGCCATGGCAGCCATTTTACAAAATGGCCGCCAAATAGGCTCTAAATATTCCAAAATGATGCAAAAAACGGATTTTATGACTCTTGATGATTTCCAAGATGTGTTCAAGCTGATAAGATCAGATGTCAGAATATCACAGACATGTTTTTTTTTTTTTACCTCTTTATTTTTTAAGGGTACTTTTTAAAAGCTTCTAACCTGAGAAAAACACGAAAACCGAATAAAAGGAGCATGTTCGCTTCAGGGTCAAGCTTCACCCCCTTACCTTCATGATTGAATGACAACCAATACAGCGTTAGAACGGCAAGATATTCAGCTTTCCATCGCTGCATTTCTCTTTTCATTAGCAGTAAAATTGACAGAGATATCTCTGGATAAATGTCTGGGTCGCCATTAACCTCATGTCCATGCATCATAGCTACGTCAGCTTGCTTAAAAAAAACAAAAAAACCCAAAGTGGGTAGATTTGTAGGTGTGTCAAAAGTTGTTTAAATACGTGTTTTGTAAAATAACACATTTACGCCTATTTGTTCTCATGGTCATGACTCACGTATGATAATTTTCTTCAAATACAATCATTTTAAGCCTCTGGTACGATAGTTTAACATTTACCATCTGGCAACGAAAAGCAAAGATTGCTTCAAGAGCTCATGGTAACACAGAGTGAGTAGTTGCTTTAAAATAATCATTTTGGGGTTGAAGTATTCCTTTAAAGTGCTGATGATCATTAGGGCAAAGGTGCTGTGTTAATATGCTCTACACAACACATGCAAAACCCCCCATATCAATCTGTGCAGTTTACACTAAATGAGCCCAATTACAAGAAAGAGCACCAGGAAACAGAGTAGAGGCATTTGTAGGTTTTCAGTGGGAGTTAGTGATATTGTTGAGTAAAACCAAAAGGTGACCATGGTTTGGAAAAAGCAGTAGGCTTCCACCACACGCTCTCTTCGCTGCCGCACCGTTTTACTTTCAGTTTGCTCCCCATCGAAACTTTTCTGGGGTTTCACTGTGTGGGAGTCATCATCTGCCCAACCTGCTGTGGTTTCTACTTTTTAAATTTACCTGTTAACACCTTGTAAACAAGTCATGCGATGCCATGCGATGCCTGGCTGGGGCAATTTGATGAGGGGCAGGAAGATGCTTTATTTCCTCTCAGCAGGTTTACAGAGAAACACAGCAACTTGAATGCTCACTATTGCTCTTTTCGTGTGGTTTTGAGGTGTGGACCAATAAGAGAGACTGGAATTAAAGCCTCATAGAGATGAGGAAATGGACAGGAAGGCTTCCTCCACCGTGCTCACACTGCCCCCTACTGATCACACTAATATCTTGCCAATACAGAAACAATGGTGTTACACTTGAATGCACATATAGTGGGGTGTATATGTAAATGCAGCTTTTGTGCACAAAGAATAACACTCCTTTTATTAATGCTGCGTTTGAACCCAGTTAGCCAGCGACGGCGAGCTCGTCTAGTTTCTAATGAGGCCCCTGGAGGTCGGCCTGAGCACATCACAGCAGGATAAAGATCCAGATGAGCAGCTGTTCTTAGTGAAACATGTCTCCTTTCTTGTCTTCGTCGTAGAAGATGCTCCTCAACCAAAATCTCTCTCCTTCCTGACATAACTACCTTTCCTTCCATCGCTCCTAGTTTTATTTCCTCCCCTCTCTTCGCCCAGAGATCGGCTGTGGTCACTTACTGCTCATCTCCCACCTTCTTTATCCACTCCACATCACACTGCTTGCAAGGAGAAGTCATTTCCTGTCGAAGTAGAGCGTGAAATTAGATTAGCATGCAGGTGCTGGTAGAATATTGGACAAAATCTGACAGCAAGAGCCCATCGAGGCAACACGTTTGAAGGTAACTTCGTTAGAAATACAAACAGGTGAAAACAGGTCCTGGTCATTGATTATTATTATTCAAGCACGGTGTGTGTTTATTTGTGTATACGTGTGCAACTGTGGACCTTTTTTAATGGCTTAATGTGTGTAGGTGAAGTCATCCAAGAAGCCCAATTTATTTAGCAACATTGCTCCAACAGTGAGAGAGATAACTGTGTTAGGAATTAGTCTTTTTAGTGACTATAAGATGCCGTGATGTGACATTAAAAGGCAGCAAATCAGCTCTAAGAAGATCTTAAGGAATAGTTCCACATGTTGAGTTGTCATCTTTTTTTATGATGTGAGTGAGATGAAAAGATCGATACCACTCTAATATCTGTATGGTAAATATATACCTACCGCCACAGACCGTTTAGCTTAGCTTAGCACAAAGACTGGAAACGGAGGGAAACAGCTAGCCTGGCTCTGTAGGAATGTGAGAAAAACCCCAACCTACCAGAACTGATTAAGCTCTCTAATTAACACGTTATATCTTGTTTGTTTAAAAGCTGAAACTTAAAAATGTAACGTTGTGGTTTTATTTTTTTAAGGAATTCTTTTTTATGTTACCTTTGGCACCCAATTCAACTGTTATCAGCTCATTAAATGTGCGTTATCAGTCGTTATAAGCCTCATAGATGTGTGTCAGTGGGTCAGGAAGTGAACCTTCAAAGCAACCTCATCTATGAGGCTTATAACCAATGATAACGCCCATTTAATGACCTGATGACAGTCTAACCGGCTGCCTTTGGACACAGCCAGGCTAACTGTTTCCCCCTGTTTCCAGTCTTTGTGCTAAGCTAAGCTAATCGGCTGCTGGCTGTAGTTTTCGAGTGGTATCGATGCTCCCATCTAACTCGCAAACTATTCCTTTATGTACAATATTGAGGAGCAGCACTAATGGAAAAAAGCTGTAGATGCACATGCATCCCTCTGTCATGTCCTGGGTAGAGCCCAGAGACTCTGCTGTGTTGGGATCTGTAGTCCCTACACAGCTCAATGCCTACAGCTTGAGACTACACTGGCAAGGTCAGGGTTTTGTGTCCCACTGGAGCCAGAAATATACTGTATGTCCCCCCCTCTGGTGCTTTCAAAAGGCACTGTTCATCATCCGGGATATGTTTTGTTATTGGATGACCACCACTGTATATGTGCAGCCCAAAATCCTGAAGAATCATGTTCATATTGGAGAATCCTGCAGCATAAAATTCAAATCAAATGCCAACGTTCAATGTCAAAAATCTTTGAACGTAACCTGGGGTCACAAGGAAGTACTGTGGTCAACTGCTTCTCTGACAGCATTCTTTCCATAATTTAAAATGTCCAGTAAACTCCACCCAGACTAAAATAAACAAACACTGACCCTGTCCCTCTGGCTGTTCTGCAGCATCCTCATGTCCTCCTTCAGTCTCTCACACTCCCCCTTCAGCTCGTCTTCCCTCTGACATGCCCCCTGGGCCTCGTGACGCGCCCCCTCCAGCTCGGCCTCCAGCCGCTGCAGCTTCAGGTCGGACAGGGCGTCCAGGCTACGGGAGCTCTGGAGGGTCATAGCTGGACAGTCCAGCACTGGTAGGAAAGAGAGAGAAAACCACTTAATTTTCACAAAGTGCCTTTTCGCCCTGACTAATGCAGCTGTCCACGCGGTTGTTGTACAATAGATGAAAGAGCAGAAGAGCTGACTTCTTCCAAGAGCAGCATCTTTCAGTTTGTACCTGGGTGATGTGATCTGCGTGGGCATGTTAGTGATTCAGCTCCGCTCACACAGACTCAGTCCTTGAGCCAGAAGACACTAACAGCACATCGTCTTTTATATACCTCCTGCCTCCTCGTGTGTGCAGTCAAAGGTGCACATATACTGTATCTCACATTCATATACAGCTATTAATCAGTGATATTACCTTGCAAACTCTGACTCATCACACAACAATTCAGGAACAAAAGATCTTTTTCCATTAAATATGAGAGTTTGATGCAAAATTCTACCTCTACTTAGTTAGGTTTAGAAAAAGATTGGCTTCGTTAGGTTTAGGCAACAAAACTATTTAGTTAGTTTTAGGAAAAGATCGACTTGGTTAGGTTTAGGCAACAAAACTACTTAGTTAAGCTTAGGAAAAGATCGACTTGGTTAGGTTTAGGGAACAAAACTACTTAGTTAGTTTTAGGAAAAGATCGACTTGGTTAGGTTCAGGCAATACAACTACTTAGTTAGGTTTAGGAAAACATCGACTTGGTTAGGTTTAGGCAACAAAACTACTTAGTTAAGCTTAGGAAAAGATCGACTTGGTTAGGTTTAGGCAACAAAACTACTTAGTTAAGCTTAGGAAAACATCGACTTGGTTAGGTTTAGGCAACAAAACTACTTAGTTAAGCTTAGTAAAAGATCGATTTAGTTAGGTTTAGGCAACAAAACTACTTAGTTAGGTTAAGGAAAAGATCGTGGTTTGGGGTAAAATAACATCGAAAATGGCGTTACTTATGTACGGAAGTTACGTGACAAATAAATTGTAACGTTGACTTCTGGTTTCACACGGGTCACGAACACCGGTCTCCTGGGCCAAAGTTTGGTTTTTGACCAACCCATTGACCCCTACCTCGTTGATATTTATATTTCCTGGTTCACAATTCCGTTAATTACATACTAATTGATTTCGTGGGACAAATTACAATGCATTACTTTTCGTAGGTATAGCTACGAACAGCGTATTAGACCAGCCTGCATAGATATACAGTAATATCTATGGTATACCATCAGTAGAGGCATCTGTTGAGGTGGCGGTGATACATTTCTTCCAGGTTTCCATCAGCCACCCACGTCGTTGAGGCGGGCAGAGTTTAGCATCTACTGACTCTAGAACAGCTAAAGTTTAACACAGTCAGTGGACTTCATATTTTATCTTCTGTGCTGCAGTCTCAAAACGAGGGAATCTGCTGACTTGAGAAGGATTTAAGGTTTTATTCTCAGGCTTTTCCTCTTATAAATGCAGTGAAAGCAGTGTGAGTGACCTGCCTGGTTTGAAGCATCTTTGAAACTTTTACACATTTCTGATACAGGAATTAATTTGCATTGTAATGCCTCAAATGATCTCACAGGTTTTTTAGCATTTGGTGACGCAGACTAATTACAATAGAGATCACTCAGCTGTGCAGATGGAAGCAACAGGCTGAATAATACTGAGAAATCCTCAAATCTACAGAACCAGGCACGAACAAATGTTTTGAATTCCAATCACTAGCGCCTGCATCAATTCGGAGGAATGTTTTTCTGCGACTGTGACTGGAGACTTGGAACAAAATGTCCAAGCTGGTTCTCTCCAACAGGCCGAGGATTAACCTGACCTCAATTAAAATGCTTTTCAGGCCAGATTGTTGGATTTGATTAAAGATGCAGAGAAAAGATTAGCAGCAAAATCAAATGCTCTAAAAACACCATAAATAAAAGTATGTTTGTTGTTTCAAGTGGACTGGAAATTACTTTAAATGGGACACATCGTGCTCACTTCCAGGTTCATACTTTTTTGGGTTTCTACTACAACATTTTTACATGCTTTATTGTTCAAAAAACACATTATTTTTCTCATACTGTATGTCTGAATATAATTAAATATGGATAACTTCTAAAAGTTTACATCTGTTCATTTAAGTGAAGACTTTTAACATTTAATGTAACATTAATGTAATGTTACCCAAAAGACTAACAGAAAAATAATACTTTAATTATACTGAAAATTGCAGTTGCCAAGACACAAAAAGTGGTACTTGAGGCACAATTATTGAAACCACTAACTCATGTAGCCTTTGTATCTACCAGGTAAACACATTGTCTGCTTTACACTGTTTGAAAGTTTTGAGTTTGAAATTCTAAAACACACCTTTTGCAAATAACTACACACGATTATCTAAATTAGACACATCATTCAAAAGTAAAAGCCTGTGTGTTGTTTGCTAAACACTTCCATTGCACCCGGAATGCACCTGTGAAAATGCCTATAACCAATTAGATCACTTAGAAATCAGAGCTTTAACACTATAAATAGGATTCAGGTTTGCTCTTTAGTGTGCAACAATGGAGGCCAATTATGGAGAGAGGGTTAGATGACTGTAATTACTATATGTTCATGTCATCTTCTTGTGTCTGATATTGTTATGAGTATTGAAAATAAACACATTTGTTTGTTTCCCCATTGCATTTGTGTTCATCTAGAGTCTTTGGCATTTCATTTTCAGCATGCTATAAATACAGCGTTTTATAGCACATTAGTGTGCAGTTGGCAGGTGAAAAGAGCAATTTATTTGGTGTTTGTGTGTAAAGTTGTGATGCAAAAATACCATTTTAGAGGAGTTTATATAGTTTTAAATGAAGTGCTTTTGCAAGAGATGTAAGATATTTAGTATTTTGTGTATGTTTTTGTTTTGTGTGTGTAGAGTTTCGACAAAGAGGGCAGAAATAGTGTTTTAGAAACTGCAAAAAACGAAGTAATACGGTGCTCTCTGAAAATGGTGATAATCCCAGTGATGATGGTAATAGAAATCGTTGGCTGTATTGTTACCATCAGAATATATCTACAATAAAACCAGCACATCTCAACTACAGATGTACATCCTGAGTGAGAGCTGACAGTAACTCACTGTGAGCGTCCGGGCCGGCGTGCAGCTGCAGGTACTGCATGTCTTTGCTGTGCAGCTGCATGTTGAGTTTCTGCAGGGAGTTTTCTCTCTGCCTCAGAGCCGACTCCAGGCCCAGGATCCGCTCCACGTGCTTCTCCACCAGGCTCGTCTGCAAGCACACACATTTACTTTAATTCACCAATTACATAACACGTATACAGGATTAAAATATTAACAGAGGTTATATACAGTACGTTCTTTAGCACTTATGGATTTGTTTGTGAACATGTCCAAGGCTGTTAAATATTGGTATCACGAATCCTTTACATACTATATATTTATAACATACAATGTAGATTTGTGAGTGAGTGCACTGCTGGGAGGTTAAAGGTCAGTGAGGCCCAGCAGGTCGTTGAAGCGGTATTAACCGCCGCCGCCACAGACTTCAGGTGACATTGACACGGTGTCAGTCCTCGCCAGGTGGCAGTTCCAACATCTTTGGCGCACCTCATCCCCCTAATCACTCTGTGCCCACATAAAACTGCTGAGGCTGCTCGGCATGAGCTGCTCAATAGACTTCGCTCTCATATGAGAGGGTTTATTATCACAGAGGGGATCTGGGAGAGACCAGCCAGCCAATCTGTTCAGTTGGAAGCGTCTACCTGGTCTGGATCCACTTTGATTTGTAACTCAGTTACAGAAATGTGTTCAAAAAAGGAGATTTTCACAGTCTGAAAAATGCACATGTATCGTCAAAAGAAGGATAGAGCTAAAAACTAATCTTGCTGTTGCAGTATGTTGGAGAACAAACTAATATAATTTAATAAATTAAGTCTTTTCGAGGTGCATGTACCCTTACAGTCAATCAAGTGTTTGTTTTGTGTCGGATGAGAAATATCAAGGACTCTTCTCTCTGAAGGACTGTTGACTCAGTATAAGAAGTAATGAAAGAAACTGCTCATTGGCTCACTGGCAATTACTTTGAAATGAGCAGCGTACTCTAGAGTGTCCAGTCAACACGATCCAGAGCATTTCATGAAGTGTTTTCTTCTTGGTCGTATTATCAGAGCGACCAAGTCGGGAGAGAGAAACAGGACAGTCATATAGTACTGTTCCCTTCATTTACCATTTACATAGGTAGTGATAGTAAAATATGACCCGATGAGGTAATGCAGAGAAAGTTTTTCTGTTTTGAAGTATGCAACAGAAATATGGACACTGCAAGGATTTATCAAGAATTTTGATATTGTGTTTTGTTGCATATTTGTATGACATGTTTGTGCTGTTTGCACTGTTAGCTGCAAGCCACCGCCATGTTGAGAGCCACGTGGAGGCAACAGATATGCTCTGAATTCCGTATAGAAAATCTCTAAGATTGGGAACTTGCAAGAATGGTCAAAATCGAAGCAGCAGATGCGGAGACATCCGAACTTTTAGTACCCACTTATGGGTGAAGCTTCAAAAACACTGGATCCTACATTTCCCATAGTGCAACTCGATTGCACCTTTCGTTAGTCTCCAATTTGTAACGCAGGTTTTCTGTTATAAATCTGCATTCCAGTTCATCCTGAAGGTGTTGGATGGTGGTTGAGGTCAGGACTCAAACTGGGAAAACCATTTCTTTATGGAGCTGGCTTTGTGCACGGTGGCGTTAATAATAATTGTAGCCTACTTATAACATTGAATCTAATATGAAAGGCTAGCGTACATGTTTGTTTTACTGATGAGAGGAAAAAAGTGCGAGCTTGTTAACTCCACCTAAATGCATTTATTTGATTTATCAAACGTATATCTCTTCTAAATGGCTGGTTTACCTATTCAAGATAAAGGTGATGCGGAAATGGCGGTAAAAATAGTCAGGAACGTTCATTTATGCACAAATTTGATTTATAGACTATTTTGAATTGGGTCTTGATGGTTTGTCCCAGAAAAAAGTTTGGGAAACGCTGGTCTATAATATTATTGTTATGTTATAGCATTAAGATTTTCTGTAAATTGGAACCAAACCTTAAAAACAGACCAAAAGCTCACACACATATACTGTATGAACTATATGTACTTCTGGCCACATAGTCATCTCTAATGTTCCAGTTCATGCCGCCGTTTACATTTAATATTCAGCAGAATGTGAAGCTGTAAGAGTTTATTAATGAGCCATATGGCTTCTGTAAAATGAGTGCACAGTGCAGTGGACTGAGTAATGTCTCTGACCATCTTGTCCAGATCCCTCTGGAGGTTGCTCTTCTCCATGTGAATCTTCTCGTAGGCCTGGATCACGTCCTCCAGCTGCTCCTCTCTCTCCTTCCTCTTCTGGAGCTGAAGCGACATACACAGAAATACAAGCTCAGACCCAAGAACAGAAAAGGGCTCGACATACATTTACTTTTTTTTTTACCGTTCTTTACAGTTTTCAAACTTCCTCCCAAAGAGAGAGAGAGAGGAAAAAAACACTTCCATTGTGAAAGTCATCAAATGTGTCTCTTAAGAAAATTGTTGTGTAACCAAGAAAATTTAGGACACCGAAATCCTGACACCTCAGCACGTACGCCTCCAGCATCTCAACAAATGGATAAATGATGACTTCAACAGTCATCTTCAACACTGTGTTTTTGCTGATCTATCACAACGTGACATAATAAGGGGCTGAATGTCGCCGGATGCCAACTCTTTTGACAGATCTGAGAGCAGTGACATAGCACAGCACATTGAGTGAAAGGGAGAGATTTTTCAAAGCAGGCGAGGAAGTGAGATTTCTGTTGAAGAATATGGTCACTTTACACAATACGGAGAATGAGAGTGGGAGCAGCAGCAAGGGAGTGAGATAAACAAGAGAGCCGGCGAGGACAAAGAGGTACATCGCTGCTGTGTGCCGGAGCGGCGAGGCCTGCTCACTGTGTCTATGGTAACATATGCTTGTAGAAAACTGGCACTAAGGTGTAGGACGGCTTGTCAATAGCATCGTGACTGAGGGGAGGGAGTACTCGGAGATGCACACAGATATGAGATCTAAAAACTACCTAAAGATGTTCTCATTATCACCTTTTACATTCTCACTTGTCTGGATTCTGTATGTGGGATCGGTTGGTTGTTATAAATGGCCTCTTGGGTTCAAAGCTGGCTGGTTTTATTCTAGTTTTTAAGTTTAATTAGTTGGTATAAAACTGTGTTTGCAGTGTGGAACATGAGTTTTCCTCTGTAAGGTGCCAGCTTGAATGTTGCTGTTGTTGAGAGGAGAGGAAAGACGGGGAGGGTCGATAAAACTGCCTAATTTAAAGGATAATTCTCCTTTTTTTTACAACTAGGATCTTATTTCCTATCTCTATCAGTTATGATAAAGTAATGCTAAGCTCTCAGACATAGACTGTTTATAAGAAGTGAATGTAGTCACCAGGAACCAGGTGTGACAGGAGAGGGTGGAGCAAAATATTACCGAATGCTGAATAAGACATTTTAGTTTGTTCGTAGCTATACCTACAAACAGAATGCACTGTAATTCCTATATATCCCAAAATATCAACGTGTATGTAATCCACATAATCTTGATCTAGGAAGTAGTTTAAGTACAAAAAACACCAGACTTTCGCCCAGGAGACCCGTGCTCATATCCCGCTTGAAACCAGAAGTCAAGGTTGGTTTATTTGTAACGTAACTTCCGTACTTAACGCCACTTCTGTAGTTATTTTAACCTAAAGCACGATCTTTTCCTAAACTTAACTAAGTAATTCTGTTGCCTAAACCTAACAAAGTTGTTTCCTGTGAAGACGGAAGTTTATTTTGAAAAGACTGTATGCATGTAACGAGCGGAAATTGACAAATGTTGCTGGCTGTTAGGAAGAATGCAAGTTTAGCACAAATAGCAAATGTAGCACAAATTTGAACCAAATTTCCAGAGAATCTACAAATAAAAAGTGAATTAATTTGCGTTTCCATCCACTACTGTTGCATGTGTCCATACACCACTTGTTGAGGGCAGACTAAATGTTGTCATCATGGCCGGATTAACAAAAAAATGTGCTGTTGGGCCTATTAACCTCTCCTTTCTTCCTCTCTCTGCTCAATGTGTGCAGTCTTTCACTTGAATAATACCTAGTTTACTACCTACTGCTGACAAGATTTGCTGTGAAGTAATTTGATTTAACACATTCATTTAGAAATATGTAAAACATAAACCCAAAATCGAGATGATGAAGGTCTTAAAAAAGTGGATTTTGATACAGGGACACTCTGCAAAACATGGCTTCAATATCCAGTAATAAAGCAGAACTCCCTTTAAGGCCCTTATGTCAGTTGGTATGGTACTTTAGTGGTAAATATTCCCCAAACTAAATTTACTCAGTTTGTAGCCTCGGCTGTCTGTTTTATCTGCATTTTATTGGAAAAACATCAGCAACATTTTTCGCTTTCTGCTTTGTGACCTTTAAATTCTCTGAAAGGAAATATGTAATTTTTCTCTGCTTCTCCTTGATGACTGCAAGTCACCACTTTACCAAAAGGAAGAGGATAAGGTGTGTGTGTGTGTGTGTGTGTGTGTGTGTGTGTGTGTGTGTGTGTGTGTGTGTGTGGTGGGGGGGTCCTGTCCCAAAAGAGCATGCTCAGCGAGCCGTGGCACATTTCATCACTGTGAGCGCTCGGTGTCAGAGCCGTGTGACCTTGTGTGTCCCACGCTAATCGCTTCTGCTGCTCCCATAAACCATTTCCTTCCTCTTTCTTGCTCTCTAGCTCTTTTTTGTTTTTACCGCTACCAGTTTTACCACTGCCTTCCTGTCTCAGTCGTTTCTCTTTTCTATTTCCCCACGCTCTCCTTCACACAGTCATAGAAAATAGTAGAGCTGCAAGCGAGGGGAATAAGCAGTCCAAGCACATTATGGATGCTGCCATTCTCCTCTCTACACTCAAGTAGTAGAACTGATTCTTTTGAAATGCAGCGTCTTGTTTTATATTTTAAAAGGGACATATCATGAAAAACTCACTTTAACAGTGCTTGTGCACGTCCATTTGGGTATCTGGAGTGGCTACCGACCCACAAACTGTGACATGAGACAACCCAGTCAGTTTTTTGTGGGCTGCTTAGTAGAGCTGGGATGATACACCTATCTCCCGATGAATGTACTGTGATTTTTAAGTATTGTGATTCGATATTAAGATTTATTGCGATTTTTGTTAACTTTTTTAACACAAAAAGTTGAATCATACACTTCTCGGGACTTTTACTTTGGAAAATATCTAAATTAATACAGTAAACATGTTTGATATTCAGCATGTATGTAGTCAGAGATGTCCTGAAGTCAAATAAATTGTCAGGAATTATTTATTACATATTTTCCAGCAACCCAAAAATCAAAAAATAAAGACATTTCCCTCACAAATTAGTGGTATTTTCTTTTTAATTTATAAGGGACATGTAATGTTTTATACTTCTGGTGAATATAATCCAATCAATCTTATTCAACATAGGTATTTTGTATATACAGTTCCCTTTTTTAACACCTTATTTTGAAAACAGGACATCGTCACACGTGTATACTTCCTCTAACTTCGCCAAGTCCGTCTCTAGCTCTCCCGTTTGCTCCTTTCTCTTTATACATCCATGGTCAGCTCCATCGGGGCCGTTTGAATGCATTTAACATAAATGTCCACGTTAAAATCAAACAACGTTCATCGAATAAAAAACTCTAATTTGTAAAAGCGTGTTATCAATACATAGTTGGACGATGTCTGCTGAGTCAGATTTCACTTATCACGAGACGAGAGAGCATTGACAGTTGAGAAGATGGTTTCAGTTGGTAGAGCGAGTCATCCTTTAACCGCAAGGAGGTTAAAGGCGGTTCGATCCCCGGCTCCTACTGTATACATGTCGAAGTGTCCTTGAGCGAGACACTGAACCTGAAGTTGCTTCTCGGGCGCTTCACAGCAGCCCACTGCTCCTAAACGCTTAGGATGAGTCAAATTTCATGTATGTGCCTGTATGACGAATGTAATAAAGTTTAAAGGTTGAAGTTTAAAGGTGTACCATATTTTTCTCTCAAGCCAATCAGATCAGGCTAGGCTTCTTAAAGAGACAGGCGCTAAAACAGAGCGTTTCAGACAGAGGGTGAATACAGGTATATTAAGACCGACAGGATGAGAACAATAATGTGTTTTCTGAACATTAAATCATGTAAACATGTTCTAATAGGAACCCCAAAATACAAGGAAATGAGCAGGATATGTCCCCTTTAAATGCACGCTGTAATTGTATTAAATCATTTCATAATGTGCTATCCCACGTCTGCTTTACTTTCTTCTCTCTTAAGGCGTTCACATTCAGCAAAATCTTGGCCAGGTTTGTTCCCAATTATAGCGCGTCTCAAAAATAGAACACCAGCGTGAAAATCCCACGTCACAGCGCTCCTTGGACGGTTTCTTAAAAACAGTAATTTTTGCTTGGACAGCAGCTTACCTAATTAGTTCTGGACATCTTTCAGCATACGTACAGTGTGTCCACCACGGTTGGCCTCAATTTTTCTTTTAATTCTATTAATTCACACACAGGGAGGGATTTCTGCAGGATTCAAGCTCTGAGAAAAAACCTTTTCATGTGGTGAGGTTTTTATTCTATCCAGTTTATTTAATGGATTATTTTGTACACATCTTGCCTCTGCCTCCTCTCACATCTCATCTGCCTCTCCCACCTCTCTCCTCCCTCATCCTCCCCCTGTCTGTCTCCCCCTCTTTGTCCTCATCTGTCCTCTCACCTCGTGGACCAGGACGTTGACTCTCTGCTGCAGGTTGCCATTTTCTGAGTGCAGCAGCGCCGTCTCTTTGCTCTCAAAGGAGCAGTAGGAGTTGGTGTCCTCCCCAAACTCGTTGATCATAGGAAACTGCAGAAAAAAAAGGAAGTTAATCACGTTATAGAAACATAGAATTATAGACATGCATTAATAAGACTTAGTGTAGAGAGGAAGATCGTAAAAAAATACAGTGAAAGAACTCTTTTGCTTGTTTATACTTTTTGTTTTTCCTGCTGTTTTCTGCAATTTTTGATGATTTCACGCTGAGATGATAAAAGATTCATCTTGTATCAGCTGCAGCTTCTGTTTGGCCCAGATATCGCTCAGGGGATCAGGGTGTTTCAACTAGTGTCATGTTTTTTGTTCCTCATGAACTAGATTTTTATCTTCTACTTCTCCTAAACTAATCTGTGAATTTACATAGCCAGTTGCTTTAATCATACTTTTGAATTTCATCCCACACAATGAAATGTGGGGTGTGTGTGTGTGTGTGTGACTCAGCTGCTGTTTGTCCATCAGCTACTTAGTTTTTCCATCTGTTCGGATTTCTTGACTAAACTCTGGAGAATGATAACTGCTTTTTCAAAATGACACTCGTTGGCCTGAGAGTGGGTGATATAATTTGCCTTTTAGTGTTTTTATGACAATCACGATATCTCAGACACATCTGATCGCTGCACTGTGGCATTTTCAAAATTACACTCATTAGGCAAAAGGCGATATATTTTGTTACAGTCAACAAATCCAATGAAAAGAAAAAAACCAACATGTTAGTCCGTCTCTCAACACATTCTGACTTCCTGTCTGTGGCTCTCAGCCCCAAATCTCATTGGTTTCTACCATAGACTGTATATAAAAGTGGACGTAGTCACCGTGACGTCACCCATTGGTTTGTGGACTACGGTTTTGAAGCCTTGAGCTTGGCATTTTGGCCGTCGCCATCTTGTTTTTTTGCAACCAGAAGTGACACGAGAGGGTGGAGCAACAACCGAACGTTGAATAAGACATTTTTAGGCCAAAAAGGTTCTAATTAACTTTGATGAACTGAAAACACACTGTGAAAGGGTTAAAGTTCTAAGATGAAAACACGGACAACTCCCAGACCGGACAACGCCGTGATAACGACCTCTAAATCAAAATAATAATAATTTACTAAATAAACATCATGCTGTATTGAAGAAGACTTGAAACTAGTGATTGAGACCATAAACTCATGATTACAATGTTTACTGAGGTAATAAATCAAGTGAGAAGTAGGATCATTTTCTAATAGACTTCTATACAATCAGACTTCTTTTAGCAACCAGAGGAGTCGCCCCCTGCTGGCTGGTAGAAAGAATACAGGTTTAAGGCACTTCAGCCTTGGCTTCACTCCTCAGACCCGGAGGTAGCCCACTGGTTTCTGATAAAGACATAAATCTTTGAAAACATCTCACAAATATATAGTTTCATTTTTTAAAAAGGCTTCGTAGTTTCCTAAAACAGCCGCTCGCTGTAAACGTCACTCAAACAGGAGGAAACAGTGCATCTGTTGGGGACTATTTTCAGCGGCGGATTAATCTACATTTGGTGCTCTAGCTCTCATACTTGTTAGTAGATAGGCCTATACTTGGGATTTATTGACAATAAGGACAAAATATAGAATATTATTATTATATTTACATCTTATTGCCTCACAACTCATGATTTACTGTTGTATATGATATGAAGCAGCATTATATGTGAACCTTTAAATTATGCAGATGTAATTGCACTATTCGCAGCTACAATTATGCAGATATGACTGATTATGTAACCTTAACTCTGTAGAATATGCGTTTTATGGGCTGCACCACATTTACTGTTGTTTTACTTGTGAAGTGAACAATTTGTCTCGTTCTAGTGCTAAACTGTTGTCTGGTAGCAGACGAACACAGGAGACAAGTTATATAACTGCATGTGGTTCAACCTAAATGAACACATTTACATTTAGAGTGCCTACCGTAAGAAGGGAGGGCTTTTTTCATTTTCTGTATGAAGTCAGTGCCGCTGATGCAATGTCTATTTGAGGAGCAAACAACCCTTTTCCATTTAGCAGAACACCTCTCTCTGCTCAGTTTAACAGTAAATGTTCGCAACAAGGGCAAAACCCCCCAGGGGTCCCAAGAATCCTCACACTGCCGAGCATCGGGAGCGCTAACAACCTCACTTCAACCCATGTTCAAAGTAGCAGGAAGCACTTCCATCTGCATCATTACAGCAGCTGTGTTCGGGCATCTTGTATTTAGAGAAAGCCTGCAGCAACACTCACCTCTCCGTAAAAAAAAAAGGTTTAAAATAATAGAAAAGAATCCAGAATTTCGCAAATGAGCGAAAGGTCTTTCCATGTGGGGATTTGGACATTTCAGGAGTCAATATTGTGATTATTGTTTTGATAGATATCCAAATCTAAAAAGAGAAGCACATGCTGTATTTACAGAGGCACAGGTGTGAAAACTCCCACTCCAAACAGTCAACATCTGCACCTGCTCTCCCCAAAATCAACACCTGTCTCTCTGGGAATCGGCCCTGTACAAACTGCCGCTTGTGAGTAAGTCAACAGCGATGTGGCAGCCTGTGGCCTCCAGTAACAGCTGCTCACTAAAAGGATGCAGGACTTCTGCACTGACACATATGGCAGGAGAGGAGAGACAAAGCCAAACTGCATTTCCATCAATTTCTTTAGAAAAAAAAAATCTGTCATAAAATACCTTTTTCTAAATCCAACAAATATATTAAAAACATCAGCGAGGCGTAAAAATGCCACGCGAAAAAGCTAAATTGGTTAAAAAAAAGACCATGGTTTGTGTTAAAATAATAAAATAACAAACGTAATGTAACAAATGTAATGTAACAACGTAGCGTAACAACGTTTAGTAACATTACAACCTAACATAACAACCTAACTTAACAATGTAACGTAACAACGTACCAACGCAACGTCACGTAACAACGTAACATAATAACGTAACGTAATAACTGTAACAATGGAACTAGCGTACATAAATAACTACCGCCCTTAGCAGAATTTCTTACATAACGTTACGTAACCACATAACTTTCAATAATGCTTGTTCTATATACTACGTATAATACTTGATCGAATGTAAAAGCGTCAAGCTGCTCATGACGCAGGTCTCCCTGAGTCAAAGCTTTCTGGAGCTGCAGTGTTGCACAGACATTCAACTGGAACATCACAGAAGATTCAGAGCTTCAGTTTCCCTACCAACCGTATCCCTCGTACACCTACACCAGGATGCAGCAACAGCTTGCATCTTTCTGGAATTGTCTTCCTCAGCATTTGGAGTACAGCAGCCTCTTTGATAACTTTTCATCATTTGAAGCATTTCGTTCTCTCAGAGAAGAAACGAGTACTGCTGATACTCTCTCTCTGTCTCTCTCTCTGTCTCTCAGCATTGTAAACAGCTTGTTGAAAGTCCTCATGCACCTGAAGTAAAGCACAAGCTGAGGGGAGAGTGGGTACATTACACCATATAATAATTCCTAGAATAAGTAGAGCACCACACACTCATCATAATAATAAGAATATCCAGGATTTTTTTCTCTTTAATCCTTCTTTGTTCTATATTTAAGCAATTTATCTCTCCCTTGCTCTTTGCATCATTATCTCCCTTTACTACCTCATTTCTCTTCCACTTTCTTACTCTGCATCCTTCCGCTCATTTAACTCCTTCCTTCCACTTATTTTTTCCACTTTTCCTCACTTTCTGTCCTCCCACGCTGTTCCTTTACGCTACCGTATCCGTTAGCGAAGCTACTGCTAGGAGGTGGATTTCTGCCTCACCTGCTCTCTCATCCAACCGGAAACTAGTCTGATTTCCACCATCAAGCAAACAGGCTATGAAGAAATGTTTACGGTGTCACTGACTTTAACCCGAGGAGCTCAGCTGATCCAGAATAACATTTTGAACAGTGAAAAAGACTTCTCATTTTCTGTTTCCAATATCTGAACTCTCATGACCTTCTGAATGACCTCTGTGTGCAGCTCTTTGACGTGACCATTCTTCATTTCCCTGCTGACTCCCAATCGATTTCACCAATAAGCCTGATGTTTATTGATGCAATTATTCAAACCAATATTTTCAGCATCAGTAAGTTTAAACCTAAGATAAAATCAATGAAGTAGCAACAAAGCAAGTACATTTACAAAACGTAAGGTCATACGTTGGCAGCCCTGTCTCCTAAAAATTACGTTCCTAAATTGCATTCTCTTCCCCCAGGAGACCGCTGTTCATGTCCCGTGTGAAACGTAGTCATTTCTTGCATTTTCATTTTGTTTTTAAGTCATTTTAAGCCTGGTTTGGCTTAAAAGGCAACAAAACCACATAGTTAGGTTTAGGAAAAAAACATCCTGGTTGGGCTTAAAATGACTATGTTTGTAAAGTCTGGCTATACGAGACTAGAAGCATACTGACTAGAGCTGCAGCTAGTCGATTCACTGTTTAGTCTGCAACTCATTTTGATAACCGAATAATCTTTTTAGTCTTTTCTTTTCGAACATTCCCTGGTTTTAACTCTCTCGAATGTGAGGATTTACTGCTTTTCCTTGTCATTCATAAAGATAATGTGAATATCTTGGGGTTTTACACTGTTGGTCAAACAGAACAAACTATTTAAATACATCTTATAACTTATAACAGGCATTTTATAGACAAAACTAATTGATTAATCAAGAAAATCGATGAAAAAAATAGTTGCAGGCAAGCTTAATATTGACCTAATATATATAAGCAAGCCAAAGAAAAATCTACAGTCAACCACTTTACCTTTATATACTTTTTTCTTCCTGTTTTACAACCATGTTTACATCTCTGTTTATATATTTATGACTTCTCATTATGCATACACATCTACTACATTCCTGTTTAAATTCATTTCATTCTTTTTGTAATTACTGTACACCTGTCTACCACAAATATATACAGTATTTTATCCCTATATTTTAACTTCTGCACTATTTTATGTCTTAGATTCTTTTTTTTTATTTGGGTGAGTTTCTTTTTATCCATATTTAATGAGCATTGTTGGAGGGAGCCTGAGATCTAAGACTTTCATTGCCAACACTCTGTAATTGTTGTGCATATCACAATAAATAACTTCAACTTGAACTTCTTCACCAAAGGAAAACTAAGTACAGCAGCAGCATGACTTCCCCTGACCTGAGACAGACCATGTTTGTTGACAAACCTGCAGCTCTGCCTTCACAACTTACAAACTGAGACCCAGTTACAACGCAAGTAATATCAAGTAACAGTTTAGAAGCAAAAGCCTGTGACCTCCCCTCATTATCCTGATACTGCAGGTATATACAGATTGCATGTTGATAGCAGGTGTAAACGGAGTGCATGGTTACTTTAAAGGTCTATGTTGACTCAGCTCCTGTGAGCTATTAATTCAGCTTCAACGAGGAGTTATGTGTGCAAAACCTTTTTTATAGCCGCTCAGTTTGCTCCGTTGCTCCCAGGGCTCCTTACGGTTGTTACTCAATATTATTTTTACTTAAACATGAGTTATTTCTGCTGTTTATTCCCCCGCTGGTCCACGATCAAAGCCCACCAAAGCTTTTCTCCTCTTTTATCTTTGTGTACAATCTCAGTGCCTCAGTAATGCTGAGGGTGGACGGCTCGCTCCCCTTCTGAAAGACTAATAAATCAAAAACCTAACTGGCCTTATCCTTGTCAGCGCAGTCTGATACCAACAAGGACATCAACAATAAATCTCCTAATATTTGACTTTGTAATTTGGCCTCGAAGTGCAAACCTTGATCTCGTAGATCTTGAGCTTCCTCTTGATGCTGGTGTTCTCACGCTCCAGGCAGGCCAGCCTCGTCTTGATGTCCTGGTAGGCGGTGATGAGGGCGAAGTGGGAGGCAGAGTAGACGTCGTCGGGGGGCAGCGGCGAGGAGTGCCACGCCACGCTGCCACAGCCATCCTCCTTCAGGCCCCCTGCGTCGCCGCCTCCTCCCAGCAGCCCCAGCTCCCCTCCGCCGAACAGAGACTGCATCACTCAGAGCCTCAACCTGAGGACACACAGTTTATTTACCTATTAATTATTGGTAAAACTTCATTTTACAGGTCTTCAAATTTAATGGTAATTAGGTGATAATTAGCAAGTAACCTATACTGCCAAACTACCCCAATATTTGCCTCAAAATGTATTGAAAATTACTTTATTTTTTAACATTATTTAATATGCTAAAAGCTGGTAATTTATTTAATACATTCCAAGGAAAAGAATACAAAGTTAATTGATATGCTTTATTTCCATGTCTGCTGATAAATAGATGATAATTAGCAAATAACTTCTTTGAAATTTCTTAAAAACCTCCCTGAATCATGACATTAGCTACCAGGTACATTTGTGTAGACAATAAGTCACAATGGAGAGATTTGGGCTTGATCAGAAGTGTCTTCTATTAGTTTTCCACCCAGAGCAGCCGCTTCTCAAGCCTAAGGGCCCTATTTTAAGCATTATATGCTATTTTAGCATATAATTATTAAATAATGTTTATAATAAAGTAATTTTAGATACATTTTGAGGTAAATATTGGGGTAATTTGGCAGTAATTCCAAAGAAATTTAAAATAGGTTACTTGCTAATTATCATCTAATTACCATGAAATGTTACCTAATTATTAAATCAACATTCAGTTAAATGTACCTGCCAAAAAAATAAGATGGTTGATAATCCTGGCAGCGGTGGACTATCAGTGCTGCTGCAGCAGCGCTAAAAACATCAAGCAGGCAGCAACTCGCAACAAACGAAAAAGAACAAAGCCGCCGTGGAGTGAGAGCGGTCTGATTTCTGGCACACACGATGTAAAATATTCAGAAGCAGAGTGGGTTCAGAGAGAGACAGGAGGCAGACTGGGGGACACTGTGTACATGTGAAATTTAAAGATGACTCACTGATAATTGTACGTTCATCAGACAAAGCCCTGAGTCATGTTTATGGTGCACACCAGTATTTATCATGTTTGGGACATTCACATTATTATGATTATTCAAGCGTGCGGCACGGTGGTGCTGTGATTAACACTGTCGCCTCACAGCAAGAGGGTCGCAGGTTCAAACCCGGCTTGGGGTCCTTCTGTGTGGAGTTGTTGAGCATGTTCTCTTCGTGTTAGCGTGGGTTTTCTCCGAGCTCTCCGGCTTCCTCCCACAGTCCAAAGACATGCAGGTTAAACGTTGACTCTGAGGGTGTTTTCACATATCGTCCTTTAAATGAACCGAACTCAGTCCTCTTAAAGGGGACCAACAGAAAAGGGACTCAGTTCTGTTTGTGGTCCACTTTAGCTCTGATGGGGTCCCAGTCTTCTCTCTTTTCACATTATAGTTCCTTCCTTCATCACTGCTGGTCAATGCTTTCCCCTTCAATGACATTTTTAGGGCTGGCACAGGCGCTTCCACACAGAATATATTTTCGCGTGTGGTGAAGTACTTTTGACGTAGTTTTTTTTTACTTTGACGCGGTACTAATGAAGCCCCTTGCTTTCATATGAACTGAAAATTGGAGGAAAACCTCAGCGTTTCTGTGCGTTGGAGACAGTTTGCTGTTTGGTGCGTTCTTCGTTCCGTATCTGGAGAAGTGCAGTAGTTTCTTCTTCGGTCCAAACTACTCCTCGTCCTCTAGCTGCAACAGGGTGTTTTCACACTTGGTCCCTTTCAGCCCTCCAAACAGACTCAGAGCGATTAGTCAGCATTTTTTGTATATGTGGGCACTCCAAAAGAACTCAGACCCCTCTGAATCGAACCGAACTCGGGAGGTGGTATGAGTTCGGTTCGATTCAAGTCCGTGTTGCGATTCTCTTAACCTGTGCATTGTGAACACAGAGCGCTCTAGGTTTTCTTTGCTTTTTGCCGTTGTATTTCAGCCCTCTAGATTTGCCATCGCTAGTGGACGAGGAGTAGTTTGGAAGAAGAAGAAGAAACCACTACTCCAGATATGGAACGAAGAACGCATCAAACAGCAGCTGTCTGCAGTCTTCACAGAAACGCTGAGGGTTTCCTCCAATTTTCAGTTCATGTGAAAGCGAAGGGGTTCATTAGGCCTCAAAGTAAAAAAAAAACTACGTCAAAAGTACTTCACCACGCGCGATAAAATGAAACAAAGGGTGGAATCCGCTGACATAAAAGACACATGGCCGCCTCACGATGAACTGGACAGTATTCTGTGTGGAAGCGCCCTCTGCCAGCCCTAAACATGTCCCTGAAGGGGGAAGTGTTGACCAGCAGAGATGAAGGAACTATAGTGTGAACAGAGAGAAGACTGAGGTGTCAGCCCTGTGATAGTCTGGCGACCTGACCCCGCCTTCACCCATAGTCAGCTGGGATCGGCTCCAGCCCCCCCGGCGACCCTGAACAGGATAAGCGGTTACAGATAATGGTCGGATGGATGATTATTCATCTCCCTGATTCATGATTCTTGCTCAGAAGCTGAAGCGAACTTTAGAGGCAGCGTGACTTCACATCAAGTCAGTGCAGTGGATGTGAATAGATGGAAGTGATGACACAATGTGAAAATGTTTCTAGTTGAGCAGAGAATGTTCCATTAACCCAAGGCTTTATGACTCCTATTCACTAATGTACAGAGCCACCGAGAAAAGGAGAGAAATAACAAAAAGAACAGGAGTCCTTGGAAAGTTCAGTGGAGAGGCTGAGCTGTCACTTACACACAGTTACTGCATATGTTACCAGCTATAGCAGATGTCTGTACATGTCTGTACAGCACACAGGAAGCCTGTTCGTATTCTGCATGAAAACAGTGAAGGCCATAAGCTAAGATAATTAAATTCAAATGAGCATTAAGCAGCCGTGCTCATGTATATCATAGCCTACAATAAGCATGATTGGCTGGAACGACTACTAACTGTAAACGTCACAAATTGTCAGATTTTCCTACATTATGGCACTTTTGGCTTTATTGATTGTATACATCGTACAGAAGGCAAAATTATCGTACAAATACGACAATAATCGTACATCTGGCAACGATGCAGTTATTACACTGTTGTCAGTAAACACGGATTGCACAACAGTCGAGCTCTGTGGTTCCCAAATATTTTTAAACCACGGCGGCACCCCTCCATACAGATTCTTTTTTTTAATGGTACTTAGCTCTCAGAGTACACTTTTGTGTCTCTTGAGGGCTGAGAGGTATCGGAGTCTATTTACAGCGGCAAATCCTCCCATCTGACGATCGCTGTTTCTTAATGTTTAGAAAGTGCAGTGAGTGAGAGCGGCCGAGACAACAAACAAACCAAAACACTAAAGTTGTGGGCCGGACAGCTGAACAATGAGCTGAAACTCGCTTTAAAGTTCTGTAAAGGTCTCATTCCCGGGGCGTCAAATACTGACGTTTTGTCACGGCCCTCGCCGCCTTGATACCGAGGCAAGGCACCCTTTAGTGTCTAAAAAGGTTAGCGTAGATGCTACAATAGCGTCAGTTATATCAGAACTGGAGAGCATATTTCTCGCAGTTTGGGGCAAGTCATAGTCAAGTCAGCACACTGACACACTGACAGCTGTTGTTGCCTGTTGGGCTGCAGTTTGCCATGTTATGATTTGAGCATATTGTTTTATGCTAAATGCAGTACCTGTGAGGGTTTCTGAACAATAATTGTCATTGTTTTGTGTTGATAATTGATTTCCAATAATAAATATATACATAAAGGATTTGCATAAAGCAGCATATTTGTCCACTCCCATGTTGATAAGAGTATTAAATACTTGACAAATCTCACTTTAAGGTACATTTTGAACAGATAAAAAAAATGTGTGATTAATTTGCGATTAATCCCGATTAAATATTTTAATCGATTGACAAAAGTTTTACATGAGACATTCAGGTTTCTCAAAACCAGGAGAGGAGCTTATCCAGATATGATAACATATGCAAACACATAACCAGGATACTCCAAAACCCTGATCATGTCTGTGTAAACATATTGATTTCCTCTAGCTGGTTCAATACCATCATCCTTCTTTTTCATCTCTCTTTCACAATGACATACATGTCATTTTTTTGCTGAGAGCTGCCCTACAGGTGCATGAGTAACTAGTGGTAGCTGATATGTTAATCAGACTCTGATTCATAGGAGTCTGGTTCGTGCTCTCGTTCCATTTTGCTGTACTTAAAAAAACATGAGCTGTGACAGCCTACGCTCCTTGAGTGGCGTGATGAATGAGCCGGGTAGTTAGCTGACCATGCTACATCACAGCCAACCAGCCCCCCGCCCCCCCCCCGGCCCTAAAGATGGCTGTCAAAAGTGATAAATGGCACCTGTGATGTCACCGCCCTCTTTTTATGCAGCCACAAAGGGGACATTTGCACAAAAGTGGTACTAGACGACGTATAGCGAGGAACACGGAGAACGGTTTGATTTACGGGTGCTGAGGGAGTTACACAACATCTAGTTGATTTGATGTATACTGGAAAGGATGCCTTCCTGACTCCCAGCATCGCCGTGTGAGTCAGCGATTGCCTACTGAGCTATTTTCATCTGCTCCCTTCCTCCACGGTTGCTATTCTCCTTGTGTTTTAAGAGAGAGGGGGATAAAGCCTCAGCCAATCTACGGCTCTTTTTCCTAGCTGGTCTAACAGGATGATCCAAAAGCAACTCCCACATGCACACAAACACACGTCTGTGCACATGTTGCCAAAAAAATTAAATAAAAAAATACACCGTCGCACAAAGAGAACACGCATGTGTGGACAAAAATGCCTGCTTGATCAAAGAGACGGCGCTCGGTGCCAGTCACCTGCCAGCTGCCTGGAGACGGGTGTTTACACCGGGATGACACTAAGGTCCTGTGATGACATCATGCTGAGTCTGGTGCACTTTTCTCCGGCGAACACGCTGTCACTCCAATCTGTGTATCATATATGAGCTAATTATAAAAACAACAGAAAGAGGAGCTGCTGGCCGTTTTGACATTTAATAGCTAAGCTTGACTATCCAGAATTAACATTAGAGATCTACTATTGTATCTTTACCAGTCTTAATTACATTGTGACTAGTCAGAAATCTTATTCAAGATATCAATAAGTCAAAACGACAGTTAAGCAGGGAACACACTGTACGATTTTAGCCCGTTTCTGGCTCAAATTTTGAGCCGCACGACTCATTTTAGAGTCGGACCGAATTTCAGCTTTGTGCACGTGCAGTGTACAGAGGGGACAATCTACAATTGAGGGGAATTAAAGATATCTTGAACTGGAATTATGACTAGTCAGAATTAAATTGTAGTTATCTGAAACTGGAATTACGACTAGTCAAAATTCAGTTGCGCAATGTGAATTACGGATATCTACAACTGAATTGTGGATATCCGTAATGACAAACTTGAAGAGGAGGTCGTGTTGCTCTGGCTCTATCTGTTTGGCGCGGAGAGGAGGTCGTGTTGCTCTGGCTCTAATTGTTTGGCGTGGAGAGGAGGTCGTGTTACTTTGGCTCTATCTATTTGGCGTGGAGAGGAGGTCGTGTTGCTCTTGCTCTATCTATTTGGCGTGGAGAGGAGGTCGTGTTGCTTTGGCTCTATCTATTTGGCGTGGAGAGGTGGTCGTGTTGCTCTTGCTCTATCTGTTTGGCGTGGAGAGGAGGTCGTGTTGCTCTTGCTCTATCTATTTGGCGTGGAGAGGAGGTCGTGTTGCTTTGGCTCTATCTATTTGGCGTGGAGAGGAGGTTGTGTTGCTCTGGATCTATCTATTTGGCGTGGAGAGGAGGTCGTGTTGCTCTGGATCTATCTGACTTGACTTGACTTGACTTGACAAACCCCATATATATGGGGTTTGTCAAGTCAAGTCAAGTCAAGTCAGATATATGTGTATACACATGAATGGCAAAAGTAGTTTGAATCGTACTAGTCAAAATGTAATTAGGGATATCTTGAATTAGAGTTTTGCCTAGGCAAAATGACGTTGTAGATATCTCTAATGAATACCCCGTCTAGTTATTATATGTTAACACGGCTTGCCATAAGCTGCTGACTAGAAAAACCCCAGCTATGGAACATGTATATGTAAAGCTTGCACCTTGCTGTATGTAGTGACCACATTTCCATAAAAATCCCACGGAAGCGGTGAACACCATCCGCCTACATTCAGGCTGGAGTACATAATTATCCATGGACCAAAAATCTGGTAAAATTGCCAAGTGGATATTATGATTCAATTGCGTATGGACTGGAGTACCTATTCACAGGCTGCATTCCTACATGGCTAAATAAAAGACTCATTTACATAGAAGATATCTACTACATGGACCAGCTCACATGCTCCAGTAGAGACCGGTCACTGATGGATGTGGCCTCGGACTGGGTAAAGTAAAGGACAGGGACGCGGGAACATCCATTTTGTCTGTGCTCCTCTCATTGGCAGCACAGAAATGAGGCATTTATCACACACAGCTCCGACTAAGCTCCCCCTTCCCCGATCCCTCTCTTGCTCTCTGCTCCTCTACCCAAAATATCATCCAGCTTCATCCCCCTCTTCCTCCTCCTCCTTTCCAATCACACACTACCCACTCTATCTCCTGGACCTCTGGGCTCATTTGCCGAGGCTCTCGGGGCCCCGCCGGACTGTAGAAGTGAAAGCGCATACGCTTCGCTCCCAACCAGCTCCCCGCTTCATTACAGCGATTACCACAAGAAGTCATACATTACCCGGGGCCCACATGGTACACATTGTTCCACTGAGACTACCATCCTCTTCCTCCTTCCTGTCCCCCTTTCTTTCCTCTTCTCTCCAGAGATTAAAGCCCCCCCCCTCCCTCTATGTCACCACGCTGCCGTCATCAGTGGACCTACAGAGGCTACAGAGCCGTGAACTGAGTGGGAGACTCTGAGATGTATTCATTAACTACATATGGTGGCAATTTTACATGAAGGTCTCCTGTTTGAATAAGTGATTTTTTTCTTTAAAAGACATCATCACATTAACGTCAAGGCTGCAGCAAACAGAACAGAACAATTCAATGTGCTTATAACATATATAAAAAATAGGTTTAATTAATTAAAATAGTGCGAATGTGGTAACTCAATATCGTAGATGAGATTCTTCTCATGTCAGGTCAGACAGGGTCATACTCGCCAACCTTGAGACCTCAAAAACAGGGAGGATTTGAAAACAAAAGCGGGGGTCTGGGGCTCCTCCCCTAGAAAAATTTGAGTTTCAGAGATTTTGTTTCCTGCATTCTGGTTGAAAAAGAGAAAATATTTTTCATCTACAAAAGGGAACCATTGGCCTACTACATACTGTATTTTTGATCCAGACTAGCTCAAATGTTTAAAGATTTAAATAAAGCAGACCTATGTTTGAATATCAAAATGCCCTTTCTTTACCAGACAGATGAAGTTACACTGTAGCAACGTTACAGATACTTAAACAGGCTTTAATCTACTGGAGTATACGCCAGGATGTGATTCATAGCTGTAGTTCCTTGTAGAAAATAAGGAGTTGCAGTGTTGGTGTCCCCTATTGTGGCTCCATCTATTTCCTGAAAATACCCACTTAATCAATAAAGTTCAAGCAAATAGTTTACTTCAATAAAACTCAGTCCGTCTTCTTCTGTAAACTGAAAAACGTTCTCCTTCAAAAATACAAAATAAAACATGGCAACAGCACGTTAATCGTCAAAGACGGTGTCCTCTCCAGGCTTCGTGACTTCATCTAGATTGACTACAAGCTAATTAATTAATAACTTATTCTAGATAATCACCAGTGAGAAGCAGGAGCTGACTGAGATTGTTATTATTATTCTACAATAAAACTACACACCTGGTTAGCAAATTAAATATCACAAATGTTTCCCTATTGTATAAATGTCTCTAACACCCACTATGGAGAATCAGTATGTTCAGTTCTCCACACATTCAGCACCACGAACAGAACTGTGAGGTTGTGAAATATTATTATACTTTATATTCTACATAAAAAGAGAAGTTGTAATATTGATGTATCCTCGATTTAACGTGATGTACAACAGCGAGAGTATTCAGCGGGGTATTCGCACGATGAGCCTCATCCATTACAAACACTCATAACCCAATCAGATCCCAGAGCTGCTGCTCTCTATAAATACTGCAAATCATATTTTTGGGATCCTTTGAGGACCGAAGCAACAGATGATATTTCTCTCTCTCTCTCTCTCTCCTTGTGTCTGCCTGTTAGCTAACGGTGGCCTGCAGTAGACTATAATGGAGCAAATCTCTTCTTACGGATGTTAATATTGATGCTTGAAGGTAACAAGCTGTATAATCATAAGTCATTTCTTCTCCATAAAACTTGTGCAAATTCAAGGTTCTGTCTATAGTGGTGCAGGGATGATGTATTTTTGTCAACCCAGAAGTTAGAATCACAAATGAAATATCTCAACATCTATTGGAAATATTGAATTGTAATTTTGATGCACACATTCATGATCCCCAGAGGATGAATCCTACTGTCTCGTGTGATCCCCTGACTTTTCCTCTAGCGCCACCATGAGGTTGACATTTGTGTTGTTTTTTATTAATTGGTGCAAAGGGCAGCACACATAAACAGAGTGACGTGCAATAATAGACATAAAGGGGAATATAGACGAAACAAAATTATAATTTACTGATGTATTTTATGTTTTATGTCCTCGTCCAATGACGCTTTGAAGCGTCAACCAATCATATGTTTTTGTTTGCACCGCAAATACGCCGCAAAAACTAGACCAACAGACGCACACCGACGGCCCCAAACTGTCCGACGGCTGACCGTCAGCTTGGTGTGTCAGAACCTTTACATCATGCTATTTAAACCCCTTCCCATAAGATCGGGTTGGGTTTTCCGATGATAACAGAACCGGGATCAAAGAGGAAACTGCAGTGAGTCCCTGCAGTGTGTGGTTTTAATGTTGGATCTTGTATGAAGGGGATGCAACCACTTTCCTCTCCATCTCCCCCTCTCCCTTCCCCCAGCTGTATTTCAAAGTGTTCATTCTCTCTTTCACCCTCCCTCTCTGTTCCCTTCCTCTCTTTCATCCCATCCTTTCTCAGCCTGGCACTGTGAAACAGTCCAGCTCCTCTCAATGCCACCCAGTGATCCCCACGGGGCTGAACGTTTGGCACCTCTGACTCAGACAGTATGTCTGTGAATGGAGAGTCCGGGGCAGAGAGGCGGCGCGCTCATCCCCACAAATGCTCCCATAATGCTTTGCTCTGCTGCACCTGTTTCCTCTGCCAAAGTCTCCTTTCACAGAGCCGGACGGTACAACACACACTGAGAACCTATTAACATGCCGGCAGGTAGCGTTTGAGTGTGTATAGATGCGGACATGTGAGCACATGCACATCAGTGTGTGTGGAAATGAGTCGGTGCAAAGAGAGTGTGTGTTTTATGGTGCTCTGTGTGTGTGTGTGTGTGTGTGTGTGTTTGACATAGAGAGACAGGTAGTCGGTATTGATGCACTAATCCAACGTACTGGATGTGTATCGACGCGGTGCACTGACCTTATTAAATGGATCAGTTATTAGCCAGACATGTCTGATCTGCATCAAATACGGGAGCATTGTTATCAACTCGGCCTGTCAAAGTTAACGCGATAATAACACGTTAACGCAAATTTGTCTTAATGCCGCTAATTTCTTTAAAGCATTAAAGCAATCAATCTTTCAGAGGTTGTAGCGGCTCAGTTTTAAAGCTAGAGTGAAGATACTGGTATTATATGAAACTAGAAAACCTAGTGAATCCATTGTCATAACTCGTCTAGAAGGAGGTTAAAATGAGAAAGAAAGTGAAGAAGAAGAAGAAGTAAGAAAATGATTAGTGAGCACACGTATCCTTTCTGGTAACCAGCCTTATAACTCCAACCTGATGTGATAAAACCCGACCATCTGCTCCTCCAGACTGGTTCAAACAAGTGCCAGGAGATATTAGCAAATACTATTTGATTCAAGTACCTGGAGAACTTGTCATTCTCACCTGCCTGCATGTGTCAAGTATACAGAGTAACCGCCTACACTGCTGGAATTAGAACAGAGCACCGGCATGTTTGCTTTGTGCTGTTATTCACTATGTTATTATTCACTACAGCCACTTTCTGATGTAAGTGTGGTGAAGTTATTATGAGTGTTTCCTGCTCAAACTAGCTGTGAGAGGAGGCACAGATGTGCAAACTGACCGAAATATAACTGTAGTACTGTAGTATTGACGTGTCCAGTATTGAAAGTCAGGATTGAATCCTTGCTCTGATTCCGAGGCTCGCTTATGTGTTGAGCAGATATTCTTTTATAAAAATGACTTTTTTTAATCATATTTGCTCCATTTCTACCTACTGCAGCTTTAATCGCTGCAACCCCTGAATTGGTGTGAATGCATCCCTGTAATTGCTAAAAAAAAAAAGCTCCCAAAAAAACGTATTTGACTTCAGTGTCCTCAATAGTAGCTACACCCCTGATTTATATCCTTAAATTAATCATTCTTGCATGATTCGTGCACCTGAATCCTGCATGTGCATGTATACTGGACATATGCAGACGACCGTCACCTTTTTAAATTCTAATTCAAGTGTTAACTCTGTACATTTTACCAAATATATGCTATGTTTATGGCACCAATAGCAGCTGAAATGTAAATTGGGGCCCTGACAAAATAAATCTAATCTAACTAAACGAATAGAAAATGAATTAAATCATATTACAGTAATGTTTAATTACAGAATAATGTAATAAAACCATCTAATAAATACACAACAATCCTATTTGTAGCAGCTCCGTGTCTGTTCTGCTCTGTTTAATAAAGCTGCTGTTGCTGTGAGGCGTTCAGACTATTTACCTACTGTAGAAGACACGATGTGCTCTTAAAACACATGTATACTGTACTGTACACACAGCTCAGCACCCACGCCACGTGCCACTACTGTCCATGTCCACAACACACACACACACACACACACACACACACACACACACACACACACACACTACAAGCACTTACACAAAGGCTGTCAGTACAGGAGAAAAGCACCACCTCTAACAAATGCTGCGCTGTGGCATGCCATACCGCGCCATGATTCATCACTCGGGGAATCAGCCGTGTAGGCAGGCGGTGTGTGTGTGTGTGTGTGTGTTTGTTAGTATGTGTGTGTGCGTGTGTGTGTGTGAGTAAGGCAGCTGCCGTTCAGGAGATTGATAGCAGGGGCAGGATGGAGACAATGAGCTGTGTTGCTGTATTTTTTATTGTCGCCCCTCTCTGTTTTCTGTCGGCTCCATCGTTCTTTTCTCTCTTCCTCCTCCTCATCTCTCTTTCCACCAATAGCGGTATCGAACCGTCGGTCTCTTCCCTGCCTATATTTTTTTTTTTTACCCCCGCCACCCCCTCTTTCCGTTCCTGTCTCGCTCTTTCTCTCTGTCATCCATCCATCTTGGTATTCAGCAGCAAAGTTCATCACAGCCCCCCTGAGCGGAGGGGGGGAAAAAACTTGACTTTGAATGAGAACTTTCCCCACAAAAGACATTAATCTCCTCATTATTACTACAACCAATCCAATACTTGGATTCCCTCGCTCTGAAATCTGAGTCAAAGTCGAGCTAAGCTGCAGCCCAGAAGCAAAGAGCAGAGATAAGAAGCCCACCCTCCTTCTACCAACTTCTCTTATAGCCTCCCTAATTAGCCACAAGCAGTCATGAACACACGCGGCGTGCATGCAATACACACATGCATACTGACAGGGTGAGTGAGTCGGATGACTCACGAGCACTAGTGTGTTTCCCAGTGAGACGAAGCCTGTAATTTGGTCTCAGCTGTGAAAGAGCACATTAAGAAAGAGAGTGAGATGCTTTCTCACAATGCACAGTTGGTCCGCCAGCAGGATGGAGGGAAGGATGGCTGCTCAGTCAAGGACAGATGAGATGAACAATGAGAGAGTGAGAGAGCTGTGGATGCAGTTAGCTGTACAACTGTACACGGCCCTGTGCGTTTAGCAGCTAAAGAGACAAATCACAGGATGGTAGCGACCGTAGACTGTATATAAGAAGTGACGTCACCCATTGGTTTGTGGACTACGGTTTTGAAGCCTCAAGTTTCGCATTTTGGACGTCGCCATCTTGTTTTTTTGGGACCAGAAGTGCAACACGTTTTCAGCCCATGGTTGGTCTTAAAACGACTATGTTTGTAAAGTAAAAATGAAACTGAACGTTGTGAACATGGGACAAAAACGAACAGCTGTTTGTAACGTGAAAGTGAAACTTAACGCACGGGACACGTTTGTTGAAAAAAAAAAAATCGGGAGATAGGTGAATCGTCCCAGCCTTAGTAATATTACATTAAATAACATGTTAGTTGGAATTTCAGACCCAACCAGTGTGATTTTAAAGTTGCTAACATTAGCCACCATAAGCTAATGGTCCTACCAGACCAAGTAAGGCTGTAGCAGCAAAACCGCTGAGTGTGCTGATCGGAGCAATGGTTTGTTTTTATTGCTTATGAATTCAACTTTTTATTTGTAAGTGAAAGAATGTGTTTTTGTTCTTTAATATAGTCTCACTTTAAATCATTAATTCAGCAAATGTGCCAAACACTCACTGGTTCCATCTTCTTAAATGTGAAGATTTTCTTGCTTTGCTTTTATCTGTTTTATATCTTTGAATATTGAATAACTTTTGGATCGTTGGTCCAATAAAACAGGGAGTTTGATGATGTCCCTTTGGGCTCTGGGAACTTGTGATGGTCGTATTTTTGACTTTTCATTGATTACACAATTAATTGATTGATGTGAAAATAGAAAATGCTGCAGCCGTAATGTTAAGCTGAAGCTTTCTGACACCGTATGCAGCCTGCTGTGCAAAGAGAGGGTCCGCTCCTCTGTGGGATGTGATGAGTCTTATGGTTTATTTATCAGTAGTTTGTAGTTATCATTCTCAGCACAGTGTGGTTCTGGTTTTGTGGTTTCGCTTAGCGATGCTGCAGCTGAGTTTTCATAACCTGCTGCGAGGGAGGATCAGGTGGTGAGGACGACGTTGTAATGCAAGCGCTACAGCTCGCTATGACTTCACAGCCTCAACGTGGAAAGCGGTATCAGTCAGATCCCATCACACACACACACACACACACACACACACACACACACACACACACGTCTGCGAGCCTCCGCCTCACGGTGAATTCATACATTAATGTCAGCCAGAGACCCTGACAGCTGGAGCAGCTCGAATCATTCCAGCGCCAGTGGCCCTGACTCGTACTTGGCTCTCACTCTCGTCTTGTTCCCCCGGCATCTAAAGGCTTGTGTGCTTCACAGAACATCACATCCTCCTCCGATGTGTCTGTTCTGCTGTCATGCACTGACTAAAAGACAGACTGATAGTCACACACACACACACACACATATATAAATGACTAAAATGAAAAATAATGGTAAACCGGAGATGCATGAAATGAACAAATAATGCATGTAGAATCCCAGCTGTTACACTATCAAACATTTCTAAAAAAAAAACACACATTATGTATTTATTTATTTTTAGATTTCAATTTCATCCCTATTCAAAGCAATTTAATTGCTCTCAAGTGGAAATTTCTTGACACCAGATGCATGCAAAATGCACAAAAGGAAAGCATACGTAACAGACACACAGATGCATCATGAAATACAAAAGCATAACATGGTTTTATGCAGACAAGGGCTTATCCAAGAGAGCTGGAGTCTCATTATATAAATATATCAGGGCTGTCAATCGCAAATTTGTTTTAACGCCACTCATTTCTTTAACGCATTAACGCAACTTGCGATTTGTTTTTAAAATGCTAGAGTGAAGATACTGGTATCATATGAAACTAGAGAACCCAATGAATCCATTGGTACCAACCATGTTATACTAGCTCTTCATGAAGGAGGTTAAATAACGCTCCAAACTTACGCTAAATCTTGGCGAGGAAAAACTGACATGTTCATTTTCAAAGGGGTCCCTTGACCTCTGACCTCCAGATATGGGAATGAAAATGGGTTCTATGGGTACCCACGAGTCTCCCCTTTACAGACATGCCCACTTTATGATAATCACATTCAGTTTGGGGCAAGTCATAGTCAAGTCAGCACGCTGACACACTGACAGCTGTTGTTGCCTGTTGGGCTATAGTTTGCCATGTTATGATCTGAGCATATTTTTTATGCTAAATGCAGTACCTGTGAGGGTTTCTGGACAATATCTGTCATTGTTTTGTGTCGATAATTGATTTCCAATAATAAATATATACATACATTTGCATAAAGCAGCATATTTGCCCACTCGCATGTTGATAAGAGTATTAAATACTTGACAAATCTCCCTTAAAGGTACATTTTGAACAGATAAAAAATGTGCGATTAATCATGATTAAATATGGACAATCATACGATTAATTGTGATTAATACTTTAATTGATTGAGAGCCCTAATATATATAAAATAAATCTTTATTCCATATTTAAATTATATAACACATTGAAATCCAATCTTATCAAGTAAAAATGATCCACTACTGTGCATGGAGCTGCAAAAAACTGAGGTTAATTCCATCTCTGACCTCTATTATTATGAGAAATAAAGATCTATGAGAACCTACTTAAGAGTGAAGTGTTTAATTGGCTCCCAGCGCTGATATGACAATCTGTGTCTGCTGATTAATTAATGCTGCTGCTGCTTGTTGGATGAGTCCAGAGACGAGATGATGTGTGAGGGGGGGAAAAAGGAGCACTGACTTGGATCAGAAAGAATATATGATAAACATGAGCAGTGCATTGTGGGAGCAGAGCATGTGTGTGACATCATCTATACACAATGGATTCACCTCTGCTCATCCAGGTTTCATTAAATAACCTATATGTGTGTGTGTGTGTGTGTGTGTGTGTGTGTGTGTGTGTCTCCTCTGAATGAGTGTGTGTGTGTGTTCCAGCTGCACGTGTGGCTCTTTGTCGAGGCGTTAGCACGTCGCTTTAATGAAAGTCAGTGTCCTTCGCAAAGGACACGACCGCTCAGCCACGGAAGGCCGCTCTCCACACACACACACACACACACACACACACACACACACACACACACACACACACACTGAGTCCTGGGAAAGAGACTGGAGTAAATCAGAAAGTAACACAATAACACAAACTAACTGATCGATGCAGCGGTAGACCAGAAACTCCTGTGTTCCTCGAGGTAAAATTACTGTTTTTGTGAATGTAGTCTGGTGGCTTTGAAGACAGCGACATAATTAAAGGGCTGTCTGACAGCAGGGTAAAGCGGTGAAAATATTCTAAATATAGTGAACACTTAAATACCCATATTGATTTTTTTTTACACTATATTTAGAATAGTTCCATCGCTTTACCTCGCCGTTAGACAGCCCTTTCATTATGTCGCTGTCTTCAAAGCCACCAGACTACATTCACAAAAACAGTCATTTTACCTCGAGGAACACGGGAGTTGCTGGTCTACCGCTGCCTCGATCGGTTAGTTAGTTTGTGTTATTGTGTGACTTTTGGATCTGAACTGACGTGGCATCCACAGCGGTACATTGCTGAGCTTCAGTGCTAAGCTAAGTCCGTCTGCTGCTCTAAAATTGGGAGCATGCCGACCAGTATTGATGCTGCTCCCGTCCTCAGCCACCAGACTACATTCACAAAAACAGTAATTTACCTCGCAGAACGAGAGCATACATACAATCCCACTTCAAAACATCTGAACTAACCCTTTCAGTTATTTCCAAACTTAGCACAGCTAACTGTGACTCAGCTTGTGCTCCGTAACCTTATTGATTAGCTTACTTCGGTATCGTACATTGCTGCTTTTACTTGTAGTGGAGTATTTTCACAGTAGTATTTTTAAAGGATCTGAATTCTTCCTCCACCAGCAGTCACCAACACTATCTGATAGCTGAGAACAGTCATATGCAGCTGCCAGCAGAGTGAGAGAGAGAAAGAGAGAGAGAGAGAGAGAGAGAGAGAGAGAGAGAAGAATGACAGAAGAGTGAGAGACTTGTGCAACACTTGTGGAGAATAAAGCAAACAGTAGATTACAGCACAGCTGACAGGACGAACAAAGATAGAAGAGGAAGAGAGGGGAAGGATGAGGGGATGAATGAGAAGGAGGGATGAATGAGGCTGGGCTTTCTGTTTAGAGGAACATGTAGAAGGGCTGCAGCCAATTATTACACACAGACACAGGAACAACAGCAGACTTGTTAGGGCATTGAACCCGTATGTTCCAGTTCACGTGTCTCTGCACACTTCACACGTATAGACCTGCGTGCTCATCATTAACTGAAGAAACACCAACTCATCCACCACACAGGGAACAGGCTCACAGCTTGGTCTTTGTTAGTATATAGTAATCTTCTGCACACATGTAACACCTCTCTATCTTTTATAACAGCTTTTGAATTGGATTGTGTGCCATTCTGTCTTCATTTCTAACCTGCAGTATCTCATAGTAGCAGCAACAGTGATGGCAGTACAAGTCAGGGGTGTGAGATGTGGAGAGGAAACATTGTTCTTGAGCAGTGTTACATAAGACTCATTCTCTCACTCTGGGAAAATGATGAGGACAGAGTATGGAGATGGATGCTCCTGAATAATGATCGTATCGTCGTATCGATTTGCGCCGTGAACCGTGAATTAATTGTCTCTGTCCTTTTGTGTTCAGTTCATCTGGTTATTGGCTTTCAGTACCACGGACAGCAGCCCACGCAAGCAATGTGCTCGTACACATTCTTGGACCCTGAATAGGTGTGGTATTGTTTCAGTGACACAGAAAAGTCTATTAGTCTGGACTCAAGTTTTTCAGGCCTTAATTTGCCTTCATTTTGGATGGATATTATCGTGGATGTTTGGTCAGTCTTTAATGTTCTACCTGGCTGAGGATACCTGTACTTTTAGAAGCAACAATTTTTCAAATACACCCAATGCTAGGGACAGGGACCCACTCATCAGGGCACCTTTAAACGTTGCTACAGTTAAAGAGAAACCTGACGTCCTCCTGACCTGCACTGGGAGGAAGACTTCTTACAGTTCGTCTGCTAGCAACAGTCCTCAGTGTTTGGCCCACAAAAACACCCCATCAAAGACTATGAGGTTGTAAATACAAAGCAGCCGGTCCTCTTTAGTCACTGAAGTACAGACCTACATACGGCCACCTCTCCTCTCCTCTGCTCTGCAAAATAAAACGATGCAGCACACAGAATACCAACAGATACTCTGTGCTTCCTCTCAGCCTTGTCACTTTCTCTGATGCTCGCTGTATTTCAGCTACATATTTATTGGAAATCTATGCGCTGTGCCCGGGCCCTGCTGCAAACACAAAGATTATCTCACACATGAAATTATTCTTTGTGCCCTCTGAGTCAAATTGACTGCAGTTTGTTAGTTAGGTCTGATTCCAGACAGGAGAGATGTGATCGTGTCCTCAATGTGCCGGACTCTGTTGCTCGTTTTCTTTTGTTTTTCTTTGTGTATTTCCTTTAAAGGGGACATATCATGATCATTTTCAGGTGCATACTTGTATATTGGGTTTAAGCCCACAAAAAAACAGACTAGTGGGGCTTTTCCATTGGTAGCGCCAAGTCAAACCATGGGTTTCCATTACCAGTTTTAACCTCCAACTGGGTTGCGCTGACGTCTCAACGGCTGCAGATCTCAGTACTTCTGTAGCTTCTAACTGAATCTCTGTGGCCTGAAGTTTAGTATCTCTCCCGCGTCCCTGTTTGTACTTTTAGATATCTGCTTTATTTTACTGTTTCTCTTTCAGTTGTACAGGAGACGTGTTAAGTTACTGCTGATGAAAAGCCAACATTTATGGATTTTGCTGCTTCATAATAAAAGCTTTTAAATAGCAAAATAACGGGGGACTTTTATTGTGAAGAATTTATAGGAAATTAAATGAGTTTATCACCGACTTAGCGTAGCTTTGTTAGCGGTCATTGTTAAATAGAAACAAGCATACTGCAGGGAGGGAGAGAACAAGCAGCAAAAATAGCGGAGGACTTTTATTCTGAAGAATATAGGAAATGAAATGTTTTTATCCACTGTTTTACAGCCACACTAGTCACAGCCATGGAGCCCTGTCGTAATGGAGATGCAAATCCCTGCCGTGCTGGGCTGACGTGCCGAAAAAGCCAGCAGACGTGTATGGAAAAAGGTTATAAGTTGTCTGATTTCACAGTTTGAGGGTTGGTCGGCCCTCCAGATATCCACATGTATGAAGTGAGTTTTTCATGATATGTCCCCTTTAATAAAAGCAGAAGAATAATGTCACACAATTAAAATAGCAAACGTTTTCTCACTAAACACCGTCGGGGCATCGTTCTCGGAGTGTGAGTAGATATTTTTAGGTGCAGTGGAGGGAGTTTGGGCAGTCCAGTAACGAGTGAAAAGCAAGTGGGTAACCTGGTTTTTCTGAGACACAAAAAGACTAGTGTGAATCCCCAGTGAGCTTAAAGACTCCAGGCTGGACTTTCTACTTCTTTCTAGAACCAGGAGATCTCCATTGTCACACACACACACACACAAGATCCTTTCTAGTGTCTGTTTCCTCTGTTTTTACTATAACTCTCTGTTGGTACTTTAGTGCCCCTCTGTCACACACACACACACACACACACACACACACACACACACACACACACTCACTCAGACGTACTGTTCCTCTTACTATATGCCTCCACGGTCGGCTCATTGCCTTGCGTGGGCAGAGAGAGTGAGTGGTCACATTACACTGCAGTTACATCACATTCCTTCAGTCTCCTAAGCAACCAGGTGTCCTCCAACAACAAAAGCAACACAACTATAACCCTGTTATGTCATCCTCCGATTGTCACACAGCGTTCACACAAAGAACCATGTCATCACCATCCTGCTGTGCAGAGAGGTGGTGGCGTTTGGTGCAGTCGGTGGTTGTTGCTCTGGAACAATGGGAGCAGCCGGGACGGGGCAGTGGGAGGTGTGAGTTTGTGCTTCTGAGAGCAGCAAAGCAGAGTTTGGGAAGAAGAGGTGAGGCTGAAAGAATATGGCAAAGTGACTCATCTGAAGCCAAAACTCTGATAGAGAGGAGAGCCTTGATGCAGGTGGGCCGCACATGGCTTTTTCAGAAGCAAGAGCACCAGTGGTCACTGCCTTGGCCCACAGATATTACACCACAGTTATGTAAAAACAATATGGAGAGAAATGAAGGTAGAGAGAGGAGACAAGTAAAGCTAAGGGAGGGGATGGTTATGAAGAATGAGCATGGCAGAAAAATGTAGCTCCACAATTTGTCCACATATTCTTATACTGTGTTCAGACTGAAGGCAAAGTGAATTAAGAGGCTGCATAATTGCTTACAAAGTCAATGTTGATTAGAGGCAAATTCAGAACAGGAAAACTGCACACACTTGGGTAATAATTTCACCGTTACCCTTTGTTTTCTGTTAAAGCTAAGGCTGGTAAATCTTGAGGACTCCCGATGACGCAGTAACGTGGGAAAGAACGATAGCCAATTGAGAACCAAGCTGTTGACGGTGTTGGAGGCAATAAAGAGTTTACCGTCTTGGTTCAGATTACGGAGCCTCTGTTGTTATTTTATTACCTTCATAAGTATAGACGCAACTCATGCGCTGTCCTCTTCCATTGTGCCGTAAATGGAGCCTTCATTTTCCCGTGAGATCACGACCCGGAGGCAGACAGAATTTCATAGTGAAAATGAGGTTTATAGTGAACCAATCTAAACGCCGATGGTGATTATTCTATAGCCATTACACTGTGCAATCAACATTTATTAGTTATTGCCCACAGAAATGATGACCGAAACTACAGAAATAAGCCCCCCTTAAAAATGTTGTGTAAACTCCAGCTGCAGGATTCACAGTGAATGGCAGGAACATCGAAGAGAAGAGGACATAGTGAAGGAGGGAGTGCACGGAGAGGAGGGTGCATATGAGGTGTGTGTTTGTGTTTGAGCCTCCAGGGTTTTCGACCTTGTTATCTCCTGAAGGTAATGGAGGACGATCTCTCACAGGCATTGTTTCCTGGAATTATCAAAGCTTTGATTTGGCACAGAAACGTCCTTCAGTTGGAGCCGGTCTGGCAGCATTTTGCACTCCGCCATAAACCTGATTAGTGAAATCTGGCTCACGCTGGATGGACATTACCTCCGTGCTCCGGGGAGCTGCCTGTCTGTCACTGGCTACACTTTGGCTGCTGTTTGCTTCTCTGTTTTTTTGGGGGGAGGATTGAAAATGAAATGAGATTGACACAATGTGCTCTGGTACCAAACATTTTTATCAACCTCACTTCAAAAAGAGCCTCTTGTGTTTATATGCCGGCGAGCCTAAGGACATATTATGGTTAATTGGATTTCGGTACTCGCTGTATTGAAAATAAATAACACTTAGTCACCAGTCGTGACTGGTTAGCATCTTTTGGAAATGGTCATTATCTCCTGTTTTCACCCAGAATGATGATTGTTGGCAGAATTTTTGCAGACGTCAAACACAGAAACCTGCAGCGACTTATGGAACAAAACATCTGACATATTGCAAATCTTTTGACTTATTCAAGAGTCGAGACTAAATGGAAAAAAAAAAAAAATCTGATATCCAACAAAAAGAGGAGCACAGCGGTTCTTTGTTCTCGCTGTCTCCCCTTCCTTTACCCCTGGTGACCCTTGAAAGCCGTCCATGAATATTCCATCAGCCAGCAGGGCCTCTGCTCTCCCTCTTCATTTCAGACTGCAAGTAGCTTACGTAAAAGTCCATATTTATGTATATGAACATAATCATAGCGTAAGTGTGTAGATCTGCAGAGCGAGAGAGCAGACCCAGGAGCAGGAGACACTAAAAACCAGAATGAAGAAGTGGCCGAGACATTGGAGGGAAATGGAATAGGTTTTGCATAAATTAGCACTCTGTGAATTATGTCAGTACTGTTTCCAGGCAGGACACTTCCTCCGTGTGTGTGTGTGTGTGTGTGTGTGTGTGTGTGTGTGTGTGTGTGTGTGTGTGTGTGTTTGGTCTAATATATGCTGCCCACCGGTGATGAGTCTGCAGAGTGAGATAAATGACCTCCTATTCTCACGTCTGAGCCCGGCTCTCACAGCAGCGTCTAGCTGTAGAGTTATTAATGCAACTTCAGAGTGCAATATTAACTGTAAAATGGAAATGCTCTTAACCTTGTTGTGATGCTACAATCTTATTTTTATCCCCTGAAAATGTAATAACTTTAACCATGAAACAAGCTTAACAAGCTGCTGATGTCATTACAAACGTGAGCTGTGCAGCCAAACATTGTTCAAACAAACAGAACTTTATTTCTAGTGGAGGATCCTAAGAGTCATTAGTACCAGTGCTGGTACTAATGTGTTGGAGTGCTGCAGGAATGAGTCCTAAAACCTAGAAATGAGTTAGCATTTTAGAACTTCCAGTTCCCTCATCTCAAAGTCGATATTTTTTTTTTCAATGTGTTTTTGGTTGGAAGCCTGAAATTTTCACCAGATTTTCACGTTTTGTTCTATGACATAAAATACGTCAGTAAATACCCCACTTGTGAATTTTGAAGCATTTACTTGTCTTAAAAAAGGCGGTTGCTAACAAGTGGCTAAATGAGACTACTTAGGGTCATCACGCCGAACACTAGCCCGCCTTTATCTTAGTGGTCGTGGCGTGAAGTCATGTGACCGTGGTGTAGTTTGTTTATAGCCTAACGTTAGCTTTTTACTTCTGGCGATTGCATTTACGCTTAAAAAATCATAGAAGTGTATAATTTGTGGAGATTATCTCGCAGAACAAAACGTGTAGGTAGTGTTGGGCAGTAGCGGCGTTACTAGTTTAACTACATTTCTCAGTAGCTTGGTGGTAACGTCACTGCTTTCTGAATCTAATAGCTTTTCAAAGAAAGAATAAAAAAAAAAGAAAGCCCAGATTGAAAATGATCATAAACACTATTTCCATCCTCTCACCAACAGGCTTCTGCCATAAATCCCCATTTAGATAAATTCTATGTATTTCAGCACTGAATCATCAGAGGTTTATTCCTTTATGCTAAACCTGCCCCCCCCCGCGACACAGGTGAGAACAATCATTAACACCTTTGATGAAGCTGCCAGAACATCTGATCCAGACTGTACAACCATCACGATCAAGCGCTCGGTGTTTGAGCCGTCCTGATGAACAGAAACTCTCAGCAAAGAGAGAAAATAAAGCACACGGTTTTATTGTGATATTTCAAATCCAATCCTGCTTTGAAGGCCAGTGTGAAAAACACAACCCTTAACTCAGGCAGCTCCTCACTCATAGAGCTGAAAAGCCGCAGCCAAGGTTTCACATCATTAAAAAGAATCCAGTGTTTTTGCTTTGGCCGAATCCTTTTCACCGTTTTATTTGAAAGAAAGCAACAAATATGATAGATTGGTATTATGGTCTGTCCTTAGTTTGGTTAATTGATTTCGGAGAATGTTTCAGTGTATTATTATGTCCCTGCTGCCTCTCAAAGGAGTTCACATGAAGAGAACATATAGAGTTCACGTCTAGACGAGGGGTGTCGTGATATACCGGTGTTGACGATAACCGTGATATATATAATATATAATATAATATATGCATAACAACAGCTGTCATTGTGTCAGAGACTCGTGGGTACCCATAGAACCTATTTTCATTCACATATCTGGAGGTCAAAGGTCAAGGGACCCCTTTGAAAATGGCCATGCCAGTTTTTCCTCGCCAAAATTTAGTGTAACTTTGGAGCGTTATTTAACCTCCTTCCTGACAAACTAGTGTGACATGATTAATACCAACGAATTCATTAGGTTTTTTTAGTTTCATATGATGCCAGTATCTTTACTCTCACTTTAAAACTGAGCCCGCTACAACCTCCAAAAGATTGAATAGCGGCCGGGCCAGGCGGTGACCCGTCAGATTTTTAAGAGGTTTATTTAAAATTGCAAGTTGCGTTAATGCGTTAAAGACAGCCCTGAAAACAACATCATGGTTTGGCTTAAAACGACTACATTTGTTACGTTATTAAGCTACTGACGTAAATTAAAATAAGGGAATGTTGACTTTTGGTTTCACACGGGGCACCAACAGCGGTCTCCTGGGTGAAAGTCTTGTGTTTGTTTAACACCCATCCCCCCCGACCTCCTCCCTACAAGGACTACGCAGTCGTCAAGAACAAACATAATCCGTGACAAAATACATTTCCCTCGAAGCGTAATTCACAATGCAGTTTAATTGTATGGGAACGGAATTTTTAGGAGACAAAATCGCTAAATCGTTGAGTTCAACCATGTAGTTTTTCTGCCTAAACTTAACCAAACCTTAACTATAGAACTGATTGACCAAAAACCGGCCATGTGAATCATTTAATGGTTTTGTCATTTATTTGGGAGTCAGTCTTATGGGCTATACATATATAATAAGTCAGAAAAGTCCATCAAATACTTGCATTTAACTCTCTATTTATTTATTTATTTATTTATTTATGAGATGGAGATACGGAAAAGTAACAAAAAAACTCAGAGCCTTTCACCATATGTGATTTTAATGAATGTCATCATCCATGTGTTTGGGAGAAGAATACTGCTAATGATAATAACAGAAAAGCAGATTTATATTTACATGCTTGTCAGAATTTAATGAGCAATTTGCAGAAAGAAATGCGAAATGTGTCACTTTTTAAATCGACTTAATAATCGGCTGCTTGTCTTGACTTTGCAAAGCTGAGGCAACACTTTGCAAATGCTTCCTTTTGGTATAAGGGGTCGAAAAGTTTTAGGTTGGATTATTGTGATTTAAATGAGGCCTTATAATGTGTGACTTTACAGTGCAATTTAGTTCTTTTAAATAAGATCCACATGGTTTAATGTACGGATGTGATTTTCCAGATTCAGCAGCATTATCCACAAGTCGTGCTAACAACGACTGTTGCAGCTGTGATTCCTATTTGCTTCTGCGAGTTAATTAATTCAACAGAGAAAAACACGTCCTCTGTGTAATGGAAGGTGCCAATGTTCTCAGTCTGATTGCGTCAGTAACAACCCCCCCCCACCAAATACAAACTTATATACACACACATACACAAACGTCACTTTGTAGGAGTAACTCCAGAACGATACCCCTGAAGGTCAGCGGGGAACAATGCAGCTTCAAAAAACACTCTAATTAAATCAAACAAACACTTGACTCTGATTATGAATCATCTGCGATGACGGAGACGAACCCAACCTGTTGGAACACGTTATCAGTCAAACGGTACAAAACTATAATATAAGGTATATTGTATTGGACTGGGACAGTGTCCTTGGTAGTAATGTAATAATATTCAAATCAGACTGAAAGGCCGTTTCCTGGTGAGAATGAAATCAGTGGCGTACTCTAACCTCACTTCACAGTGCATCATGTTTCAGGAGAAACAGCATCAGCAGCACTCATCAGCAGATAACAAAGTACATTATACAACAGCTTCAAGCATGGAGGAGCTCGCCGGGATCCAATTTAAAAGTGCGGGATGGAAAAAAAAAACATGATTAACGAGGGTAAAAATGCAGAAAAACAAGCCCAGACCCATGAGAGACTGTACGGCAGCACTGTAGCTATGTGATGGGTGATTAGCAGGTAGGCTAAAGCCACGGTTCACTTCCTTAAATTAGCTCCTTTGGACGTGACACCCTGGGAAGAAGGGAGAGTACTTAAAATGAAGTGGAGGGAATCAAGTCTGAAGAGAAAGATCAGACTCTGAAGACGGATGAGAAGCGACACATAAGGAGTTGTTAATGTAACCTGCTGACCTCTCTTATAGGGCCGCTGCAGAGAGACGGTGAGTGACAGATTTTGGCATGGAGCTAATTATCATCAGGCCTGTCTGTGAAATGATGACTCCAATCAGAGATCTGAATGCCAACAGCGTGAGAGAGCACTCCTCTTTCATGGCTGGAAGTTATCACCCCTCCTCGTTCCTCTCAGAGAGCAGCGAGGATAAACTCGGCTGCATTTCAGCACCACGTCGCTGTCCACTCTTCATCCACTCTTCATCCACTCTTCATCCACTCTTCATCCACTCCAGGCTTTCTTTGAGGACAATCACAGGCCTCCTTCAAGCCTCACTTCATACAGAAACACCCTGTGTGTTTGTTATAAAGGCAGGACTTATATAATCTGAAACATCTTTATCATGATATTCAATAGCATTCACTCTCCCAGTAAAATCTTGCATTTGTGTTTGACGCTTATATTATTATTAGTGCAATAACAACTTGTTTTAACGCCGCTAATTTCTTTAATGCATTCACACAATTGATCTTTCGGAGGTTGCAGCGGGCCCAGTTTTATAGCTAGTTATCATATGAAACTAGAAAACCTAATGAATCCATTGGTACCAACCATGTCATACTAGCTTGTCAGGAAGGAGGTTAAATAACGCTACGAAGTTACGCTAAATTTTGGCGAGGAAAAACTGTCATGGCCATTTTCAAAGGGGTCCCTTGACCTCTGACCTCACGATATGTGAATGTAAATGGGTTCTATGGGTACCCACGAGTCTCCCCTTTACAGACATGCCCACTTTATGATAATCACATGCAGTTTGGGGCAAGTCATAGTCAAGTCAGCACACTGACAGCTGTTGTTGCCCATGTTATGATCTGCAGTACCTGTTACGTCCACATGCAAGTTTTTCTATTATAAGAGAAAAGGGGCAAGCATTGTCTTCCATCTTTTTTCTCGTCTTACATACGGCTGCACAATTAATCTAAATTGTATCAAAATTGCAATATGGCCAACTGCAATTGTCAAATCACAAGGTGAGGAGGAAATCACAATATCAGTTAAAGGTAAAATATGTGTCAAAATACCATTTTAAATTAAATATCGTCGTCCTGGCCTACACATCATATTCTACAGACTCAAGAGAACATCTTTGTTTGGTACAGATCCCCATAAAAATCGCTCCATAATCATCTTAATATGTTTTTCAATGAAAATGAGAATAATATCGCAATTTCAATATCAGTCAAAATAATTGCAATTAGATATTTTTTTCAAAATCGTGCGTCCCTGCTCTTTATACATGTATCTATACTTAGCCTGATTGTACCGTGTTTGTATTACGAAGCCAGAAATACTCCACAGAAGAGTCCAACAGTCCACCAACAGCTTTCCATTAAAAAGTCCAGCTTTACTTTTTGTGTTTTAGATTAAATATTATATAGACACTTTTTCAGATTAAAAAATAACTACTGGCCTTAATATTCCTAAATATTCTCACAGGGTCTAAAGTTTTTGCAGGAAAGAAAAGAGTGTTTGTATATTTTCTTACTATTATAGCCTGACGTTCAGATGATAATCCGAGGGAGTGATATACACTGCAGCTTCAGCTGTGCTGTCTGTATGAAATGCAGTCCTGGGAGCTGTTACCTAATCTATAACATCATCATTCAGATATTCAGGACATGCCAGCGTTTCTGATGAGAGGAGAAAGGATGAGCAATGTATGCATCTATATTTAGTCTGATGAGCAGTGTTTGTATTTCCAAGACAAAATGTTCCAACAGAGCAGCCCCCCTTTTCTTCCTCTGTAATATATATATATATATATATAATCCAGTGGGGAAATAAACTGGTTATTGTACAGTTTAGAGGGCTGTTGTGAGATTATGATAAGACTGTTTGTGTCTGTCTCTCTTGGATACTAACACGCAGGGATAAAACAAGGCCAGAGAACAGATGTAGTCTACTTTTGCAGACCGCTTTCCAGCAGCACTGAGCTGAAGTTGAAGGTTGCCTGCAGCCATGGCATCGCTCTGCTCTCTGTGATGCTCCTGATGCTGATGCTGATGCTGATGCTGATGCTGATGTTGCCACGCGTCTCCTTTAAGGAGATGAATACGCATCAGCTGCAAATAAATTGCGCGTACAAATAAATAAACACGGCAGATGATGATGATGATTTCTTTAAACATCTTATATCCTCGTCTCAAAGCGAGGCTGCTGGTGCGATGCCTACAACATGGCATCCAGTTTGCTCTCTCTCTCTGTGTGTGTATCTTGTGCACACATTGCATCCGTCACATAAAACACACGGCTTGTATAAAGAGGATAACTCACAAGCTCCCGTTGATCGATCCGTAAATGCCATCGCTGGGGAGAGGTGGAGGCGGGGAGAGCAGAGCACCCCCTAAAAAAAGCTTCACGGTGTGTCCGGTAATAGCCCGCTTGCCGCTGCTCCGGTGCTCCTCCGGTGCTGCTCCGGTGCTCCTCCGGTGCTGCTCCGGTGCTGCTCCGGTGCTCCTGTGGAAGAGACGCGCACGCCTCCTGTAGCTGCTACTGTGCAGGACTGAGCATCACACCGTCTCACCGTGGAGCCCCACTATAGTGTGGGATGGTGATGTCGCGGGAATAGCAGCGTCAGTCTCTCCTTCTTAACGAGAACATCTACAGTATGTCTGAGAGCCGAGCATCTCTCTGCACAAAACATCCATTTATGTAATATTCACATATTGGTCCCAAATCAGAGCAGAGTCCTCACACCGGAGAGGGGGTGAGATAAGAGGAGAGTATTCATAGCACCAACAGTCCAACAGCTTACATTTAAAGCCACATGGCTCCACCGATAACCAGACCCTCTATACATGAACACTGTTCACACCTTCTGTTTTACAGACTGTGGAGGAAAAGTGTCTGAATTAAACTACATAAAGTGTGAGGAGACAGTTTAAAATGGTCCATATCTGTCTCTTACAGCCTTGACCCTGATCTGGGTCAATGTCCCACTTCTGTGGTCCACATAACCTGAGCCCAGCATGACATATTGTTGTTTCACTGATATGTCCTCATTATATATTTAATTAACTCTTTTGGGGTTTTGATGTTCACAAATCATTATCTCTCACCTTTGCTCTGTTAATTTGTGAGTGAAAAAAAAAATGTGTTTTTCTTTGTTGACAACATTGAAAATGATGTTCCACATGCTGTGAGTCCCAGCTGGATGTTTCTTTTTATTGTATTTTATATCTTATATTTAGATGGTTTATTCTTGGTGACCACAAACAAACAAAAAAAAACGTGTTTTTTTTCAATATTCAAATATTTTTATTTCCACTCCACGCCAGTTTTATTTATTTATTTATATATTTTTTATTATTTTTTTATTTAGTTATTTAGCTGGTTATTATTTTACCTTTATTTATAAGTCAATTGAGAACCAATTCTCATTTGCGAGGTAATACAAGACATGAAAACATAGAGCATAAATACGATTTTTGCAATAAAACATTAGACAAAATATATATATATAATGAGTTATTAAAGAAGGGTAACAGAATGAGGGTGTGGACTTTGCTCTGGGCCTTTAGCTGAACAGGAAGGTCACCGACCCCGGATGAAATAATGAATCTTATGACGCTCCATAAACCTGCCTGTGTTACTGGAAACAGGAACAAAATCTCTGAATGTAATCTGAGAGTTTCCTGCAGCAGGAACAGATGTGAGTGAAGGATTCATAACTGCAGGATTTTACCTTTGGGAGATGGTTCTTATCACAGCGTTTCACGACTCTCCCCTTCCACTGATTTGGTGCTATTCTAGTGCATTAAGCCCAAGATAGCAGTGTCATCTGAGAATTTGATGACACAATTATCAGGGTTCATGCTTCTGCAGGCGGGTATGTAACTGTAATCAGGACGGAGAACAACCTGACAACAGACTAGAACGCATACAGGATGTGAAGAATAAAGAGAATAGAATAGAAGTACAGATATAGAAGAGTAGAGATTAAGGCCGAAGCACAAGCATAGAGTTCAGTTATTACTTAAAGCTAGATAGATAGATAGACAGACAGACAGACAGACAGACAGACAGACAGACAGATAGATTTGCATAGTTTTGCCTCCTAACAGTAAATGAGCCAAGTCATCTTTCAGATGTTCTTTCACCTTTCATTCATTATTCATCCTGATGTCACATCCTTCACATCACCGTGACGACCTCAACGACTGTTGTGTGACATTTTAACCCTCAACTCTGTCTTCTAGGAAGTTTGTTTTTAAGGAAAGTTGTAGCCTGGATTATAGACTGTGGGCGACTTTGACACCAGAGAGCTGGATCTGCATCATGAGTCCTGTGTTTTGTTGTGTTTTTGGCAACAGAAGCACTTCGGTTAAGCTTAGGGAACGATTGTGATTTTGGTTAGATGTTAGTAAAGTAAGCATGCCCTGTGTCGTGATTCATGTCACTGTTGACTTTTAACGATATTTAACTAAGTCGACCATCTTTCCTGAACATTAACCAAGTGCTTTGATTGCCTAAACAGAACCTTAACAGGGACATATCATAAAAAACTCCACTTTTCTCACTTTCGTTGATTAAAAACCTAATCCAGACGGCAGTACGTTTCTTCCTAAATGTATTTGTGGTTGCAAATTACATTACATTAGAGTAGTACATGAATGTCAGTTCTAGGAGAGGGCTTCCTCCTGCACATTTTGAGCAATCGTCACCAAATTTGGTACAGTACATCTCAGGACCAAGCCGTAAATAGTTAACTTTTCAGATTGTTGTTGTTCCATACAGTTTTGCTATAGCTGACCCTCATAGTTAGCTCAAATGCTGTGGGAAGGGCTTATACAAAGAATTTAATATCTCTTGAATGCTTTGTGCTATTGGGACCACATTTGGTGGACATGTGTAGATATGATGTGTGAGTAACCACGGCAAATTTGCTGCCATTTGGCCAATAGGTGGCGCTGTAGCAGCATCATCTAACTATAAAGGAAGTATTCTCTGTCTGTGTATGACTGCCCTTCACATATCTCGAGAACCCTTCATCCAATCAACTTCACACTTGGCGGGTGCAAGCAGCCATACTGCGGACCTCGACAGCACCATAAGCAGCACTTCTGGGGGCCAAGCAATCAGCCTGTTCTGGACGGGAACTGAAGTAGTATTCATAAACCAGTAATTTGACTGATATCTCAATGCAGCAGATCAGAAATGACTGTACGCCTGGTTAACAGGTAGAATTTATGAGCAGCAATCAAATCACTTTTTATGTTTGTTCAGTTTTCTGACAAGAGAAACATCAAAATGTGTAAATGGGAGCAGCTAAATCATGAGTTTGACTATATTAAAACAGAGCAGGAGAGGAGAGAGCGGATGTTTAAACAGCTGAGATTCAGTTCAGTCTTTCCAGCTGCTGACCAGATGTTGGCTGTGATGCACTATTTTGTTGTCAGAGGATGAAGAAGAAGAGATTTAGATATTTTCCTATTGATTTAGCATTTCAGTGGTCTCTACAGAAGCTCCTGAAGCTCAACATGATCCGTCGTCTAATTCACGGTGAATAAATCAGAAACAAATCTACATTAAAACATTTGTTGAAATATTAGTTCTTGGCTAAGTGACCCTAGAAAGATTGTTCCCTCACAGGTCTTTTCTCTCTTTCATTTATACTTTTTTCATTGTTCGCTGTCAGCAGTTCCTCTCACAATGATTACAATGATCCTCTAAAAGCTCAATTCATATGCTTGATTAGTGGAACGTCTTCTCTAATCTTCTTTATGTAGCGCCGCCATCATCATGAATAGGAACTAAACACGTTGTGAATGCTGTAATGATTACGCCGGCCAGACAAATTGAAGAGTGGAAGGTGTTTGAAACTTTAATCGGGGGGATCTTTTGTTCTGATGAAGTTGCACTCTGTGAAGTGAGTCGTTGGTATTTAAATGAAGTTTCTAACCCCAGTCTGCCCAGTCTGCCCATCAACAGCTCCCCCTGGCCTGCAGCGAGAGGAAATTTCCACTGGAGTTGTTGTTGTCCAGTTCCACTCTTCAACCAACTCGACGCTGACCGAATGCCCAACACATTTATGCCTGATACGCCCGGCTGTTTGTTGACAGGGGGGGGAATAGGAGCTGACTACTGGCAGGAATGTAGGCTGATGGAGAGCGGAAAAGTACTGGGGGCAGCCAGCAGCTACCCCCACTACACCCCCACCCCTGACCAGTAAAGCACTCTCCACTAGATGTGTCTCCAGGGCCAGTTTCAAACAAGGCCAGCCTGCACTTTCAGCCTTCAACACAATCAAATCAAACTTATAGACTGGAAAGACTTCTAATGTTTCATGGATTCATAAAAGAGAATGTGCTGCTACTCTTTACTGGCGACTGACTCACCACAATTAAAACGATAATGACGAGGAAAAACCTGTCTACCTTACCTAGTATCAAAAGTAAAAGTACTCATTATGCAGCCCTGAAAACGGCCCCTTGGGACTGTTATTCAGGGATGTATTAATTCAACTTTTTCTCTCCTAATACCAAAACTCAGGTTATCTGCTGATCCTGATATTGATCTGATACCAGTGCTTTGTTTTTCCCACATTTATAATCTGTATACTTGTATATTTCACTGCTGAAATGAGTCAAATGAGGCCAGGGATGAATCAGTGGGCAGCCCAACATTACTTAATGAATATAACTGATAAAAAACTGACTTATACAGCGATACTGAAGAAGAAACTGTATTTAATGTGGATTAGTCACCTCTGTCTGATACCTGATCTGCTTCTTGGTCAGTATCTGTGCTCATGGGCGGATTATGAGACAATGGGCCCTGAGCAAAGTCATACAAATGAGCAAGACACACAGACTTTCTAGTTGTTTAGCCTCTTTTTTGTTGTTTTTTTGTGTCTCCTTGTAGTCGTTACGCATGTGGTTTTGTGTCACTTTGTAACTGTTTTGGTCTTTTTGTAGTAAGATTTTGTTTTGTGGATGTTTTGCCCCTTTTTCTTGTGTTTTGTATCTTTTTGTGGTCATTTTGAGTCTCTTTGAGAACGTTTTGCCCCTATTTGTCGTCGTTTTGCGTCTCTTTGTAGTTGTTTTGTGTCTCTTTGTGGTTGTTTTGCTCCTTTTCATAGTCGTTGTGAGTCTCGTGGTCTCTTTGTGTCTCTTTGCAGCTGTTTTGCATCTCTTTGTAGTTGTTTTGCATCTCTTTGTAGTTGTTTTACATCTATTTGTAGTGGTTTTGGTCTCTGTATAGTCTTTTTGGGTCTCCTTGTAGTTGTTTTATGTTTCTTTGTAGTTATTTTGTGTCTGTTTGTGGTTGTTTTGTGTCTCTTTGTAGTTGTTTTGCCCCTTTTCTTAGTCGTTGTGAGTCTTGTGGTCTCTTTGTGTCTCTTTGCAGCTGTTTTGGTCTCTTTGTAGTCTTTTTGAGTCTCTTTGTGAATGTTTTGCCCCTATTTGTAGTCGTTTTGCGTCTTTTTGTAGTTGCTTCTTGTCTCTTTTTGGTTGTTTTGTGTCTCTTTGTAGTCTTTGTTTATATCTACATAGGGACCGGGTCCTCTTCACGGAGTCTGCCATGTTGCACCGCCATGTTACAGTAGCCCAGAACGGACAAACCAAACACCGGCTCTAGAGAGGGACATACGCGTTTGCAAGTTTTCGCGTCGGCCACCATAGTTCTCCTACACGCTTGACACACAGGAGAAGTTTCAGTTGGTTGCGATCTGCAACCTCACCACTAGATGCTGCCAGGTTCCTACACACTGCACCTTTAAAGCTTAGAAACAGAGCATCAGGCACTTTGGAGAAATGGTACCTTACATATGTTTGGGTGCTTAATGAGGATGAATAGGCTATTTTATTTATTAATAAGGATGTTTAGAAACATAACTGGTTGACATTACAAATCCTACTTTTCACATCAGTGTGCTGTAAACTGCAGTGAGAGAGAGGCCCCACTAAGCAAATATGAAATGAACTGGCCTATAAAACTCTTTTTACTTTACTGACCTCAACTTCCTGTGGTCGAACCCAAATAAATCTCCACAGCTAATAACTCTCCTGCTGACTAAAGGCCTTTTCTGTCCCGGCAGGAGCTCCTTCACTTGACTGACACATGTTGGCCTCCTGTACTCTCTTTCAAATGACACATCTGCATGAAGGACGACACAATTTGCTGCGACTGGCAGATTTAAAAGTGTTGCGTGACAAGTGGCACGTTCTGTTGCGGACTATTTAAATCCGGACTACTGCAAGCAAAACATAAACAACACCTGGATGTAAAAGATGCTGATGTCTTGTATCACAGGTGTCCTGCTCGAAATACCTTCAGCTGAATGATAAAATCCTATAAGAGCTCGGCTGTAGCTGATATAGTAGAACAACAACTGACATTTGAAACAACATGACTAATACTTGTTTGGATATTGTCTAGCAGGGATCAACGTATTATCTGCTGCGAGCTGGCAAAGCTGAAATGAGCCGTGATATTTTGTGGTGCAGCTTTCTGACATCACTCTAGAATATTACTTTATTGCCTCCCACATGTGTGCACAAAATATGTTTTGATGGAGAGGCAGGACAGACTGGCTTCATGAGGACAACCCCAACAGACACAGCCGCCGCTTATGTAATGGGAGATTTGACCAGGACACTGTGTTCCCTGACAAAGGCATTTCTATTCAAAACCATGTGTGGCAAGCCTCCAGCGAATCATTCACAGAGGGTGAACGTCTGCCCATCAGGAGGTAAACAAGGAGCAGAGGGCGTCGGACTGGGTTATCATCCCCATGAGGATGGAGGTGAATGAAACTCCCCCGAGTTTATGAGCAACTTCAAACTGCATCACCTCCAAATCTGTTAGTGAAAGTGACTCCTGAATAAACCCGTCACAACTTTATTGAATTGAATAAAAATCCATCTGAAATCATCTGGCCTTTTGAGTACAGATGTTTTCATTGAGCAGCAGCTGCCCTTTTAGTGGACTGATAACAAATTGGCCTCTTCTGTGTCATAATTCAATAATATTATAATAAAACAGTTTATGTTCACTATTTCAGCCAAACTGAGCATGATCAGACTCACATAAAACCTGCTCCTAAGTGTGTCAGATATGATCAAAAGTATGTGGACACTGTAGTCACATATTTGTATGCACATTTGCTCTGGGAGTGATTTTATGGTTTGGTTAAGGCTCCTTAGTTCCACTTATAATAAATCGTAATGCTACGGACATTTGAGACAATAAAGTGCGTCCAACTGAACTCCGTGGGGATGAAAAGTAAGAAAATCTTTAAGTGCAAAAAGTGCAGAAGTGGGACCAACTCATTGTTTTGCAGGTCACAAGTCTTTGCACTCAAGTCACAAATCAATCCTGAACTTTGAGTTTTGAGTCCTAAACAACTCATAATGTGCTCATCAGTGTTGTAGTACTCGGGGTCGGTCTTGCCACATACTTGGCCAATAAAGGTGATTCTGCATACAACAGTTAGATTATTTATGGTACAAAACACTCGTGACCCCCCCCTGCAAACACACGTTTGTGTACTTTTTGTTTGGAGCTGTTTTTCATGTTTGGGCCTCAAATGGGAAACTTTATGTCAACAGTTTGTGTTTGTCTCTCTCCTGTTTTAACATGACAATGACCCCCCAGGCACAAAGCTCCATAAAGTAGCCTGATGGTTAGTTTGGAGAGGAAGAACTTGACTGGCCTGCTGCACACAGATCTGTGACCTGAATCTGAACCCAGTCCAACACCTTTAGGATGAACTGAACACCGACTGAGAGCCAAGTTTAGTTCATTAAGGTGGTTGTTTGTGTTGTTGGCTGATTAGTTAATCACCTATTTATATAATGAGAGGAGAAGCTTCCTCTCTGAAGGAGACTGTGAACACCCTGATACTAACCCCGCCCCTCGCCGCTTCCTATTGGCTAATGTGGAACCTAAATAAAAAGAATCCCGTCTTCCTATTGGCTGGAACTCGCTACATTTCCTCGGTTGCCTCCCATGTGTTTGAGAACAGGTCCAGGCGGTCAGTTGAGGACTTCTAGCTTAGCATCGGACGTTGTGGTGACTCTCTGGATTCAGGAGCCTCTTCTGCAATCATGAAGTTCGTCAGGTTTATCATGAAAAACGCAGCTTTGGCCAGCGTGCCCAAACACATCGAGCATTTCTCTAAATTCTCTCCCTCGCCGCTCTCAATGAAGCAGTTTCTGGATTTCGGTGAGTATTGATCCGCATTCAATGGCTCATTTTTGATCAAACTAGCTTTGCAGCTGTGTGCAACATGACTGTTCTCTAAAGCTTTAAACCTGATTATAAATGTGCAGTGATTCAGTGACAGAATATCTAATAATGCATGATGTAAAATGAGCCTCCAGTGTGCTGTGTGGAGGGTTTAGCCTGCAGCAGCTGCAGCTGCAGCAGCATAGTGCTCATAGTGCTGAGTGTTGCATCAGATCTGGAGCTCACTGCTGCTGCTGCACTATCAGGCCCTGTGTGAAGGACACATTCAACTCCTGCTAATAATTACTAATCATTTATATTAAAAAGTCTTTAAGCAGCTTGCAAATGAACTATCATGCAAATGGTGCAGAGGAATTCAGGATTATTTGCAGAGCAAAATGCTTCTATCCAGTTTTTTGGCTCGAGCTAAAGGTTATTTTCATTATCTATTAATTATTCAATTAGTCATTTGGTTGAAATGTCAGATAATATTAATGATGCACAATATTTAAGTGCCAAATTGCTGTTTTTGTCCAACAAACAGTCAGAGTGCTCCAGGTTTAAGTATTGATATAGCAGGACTAATGATCACTCTCACTATTGATTAATTACCTGATTTTTCTTCTTTAGTCTAAAAAATGACAGAAAATATTTATTGTCTATTTGTGTGTTTTTGTAATTACTTTGTTTTTGTATTCATATTCGTAATCGCCCCTGTAATAGACAGATAGATGTACTTTATTGATCTTAAATTGGGAAATTCTTGCACAGAAACAGTAAATATACTGCACAATAAATATACATATCAACACTAGAGATAATATCTATAGTATACACAATATAAAGAATATCTTAGAATACACTATAAATATTCCAGACTACTACAACTAGCTTCGAAAATATTAACATAGAATAACAATAATATACAATAGCAAAGTGTGCAATGACATACTATACTATATAATATACATACTATACTAATACTTGCTTTGCTACCTGACACTTTGTCTCGTTGCTGTTTTTAAAAAGTGCTATATAAATAAAGTTATTATTATTATTATTATTATTATTATAGTCCAAAACCCAAATATGTTCAATTTACTATCATTTAAGTCAAAGAAAAGCAGTAAATCTTCACATTTTTTGAAGCTAGAAAACTAATTTGTTGTCACTTTTGCTTGTAAAATGATTAATTCATGCTTCAGCTCTAATTATTATTATTATTATATTCTCTGTGCTTATTCAGGTTCCATCAACGCCTGTGAGAAGACATCCTTTGTCTTTCTGAGGCAGGAGCTCCCCGTCAGACTTTCAAACATTATGAAGGAAATTAACCTGTTGCCCGACAAACTGGTCACAACCCCGTCTGTGCAGATAGTGCATAGCTGGTAAGTCACACCAGGACAAGGGAGTTATGTATTGTTGTGATCCAAGTTGCATAACTTCTCAACTGACGTCATCCTAAAACAAAAGAACAAAATGTGTCTCTCTGTGTAGCTCATTAAAACCACGTTTGATAGCAGATAGTGAGACTAGTGAGACGTTTTACAGCCACAGCTGGTGACTTTGTTTATGTCCATGTAGTAGGACAGACAGCCAAGTTGAACTCCTTCCAGCTCTGAGCAGGAGGGGGGGGGGATGCTCCCAGCTCTGAACTTTACCCTAGTTTCTCGTCACATATCACGTGACCTTGTTGTCAGGAGCTGCCTTTCTTTCCTTTGTAAGGAATAAACTGCAGCCAAAGTATCCTTAAGGAGACTGGAGAAGCAGCCCCCCCCCCCCCTTTAAACCATGAACTTTCACTTATATAAAACCCTGCAGACTCACTCAACTGTTGTTTTACAACGTATGTTTATGTGTGTGAACATCTGTATTTATGCTTTTTGTCAGGTACATCCAGAGTTTGATGGAGATCCTTGAATTCCTTGACAAGAATCCAGATGACTTCACAGTCCTGGGAGAGTAAGTTCCTAGTTTTCCTCAAAAAAATCTCACATTTCAGACGGAGGAGAAGTTTCATTTCACTCTAATCTGCTGGTCAGATTTCAGAAACAACACTCCCTGACCCTTTTATTAAAAGTTACTGTGAGGAACTTTTAACTTTATGAAACAGTCTCAGTTTAACACTGATGCATCTGTATGACCTACATAAGTAAACGAGACCATCAGTGAGAAGATTGGCTATTTCTATGTAGTTATTCTGGGTCTGGGTGCCACCGGGTCGAATTCCGGCCAAATCAGACGAACTCTTTCAGCTCAGACTCCATCGGGGCCGGCGGCAGCGACCAGCCCGCCGCGGACAGATCCAGATCTGGCTTCACTGTCACCTTTGACCTGCAGTCAGAGCTCCGGTCGGGAGGTGGAGATCTCCACGCCCTGCAGCAGCGGCAAAGAATGTATATTGCTAAGAAGTGGCTTCCGCCATTTTTGACTGAAAGTGATTACCGGACGCCAGTAAAATGTCCGCCTACAAAGTGCTGTACGAAAGTAAAACAAAATTATTTCGATTCTATTGTCATATTTAATGTCTCTACCGAAATGGCCTGTGTTGAACTAGGAAAAATATTATAAATATAATAAGCGTTTTCAGTCCAAAATGACCGCTAGACCTCCACTGTGGTACACATAAAAATGGCCGCCGCTCTGACCATCCTGCTTTAAATGGGAATGTCCGTTCTACTCCTATTCTATTTGTACGAACACCACGCTGCTGGAGGTCCAGGCCGTATTACTCGGCCCGCTGCAGTGAAGGGAGGCACGGGAGAACCAGAACCAGGAGAGGGCGGAGCAGACTGTCAGACCCTGCTGGAGTAAAATGAGAGGTTTTCTAAAGGGAGTCTGGTGCTCGGAAACACTACCGCTTTTGTCCACAGGAACCGCCGAAACACAACATGAAAGTTCCTCGTAGTAGCTTTAAATGAAGCCTGAAGTTGTTGAAGTTACGTGTTTATGTCACATTCTTGGGAAAAGGAAGATGTAACTGATGGTTTTTTTGATGCTTATTTCCCTCCTGAACCACTCTGTCCCGTTGAATGTGACAGAACAGAATTAATGAATATCTTTGTGTCCTTCCTCCCCAGCTTTGTTGACGCCCTAGTCACCATCAGAAACAGGCACAACGACGTGGTGCCGACCATGGCCCAGGGTGTCATCGAATACAAAGAGGCCTTCACCCAGGACACGGTCACCAACCAGAACATCCAGTACTTTCTGGACCGCTTCTATATGAGCCGCATCTCTATTCGCATGCTCATCAACCAGCACAGTGAGTAACATTCAGTCTCATATCAGAGAGAGATCAGGTTTAGTTTCTGTACCTTCACACAGATATGAAAAACTTCCTCCAAACTAGATTACACACAAACACAGAGCCTTAATCTGGTTTTTATTCTTCTTGCATTGTGTCTGTGTCTGTATATGTTGTCTTATATTCTCTCTGCTCGACACCCAGAGGCAAAAATACGTCTCTACCCTAAAATAATCTTTCAAAACACGTCGTCTCACAAACTTTGTTTTGTCACATTCATTATAAATGTTCATGTGGGATGTTTTTGTTTGTCTGGGGAGCAGTTTGACTCAAATCTTCTCATCATAAAGTTTATACTTAAACATGCAACATGCAAATGGGATACAACTCCTTCCTTTAGTCACTAATTTAGTTTAGATAGATGTCCTGTCCTCCCAGTGTATATGAATTATGTAAGTTGCTTTGGACAAATTTAATCTACCAAATGAATGTGTTAATATTTCTAACTGACTCATATCTGATTTGGCTCCAAACACAACACGTATTTTATTGTCCAGTTTTATTCATATCATATGATCATTTCAGCTGATCTATGATGATAAGATGCTATTCAGAGTTGTTTGTTATTATGAGCTCGCAGAGTTATCACTATCGTCAGTCATGTGGAACAAAGACTGTTGATGGATATCATTTTGTGATAGTGTAATCTTTCAACACTACTGTTGCATGAAGGGAAAACCGTCATGCTGAGTTTACAGCAGCAGCTCTCACCTGTCTTACTGCATGTTTTGGCTTCTGTGTTTTCTTTGTACTTATTTTATTACTTAAGTATTTCTTGTGTTATGAGAGTTTCTGGACTGGGTGTCAAACTTCAATACTTTCTGGGTACCAGCTGAAATTTTGTCATGATCTTCAATGTGACGTATCAAAAAAAGTATAATCTTTGCTTCCAAAACTCGTATCGTATTGGAAGCATTTCAAATGATCCCCAGCCTTAATTTTTACTGAACTTGATATGTTGATGGTCGAATAATTACAGATAAAACACTTTGTGCTTTCTGTTCTTTTTAACTTGGTTGTTTTGTTCTCTGCAGCTCTTATTTTTGATGGGACCCTCAACCCGGTCCATCCAAACACCATCGGGAGCATCGACCCTCACTGTGAGGTCGGAGACGTGGTCCAGGGTAAATATGAGTTATGTTTGGAGTTAAATGGATTAAATGAACTATATCTAATGGGGCAAAGAAGAATAGTTGAAATGATGTGTCCTTCTAGGCTTTTAATTCTGGAGAACTTTTCTATTGATACAGTTTCTTTTGTATTATAATCATAATTTCTAACATTATTATCCTCCTTTTTTTTTTTTCCTAGATGCCTTCCACAGTGCCAAGATGCTGTGTGACCAGTACTACCTCCGCTCCCCTGATCTCATACTACAGGAGATGTGCAGTAAGCTTTCATTCATTTAATCTGGCAGGTTAAGCACAAACCCAATTTCACTCTTAATGCCGGACCCCCCGAGGGGCAAAAGTCCTCGTTGTTTGTTCAAGAGATTTAAATAAAGAAGTCCTCTAAGTGCACATACAGTATGAGTGTTTGTATGTGAATCACCATCCAGCCAGATGGACCTGAGAGGCCTCTAATTATAGCGTCGAAGCTCAAGTAAAGGCTAAACGAGCCCGGCCGACTGCTTCAGACAATATTGACACACAGACCCTTTCCTCTCCGTCCTCTCAGACCATTAAACCAGAGCTTAGCAGAATAATGGGGAACATCCACGAGCGGTGAGGGTAATGAATTTTAAATGAAGCGGAATGAATTAAGAAACACCGTTTGTTTGTTTTTCTGTGCAGGCAAGAAGAAGAAGAACCTTCCGATGAGCATCGTATACGTTCCCTCTCACCTTTATCACATGCTGTTTGAGCTCTTTAAGGTGCCACACATCATACAGTTCTGAATTATAGACTCATGAATGATATCACAATGAAAAATACATTTTAAAAACTACATTTATTCTATTATATTTCCCTTTTTGCAGAATGCTATGAGAGCCACCATTGAGACGCATGACAGCAGCAACAACCTTCCTCCCATTCAGGTCATGGTGTCTCTCGGAGACGAGGACATGTCCATCAAGGTGGGTTGCAGATACAGCTTCTTGAAATGGACAAATAATCTTGTGGTTATATTTCCTCCCATAATGTTCACATACTTATTATTAATAACAGGTGGATTAGTGTTTTGAAACAGTCTGTGGGTGTGTTTTAATGTTTGTAGTCTCTGTAATGTGAACCAGCTCATTTATTAACGAGATTAATGAAGCCTGTAAAGATGAAACACTTTCACTAAGTTAATCTTTTATACTGTTGTTATCACACAAGTTCAGTTTAGTGTTAAATGAATGAATTAAACAGCCGTATTGAACACACAATGCGGCTTTCAACGCTAAGAGAACCACCTTTTTTTTTTGTTGTTGCCGCCCGAATCCTCCTCTAAACCTGTTATGTAACGACTTCGCCCTCCAATTAATCACAGAGCCGATCGGAAAGCAAAGCTACTAAACTCTGATCAGATTATCTACATGGACCTTCATAAACCTCGTCTTAATACCATGTTGTTGTTACCAGGACATGCTACTGCTTGTTGGGACTGTTGGGGCCATTCGCTTTTTCAAGTCTTGTTCTCCTACGCTCTTGGCACACAGGAGAGGCTTCAGCTGGTTGCAGTCTGCAACCTCACCGCTAGATACCGCCAGATCCTACAACACTGCACCTTTAAAACAAATATCAAACTACTTAAAGCTGCACTAAACAATATTTTTATAATCAACAATGGATCAAATTTCTGTGTTTAACGTGAAAGTCGACGAATCTACAGATAATCGCGGGACTCTGCAGCTCTCCTTAGCTTAGCCTGTTTTAATATCTTTTAGCTCATTGTTCCTGCTTTCTTTAAAGCATAACTTTGATATTTTTCAACCTATTTTGCCATGTTTTTGTGTCTAACTGAGTAAGCTGTAATGTAATCATTTGGGGCAACCTGCACCGTCAGTTTACGTCCACTAAAAGTTCTTGTTTTTTCCACTGACAGACTTTGATTGTTATTATAAGTGTCTGACAACATTATAGAAAGGAGCCTACAGAGAAATGAAACGTTTTTCTTAACTTTTTAGGGTTAAGGATTGAAATAAAGCTAAGAAAAGCGATAAAGCTGGCGTTGATTCAGTTTGCTTTCTCTTTTTAATGCATCTTTTTGTCTGCACTTGCTAATCAGGCACTAGTCTCCTCTTATTATATGTTTTCTGTGATGTACCTGCTCTATCAGTTGACCTCTTGCACAGTTACCATGACGATATGTGGAGTGAACAAACAGAAAACCACTTGGCTTGTAGTCCATGTGTTGATGACAGGCAGTCACTTGTCTGCTGGCATCACCTCGACCTCTTCGTGTCTCAGCACTGTTCAAGGACCTCCCGTCCTTCTCTGTCCTGTCCTCTGCGCTGTCTCACCTCTCGGTTTCTGCCTCCGTCTGCAGGTGAGCGACAAGGGCGGCGGTGTCCCCTTTCGGAGGATGGACAACCTGTTCAGCTACATGTACTCCACCGCTCCCGCCCCACAGATCGGAGAGAGCACACGGCCTCCACTGGTGAGTAGAGATGCAGGCGGTGGGGTGCCAGGATTTCATTTATTAACTCCATTTCACTCCTACATATATTTAAAAAACAAATCTAGGCGTAAAAATGCTGTTAATTGCACCTTATGGTATTTGGTGTTGTTTCTATACAGCCTACAAACATCAAAATGCTCATTTTATTTAGACTCTCGTACTATTTAAAGACTTTAATCCTGGAATCGTTTTCTCAGAAAATGACTATCCTACAATACACAAAACAAACTTGACAAAAGACCTGTTTGTTGCATGAAGAGCTGCTTGCAGTGTGACGGAGAACAAAGCCTCCTTAAACCCTTGATCCCCCCTCTGTCTGTCTGTCTGTCTGCAGGCTGGTTTCGGCTACGGTCTGCCCATCTCTCGTCTCTACGCCAAGTACTTCCAGGGGGACCTGCAGCTCTACTCCATGGAGGGCCACGGCACAGACGCCGTCATCTACTTGAAGGTGAGCCAGACGCGGTGATCATGCATGAAACCGTGACAAGACACCGAGGGTTTGAAAGTGTGCAGCACAGAGAAAAACTGCCTCGTTGTTAAAACAAACTCTGCAGATCTGTGGAGCAGGTATGACCGGATGTTTTGTAATTACATCTTCCCGTGCCTCCAGGCTCTGTCCACAGACTCCATCGAGAGGCTGCCGGTGTACAACAAAACCGCTCTGAAGAATTACAAAGTGAGCCAAGAGGCCGACGACTGGTGCATACCCAGTAAGGAGCCCCTAGATCTGAGCGTCTATAAGGTTCCCAAGTGAAACTGGCCTCCAGGCCTGGTGCTTCAAACCTGCACACCATGAAGCCTTCAGATTTTCTGTCTTCATATTCCCGTGTCATCATCTGTCGAGCCAGATGTTGGCACCGAACCTTTTTCTACTGAGAGGGTCATCTCCAGACTAAAGAGAGCCCTCTTATGTTTTAGTCAGGTTTTAGCAGTAGCACGCTGCTTTCAGCCTTCGTTATCATTTTTGGGTTCTTCATAGGAAACTAGAAAACAGCTACTAACAGAGCAGAGAGGAGATGCAGCTAGAGACAGAGGCAACACGTTACGGGTGTGGTAATAAATAAGTGGGATTATGAGTTGACAAATGTAAAGGAGGGTTTAAATATTCCAGTCTAAGACGCCACACATGCAGTAAGGTAATACAGCAGATGTTTGAGGAGCGACTCATGGAGGTATCTAGTTAAACGGGGGGGGGGGGGGGGCCTGTTGTTGAACAACTGGAAGAGAACCTGGGGCCTCATTGCAGAAACTTCCTGAGTCTAAAATCCTATTTTATTTTAGGATTAGGGCTGTCAGTCGAACATTTTTTATCTGTTCTAAATGTACCTTAAAGGGAGATTTGTCAAGTATTTAATACTCTTATCAACATGGGAGTGGACAAATATGCTGCTTTATGCAAATGTATGTATATATTTATTATTGGAAATCAATTAACAACACAAAACAATGACACATATCATCCAGAAATCCTCACAGGTACTGCATTTAGCATAAAATAATATGCTTAACTCATAACATGGCAAACTGCAGCCCAACAGGCAACAACAGCTGTCAGTGTGTCAGTGTGCTGACTTGACTATAACTTACCCCAAACTGCATGTGATTATCATAAAGTGGGCATGTCTGTAAAGGGGAGACTCGTGGGTACCCATAGAACCCATTTACATTCACATATCTGGAGGTCAGAGGTCAAGTGACCCCTTTCAAAATGGCCATGACAGTTTTTCCTCGCCAAAATTTAGTGTAAGTTTGGAGCGTTATTTAACCTCTTAAGATAAGATAGGAGGTCTGAGAAAGGAGAGGACTCAGATGTGTGTTTAGGAATTGCTTCTGTAATAGGAATAAATCCTATCTTTGAAAGTTAAGATAGGATGAGCAGGTAGGATATTTTTCTGTAATGAGGCCCCAGAGGTCTTGTAAGAAAGGTCACAAAGCCTTATAGTAGCACCCAAAGGCTCATTTCATTGAAATACTTGAAGTATCCAAAACAATACTCATGTTGCACCTTTTTGAAGTACTGTAATACTGTTGGTTCTGTAGATTTGAACAAAACGTATGACTTTTAAACTGAGTGGTTGTTGTGCTTTCTGCATGTTGGAGCTTTTGATATTTCAGCTTATTAAAGGTTTAATAATCCCAGTATTCACGTTGACTGATAAGATACGGTGTTATCTTGTGGACCAGGCTGAATGTAATCCACTGTCTGTGCACTCATTTGCATTAATTGCAAAGAGTATTACGTGAAAGAAACTACAGCACATTGGGCCCAAGTTGTCTCTGATATAGCAGGTTCTGCAGCCACCAGAGGATTTAATGCTTTTAGCTGAGTTCAATAGAGGCTTTAGTGTTATTAAACCCCTGAAGGCATCGCATGCCATGTTTGAGTTCTCTACCAGTCTGTGATCCAGTAGAGCGAGGCCAGCCTCACATTGTTTGTTACTCTGTGCCATACGAGGAAAGAAATGTCCCGGGTCCATATGTGTTGAAAATGCACAGTTTTCTTTTGTATTAAATTGATCTTAGTCGTACAGTAAGTTAAAGGTTATTTTTATAGCTTCACTTTTGGCGACTGAAATGATTGTACATAGTGTGAATACAATCCAAATAATAAAGAACAACTTAAGTACAAAATGCGTCTCTTCTGTAATTTTATGCTGCAGTTACAATTAATCGATTAGTCGTCAACTGTTAAATTAATCATCAAATATTTTGATAATCGATTAATCGGTTTGTCATTTTTTCAAAAACAAAAACATCTTATTTCTCTAATTTTTATTTTAAGAAACGATTGTTTTTTATTTATTTACTTTACTTGTATTTATTCTAATTTATTTATTTGAAGGTATTAATTTTATTTAGATTTATATAATTTAATATGTTTATTTTTAAATCTGTCTTTCATTTTTATTATTATTATTATTTTCATGGAGGGGGGGGACTCGGCAGGCATGGGTGGAGGTTGTTGGTTCACTGTGCTTTTTCTTTCTTTGTCATTCTTAAAGTCCCTTGGTGTTGTGTACCTTTCCAATATTGTGGTGTCCTTTTTGCATTATACTAAAGTAAATTCTGTGATACCAGCTTCTTAAATGTGAATATTTTCTGGTTTCTTTCCTCCAAAACAAGACATTTGATGACGTCATCTTGGGCAATGAAAATAATCGGTACCACTATATAATAACCGTCATTTATAAATGATGGCTATTATAAAGTGTTACTATATAAGGGTTAGTTTTAGCCTTAACACTGAGTGTGTTATCAATCCCCTCTGTTGTCTACTCACACAACAGTTGATTAGGTGCACAGAGGTGATTGATTATATTAATCAGTGGAGGATCTCTGTGCTTTTTGAGGGTTTTTACTTCAGTGTCACTGGATCTGATCTGAAGCTGCCGCTGAGATCAAGTTCAGAGACTCTACCCTGCAGCCACTCCAGCTCCAGACCCTCAGGCATTAAAAAACCTTACCACAGAGAGATTTATGTCTGTAGAGGTTCCTCTGGCTGAGGGTACAAAGAGTGACGAGGTGGATCTCACTTCCAAAACTCTCCTTTTTTGGGCCCAGAGCCCAGTAAGACAGAGGTCATCAGGGGAGAAACAGACGGGTCACGGTGTTGTGGTGGTTTGAGATCAGTGACGAGTCTAACAGCCTAAAGGGGGTTCTAATAATAGATGATGAGCTTCTGTTGGCTTTTTGTGTCTCATGTGTGTCTCACTATATGAAAAGAGAGAGAGGTTAGTATTATAGCTGCACTTAATAATTATTTTCATTGCCGATTAATCTGCCGATTATTTTCTCAATTAAACGATTAGTTGTTTGGTCTATAAAATGGTGAAAAATGTCGATCCTTAAACCCAGTCGCCCCTTTCCCTCTTTAAATATGACAGTTGTATTATAAATATATTATTAACAGGTAGTTTTGGCTAAGCAGACAGGTTCTATATTTAATCTGGCACATTTTCTCTGGGGATGCCCTTCTGTTTTTGTGGATGAAAGGTCGTGCAGGTGACAGATGTAAAGCGAGGCTCGTTTTACCGTCGGTCTCATGTTTGTTGACGGGCCAACAGGCCAACAGCAGCTGATCTAAATCCAGCCAGAGAAGCAGGATGTTTAAACCTCAGGCCTCCACAGCTACACCGAGGAGGGGAAGGAATCCAATGTACCCTTCTCCTTATCTCATACAAACAAAAGGCTGATAAACGCTCCATAGCAACTACAGTGATGGGAACATCGTGTCCAATACCTCTGCATGTTAGAGTGTACTGTAGTTCTCACAAACATCTCTTATGTACATGAGGTGGGCAATGTGTTCAAATAGAAATGGGACAAATTCAAAGAAATCAATCAGAGATACAGTATAACACTGATTCCCAACCAGGGATCTGACTAATCGATTAGTTGATTTAATCGAAACTGAGTTTCTCCACAAAGAATCACACAAAAGCACCACTTTAAATCTGGTGTTTACCAGAGATGTGCTCATACGTTTCTTAGAAATAAGTCATTCAGCATGAAAAAAGCATAAAAAACGACTAATCGACTAAAGAAATCTGAGTCAACTAAGACCAAAACGACAGATTAGTCGACTAATCGATTAAGAGGGGGCAGCACTATAAAAAAAAACATCAGAAAATGTCTATCATACTTTATTTGAATCATTAAATGGTCTAAACAGTCTAAAACAAATATATTCAATGTACCGTATAGACAAGATAATGCATCAAATTCTCCCATTTAAGAAGATGGAAACATCAAAAGTTTGGCATCTTATTTATCATGAAATACAAAAATATCACAAATAAGGAACTAATAGTTAGAATAACTCAAAACCTAAAAACTTAGTGGACTGAGACCAAAACGACTGATTAGTGGACTAAGAGGTGGAAGCACTACGTTTGTTTTTCTCATTATAGTAAAAAACTTCTCTACTGAAGTAATTCAAACTTCATGGCCAGTAATTGTATTTTATTTTTTAGGAAATCACAGCATCTGTACATGTATATTCCTAAAAAACTGTAGATATTAATACAGTAATTTAATGGGATTATACAGTGAGTAAGCGAGAAATGTTTTTTACATAACTATTGTGCAACTGTTGTTGTCCCAGATGGTTGTGTTAGCGGCGTCTGTTTGTAGCGCCGTCTTCCTGGCTGCTCGGAGAGCTCAGACTCTTAGAGTACCAGCTTTACTCTCTGTGTTACCAGTCTAGGAGGCAGATGGAAGTTAAAATTCATCCATTATGTAACACACCATTTTCCTTTTTCCCAGATGTTGTTTGGCTCAGACAGAACTGTGCTGAGCTTTTGTCACACTGATCTTATAAAGAGAATAGAACATTATTTCATATTAAAGACAATTACTCACAGTCGTGTGACACACTCCAGTTTTGTTTGACACGTTGTCCCGTTTTCTGTTTCTTCAGACTGAGCTGAGGCTTTGGAGCCTGGAAAATCAAATAAAAAAAAAAAAATAAAAAAAATAGCTGCTGTGTTCAAGTTAATATACCTGTTATCTGATCAGTTTAATGATCGATTAGTCAGTCGACAGAAAATGAGCTATTTTGATCATTATAATTAAAGGAATTATATCAAACATTCTCTGGCTGCAGCCTCTGAAATGTGAAGATTTGCAGCTTTTCTTTGTATTATGTGTCCGGAAACTTAATATGTTTGGTATTTGGCCTGTTGGTCAGACAAAACAACACACTTCAAGACATCACTTTGGACTTAAGGAAATTGTCATCAGCATTTTTCACAATTTTCTGACATTTTATAGGCCAAACTTTTACAAAATGATTAAATTAATACAGAAAATAATCGTCAGATTAATCGATAATAAACATTGTTGTTAGTTGCAGCGAAATTGAGTGATGGATGATATGCAAATTGTCATTTATTATGAGGCAAGTCGGGTCTTCACACTCACAACAAATCTGTCCAGGGCTCTAGACAAAATTTTGGACACACTGAAGTCAAAGAGACCAAAATAGTCATAAGTCCCCCAGTAAACCCCACCCACTAAAGAAATGTTATAGCCATTCCATACTAACTTGCTGCAAAGGAGGCTAAATAACTCAAAATTTCCGCTAAAATTTGGTGAGGAAAAACTGTCATGGCCATTTTCAAAGGGGTCCCTTGACCTCTGACCTCAAGATATGTGAATGAAAATTAGATTAATTGCGATTCAATATTTGAATCGATTGACAGCACTAATTTTAATTTAATATTTTCAGCTTTTTTACCCTAAAAACAGTCAAATTTTAATTATTTTGTCTCCTCCTTATGCCATTAAACCCCAATTTTCCAGGAATACTAAAGTCCTGCCTCTGTTTGTCTTATGTTGTCTATATGTTTGTCTATACCATACAGGTGAGGCCACATCCGCTTCGTCTTTTTAATGAGCTTTTTAATATACTTCCTTCCTCATTTGCCACTTGTTTTAATATTTTGGATTGCCTTCCTGTCTATCCTGTTATCTCTCTTTCCTGCCTCTGTCTGTTCTGGACTTCACATAAGCTGCAACATCTGAATTATTATGTTAATCCTTAAATATTATACATCTGCAAGAATGTGCAGGCTTTTTAAATGACGTTGCAACATTTCAATCTTTGCTAAAAATGCCCTCTCTGCTGTATTGCAGGAGATGGAGAGTCTATAAGGTGTGAACAAACAACAGTTCAGCAGCAGCAGAACGCTCTGACTCAGGGAGCCGCTATAGAAATCACTTACAGTCTCCATCTGCACATGAATGTGTAATTCTCTTCATGCACAGATTCACAGATGCATTTATACATCAGAAAAGAGCTCAGAAGAAAGTCAATAGAATAACATCATTCTTTACATAAAATAGAATGATTCACTCTCAGTTCTCTATGTGCTGCACCCCCGCTGTACTCTGTAGACCTAAATCTGGCCGAGAAACACTCAATAAAAGCTAAATCTCTCTTATCAAGCTGGAACAAAACAACCTGACTTATGGTTCAATTGATGATTTCTCTGAGTAGGACTGAAGGAGAGAGGCTGATTCCACTACACCTGAACCAGGTCTGGCCTCCAACACCTCCACCAAGAATAAGATGTGTGAACATTACGTCAAATGAAAAGGTAACTAGATTCTCTGTAAATGTATTTACTTTAATGATGATGACAATTATCCAAACGCTGGTACCTCCTCTTCTACGGAGGTGAGAGTCTTCAGATGCCTGAGAGGTGCAACTATTCCCAACTATTATGTCTACAAGTTCACTGAAGCGTCATCTTGTTATTTGTCTCACTGTGTGAGGTTAAGGGGGAATGTACATCTATTCTCAGACATCAAAACACTTGTGTGTGGGCGGTGCAGAAGAAACCGGTCCTGTGTGAGCTGAGATCAGATCAACTGGAGGAGTAAGAGACAGAGAAGAAGTGAGTTATTATTTATGTCGAAACCCATGTTTAAAGGAGGGGGTCAAGACTTCAGGAGATCTATAAACATAAACAAACATATTCAAGTCTGACTTTTTGGGGGGAGAACAGGGGAGGGTCTTTTATTTGTCTCCCAAAGAAAATATAAAAAAAATTTAATCACCAACCCCCTCCCAACCCAAATAATTTTCATACAATCCTATAATGTGCCATGACCCTGATAAATATATGAATACATTTAAACATTTCTGATTACTTTAATGAACGTAAAGAATACATATGTATCTTTTAATTTATCTGTAGGCAAAAATTATAAATCTGAGAAACAGATAATATAAAGAATGATTAAAATTGGTGCAGCAGAAGTTGAGATATCCTGACTTTGAATCCTTAGATCACTGGATCCTACATTTCCCATAATGCACCTAAGAAGTATCTTTTCGTTAGAGCCTCCCTGCAGTCAATGCCCATTGTAACAAATTGTATCTATCTATCTATTTTACCTTTACCTTATTTACTTCTTATTTATTACTTCTCATCATGAATATACATACTGCATCCTGTTTACATCCAGTTTTCCCATCTGAAATACTGTCATCAACTAAATTACAAATTTACATTACTAGTTTATATTTATTTTAACTGCACTATTTTGTGCCTTAGATTATCATTTTGCTTTAACATTTATTTGTTTGTGATTCCCTCTTTTAATATATACATATTATACATGTTTTATGAGCATTGTTGAAGCCTGAGACTTGAGATTTTCATTACCAATGACTGCTTTATGACAAACAAAGAACCTTGAACTTAACAATCTTAATATCTTAAAAAAGTCACTTACCAGTGTTTTCCACAAGGTGGCGCACTAACATCAGAGTAAAGCTGGTGGTTAACTGGTGTCAGTGTGTTTTTGGTGTTCAGGAGCTTTTAGTGAACAGGAGGCCTCATTCAGAGTCAACATGAGGAGCTGATACACATAATATCAATTTATAATAGTCCAAAGTCAGTATGTCAATATCTTTAATCCATTCCTTTCATTCATATCTCATTGAGAAAAATTCTGATGAGCTGTATTTTTTTCCTTTTATGGTAACAGAGGGCATCATAAAGTCAGGCCAACACATTAAGGCTTTTCTCTGGGAGTGTTTTACAACTTAGAGGTGGCCCCGTCATCACTGAAATATGTATCTGTGGTCTCCACAACTATTTGACCAGTCTGACCAACACCTCTCCACCACAGGGCGGGGGGGGGGGGGGGGGGGGCGGGGAGAGGAAGAGGCGGCTGCACGCTGATTGGTGGACGGTCGGCCGGGACGACCGGGAGACAAACTCCAGGAAAACGGCCGGGGAGCTGGCGCGCGATGTAACGGGAAGGGCTGTGCGTAAAGAGGACACTTTGTATGGACATGAGGATATTCTGGGATACTTTTCTACTCCTAACACAAAAGCTGGACTTATAAGGAGAAACCTCATCATTTACCTTCATTATTTACAGCTATTTTTAAACAGTTTTCCATGAAACATACAGTTTGACGAGTGAGAATGCGCATCGAGCCCGCAGCCGTCCACTGAGGAGAGGACTGAGGAGAGGACTGAGGAGAGGAGGTGCCCAGAGGAGCCGCCAATGCGCACCTTTAGTCGGCGCTTCAGAGCAAGTAGTTGAAAGGTTTTGTTTGTCCTCGAGCTTCAGTAAGAAAACCGAGAAGGTGGCAGCATGGCTGAGCACGAGAGCCTGGAGTATGGGAAAGCAGATTTTGTGCTTTTGGACAACGTGTCCATGGAGGAGTTCATGACTAACCTAAAGCTCAGGTAAGCCCGCCGTGCAGCGGTCATTCACCTCTCCAAACACACCAAACTTACTGGCTTTTTAGCGTCTTTTTACCCGGAAACGTGTCTAGTTGTCATTCTAGCTCCTCAACAGGTGTTCTACCTGCTTCAATCAGAGTGGAGTTCTCTCTCGTGTTGTTCGGCATTGATCCCCACTGAAAATACACAATAGAAAACAACCCAGCATGTCATTCCTACTCATGTTGCTGCACCTGCAACGATACTGTACTACAGTTGTTGGAGTGATGCCAATGCATTCATTTGATAACTTCTTTCGATCCAACCGGTAATTTCTCTTTGGATAATTGAGACTCCACCCAAGCTGCACACACACACACACACACACACACACACACACACACACACACACACACACACACACACGCTCTCACATAGTGTACTGCACCGATTCTCCTCCTGCAGACCGGTTTCTATCAGCTGTGTTGTCAGTGGCTCAGTGTCAAGCATGCTTTGTGACTGCTGTGTGAGTTGACATTAGATGAGCTGTGGCCTGGAATCAGTTTCACCATCTCCTCTGCTATCTGTAATGAATCACACTGATCCCTGATGTCAATTTGGGAGCTTTTAGTGCTCAGCAGGACTTGGTGTTTGTGCACAGTCATGGTACAGTTACAGTAGATGTCAAAAGGACATCATTAGAGTAGCTTTCTATAAGAGAAAGTTGCCTTGATAGTGGGTCTTTGAAAGCACAGTGGAAGGCAGCTTATCTGATGAAGTTATCCTGTAATATTAACACAATTAAAGGAGGTTTGCATGCTTTAATGTTCAAAAAACACTTCTCATACCGGTTGTGCTGCAGTAAAACCTCAGTGTGCTCTTATTGGTCAGGTGGGTCTCTCTGTTGTGATTGGTCCATCAAACCAAACTCTTCGGACTCCGCTCCTGCTCCGCTCTAACTAGCTGTGTTTGAGGGCGTGCTAAACTAGCCGCTAGTATGTTATGACCCTGAAACCCTGAAAAAAAGTTTGTCTCACGCATGCACCGGTCTGTATCGGACACTGGATGTGCGTGTCTTTCTTGTTGTTTCCTGTTTGTTGGACAAAACAAGACATTTGATGATTCAAATAAATAGTGATGGCCATTTTTCACTGTTTTCTGATGTTTAGACCAAACAATGAATCCATTAATTGAGAAAATAATCAGAAGATGAATCTATAATGAAAAGAATCAGTAGTTGCTGCCCTAAACTTCTCTGTATGCATCTATTTAACAGTATAAAGCTGTCTAAGAGAAGAGAGTGCCAGGTGTACGAGTGTGCATGTTTCCTAGAGGAGTAAGAGGACAAGGTGGTTCTGGTCTGCAGTGTTTTTGTAGTCATACCTCTTGAATGAGATAAGTTGCGGTGGCGTGTACAGAAGCTCTGGCAGCCAGGCGAGACGACCTGAGAGCAACCAGACAGTTTGTTTTCCCTCCAGCTCGGTCCGGAGGTGGCGTGTGCAGATTGTTGTTTGTAGAGGGCGTGACCGACCAGGACGGCTTCCTTTTTGCTCCTTTTCCCGTAGTCTGAAGGGTGCACACATGCATGATAGACTGGGTGGGAGTGGACCACTTGAAGGAGGGATCCAGAGGGCATGAGGCATCTAATGGTCTCCAGTTGTCCTTGTACAGTTATCCAAAACATGTCGGGCTGCAGCAGCACGTCTCTCCTGGGTGTATTATACGCTACAGTACATGTGGGAACTCACAGTTAAAGGAACAGTGTGTAGTATTTCTATTAGCAGAAATGGAATATAATATTCATAACTGTTTTCTTTAGTGTATAATTACCTGAAACTAAGAATCATTGTGTTTTCGTTAGCTTAGAATGAGCCGTTTATATCTTCACAGAGTACGCCATGTTGCACCGCCATGTTGCACCTCCATGCTTCTACAGTAGCCCAGAGTGGACAAACACTGGCTCTAGAGAGGGCCTTTAGTGTTTTTACTAGGGCTGGTAGCGGGCTCCGTTTTAAAGCTAGAGTGAAGATACTGGTATCATATGAAACTAGAAAACCTAAAGAATCCATTGGTACCAATATGTCATACTAGCTTGCAGGAAAGAGGATGAATAACGCTCCTAAATTACACAAAATTTTGGTGAGGAAAAACTGTCATGGCCATTTTCAAAGGGGTCCCTTGACCTCTGACCTCCAGATATGTGAATGTAAATGGGTTCTATGGGTACCCACGAGTCTCCCCTTTACAGATATGCCCACTTTATGATAATCACATGCAGTTTGGGGCAAGTTATAGTCAAGTCAGCACACTGACACACTGACAGCTGTTGTTGCCTGTTGGGCTGCAGTTTGCCATGTTATGATTTGAGCATATTGTTTTATGCTAAATGCAGTACCTGTGAGGGTTTCTGGACAATATCTGTCATTGTTTTGTGTTGTTAATTGATTTCCAATAATAAATATATACATACATTTACATAAAGCAGCATATTTGCCCACTCTCATGTTAATGAGTATTAAATACTTGACAAATCTCCCTTTAAGGTACATTTTGAACAGATAAAAATCGTGCGATTAATTTGCGATGAATCGCGATTAATCATGGATAATCGGTGTAAAACCGTGGTACCGCCAGCCGCTGTGTGACATCTGTTGCTCCTAAAGTACTGTTATTATGGTAAGGATGGCCTCTGAGAGAGGTCAACGGCCTTACCATGGTCTTGCAGCTCATTAGCGGCTCATTTTACAGAAGTCTTGGAAAGGAAGGAGTGAGCGAAGGTGTACTCAGTTGGTTGCAATCTGTAAATACACCACTAAATGTCGCCAAATCCTACACACTGCACCTTTAAATGCCTGGCATGATGAAAAAGACTTAAAGCTCCGCTCTAGACCCACTTAGTACTGGAAGAGCATATAGAGCATGTTGTGTGTGCTCACTGAAAAGCAGAACTTGTAAAAATCCCCAAATATATTTATTTGAAGCGAGTCAGAAGCTGAGCTTTGGTGTGCAGCCAGCCGTCATTTAGTGACTTACTTGAGTTTGACTAGCAACCAGCTGAATTACACCGCGCTGCCGGGGATTCCTACTTGTGTGCCATTAAGTGCTTGCCACGTTGAGTAGCTAATCAAGTCCCTGAAGAGGCTGCAGGATTTGGAAAAGATTGCTCGTTTCCCCTCGGCGTGGCCAGACATGGTTGTTCTCGTTGACATTTACTTTGTTTGACTTGAGGTTGAACTGCGTGGCCTGTTTCCAGAGAGCCTCCCAGTCTCTAAATAGAGCCCAGCAGATGCCCAGTCCCTTTATAGAGATGTCTGGCAGGATAAAAGTTCAAGCCAAATTCCTGCAGGGTCTTGGGAATTTGCCTGAATCGACCAGTCAGCAGATAAGTTGTCTTGGAGTGAAACTGTGCGGCACATCCCGTCGGACCGGCGTGTGTTTATGGAGGAGAATCAACTGATTAAAAATGACAGGGAAATACAGACTGAAGGGAATTATAGTATCAGAATACATTTTTAACAGCGATTGCTCCCTTGATTCTCTCAATGGATTTTTAATTGATGCCCACAGGCAGTCAAGCAGCTGCTGAGGAGTTTCACTACAAATCACTGGGATTCAGAGTCTTTCTCTCACCAGCTCTTCAGCAGGATGGACACCATCAGGGCTTCAGTCTACATCCTCTAGTGCAGGCAGCTCCAACAAGTAGAGTAGCTCGCTACCCGTTTCTGAGCGGCTCGCTGAAGGTTGGTAGCAGTCTACGAACAGAGACGGTAAAGGAGCTGAAGACGAGGCTTAAAAGACGACAGTCTCTGTTTACAGCAACAGAGGCTTCGTTTAGTGGCGCTCATCCTAACGAAACACAAAAAACTCTTCGTCTGGTGTCAAATTAGCTCTCAAAAGGATAAAATGTTGGAATCCCTTTTCTAGCGTTATCTACCATCTGAATAAAGATAAATAGTGATTACAGGAAGCTGTTTGAGCTAACAGCGTGTGAGTGGAGGCTTTCTGCTTACTGTAGGTCTGATGGTCCTGTAAGCTCTCAGTTTGTGTGCCAGGCTCAGTTTTACTGCAGCTCAATGTCTTTATAAGGCAGCGTTGTTTTGTCTGTCCCTTGGAATCCAGGAAAAAAACATTCCTGCCAAACTGCCATGTGTTTCCCAAACAATTATGGAAGGAGTTCTTCAATTCTTCTTCCAAATGGGCGTCTGATATTCCAGATTAAAACAATGACAACTCTTTTTTACAGGGCTGCCCCCTCTTGGCTGTTTTGGTCTTAGTCGACTAAGATTTCTTTAGTCAATTAGTCACTTTTTTATGCTTTTTTTCTTACTTATTTCTCTTAAGAGCAGTGGTGTAGTAGTCGTTGATGAGGTGGGTGTACTACTAGGTAGATGGGTAGTAGGTTACCGAGGAGGAAGTGAGGATACTCTCCTATATGGTCCAATGGCTTTTTGGCTGATAGGTGCGTATACTGTAAACCGCCGTATAGTCCATCTACCTGTGTATACCCTCCACTACACCACTGCTTATGCGCACATCTCTGGTAAACACCACATTTAAGTTGGTGATTCTTTGTGGAGAGACTCGGTTTTACAGATCTGTCGATTAACTAATCGATTAGTCGACAAAATCTTATGAGTGTTAGTTTCTTTGGTCGAGGACAGCCCTAGTTTTTTAACTGTTTTTGTGCAGATGAACAAACATTGGTGTAGAAGAGCTTCACAGGACTGGATGTTTGTTTTAATCTTGTTGGAGTACAAGACGGGTAGGGCTTATATATATATCCCAGAGCAAAACACAATGAGAGCCCAAATATGTGCACTATTTGAAGGTTAGCACATAACACCGTCTGATTTGCCCAGATGTGGCATGATCTGCCCAGATGTGGCATGATCTGGTGCAAATATGTTCAAGCTCAGGACTGCACCCTCCTTCTGTTATTACATATGGGCTAGAGATAATCATTTTCTAGATTAATATCTATAGAATATCATGTCTGAATGAGTGAGAATGTGTTCTGAAAGCTCCTGTGTGTTTGACTGGACGAGCTGCTTCGAGCGATTTGACCTTTGAACCCATCTATGTGGAGTTAAAGAGGACTTTGAACAGGAAGTCTCCAATAATACGGAGCAGGCCGACCAGGCAGGAAAGCTTGCGTTTCCCCTCGCCTTTGCTCCTCACATTTCATTGTTTCCTGCAGCACCTCTTCATAGCTGAGTTGGGAATCCTAGTGCAGAGCAGACAGGAGGCACATGTAGTTCAGATTCAAAATTGTGGGGATTTAATTCTTAGGTAGCACTGACACATGCTCCGAGGAGTTACATAACTCACAATTCAAGCCTTCGAAGTTAAAGTCACTCTATTTCTGGGTTTGACCGTGAAATTACTGCTGTTTTAAGGAACAATGGTTCTCCTGTTTTAACTGGTAGGTAGACTAGAGGAGGTGTGGCTTTCTCTCTTCCTCCTGCAGACTAATCAGAGGGATCAAAGTACCCATGTGGCTCAGGTAGAGTAGAGAAAGCCAAGGTCAAAGGTCAGACTTTGTACTCCTCCTGTGAGATATGGCTCTGTAAATATTAGTCATTGTCAGGCATTTATTAAGACATTTCCCTCACAAATTAGTGGCGTTTTCTTTTTAATCTATAAGGGACATGTAATGTTTTATACTTCTGGTGAATACAATCCAATCAATCTTATTTCCATATATGTCTTTTCTTAGCTCGATCTCACATATTTGCTTTTTTTCATGCCTTTGTTTTTTCCATCCTCAGCAATAAAACCAGAGTCCATGTGCAGAACACACCGTTCTGGCTGACATGTTCTTCTTACCCTGCAGCACAGAGGAGAAAAGGGTGATACTGGTGCAGCAAATGCCTCTAAGAATATTTAATCTCAACCCGCTTATTAAAGTTTTTTCCTCTTAGCGGTGGTCAGTGACTGGAAGAGAAATATTTATAGATGAACACTAAGATAGACGGCGTTCTCCTGTTAGCTTCCTGCTCCTTGTCCAGTAGCTCTTACGCCTAGACCAGCAGAGAGGGAGTGTAATGTCAATTATAATCACAGGCTTAAAGGGACATGATCTGGCCAATTGTGCTAGTAAAATATGCTTGTTTTATGTCTTAGTAGTCAAAACTCCTCATGCAAGTGTAGCTTCAGTTGCTCAGACTGACTCTCCCTGGAGAGTTTGAGCTAATCATGAAGAACAGAGAGTCTCGTAGGCCCGCTCCCCTGCAAGCCAGCAGTGAAAAGTCCAGTCTCGCCACAAGAATTTCCATACAACCGTCTGTAATCTGAAACACATTACCATCCTTACATAAACAGGGGCTGTGCTTGTGTAGCTTTATTCCCCTCTAAAATAAGGCCAGCAGCTCACAGAGACGTCTCATTTGTGGACTCGCTGCCTGAGTTGGCAGGCGGGGTCGGGAGACGGCCATCCAGCACAAGTTTGTACTCTTTGTGTCATAGTTTCTGGCTCATTTGGCCACTGACTTTCACCATTTTCTCATATTATTCCTCTTATACTCTGCAATATTTGTGTCATACTCGTACACAGTATGCTTCATCCAGTGGGCTACCTCTGGGTCGGAAAAGTGAAGCCAATACAGAAGTGCCTTAAACTTGCATTCTTTCTAACAGCCAGCAGGGGGCGACTCCTCTGGTTGCGAAAAGAAGTCTGATTGTATAGAGCTCTATGAGAAAATGAGCCTACTTCTCACTTGCTTTATTACCTCAGTAAACATTGTAAACATGAGTTTATGGTCTCAATCACTAGTTTCAAGTCTTCCTCAATACAGCATGATGTTTATTTAGTAAATTATGGTCCCATTTACAGTCAAATAGATCATAAAGCAGGGGAGGCTTTAGGGCGGGGCTACCTTGTGATTGACAGGTGGTTACCACGGCGTTGTCCCTGTTTTCGTCGTAGAACTTTAACCCTTTCACAGTGTGTGTTTTTCAGTTCATGAAAGTTACTTATAACCTTTTTGGTCGCCTAAAAATGATGCATTCGTTGTGCTCAGCTCCACCCTCTCGAGTCACTTCTGGTTGCAAAAAAACAAGCCAGACAAGCCAAAATGTCAAACTCGAGGCTTCAAAACCGTAGTCTAGAAACCACTGGGTGACGCCACGGTGACTACGTCCACTTATATACAGTCTTTGGTTTCATCACTAATATTTTTAAGGTAAAAATGTGTCCGTAGCATCAAGTATCAAAAGCTTTGTGTCAAGTAGAAGTTTTTTTCAGATCTAAAATGTAACTTTGCTAGCTGAGGTTCAAAGTTAATTCTTGACCTTGGATGGAGATGTCAAAGATTTTGTAGATTTATTAAATAATTATTAGGTTTATACTCCTCAAACTAAGGTATCAGTACCAAAACTCAGATAATGTATTGTCACCTGTATTGAAGATGATCAGCTGATACCCATCCCTGTGGTTTACCTGTAGACGACTGAGATGAAACGGTCTTGATGACTCTGTTCATCAGTGAGGAAATTTAAGGCTTCAGTCTCCGTTAACCACTACTGTATTCAAATTCTGGTTGTCCTGGATCGTTTTTAATATCCTGGAATTACCCTAAAGGAATAATCTCCACCCCGGTCATTGTTGGTGTCTCACTAGAGGATTTAATGCTGTTGGGCGTCACATTAAAGCTGTCTGGCTCATGATTTAACAAGCGACCGCATCCTCTGTCTGCAACATTACCCCCAGACACAACTCGTTCTCACACACACACGAGACACGATGCATCCATGCGAAACTCTTATCTCCCATCTGAGCCTCGTTCACCGAAGCAGCGAGCGTTGTACGTTCTCGCATGGCGTCATGTGTGGGAATCAGCTAATGATGCATGTGACTCAGAGGGCTGATGTTGCACGTGTGTGTGTGTGTGTGTGTGTGTGTGTGTGTGTGTGTGTGTGTGTGTGTGTGTGTGTGAGCGTACGGGTGTTTTCTTTGTTTGTGTTTGTAGGTCGCTGTGATGTCATCCTCTGCTTCCTCCAGCGTTGTATTGTTCTCTCATCCACCTGTTGGAGCCGCGGTGGGGGGGGGGGGGGTCCGCTTACTCACTTTCACAGCCAGCGCCTCAGATCACTTCACACACACACACACCGAACGGATTATTTACTGACACTATTCAATGCACACTTGTTTTAACCTTTAACAACCTTTAGTCAGTGGTGGAAAGTAGCTACAGTACATTGACAATTTTGAGCAACTTGTACTTTACTTTATTTCCATTTAATGTTTCTTAATATTAGCACCAGAGTTCCTTTAGAAAACCTCTCATTTTACTGCAGCAGGGTCTGACAGTCTGCCCCGCTCAGTCTTGGGTTCTGCTTCTGTCTTGCATCCCTTCCCTCCAGCACCACAGCCTGGGCCTCCAGCAGCGTGGTGTCGGTGTCGGCTCCCAGCGGGGCCCGGCGGAGCAGCGAGGTGAAGCTCTGCTCACTGCTGCTGCTGCTGCCAGGCGCTGATCGCTGTCCGAGGCCCCGCTGGAGTTGAAGGAGTTTCTGGTGAACCTGCGTGATTTCGTCTAAATTTGCGCGGAATCTGACCCAGTGGCACCGATGACGAGCATAAATAATAACCACATAGAAATAGGCAATCTTCTCGGTCTCATTTACTTATTTTCGTCATATAGAGACATCAGTATTAAATGGAGAATGTTTCATAACCAGTTCAATGTTCCTCACAGTAACTTTAAGTACATTTTGCTGATATAGGCTACTTATGTACTTTTAGTTAAGTAGACTATTGAATGCAGAAACTTTACTTGTAATGGAGTAAGTTTACATCATTGTATTGGTACTTTTACTTACTGTAAGTGAAGGCTTTGACTACTTTTTCCACCACTGTCTTTAAAGGAATATGTCTTTGCTCTGTATCGTTAATAATCCCATTGTCTCCATCCCTCCTCTGTCTATTCTCATGCTGTTATTCTGTCTGTTTCTGTGCCCTTCTTTTAGCCCCTATGGTAGAAACCATAGAGCCTTCCTGAAATAGCATGTTGAGTAATGTCTGGTTCTTTTGGATACGTTCATTTCTCTTTTTCTCCAAATCCATCCAGTCATCCCTTTTCATAGCCGAGCCCTCTGTGATTTTTACATCAGCTGCTGCTGGTCAGTGAGTTAAACAGGTTCTGCATCAGGCCGGTCCAAAACACCACCACCACCACCACCACCACCCCCCCTTCATCTCCACAGAAAGCCCTGTTATTCAATTTTGGAAATGTAATATTAGATTGAAACCATCTCTGGAAATGCATGTTACAGTAACAGCTTGGTGGCGGCATACAGTATGTGTGTATGTGTGTGTGTGTGTAAAGGAGGGTGTGGTGGATGGCTGTGATCCCAGTCAGAAAAGAAAGGAGGGTCGGCCACCTGATCTGCAGCGAGGCTGTTTACACATGGCTCCCATTTCCTATAAGTAGCAGAGCTGCCAGCCTCATGGGAACATCCTGTAGGGAGAACGGGAGGAACACAACATGCTGCTGAGGATTCACGTGTGGCCTTATGGCTTCGTCTTTGAGTCGGCTTGTTGCACTGCTGGAAGTGGGGGTGCCGAGGGTGCTGCAGCAACCCTGTTTTCTGTTAACTGCAATGGAAATTAAATATATAATATATATATATTATTAGATATTTTCTAAACTGTCTCACATGAACCTCTGCAGGGTGAATATGCATCGGTAGATCCTCGCTCGTCTCCTGTATGAAATGTCTGTATCCTCACTGTCCAGCCTATTATAATAGTAACCTGGTTAAGGGTCATCCATACACTGCCTCACTCCCTCTTTCTCTCCTCAGGGCTCATGCATTTGCTCCGTCTTTAGTTTGTTTAAGAATCAGGGTTTTCCTTGCCATTACAGCACGTTTTTGCGCTGCGTAAAAACAATGTGGAGAGCATCCGGACAAGCCGACGCACATCACGGGACATTTATCGACAATGTTCACGTCCTGCAAAAGTAATCCCTCTAAAAACCCAGTGGGGAACCTGAAAATGAGTGTAAAGTGCTGTTAATAACGATTAGATATAAATGATCCTGGCAAGTCATCCACAATATAGACAAAGTCTGTTCCAATGGAGCCGCCTACCATAATATAAAGACGATTATATCAGGTAAAATATGATATCTTCAGATTGTTTGGCTTGTTGCAGTGATGGAGAGAGAGGGGAGGCAACAACAGCATGGTCCATGTCTGAGTGTGTTTCTATCACATCCTCATCATCATCAATAACATTATATCATTTACTCTCAGACAGACATGGCATCATTAGAGGAAAAGGAAAGTGGGACACAGTTTTGTCTTCAAACCAGAGCCATTATGTGTCAGATAATAGAAGATTTATTCAAGCCTGTGTCATAAAATGATGATGTAATCACAGTTTCTATGTTACCTTATATCTGTTTCTTAGATTGTGAAACATCTTTGTAGTGAAACTCCTGATTCAGTGTTTTTAAAGCTTCGCTGTGAGCACGGCAATAAGTCTTGTGTGAAGTGTTACATAAGGTGTCTTCAGCCTCGGTGCAGGCCAGCTGTGTTGGTAGCAGGGAAACTACCTCTTGTGATTTTGGGAGGAGATTGATGTGGGCCTGAGGGAGGGTGGATGTGTTATGTGTTGATGGGCTGCGTCTCCTGCAGACAGTCTGGGAGCTGCTGTTTAGCACTAAGCAGGCTTTACAAAGCAGCGGAAAATCCCCTAATGCAGAGCCCAGATGTCTGACGGCTGCAGACCGTGAAGGAGGCCTCCGTCACTCTGTACTGTACATAACAGAGTGGAGTAGAGAGCAACACGTTGGACTCAGTTCTGGAGGGTCCACAACATGAAAACAATATGTCTGAGACAAAAAGCCCAGTGTGATGTTAAACCTCTACGTCGTTCCTACGGCACAGTAGATCTTTATTAGCCTCTGAGGAGCTATAGCTGTCAGAGAGAGATGATGAGTGGACGTCACATAACACTCAATGACAAGTTAACCCTTTAATAAACTAGACCTCATCTTAACCTGCTCCATGAGCTGTGTGTCACAGCTGCTACAGCTGTAACTCAGCGGGCTAAATAATACTAACTTCTAGCTGTTTTTAAAAAATGCCCAAATAAAAAAAAAATGAATAAATAAATGAATGACTCGATAAATAAATAAATATTTCATTAAATGCAGCAAAAATAATATTAAAAATAAATGTAGCCATTTATTAATTGATAAAATGTGACATAAATTGATATTTAATTTTTAATTAGCTTTTTTTAATTTATTTATCTTAGTATTAATTCCCTTACTTATTTACTCTTCTGTTTAATTTTTCCTTTTATTTATTTATGTATTTATTTCTTATTATTTTATTTATTTTGTATTTATTTTGTATGTTTGTTTATTTATTTATTTATTTATTTCTGCATGATTTTCCCTTTGCATTTCACAGCTTATTTCTTTACACATTTCTTTTTACATTTTTTTATGCATTTCTGCCTCATTATGCAAATAAGGAGGCTGTCACTCAACGTGCGTCGTCATGGCGTCAGGGTTCGATTTTTAATTTTGGCAGGCTCTGTCCTACATAGTTTTTAGGGCGCTTTAACAAGCCATAGTCTGTTTGGCTAGTCTGAATCAGAGCGCAGTTGATATTTTCAATTTGGTCTGGTTCAGTTTGACAGTGCACAAATCAAAGCAGACATAATTAAAAAATAAATAATTTTCTGAGGGGCGTTTACGAAGGAGAGGATTTATCTTTTGCGTCTCCAGAGCTGCCATATCTATGCAGGGAATCGTGGACTTTGACATATTGCTGTCAGAGTGTTTTCACTTTGACTCGGCACTGATCTACTGTGCACATGACTCATAGACTGTATATAAGAAGTGGACGTAGTCACCGTGGACTACTATTAAATTAAGCACCAATTATTTTGATAATCGATTAATCAGTTTGACAGTAAACTGAATATCTTTGAGATGTGAACAAAACAAGACATCTGAGGATGTCATCTTGGACTTTGAGGAAACACTGATAGACATTTTTCACCATTTTCTGACGTTTTATGGACCGAACAACTAATCGATTATTTCGTTAGATTAATCAACAGTGAAAACACTCATTAGTTGCAGCCCAAGTTTTGGTTCACTTCTCTGGTCTGTAAGAAAAGCAGTTTGTAAAGACAAGATGTCCGTCACCCAGCAGCCGTGGGGATAAGCCCAAAGCAAACTGCTGTTGGTTCTAAACAAGAGCTGTGATGTTAATGAACTCAGAGATTAAAGTAGAACAGACACAGATTATCTCCCAACCCTTCATAATTCCTACAATGACCCTGAAGTTCAAACACATATAATGATGACGACACATGCTGGCTTCAGTATGGACCACAGATTGCTCCAGTATAAGATAAAGTACATAAACACTTCTTTTATTATCACATTCCTTCAGTACTACAACACAAGACGCTCCCAGAAAGTGTGTTTAAGTCTGGATAAACTTTCTCCGTCACCTTGAAACTCTGCTTTTAATAGAACTTTACAAGCAGAAGCTAACGGGCTGATAAAGTTTTTACGATGTGTCATCGATGCAGAACTTTCTCAGCATGTGTGTTCTTATAACAGACACATGTGGGTGTTAGAGGCAGACGATGATATAAGATGTCATAATTACATCAGTGTGTCCAGCCTGAGGGTAGAGATGGTCAGGGAGGCATCCTCACATCGGTATTTTAGTCACGTTCACCTCTTTATTCTTCTCTGAAGGTTTTTTTCCTTCGGTTGGGGAGAGGGGAGGGACTGTTGGTGAGAAAATGTCATAAATCGCTCGCGCTCCTCCCAAAGTTAACCATAAAAACGACCCACCCAAACAAGATTGGAGACAGTGGTTGTGCCTGGTTTTGCTCTGTAATTCACATCTGAGGGGAGTGTGTTGTGTGTGTGTGTGTGTGTGTGTGTGTGTTTGTGTGTGTGTGTGTGTGTGTGTGTGTGTGTGAATACATGCTGTACGTTTGTGCATCAGTGTGTGTGGCATTAGTGTTCCTCTGAAAAACACTGGTCACATTTCCCCTCTAAGACAAATCTTTGAAGTTACTTTTTAACATCTTTGTATAGTTGTCTTTGTCTGATTTTGTGTCTGAATGATTGAAGCTGGACGGTGGAGGGATGTTGATAGAGATGTTGGTAGAGATGTTGGTAGAGATGTTGGTAGAGATGTTGATAGAGATGTTGGTAGAGATGTTGGTAGAGTTGTTGGTAGAGATGTTGGTAGAGATGTTGGTAGAGATGTTGGTAGAGATGTTGGTAGAGATGTTGGTAGAGATGTTGGTAGAGTTGTTGGTAGAGATGTTGGTAGAGATGTTGGTAGAGATGTTGGTAGAGATGTTGGTAGAGATGTTGGTAGATGTTGGTAGAGATGTTGGTAGAGATGGTAACAATACCGCCAACAATTTATCATGATTATCGTTGTTTTCAGAGGACACTGGCGTGAACACAGCACTCTCTCCAGTCTCTATTAGCAGCTTTATATCGACTATTTTTGACCCAGAAGAAATCAGAACATGAGTAGGTTCATAGAATCTAAGAGACGCCGATTTAAAGTAATTTCTTTTATACGTTCGGCCACAATAAGATCCCAGCACATCCCCTCGGTGGGAGTCGGACTGTACACGAATCATCAGAGGTCTCTCGCACGTATGATCTTTCTTCCTCCCTCCTTCTCTTCACGCCTCCTCTACCTCCTCTCTCTCTCTATCTGTCTCTCTGTCTCATTTCCTGGCAGCTCTTGGGAGGGGTCCTTTTTGGAAAGAGATCACACAGCTGCAGCAGGTCAGACCGGTTCAGACTCACTTCCTCTCACAGCTGGACAGACACAAAGATGAAGAGGGAGCTGCTCTGTTACACCTTGGCTTCAAATGGCCCAATTCACTCTGAAAATTAAAAACAACAACACATTTAAATCTGACTCCATGCAGCTATAAATGATATTTCTAGGAGACCCGTACGGCTCTGTAATCTCTGTCCTGTGTGTCCATTATAAATCCTCCTAAATGAGAGTAGAACAAATGGATCAGCCGGCCCTCTATCTCAGCTGACACGCTCCAGCTGATTGATTTTTCCTTCTCTGGAAGGACGATGGACACAAACATGATTCGTTGGTGCTATTTATAAACTCCGAGGTTGGGGACAACACCGGGGAGGACACCTCTCTGATCTAAACTGTGTTGATCTAAACTCTGCAGCTTCACTATGAGTCGATATGATGTTGGACGGTTTGACTGCGGTTTGTTTGTCCACTGTGTAATGTTTTGTTATTGGGTGGGAAAATGAAAACCCCAAAGCCAGACTGACACTCCCAGCGATAATATTTATACAAATATCCCCTTGACGTCAGCTTGAATGTCATTTTTCAAACAGGATCTAGCAATTTTGTCTTTGTAGTCCAGTTGGGAAAAGTCTAACTCGTTCTTACGGTAGAAATAATAAGTCTCTACCTGTCACCTCGTTCAGGAGTGTTTTCAATCAGCTTGAGTGTTTAACAGATATGGACCTCATGAGATCAACCTGCTGTCACTCTGCTAAAATAAGAGACAAGTCAGAGTTAGACTTAAATTGATCTGTAAATTTATGAAGACATTATAGTGGAATTATCTTTATTGTCATTACAGTAAAAGTTAAGAAGTCTCCTCGGTGAGCTCATCGGGCAGCAGGACAGACAACATACTACTTAGGGCTGTCAATTGATAAAATATTTAATTGTGATTAATTGCATGATTGTTCATAGTTAATTATGATTAATCCCAAATTAATCAAATTAATTTAAAATGTACCTTAAAGGGAGATTTGTCAAGTATTTAATACTCTTATCAACATGGGAATGGGCAAATAAGCTGCTTTATGCAAATATATGTATATATTTATTATTGGAAATCAATAACCACACAAAACATTGACAGATATTGTCCAGAAACCCTCTCAGGTACTGCATTTAGCATAAAACAATATGCTCAAATCATAACATGGCAAACTGCAGCCCAACAGGCAACAACAGCTGTCAGTGTGTCAGTGTGCTGACTTGACTATGACTTGCCCCAAACTGCATGTGATTATCATAAAGTGGGCATGTCTGTAAAGGGGAGACTCTTGGGTACCCATAGAACCCATTGTCATTCACATATCTTGAGGTCAGAGGTCAAGGGACCCCTTTGGAAAAGGCCGTGACAGTTTTTCCTCGCCAAAATTTAGCGCAAGTTTGGAGCGTTACTTAACCTGCGTTCAGGCGTTATTATCGTATTAACTTTGACAGCCCTTATTAACAGTATAGGAAAAATGTCTACGTCTCCGCATATCACTCAATATGTGGAATAGTATGTGCAGTATGGAAACTACCTGTATGGATAGCAGACCCCGTCACCTTCTTCTCTATACATAGTACCCAGCTGGGGCTTCAGATACACCCCCCCATCATGTAAACCATTGTACAAGCTATTGTACATGTGCGTTTAGTGGGCAGCAGCTCGCCGTGTCGGCCCATGTAGGGGGAGACGTCTGAGACAAAGACCTCCGATTGACGTTTGAACAATGGAGCGGGCACACGGCAGCCTCCTGACTGATCTGAGGGGACGGAGGACACAATGGGTCCTTGTCTGTAGCACCAGGGAGGAAGAGCTAGCATGTTAGCTTAGCTGCTCACAGACATTAGAGTGGATCTGCTTATTCATATTCACATTAGCACTGGAAGTACAGTATGTACATGTGACACTGACAGAAACATTTGCATTATTTTATACTGAAGCCTCTTATTCTGCATCCATATCCCAGCGTGCTCTTGTTGCTCCACCCTGTCCAGGACACATGAACATCCCATGTCATTGTCAGCCAGTCGTGCCAGTTTGTGCACGTCCTGATACACAGATCTGAACACACAAGGATGAGATAATCTGTGCATGTATGTGCTGCTCTGTTAAATAATGTGTTGAGTGTTGTGGTAAAGCATCGTTGTTTCTATCTACTACATGAGTACAGTAGTGCATGTAATCCCGTCTCATAGTGTTGTATTGTTTACTCTCTCTCTTTCACTTGTAAATGTACTCACTTTCAATTAAATCATCATCGTTCTGTGATAGTATATGAAAGCTCTACTTACGTTTATGTTTCCTACACTGTTGGTCCCTGTTCTGTTTGTGTAGAGAAATGAGCATACATCAGTTTTTATTTTTATTTCTGTCTGTATATTTTATAATTTCAAGTATATTTCTGTCTGTTCAGGCCTTTTAGTACTGTAGTTTGATAGTCTAATGTTTTAACAAGATGCATTTCAAGTTTTAGAGAAAATAATAGGTCGAGGTTTAGGAAACACTGATAAACAAGAAGAGTGTCATGGACATCACCTTTAGTGTTCTGGTTGATGCTGAAGGCCCTTTAGGTTGACGAATATTTGTGCTCATTGCAGCAACATCAACACTCTTCAGTGTTTGATTTGTAGTTCTACCAGTGAGTCAGCATTTTAATTTAAAGAAACAAAGTCTCATTATCTGCTTGATTGATTTTATCTTGCAGTTGCTTCAAACCAACAATCACAAATGCTTCATGTGGGCCTGTTAGGAGCGTTTTTGAATAATATGCTTCTGGTCTTGTTTGCAAGGCAGCGGCAGAGGTTTGGCAGCTGTGAAGAAAGAGGCCATTCTTCTGTCGGGAGTAACTGGGATCGTAGTTCTGCTGGAGAGGAAGGAAGTCAGGCAGGCGGCCTCAGGGAGAGAGAGAGAGAGAGATCGAAAGATAGAGAGAGAGAGAGAGAGAGAGAGAGAGAGAGAGAAGGGCACAGAAAGTGAGATACAATATTTCTCCAGAAGTATGTGGACACCAGAACATTACATTCATATGATTGTAATAAAAATAGCAATGATGAAGTTTATTTATATAGCCTTCATCAAAACCAGAGATTACAAAGTGTTTTAAAAGGACAAAATGAAACAAGAAAAATATACACATTACATATGAATTTCAACAGGCTGGTCTCATACACTGTTCGTAGCTATACCTACAAAAAGTAATGCACTGTAATTCGTATATATCCCATAAAATCAGTCCGTATTTAATCCATGTAATCGCCGTGTAGGGAGGAGGTCGGGATGTATGGGTGGGTCAAAAAACACCAAACTTTCTCCCAGGAGACCGATGTTCATGTCCTGTGTGTAACCAGAAGTCAACGTTTATTTATTTGTCACGTATTTTAACCCAAACCACGATCTCTTCCTAAACCTAACTAAGTAGTTTTGTTGCCTAAACCTAACCAAGTTGTTTCCTGTGAAGACAACTTTATTTTGAAAAGACTGTATGCATGCAACGAGCAGATGTTGACACGTGCATCATGAGTTGCTGGATATTCGTAGGAAAATGCACGAAAAATGAGGAATAACTTTTCTTAGGATATCATACAAACAATATGTTGATTTCACATCTAAACCTACCTGCATACTGAACACATGCAGACAGGTGTGATTGTTGATCTCATTCTAAAACTATATGAGCATTAATCTGCTGCTCTAACAGCCTCCACTCTTCTGGTTTCAGTCTCTCCTCCACATGTTGAACCTGCTGCAGGGATTTACTCCTATTCAGACACTTAGTGAGGTCCAACACTGATGTTGGTGATCAGGTCTGGCTCTCAGTACAGTTCATCCAACCATTTCTTCATGGAGCTGGCTTTATGCACGGGGGTCATTGTCATGTTGAAGCAGGGACGAGACAAACACAAACTGTTGACATAAAGCTGGAAGAACTTTAGTGTCTAAAATATCATCATATGCTGCTGCAGCATTAACATAAAAGCATGTGGACAGGAACTGGATCTATTCATTGACACGTTATTGGTGTCCAGCATACTGTAGTGACTTCCTTATTGATAGTGATAGATGGTGGGAAAAAAGCTAATATGAGATTGTAACATGCAAAAAAGTGTGGTGATAAATGATCAAATACAAACAGAAGGATATCTGATGATTATAATCCTGAATGTCCGTCCTGTGTGTCGTCAGGTTTGAGAAGGGGAGGATCTACACCTACATCGGAGAGGTGGTCGTGTCCGTCAACCCTTACCGAGCCATGAACATCTACGGCCGCGACATCGTAGAGCAGTATAAAGGCCGCGAGCTGTACGAGAGGCCGCCCCACCTGTTCGCCATCGCTGACGCCGCCTACAAAGCCATGAAGAGGAGGAACAAAGACACTTGTATTGTCATCTCAGGTAACACGGGAAGCCCCCCCTGCATGGGCCACACAAAGAGCACAAACATGGTTCACTCTCCTGTTGTACTATTCACATGTAACTACAAGTTTGGGATCTTATTTTCTTCTGAGCACTTTTTATCCTGTTTCCTTATAATATAATTAGAAAATCCTGCTGTAATGATCCTTTATTTCCTCTTTTACTCAGGTGTTTTCTCTCCTGTTAGATGTCCCGGAGGAGATACTTATGAACAAATATTGATGTAACCTCTGCTAAGTTAATAAAAGTTAATAGTTATAAGTTAATAAAAGCATAAAACAAATATTTCATGTGGTCACAAGCTGTGTGGCAGCTGGAGAAGCCACGCAGAGGGTGAAGCTCCACTCAGTGGTCAGAGGGGGAACTGAGCCTCTCTACAAGACCCTGAACCAGTTTTGGTTCTGGGTCTTAAACCTCTGAACTCACTGTGGCCTCGTTTTTCACTGCAGTAAATACGTCCTGCACCTTTATGGAAACAGTACAATCATGTCTAACCACAAAAATATTTATATTTTTCATGGTTTTATTATTAACACTTATGCTATTATCATTTTTATATCTATTTTACTCGATTTTATTTACCAATATTTTACTACTTTGAGTAACTGTTGATCATTAAGAATTATTATATTTTTTTAACATTTTAGTACTTTTAACATCCCAAGTTTTGTCAATCACTTGTAACACTTTGAAGTGCATTTGATTTGTTTGAAAGGTGCTACTGTATATAAATAAAGTTTGATTGATTGATTGATTGATTGATTGTTTGATTGATATATGAATGTTTAAAGACTCTTTGCTGTTTGTGTGTGTTTTTTTATTGCAGGGGAAAGCGGAGCAGGAAAGACAGAAGCCAGCAAGTACATAATGCAATACATTGCTGCTATCACCAACCCCAATCAGAGGGCTGAAGTTGAAAGGTGAGCTGCTGTTATTGACTCTGTTGAACGTGAACACACTGCAGAAGGTTTGGACAGGTTTGGTGACTAACCTGCAAATATGATATTATCAGATATTATCAGGTAGGAAGGGAGGAGTTTCTTTGTGGATTCCTGGTTTGCACAAACAAGTCTATGGAAATATTATCACAAAAACCCAGTCATACCACAGAGATGTGTTTTGTTTATCCAAATGAGACACCCAGATAATATTTTACTGTGAGGGGAAAACTGTGTCAAAAAGTCCACCACAGAGTGAGAGTGTACAGCAAACATCCTCTTTCTAATATTAGAGTTTCTACCCACAAGAAGAGGTCTATGTTAGTGACCGACAGCTACAAGAAGTGGCTCATTCTGGATGATCTGTTTTCTAGGTCACCTTTATTATCTTATCTCAGCTATTGCAGTTAGAAGTAAGTCATCGTCATATTCATGGAATTAATACTGCTGCTAGTCAAAGTCTCTGAGATCACAGTGAGATATAGTTACAGCTCAACAAGGCTTCAGACCAGATCACTGATAAATGAGAGGGTGTGGACGGTTTCACCACACCACAGGAGAAATATTATTACACAATATTGGTTATAGTTAAGTGTGTTGAAATCGATAGATATTAAAGGGAAAAGCACAAGTTAAACTTTGCTTTAAAGTAAACTAAATGTAGGTCAGATAAAGATAAGATTTGTGCAGAGAAAAAGGTTTAAACTCAACTTTAAATACAAACTGTTGGCGATACATTTGAACATATAGAATCTTATTTTTAAATGTTCTTTTTATTCGCATTTAACAGATAACAAGTACACAACTAAAACAAATCACTTCCCGACCCACGACCAACCCTCATGTGGCTGCAAACAAGAAAAAGACATTTTGAAATGATCAATCAAACAGACAAACATTATCCCGTACACCTTATTCAGAGAGAGCTACACCTACGATGGTAATAATCCTGTTACAGACAAAGAGCATTATATCTTTCCAGAGGTGTAACCTCGTTTCTAGGATTGGTGTTAAAACAAATTTGCGTTCACGCGTTATTATCATGTTAACTTTGACAGCACCACTAAATGTATAAAAACTGACACTAAACCTATTTGAAAAACTGAAACTAAAACTAGCAAACACACTCCTAAAACTAACTACTTTCATAATTCTGTGTGTTTTTTATATAAAACTTACATTTTTTATTGTGTTTGGCCACTTGGGGGCAGCACAACAAGCTATAAACACAACATTGGCATCATGTTATACAGTAGATATGGTGGAAGTGTTAAACTATTAACTGATCTAAAATACTAGGAAGGTATAAAGTAGGTTCTTTATCACACCTTTACACAGTGCGATTCGCTCTTTTAACCTGGTTCTACTCAGCCGACCTGTTTAACTGTACAGTAACGTCTGCCGTCCCACAGGGTGAAAAACATGCTGCTTAAATCCAACTGTGTCTTGGAGGCCTTCGGGAACGCCAAGACCAGCCGCAACGACAACTCCAGCCGCTTCGGCAAGTACATGGACATCAACTTTGACTTCAAGGGAGATCCCATCGGAGGCCACATCAGCAACTACCTGCTGGAAAAGGTAAAGGTCACACCTATTACAACAGCATGTATGCTTTAAAGTGTTACACACCAAAAACATTAGGAACCACTGGCCTAGTTAATACTAGAGATTTAAGTGTGTCAAAACTTCCCTCACTTTGTTGTTGCTTTAAGACGGCTGTTATGTTACTCGTTCCTTTTTCCCCTCCAACAGTCCAGGGTCATTTTCCAACAGGAAGGAGAGAGGAGCTTTCATTCATACTACCAGGTAAATGTGTCTGTTTGCATGTGAAGAGAGCGAATGTGTAATATGTGTGTGCATGCAGTCATTTATTGTGTGAAAGACTGAACTCACCAGCAGGAAATATGAATCCATGCAGAACTTCTGAGTCATCAAGAGGCCTTTTGTTCCTTCGTGTAGGAGTTTAGGGAGGTGAACGTGAGGCCACAGTTTGTTTTGGAAGTAAAGAAGTATTAAATACAAACATGGTGGACTATGCTGATGACTCAGGCTGCACATCATGTATGAGTAAACGTCAGGAATTATAGTTTTCATTGTATAATAGTGTTTCTGTATGACGTGTTGTAATTAAAGTGTGAATGTTTTTGGTCTTTCATTAGCTGCTCAGAGGAGCTCCAGATTCCCTGCTACGCTCTCTTCACATCCAGAAGGACCCGACCGCCTACAACTACATCAAAGTTGGAGGTCAAATTAAGGTACTTCTTACAATTCAACTCACAAATAGAAGTAGCAAAGTATGAAAACCCCAAAAACTAAAGTCTGAGAGAGCATCACTGCAACTTTAAGTTTGTTTGCAGACGGATAAATACAATCAACACACGACTTCCAGATGTGTTTCCTCACCACAGTTTACAAGTTTTTTAAACAAATCACAAATCAGGGGTACGAGTGTAAAGTATCACATGTAGAGAAAGTATTTCAGTAATCATCATCTCATCAGGAGTGTTTTTATCTCGACCTCTGCTGTGCGCCGCCGTCTTTGCGTGATCTTAATGAGTGGAACAAAACCACTTGACAGCAACAAACAGCCTGATGTCATGGAACACAAACAGCTGAGGTAGCGGTTTGTACTCTGTGTACCTCAGCGAAATATCACAGTTCAGCACCAGTTTGTAATCTAATGAACTGTGGGAATTTAATATCCCGGCTAGATTAATTGGAAGAGAAAGGAAACGACTCCGGGACAAAACACTCACAGAAAATGTAGTTTATCCACATTTCATATTTGCTTCAGCAGGAAAAAAATCAACAGATTGTCCAATTTTTTAAAGATAAAATGTTGAAAAAATGACAATCTTGCTTTGAAAGCTAACTAAACATTGCAATGATTGATCCAAACAACTTTAACACAGTTTACATTCAGTCATTTTGTCGTGATCCTTCTCTAACATTTTCCCTCTCTCTCTCTCTCTCTCCAGTCTTCCATCAATGATGGCGCCGATTTCAAAGCTGTAGCTGATGCCATGAAAGTGATCGGCTTCACAGGGGATGAGATTCAGACTGTTTACAAGATCCTGGCCACCATCCTACATCTGGTAATACCCGATAATATCAAAATCCCTGCTCCTCTCTTACACCAGCTGTGTCCCAGTATGGGAGATACTGTGTGTAGATTTTAGACAAATGAGTGCCATATTGGCAAAGTGGACCAGCATCCTCGCCAGGATAGAGAGACTACAGCTTTGAAAATTGAACCCGTTTGTTTACTTTCTTTGTTTCTTTTTACTACTGTATTCTGTGTCCAATGCAAAAGCAGCTCACAATTAAATACAAAAAATGTCTGTAATGGTTTCCTTTACAGGTCTATCATTTCTTGAGAGAATTTCCTATTTTGGGGATTTTTTAATTAATTAATTAATTATTTTTCTTTTTTCTTTTCCACTCACATAAATATACTGCTTTTGGATTTACATATTATGATTATGTTATGGCATGTTCTTTGTCTTATTCATTTTCCAAAATGTTGAACTGTTCCTTTAACCAAGATGTACTGAAGAATAATCCGTCCTCTCTGGCTTCTCTTCTAGGGCAACCTGACATTCGGGGTGGACGGTGATGTGACCTTGATAGAGAGCACAAAGCTGGTGTCCGTGATCAGGGAGCTGCTGTCCACCAAAGAAGAGAACGTGGAGAAGGCCCTGCTCTACCGCACCGTGGCCACGGGTCGAGACGTCATCGAAAAGCAGCACACGGCACAAGAGGCCGGCTACGGACGGGACGCTCTTGCCAAGGTTATTGTTGGGAAGATATAAAATTACATGTTGTTGGTCATCTGTCAGGCGAGGCACTCTCTCTGTAGTGGGCTGCACAGAAAAGAAACAAACAACAACAGCTGGCCAGCTGTTGCTCGGAGGATTGTGACATTTCACTTAGTGCTTGGCGGTATTTTTTACTGTGATTCACACGAGTGTGAGTCACAATGTTGTGACTCCAGACTGAGGCTGGAGACTGTGGAGGAGGCAATGTAGGCAGTTTCTAAACCAGCACTGTGGGCTGGGAACAAAAGTCTGACTCACTGATATTGTGACATTTCACTCTCAGTGACCCATCTGTGCTAGACTACTCCGAGCCCTTGAGCAAGGCACTTGCTCACAACCTAGCAGCTAATTAGGCTACTACACACTTTTAATATTTTGTCGTCCTCAGGCCATGTACGAGCGCCTGTTCTGCTGGATTGTGGGACGAATCAATGACATCATTGAGGTGAAAAACTACGATGCGAGAGTCCACGGGAAGAACACCGTCATCGGGGTGCTGGACATCTACGGTTTTGAGATCTTCCAGAACAACAGGTTTGGATTTTTTTTAATTTTTTTTTTATTTAACCTATATTTAACCAGCTGCCATTTGCACAAAAATAAAAGTAAATATAACTTTAAGTTAGACTTGCCATAGACACTATGGCACACACAATCTATTGCATACAGCTTCCCTATGAGTTACTAATGTAAGACTGACTTAGATAGCCTGTCGTGCAATGCATTATGGGAGAAATAAAACACTTCACAGAGGAGAAAAAATGGCGGATGCAACAGCAACACCACACCAACTATGGGAGAAAATAACAGAAAAGGTAAACAGCATAAATCCAACGGTCATTAGAACTGTTAAAGATATTCAGAAACTGTATTCAATTCAAGAATATGGTACAACAATCCCAAAACGTTATGGATAAACAGTTGAAATAGTTAGCTAAAAGTTAGCTAACAGTAATGGATAAACAGTTGAAATAGTTAGCTAATTGATCTTCTAACATACTCCTAGCATAGTTAGCACAGATAGCAACAGTGCTCTCACTTCAGACTTAGCCAGGGAGAGAGGTGGCTAACATTCCTATCTCAAATTAAGTCATTCATAAGATTTATGCAACCGATCAGGCTTAGTTAGACTAGTCTAACCTGACCATCTAAGGCCAAAACTAGTCATATGCAACTGGCTAGGTGGCTAAGAACACAGCAATGAGAACAGAATATTCCACCAATATAAAAAGCTTCAAAAGATCTGCATCTTTATGAAAACATTTTACATTGGTTGTAACACACATCAAGGATTACATCTCACTGTATAGAATGAGTAATACATGTAATTGCATCCATAACATTTAATCTCCTCTGTTATTGTAGCTTTGAACAGTTCTGCATCAACTACTGTAATGAAAAGCTGCAGCAGCTCTTCATCCAGCTGGTGCTGAAGCAGGAGCAGGAAGAGTATCAACGAGAAGGCATTCCCTGGAAACATGTAAGGAGGATATTTCTGCTCCTACTGTGTTTAATTTATTTGCTCTTATCTGTTTTCATTTGTAATGCCATCTTTGAGGGTGATTATTCAATGGATGTTGGATGTCTCTCAATCCTTCTAGATAGTACAGAGCAAAATTAAATACCTTTGACCTTTTAGATCACAGAGATTTCAGTAAAATAGTTGGACTACTTTTATTCACATAAAGGTATATAGCCTGCTGTATATTCCTGTCATGTTAACAGTGTTTGTTTTATCCTCTGTGTCCTCTGTTGTTAGATTGATTACTTCAATAACCAGATCATTGTGGATTTGGTGGAGCAGCAGCATAAGGGCATCATCTCTGTGCTGGACGAAGCTTGTATGAATGTGGGCAAAGTCACGGATGAGGTTTTCCTCCAAGGACTCAATGGCAAGCTGGCCAAACACGCCCACTACACCAGCCGCAAGGTAGGAAACAGTAAACTCAGACTTATTACTATTTTGACATTAACTAATAGAGAGGACCTGACTTTAGCAGCACAGTTTCTGCTTCCTTATCTGAAGTCAAAGTTTCAAATGCTGTCTAACTTTCATTCAATCTGGTTTGTGATCTGTATCTCTCCCTCATGTTTCCTTCCACATTCACTGAGTACACTTGTGTTAAATAGATAAAATTTACAATCTTTTTTTGTACTCCTGAAGACAGACTAATCATAACGCAGTGATGGAAGAAAGTCAGGAAATGACTCAAATAAATATGAAATATCATAGAAATACAACCACTGGAGGGGGCTTTAAAAAATATATTATATAAAATGTAATGAAACAAGCAAAACAATAAAATGAACAACAAACTTTAATATAAGCATCAAGCAGTGTATCATATTCTGGTTGTGCAGGATGTAGCTGTAGTAACCTGAGAACAGCAGAGGGCAGATTACACCGTGCAGTAAGTAACCGTTACTGCCTGAACATGATCCTGTTAGTTTTAATAATCAGGAAGGCTTACAGTCTAATTCACTCTAATGGTCTCTACAGCCAGACAAAACACGAGCCAATTTGCTAACATCCACGGTTTCTGTTTGGGATCAGATGACTTGGATAAGGTGAAAGTCACTCACTGATCTGGGGTCAGTTTATGCAGATGTTGAGCATGTAAAAGCTGCTGATAAGTAGACTTCAAAACACAGTTTTTAAATGACTGCAAGTTTCAGTACGGACACAAGGGGGCATCAGCTGTCAGAGAGAGCGAGCCGGAGTCTGACTCGACACTTTGCACAAGTGATGTCACTGCCAGCCAATGGGAGCGTAAGGAGCTGGTGCTTTGCTGTGTTTATGATGGGTGTTGGAGGGAGAAGGAGGCAGGGAGGGAGGTGAAAGGGAATGTATTTACACATTTATGAGGAGAACCAAGCAGAGAAACTGGGAAGAATAGAGGGAGATGGTGATGCAGTGAAAATGATTTCTGGTCAGTGTACTGTAGATGTAAATACTTACAGCAACAGGCTACAAAGTGAGGATAAGAACACCTATTCAGAGGCTTACTGGAAACTACAGTATATGTTCCCACGCAAGAACCAATACTGAGCCTTAAAACACATTAAAGTTCAAGTTGAATAAAACACACAATGACTGAAGGGAACTGTGAATAAAGAAAGGTTGAGTCAAGACAAGGTAAAGATTGTTCTGGTGCTGCAGGGCGGCGTATTGATCCGTGAAGCTTGGAGTCGATACGCTCCCTGCTGTCGCCCCTCTGCTGCTCTCTGACCTGCTCCTCTGGACTTTAAAAGACTTGTGAAACTCACAGTGATCCAGCTGTTACTTCCTGGAACCAATATTGGTACAGTATGAATCAATATTAGCTAGAGATCCTTTTTACCGTACTGTCTTGAGTCCTGTTGCCAGGCAACATTAGCATAATGGACTTTTTGTCAGGAAGTAGTGTAAATTGTTGGAGGCTTTAGTGGATCTCCGGGGTATTTTTAGTGTGTATTACCATTTAAATTAACTGTCATGAAAAGGCGAGGCTTCCATGTAACCTTTATGTTGTCATTGTAACAACAGAAACAGAAAGCTTTTATAAGCACTAAATAAATATGAAATAAATGGTTTATAATGTGGTTGTAAGCAGCTATACGGACTTATTTAAGACAACTGTGTTTCACTATAGGCTATATTATAATTAATTATCTGTACACACCAGCCTCCACAGGAGGAGTTTTAGTTGTTGGCAAATGCATTGATATATACTATCTATGCTGCAACTACATTATAGTGTGTTTATAAAAAGAATGTATTAAATGTTTATATATTGCTACAATATGATATATATCATCAAAACTATATACAAATGTCTATTGTATATATTTTTCTATATTGTTTCTATCGCAATATAGGCTAGGCCTGTATTTATTTCTTTTTTCTTTATAATTTCACTTAAGACTGTTATGTTCATTTTCCACTCAAGTTTTTAAGACTAGAAAATACTCCAGACTTTTCATTTGTCAAGTATTTAAGTTAACAAAGGACTTTAAATTCTTAAAATTTGGCGTAAACGTCCACCTGGAGTCAATGGTGAACTGATTAGAAATTGGTGGTCAAAGCAACTTGACTGGTTGGCGAAGCCATACAACGCGAGGCGGTAATTCTAGTTTAGTTATATACTACAGGGAAACAGGATTTATTTTATTAGATTGACCCTGAAAAGATACTCTTTGTTTCCATCATGAGAAACAATGTTAGTTAAAAAGCAGAGTATATAGGGATACATTTTCATATATCGTTCTATTATTTCCTTTCCTAAATGTATTTGGATAGAAAAACAAATTCTTCGCATCAGAGGTGACACACTGGATTCATACAATGAACACAGTGGAGCCACATGGGTTTAATGAATCTTTTCTCTGTATTTCATTCTGTTCCCCTTAGACTCCTTTATTTGACCAAAATTGTACAAGAATGAGCTCCTTTTTTGTCTGTGGACTTATGTATAATGAGACATTGATTGATATTAGGTTGATTAATTTTGAGGGTGAGTAATTGTCCCATATGGACATTAATTGAAAGGTGTAGCAGGACCACTGTCATGTCAAATTAGACATGTTGGTTTCAGCACCACTTAGTGGTCATAGTGATATTTGCAGTCTTTTTTTTTTTTTGATTTGTGAATTACTTTCATCCACTCTCTGAATATTAGTGTGACCCAAAATAGACATCCTAACCCACACTCAGGATGCAAATTAGCTGCTGGGAAAGTTCTGAAAATGTCAAGGCTGTGTGAAGGTACAAAGTGTGCACGAGCTCTGCAGACATTAAACACCCACCGTGGATCTCCAGCAGCCTCGTAGCTCACATTTCTTCAAGTCTGCGTGCCAGGATAAAAGTGTGAAGGTTGGAATAAAAGATGAAGTGAGAGAGAGAGAGAGGAAGAGAGGTGCACAGTGAGAGACTGGGAAGTGAGATATGCACAAGAAGGGAGAGAAAGGAGTTGAGGTATGTAGGGAGACTGAAAATGAGGGCTAGAAATAGAGTAAATGATGACTGATGTAGAACCTGTATTAGTGGTATATTCCAGCATATTTTATGGCTCCACTGATCGCAATTTTTTATATTAGCAATGAATCAAATGACTATGTATAATGTGAAATGCTTGTAGTGACAGAACATCAGAGAAATTTGCTACACTCTTGTAGCTCATTGTTTGTTTTGGTTTTCCGCTCCACAAACTTCACTCATCAACTTCAGTTCCAGCAGCAGCAGCAGCAGCAGCCAGCTGTTTTCAGTGTGAAATCCTCCAATAAACCCACAGAGCGCTCCCTGCCCAGCACCAAGTAGCAGACAGGCAAAGTTGGCAACTAGCTGGTGAACACAGCGAAGCATTTAGCAGATAGAAAGAGAGATATTTTTCTCAGACCTACTCTTATAAAAATGATTCAGCACAAACTTGTTTTACTTTATAAAGTACTGTAGTTTGTAAAGTAGAAGATCTCAACACAAGGTCCAACTTGGTTGCTGAGCAACTCCATCAGCTGAGGAGGGATGCAAGCTGGTTGAAAGCTTCGGAAACAAGTACTATCAGTCAGACCTTGAGTTGAGATATTTTTTTCAAGCTGCTTTTTCCAATAACATGAATGAATCACAACAAAGAAAAGAATATAGAAATAAATACGTTTGGGGAAATCCAAAGGGAAAATCGTGCATAAATAAATGCAAATAAATACATACATACATTTAAAAATAAATATAAAGTAAATAAAAAATAAAATGATAAATAAAAAAATACATAAATAAATAAAAGGGAAAATTAAGCAGAAGTGAAAATAAATAAGGAATTAATACAAAGATAAATTTAAAAAAGAAGCTAATTAAAACAGAAATATGTTTTTAATATTATTTTGAAATATTTATTTATTTATTAAGTAATTTACTTATTTATTCATTTATTTTTTTATTTTGGCAGGTTCCGTCCATCATAGCCAACACCCGTCTCTCACTGCCGCCACAAAAACAAACAAAAACATATATATTGAATATCATGCAGAACACACTGAAGCAGAAATGTATGAGAGCCTCACTGCCAAGAATTGAGGAGAGATGCAAAGGAAGAGACTGAGTCAGAGATCTATTCCAGGAGATGTCCTGTAACACAATCTGTGCTGGATGTCTTCAGTTATATATGATCTCACTCTGCTTCCAGTACTGAAGGATGCTAGACTCTGTCTTTACTCTGTACACCTTGTGCTGGCTGTTAACCCTCTTCATTCATTCATTCATTCACTAGATACTGCAGGTGCACAGTACATCACACACCCACGTTTAATGGCACGTGGCTGTCACACAGTGCACAAAGCATACATACATACACACAGTCCTGAAAAAGACAGATCTAAAGCAGAAGAGGAAAAGGAGTAAGTTTATATCGCTAACAGATGCACTCTGTTGTGAGCGTCCACATCTCAATATGTCATGTTGCTCTGCAGTCTGGTGATGAGAAATTCTTTTTACTGGCTTCCAGGCATCTCAGCCTTGTTATGAATTAATCAGACGCTTTGAGCTTGTTTACAGAGATGTCTTTCTTACCGAAAGGGAAGCGCTTGAATGTGATGCGCTGCGGATGATGCTTTAGTATGATCATTTTTGCTTGTGCGTTGGTGCAGTGAAATCCGGCTGTCTCCGGTTGTTTCCATCAGGTTGTGTTTGTTAGACTGAAATTGAACTAGTTTCATAAATGTTTTACTTTTTTTGACCTTCTGCCAGCAAACTGCGTAATTGTTTACTTGAGTCATACAGTGTTTTATTCTATTTTTAGCTCATTGCACCACAACCAAACTGGCTGGCGATGTTCTTTATTTTTCTTATTGCCTGTTTTCCTCTGTGCCATAGAGCTCCATTGTTGTCCAAAAATGATTAAAAGCACATTAATCTGCCCCCAGTATGTGTGTACTGTAGGTGAACAGCTGTTCAGCAAACTAAACACATGAGGTTGAAGACAGCAGTTGGCCTTTGCTGTTTTTACTGGCAGGATTGGATAAAACACAGCAGATTAAATGATATTGATTAGAAATCAGGAAATAAATGAGATTTAAACAAGAGTTATATCGAAAATGAATAAGTACAGCAACAAGAAAGCTGGAACCACTGAAGTTTACAGTAGGTAACTGTCAAATTATTTACATTGTCCCTAACACCACAAAGAAAGTATTGTCTGAAAAAAGGAGGTTAAATAACGCTCCAAAGTTGCACTAAATTTTGGTGAGGAATAACTGTCATGGCCATTTTCAAAGGGGTCCCTTGACCTCTGACCTCCAGATATGTGAATGTAAATGTGTTCTATGGGTACCCACGAGTCTCCCCTTTACAGACATGCCCACTTTATGATAATCACATGCAGTTTGGGGCAAGTCATAGTCAAGTCAGCACACTGACACACTGACAGCTGTTGTTGCCTGTTGGGCTGCAGTTTACCATGTTATGATTTGAGCATATTGTTTTATGCTAAATGCACCTGAGAGGGTTTCTGGACAATATCTGTCATTGTCTTGTGTTTTTAATTGATTTCCAGTAATAAATATATAAATACATTTGCATAAAGCAGCATATTTGTCCACTCCCATGTTGATAAGAGTATTAAATACTTGACAAATCTCCCTTTAAGGTACATTTGGAACAGATAAAAAAATGTGCAATTAATTTGCGATTAGTCACACATTTTTAACATATAACATCAGCCTTATCCTTTAATCAAAACTCAGCTGAAGCATCAACATGTGTCTTAGCTGTAAAATCTTTCATTTCTGTTCCCTGCTACTAGCGGACGGTTACAATCCTCTCTTTGCTCATGTTTTTTTTTTACTCACCTCCTTCCCTCCCTCATCCCAACGCTCTCCTCGTCTCATTTTTCGTCGCTTTGATCTTCCCAGATGTGCTTTTTTTAAGTTTTAATAATTTGCTGACACGGTAGTTTCTTTTGGAGCAGCCATCCTGGCAGCTTCATTTCCTGCCTCTACATACTCTCTCTTCAGTTGTTTCTCGTTCACAATCCGCTCTCTGTTGTCTTCACTTCCTTTATCACTTTTTTTATTTTTTTTTTATTTTCTCACCTGCCTCCAAATGTACTTTTCTCTCAGCACGTGGCGTGTACAGGTGCAGCATGCTAATAGGATGTGATGTGTGCATGTGTGTCCTCCGCCTGCTGCCACATGTATTTAATGCATGTAGGGGGTCTGCGCTAAGTGGTAAAGCTTTCAAGGGCCATGTGATGGTGATGCTAATAAGTAAGATACTCCATTCATTAGCTCCAGGGAGGCACAAGGTCACCAAGGACACACAGAGAGAAGTCTCACTGAGAGCATGAAGCACTGGATGTAGTAGCCTCATACAGTATATAAGTGTGTCTAGAGAGGATGTGGCTCGATGCTCAATGTTTTAATACCCTGACAGCTGCCACTCAGTGCATTGGGCATGAAATGCATAATGAATCTCCTCATCTGCCGCCTGGATTAGCTCCCGTGGTTCCCACTGTGGGTTCCTGACAGGTTGCTGCTCATCGGGAGGTCTGGCTCGTGCCCTCGTGTTGTAGATGGCTGTTTGGTCCAGAGGGTGGAGAGCAGGAGGGCACAGGTGGCAAACAGGATTGTTGGAGAGGTGATTGCAGGAGAGAAGTGGTCAGGAGTGTCAAAAAAAATGAATTATTTTGAGATGCAGTGAAGCAACAAGGGCAAAGGGGTGTTAGTTTTATTAAATATAATAAAGACAAAGGCAGAGTGGAGACAGGAACAGAGAAAGTTGCAGGAAAACTGTGAAGAGAGGGAGAAGTGAGGTGAGAAGGTGAGAGACAGAAAGAGAGAGAAAATAACAAGAACATGGTGGACCGACTGTCTCGGGTACACACTGGAGCAGCACCCGGTGTTAAAGTGACAGGAAGTGATGATAAGATGCTTCTGCCCATTTTCACCTTTAGCTCTCATCACTGTGACAAGTCTTAAGATTTTGTTTGCAGAAAAAAAGACACAGATCACCACAACCACTGTTCACTTTAACTACAGTAACCGAAGCACTGCCTCACATTCACTCTTGTGTGTAAAATATGTAGCAGTGTATTCATGAGGTTTAACAAAGGCCCTCAGCAGCGGTCAAGTACTGAATCCAATTATTGAATCAGAATTTATCTTTCAACATTTGTAAGTAACTGAAGGCTAAAATAACCAAGGTCAAAGGTGTCTAATCACATTTTGTTTTCTAAGAAGCAGAAACTCAACACTGTAAGACTTTTATTATAAACACTTATACTTGTACTGGCAACATAAATGAAAACACAAATGAAAAAACAAGCTGGCTACAACTAATAATTCTTTTCATTATCAGTTTAACTCATGATTAATCGATTGATTTGTCTATAACAGGGGTCTCCAACCTTTTGGAGAAAGGAAACCTTTTTTTCCGCATTTTCTGCGGTCATTGTCAAATCGGGTGTGGGTTTGCTAGTCTGCTAACATCGCCTAACGTTATCGCGTCACTGCAGCGTAACTCGTTTAATTGACAGCTGATTGGCAAATAATCATTTTGTGTCAGCAGGAGGCGGGATGTCTGTGAATTTGATTGGAAATTTAAACAGGTTTCAAATGTGACTGTTTTCAAATTTACATATTCTTTGAACCTTTGGCAAGCCACTCGCTCGAAACAGTTAGCGAGGTACTGGTAGCTCGCGAGCTACTTGGTGGAGACCCCTGGTCTATAAAATGTCACAATTGTCCAAAATGCCTATTACAGTTTTGTAGAGTCAAAAATGATTTCTTCAATTGCTTGTTTTTTCCCATCCAACATCTCAAAACCAAGAGATATTTAATTTGCAATGATTAAAAACAGAAAAAGCGAATTTTCTTTGCAGATTTTTGCTTAATAAATGACTAAACAATTCCTGATTCTGTTAAATTACTGAGTTTAATCAACTAATTGTTTCAGCACTAAAAACAACATCGACCAGTGTGTCCTGGAATAATTGTGTCCATGCTGTAGGTTATAATATATCTGAGGAGTAAATGCTGTCTTATAAATAAGCTTGATAAATATCGGTACGTGTTTATTCTCACTGTCGATTATTTCTTCTGAATTACAAGTGTAATATAAGTGTGTCTCTCTCTCCTGTTGGCTCATCTTTATATTCCTCCCTTCCTCATTCAGTCTGACCTTGTTCTGCTTCTATTCGTGTGTCCTCCATCTCCACACACACACACACACACACACACACACACACACACACACACACACACACACACACACACACAGCCATCTCCATCACACCCTCGGTCTTAACACTAGGCTGAGTCCCAAACACAGTGGAGGTGCTAATAATAAAGCTGCCAAGAGTGTGTGTGGTTGTGTGTGTGCACCGTGCATGTTTGTTTGTGTGCTGTAAGTGCATGTGTGTGTAACTGATGGTGATGGATGAGGGATAGTGTGGCTTCCAGCAGATGCAGGCTGTCTGTCTGATAGTGCATCTGTTTGTCTCTCTCTTCTCTCTCTGTTTGTTTGTGTGCATTCATGTGTTTGTTTCCTCTAAGTGTCAGTAGTATTTATCTCCTGAAGATGTGTCTTCTTCATTTCCAAATAGATTATCTCCTCATCTCGAGACAGTCAAGTCAGAGATTTACAGGCTTGAAATAAAGATCTTGAGTGTTGAGACTTTATTGAAATGGTGTTTGGAGCTCTAAAGGTGTAAATTATAGAAAGTGTTGCTAACAATTTAGCCTAACTTTGGAGCGTTATTTAGCCTCCTTCTGCACAAGCTAGGATGGTTTAGTAAAGTTTTCTAGTTTCATATGATGCCTGTAACTTGACTCTATAGCGTTAAAACTGAGTACGCGAGAACCTCCGAAAGATCGAATAGCGACTGGGCCCGACGGTCGGCTGAGGTTAATTAAAAATCGATATAGTGTTTTAGAGAGTCAATACAGTACTTCTCCATGACATCACAAATAAAACACGTTTATCTTAAAACAAGGTTGATATCATACGGACTTGTGGCTTCTACAGGAGCAGATACCATCGTTTCACAATCTCGTAGCTCGTGATACGTCTACCTTGGATGGTTACGACATTGTGGCTAATAATTAAAATCCTTAATTCAGAATATGAATGGGATTTTCCCTTCCACAAACTCACTGTTGAGCTCTATACTTAGACATCAGTGTTTTTCTCCTGCTTGTTAACATTAGCTTTAATCTAGCTGCTTCCTTCTCTCTTGGCCTTCTGCTCTTACATGCTAATCACTCCTCTCTGTGGGATTGTTCTGAGAGCGTGGGATACCTCTCTCCACTCCTGTCTCCCTCCTCTAGTCTCTGATGTCAGCATAATACTCTTAGTGAATCACACACAACTTTACTCCTCTCTACACGACACGTCACTAACTGACTCGTCACCGGCAGCTTTGCAGACGTGGATGAAACAGGAAGTCTAATCATGCTCATCAGAAGCTGTTGCCAGGCTGTGACAGACCTTTCTGCATTTCCATTCATGCTTCTTCCCTCCCTGCTCTCCTGCTAACTGGCCTACATACAGGCATCAGGATCACACACACACACTTTCACACTCTTTTTTGCTTGCACTGTCTCTTCCCATCACGCTAACATTCATCTCTCCTCCTCTTCCTCAGTCCTTGTCTCACCGTCTCTGTTGCCCCCGTTCCTGAATTGTATTCATCACGTCTTCCTGTCTTACTCTCTCTCGTTCTCCCTCTTCTCCTCCTCTTTTCTGTGAGACTTCATCCACCCTGACAGCGTTGGTGTTTTCCGCATCACTGCATCTGGTTTCATCTGCAGATTTGCAAATCATTCTTGGCGTTTTGGTTTAACCTGTATGGAGAAATAACAAAAGGGGTGCTTAAGAATCCGGACAGTTTGTTTGAAATTTAATTCAGCATAAATTTACATGATGAACAATTTACCCAAACCATCCTGATGTGGGAAAGTCACACATCTGCAGCTTAAGACAACAGTTGCTTCTTGCAAATGATATTGAATTATTATAGCCAAAATGTATTAGGGGAGGCTTTTCCTCTTCTACTCCAGAGTAGCTGTCCTGTAACTGTACAGTATACTGTATAGTCCTTTGCTCTTTTAATACTTTGTTCTGAGATGTCCTTTATTATTACTCACTCTGTCTCTTTCTCTGTCTGTCTCTTTGCAGCTCTCACCAACTGACAAGAGTTTGGAGTTTGACAGAGACTTTCGCGTCAGACACTACGCAGGAGATGTGGTGTAAGTGTCTTAAAGTTTTGTTTATTCAGGAAAAGCTTTTACCGTGATTCATGCTCCTTTTCCCACAGTGGTACATTTTTACATATTCATGCCTCAGAGTTGCCCACTGAAACCACAGTCTTGTACTTCTGGCTGCCTCAGGAGCAGATGGCAGTTGAAATTAAACTTGATGGCTGTTTGGAGATGTGGGAGCACCACTCAGTCACACTTTCTGACTAGATTTTGACCAAATATTTTTTCATAACCCAGATTCATGCGTCTGTTCAACCCTCTGGATTTGAATATGTGTAACCAGCCAGTTACTTTCTGAGTAGGGATGTTGACCCCTTGCTTTATATAATGCCTTAGATCAGTTAATGTAAAATATAACACATTTTGGGGAATTTCCATTTCTGTGAACCAATAAAACTGTAATGTAACAATGACTATTTTTACATGCACAAGATATTCAGTTTTTTGCACTTATTCCGAAAAAGAAAAAAATATTCCTACTAATCTGTTTACATGGCTAATGAAAATGAATATTCCACTAATATTCTCATTTACATGCAGCCGTGCATACTCCGATTAACGTAACCGTGCAAACGCAGCCTCCCTCTTTCATTCCTTCAACCACCTTCTTGAAAAGGTCGGCGTTGTGATATTTGCACATAGCCAAAAAGCAGTTGATATCCAAGTCTTTCATAATGTTTAAAAGTAGGTGTGTTTCTCCTGCCGACCAGAAATGTGGGCTTTTCTTTTGGTCATGCATCTCTGCAAACTGTCGGCTAGTTGATGCACAGAGCTGGCCGTAAACAGGCAAGAGGTCGTGTGTCACAAACTGTTGTAAAAACCCCAATTGAGATGCATATTGTGAATTTCCTGTATACATGTCCAAAGAATGCTCCTAAAACCTGAATAATATCAGCATATCCCAAAATAAAATGCTGCATTCGAAATAAGGCCTAATTCAGAGTATCCAAACAGAATATGCTGTTTACATGACCCGTATCAATATTGTCATATTCTGAATAATAGTGGAATATTAGTGTGCTTGTAAACGTAGTCACTGTCTAGACTTAAGACCGAAAACATTTTGGTCAACTGCACTTTAACATTTCCATTGTCTGCATTTTTAATCTTGCCAACTGAGGTTAGAAAAAAGTGTTGACAGTGCCTGAATAAGTCATCTCACAACCTCAAACGGCTCCATTTGACAATTTCATGTTGGAATTTAATTATAACATTTTCTGTAAAAAGGAGGCACAACTTCAAATAACCCAAAATGAAAATGTGGACTCAGCTTGATCATTTTGAATGAGGAATAACTAATAACAAGTTCTCACATGGTGACACTTTTACTGAGAGCCTTGGTGCTTTTTTATTCTGTGGAAACAGACGTGTGCCGAATCATTGTAGTCTGAAGTAGTGCAATAAAACAGAACTGAATTACATCAAAAATAACCCTCTTTGTAATATCTGATGTGGAACAGCCCCTACTGTAATACTAACACACACATAGTTAAGGACACTTGCGCGCACACGCTCCAACATTTAAAAGTTATCTTCATTGCATGACGTCGCCTAAACTGACAGCACCACTTCCCAATCCCAGAAGCACTCGGGCACCATTCAAATGAATAAATCACACACGCTAAGCCCCCAAAAAAGTGCTCTAAGGGAAACGTGTCGAGCCCATTTGTGAGGGCTAAGTGTCTGCCACCCGGGGGAGGACTCGGGCGGAGGAGGCCTGACTGGCAGGCCTGATTGATCCCGGAGCCACTTAGACCAGGCAGGAGGCCGAGAGCACCTCACATCTCACAGCAGGGAGTGTAACCGCTCTGCTGTTTATAGCAGCTTCATCACTTAACAGCACACATTAACTTAAAGTGGATATTAACATAAGGATCAGCTTATATTTAGATTCACTCAAACCGCAATTTATACACCCAGTGGCCACTTTATTAGCTACACTTGTACACCTGCTATTGTTTAATCAGCCAAACATGTTGCTGCAACTCAATGACGTGGTCAAGAAATTCAGTAATTTCTTTAACACATTAACGCAATTTGCGATCTTTAGGTTGTAGCGATCTATTTATAGTTTGGAGTTTTAACACCTTGGAAATGGCTATGGTTTTCTTCTCCCTAATGTGCAAAACAAACCAAACTGAAACCTCGACCCAAAAACTGCAACACAAACCGAACTGTGGGCTTGTTGAACCGTTGCACCACTAATAGACACAGTCTACCCATCCTCCAGTGGCTGCTGCTTCCAACAGGATAACATGTCACAAAGCATGCCTCATCTCAAGCTGGTTCCACCAACATCTCAATGAGTCCAGGTTTACGGCCTCCACAGTCACCAGATCTCAATCTAATAAAGCACTTTTAGGATGTGGTGGAACGAGAGATTCACAGCATGAATGTGCAACCGACAAATCTGCAGCAACTGTGTGATGTTATCACATCAACATAGAGCAGAGGGAATATTTTACAGCACCTTGCTAGATTCATGCCACGAATGATTCAGGCTGTTCTGGGGTCAGTATTAGAATGGTGTAAATTGACGGATGATTCAGAGTTATATTTAGGTAAAGGTTAAAGTGGTCATGTAGTTATGACGTTACTGGTTAAGAACAGTAAGCAGGATGGTATGTACATATGCATTTACCTCCATCTCTCCTCTCTCTCCTCAGGTACTCAGTGGTGGGTTTCATTGATAAGAACAAAGACACACTGTTCCAGGATTTTAAGAGACTGCTGTACAACAGGTGACACACACACTTACTCACACACAGAGTAATACACACCGCTTCAATCACCTCCACACACTGTACCCGCTGTATTCCTTCCTTTACATCACACCCCTCCAGAAAGAACAGCACAGGACTAGTACAACTAATCTCCTCTCAGCGGGCTTTTATCCTCCTCCTCTCCTCCAGTCCTCTGGTGATTTTCCTCTCCTGAATATATATGTGAGGTCTAGTAATTCCTGACCTGTCTAATGTGCATTTTATGATGCTCTTTACTCAGGTCAAAAGCAGGATATTTGGATAGCAGCCAGAAATGTTTTAACGTGGGTGCTCACGATCAAATGGAAGCACCTTTTATTTGGTTTGGTGTTGTATCCAGAGTCTACATTAAAACACAAATTGTGCAAGGTGGTAGTCATTCAAATGTTATAACGTTAACGCAGTCATTTTTTAAGAGAAAAAAGTCTAAATTCTCTGATAACAGCTTCTTAAATGTGAATATTTTCTGGTTTCTTTACTCCTCTATGACAGTAAACTGAATATCTTTGAGTTTTGGACAAAACAAGATATTTGAGGACGTCATCTTGGGCTTTGGGAAACACTGATCGACATTTTTCACCATTTTCTGACATTTTATAGAACAAACAACTAATCGATTAATCGAGAAAATAATTGACAGATTAATTGACAATGAAAATAATCGTTAGTTGCAGCTCTAATCTGAGCTCTTGCTCATTATAATGTTTGGAAAACTTGCAACGAACCTCTATCATGATAGCTGATGAGTATTGGATTGCCAAAAACACTGAATTGTGCTGTGATTGTTTTCTGATTTACTCAGTAGTTATTTAAGTGTTGTAATCTCTACTTGTACAACTCTACCTTTCTTGTTTCCAGTTCTAACCCAGTACTGAAGGGGATGTGGCCTGAGGGCAAACTGAGCATCACCGAGGTCACCAAGCGGCCGCTAACAGCTGCAACGCTCTTCAAAAACTCCATGATCTCGTTGGTGGAGAACCTGACCTGCAAGGTGAGGAGTTAGGACGGATAAACCCTTTGATAAACTTTACATTCGCCTCCTCCATGTCCATGATTGGCAGCTGTGAGTCTCTCGCTGACAAGCTGCGGCTGTGCTCGGCTCGTGATTGGTTCAGGCGGGTGACCTTGATACCGCGGCTCCACCGCCCGATCACTACTGCTCAGACTCTGGCTCCAAATGGTGTCACAATCTCAAGATGGCAGCTCCCGTATCCGGGATATTTTGGCTTCACTTCTGTACAGTGTCTGGTGGAAGTGGAGACACGTCGTCCATCTTTATATACAGTCTGTGGAGTTTACACACACAGTCCTGCATGTTGAATTCAGATTAAATACTTGTTCAGTAGTTGTTAACACTCTGTCTCCCGCTGTAGGAACCCTACTATGTTCGCTGCATCAAGCCCAACGATGTCAAGTCCCCTCTACTCTTCGAGCAGGAGCGCTGCCGCCACCAGGTGGAGTACCTCGGGCTGCTGGAGAACGTCAGGGTGCGGCGTGCCGGCTTCGCCTACAGACAGACTTACCCTCGCTTCCTACAGAGGTACACACAACATTATAATCTCTAAGAACCTTGGCCATGTCATAAACCTAGTTTCAGTGAGTTATATCCTCAAATATTTTTTGCTATTTCATGTCAGGATTTTGTGAGATTTTGGTGGGTGACCTCGGACCCTTTAGGGGGGGGTTCAGGGTCATGGTCCCCCGGAAGAAAATGTATTACATTTTAAAGTTAAATGCATCAATCTGGTGCACTTTGAGAACAAAATTAAGAGGCCAGGTTTATGAATAACTTTGTGCTCTAGTAAACAATTTAATCAGACGGGGTTCGCATTTCAAGACGGGTTGGGTGGGTTGCCGACATCACCGCAGACACCTGACGCACTGAGTCCTGCCCCGAGCCTCCCTGCAGGTAGAGAGGGCGCGCTGCACAGCGAGCACTCCACGGCCCTGGGATGCGGCGAGGTCCGGGCGAGGGGTGTAAAACTCACAGTCGGAGCTGTGAGCCACCGTCACCCCGGGCCTTTCAAAGCCGACTTCGCGGACCCAACCTGTTGAGAAGTTGAAAAATATTTCCAGTTCATTATGAATTGTAGTGGGCTGGATGTTAGATCACTTTAATTAATCAATTTATCTATAAAAATTGTGAAAAACGACCACTAGCACTTTTGAACTTGGCATTGGAACAACAACAGACCAGGTCAATTAAAGATAATTATTTCTACTGGTCAGTCCTGCACTACATTAATTTAGTTCAGTTAGGCCTTTGAGAAAAATGACCGAAATTGTAGGCATATTTCATAATTTGATGTCTTTTAAAATCATGTTAGGGTTGTTATTTGAAGGTTAAATATGTTGCTTATAGGATTAGCTTTAAAATGTGTGTAGAAGAAGTGGTTGAGGAACACCTCTTCTCTCACCTCAATCACTCTGAACCAACATGCTGAAGCCCTGAAGCTGTCCGCTGGGCAGCCATGAAGAATATTTACATGACGGTTCCTGACTGTGAGGAGTAAATATGTGTTGTGTAATCAGCTCACATCTCATCTAATCTTGCAGTTAATCAGTTACATCCCCAGCAGCCATCCCATAATAACCCCTTCATCATCATCATCTTATTGTTGTTTTTGCAGTAGTTTCCTACAAGCATAATTTTTTTATCCTCTGACCTTGATTAAAATCAGGCTGGATTGTAATTACTAGAAAGAGACGTTGTTGTAAAACACTTTAATGTTCTGCAAACATTACCGTGTTTTTATAACGTAGCAAACAACAGCTAGTCAATGACCTGCGTTAATAACTCATGTTTTATTCATACGGAAGCTCAAGCACCTGACATCACAAGTCTGTTTACATCCCCATTAGCACTCATTTGTTTGCAAGCAGAGTACCGATAATGGACTCCGTCTGAGGCCGATATAAATAATTTTTAACCATAAATAAGTTATATAAACAAACATTTTGATAAGGGCTCCTTAAATTTGACCACTGTATGTATTTACAGTACCGGGCATGATATTTGAGGTCCGTTTGAAGTACTGATACTAGTTACTTTTCATGTTAAAAATGTATTTCAGTTGATTTAACTATACAACAATTCAAAATTTTTGAGGCTCATCATATCAAAGAGAGACAGAGGAGAAAGAGTTTGGCTGATGTGAGTCAGGTCAGGGCTGGACTTTAAGGACGAGCAATGGACAGACGTGGATCCTTGGAGTCTCAAACGTCACCTCATGTTTCCCTGCGGAGGACGAGTGTCACTGCATAAAGTCAGATCAGACCCAGACATGCTATGCTTTTGATTTGTTTCTTTTAATAATACTTTTGGTTACTTAAATCACCACATATCTCTCCAGAATCCGATCCAAATAGCATAATAATAATCATAAGATCATGGTCCATTACACACACACATTATACTAACCAACACTCCCCAGTAGTACACACACTTGTTGTGGCCTTGCCCTTATTCCCCAGCTGTCACATTTTCCCTCTTCCCTCGTAGAAACCATCATGGTGGACGGAGGAGTAATGAGTCTTTTTGAATAACATGCTAACAAGTCATCCAACTGTGTCACTCCGGTCCTCCTCACTGATGTATTTCGACTTGGTATTACATCACAGTTTAAGACGCTTTTCACGGCTCGAGGAAAGTTTTACAAATATGAAAACCTCCATGGATCAAAAATTCACAATAGAAAGAGTCATAATCGACCTTGTTTGCAGTTTGAGGTCTCCAGTCAACAGTTTTACAGACGTCTCTTTTACAATGGTGGTCTATGGAGAAAATTCTTTTTAGGCCACTGGGAAAAATTGGAAGCAAGGCTGAGCAGCGGCGCTGTATCCAGGTCTTATTATACATCCATGGTCTTTATATACACTAATCCAGATCCTACTTAGTGTTCCTTCCTGCAGCTATCTACATTTTAAATAGGCATTTATTTTGTCTTCTGTTTAGCTATATTACTGTTTAGCTGCACGCTGCTGCGTTTCCTGATACGACCACTTTGTCCCTCCTCCAGATACAAGATGATCTCAGAGTTCACGTGGCCAAACCATGACTTGCCATCAGACAAAGATGCGGTGAAGAGGCTCATGCAGGGATGTGGATTTGACCACGACGTGGCCTACGGCAAAACCAAGGTCTTCATCCGCACGCCGCGTACCCTCTTCAGCCTGGAGGAGCAGCGAGTGGAGATGGTCCAGAGAATCGTCCTCTTCCTCCAGAAGGTGAGAGTCTGACCTCCTCATGGTACCACAGGAACTCAGTTACCGACATGACAGCTTAAAACTAATGCATTATTGCTCTGACCTCATGGGAAATTCAGAATTTGTGAAATGTGTTCTGCATTTTACAAATATCAATTGCAAACTATTAAGAAGCCACTGATTCATTACATTTCTTCTTTTTGAATCATAGTTTTCCTCCCTGATTTTGCCTTAAATTTAAACCATCATCCTTTTTTCAGTGTTCTCATAGAAACCCATCAGCCCTCGTTCTGAATATTAATAACCTTGGAGACTAGAAAAAACTCCACTCAAATGTTTATACACATTATACTAGCGTTGAGATAATCTTGTATTATTTGCGTTGGAGTCTGATATCTCTCAGGTGAAGGTTTCCACTCACACAGCTCACAGTAAAGTTGTGAGAGGATGCAGATTTAGAGTTTGAGATGTTTCTGAGTTTTGGGCAGCATCACAAATGCTGCTTGTGTCTGATTTTTTTGTGTCAGTGGTGTGACGACACCTTCAGGCGAGAATGCCAGTATCCCGGTGTGATCACGGCGTGTCGGATCGGCGTGCAGAGCAGAACTTAATGTGATAGATGGAGAGATCGGTTGTGGTGTATTGCTCTGTCTGGATGTCAGATACAAGATGCACCAGACAAACCGCCTGGATGCTTCAAATGGCATCTCTGACTGACAGGCAGGTAGCTCTAATACATCAATGCCTTTGTGCACATTCTGCATGCATCACTATATCCTACACCTGGGAACCGTGTGATTGACACTTATACAGAACCTGTCGTTATGTTAGAATCATGCAGAGCCGGCCCTTACCAATCTGGTGCCCGAGGCAAGATTTTAGCTGTTTGGTTTTTGCAAAGCGCGCCCTGCCGGGAGGTTCTCAGTGTTGTTTTTGTGCATATGGGATTGACATAGTCTCTTAACCTGCTTATAATATAGCTACCATATTGACCTTGATTATGAGACAAAAAGAAAAATGAAATCTGACCAGAATGCACCAGTAACAGTAACATATTGAAATAAACAAGGTAAGCCTACTAGTAGGCCTAGTTCTAACATAATTTAACCCTCTAAAAGTGAAAAATAGAACCACAGGTTACATTTTAATTAGACTCTGTCTCATTGATCACCATGATCTTGAATTTGGAATTATTCTCCTCCTCAGTCCTTGGTTTACTTGGCCTACTATTGATCCTCTGAAAATGATCTGACTGGCATTAACATTACTGGTTTTTGAAAGCCGTTGCGGGTTTTTAGACAGTGGACATACAGTGGTATCATATGAATCTTGAGATTGATGAATCCGTTGATACCAAACATGTCATGCTGTGTTACTGGGAAAGGGGCAAAGTATCACTCAAAAGCTGAGCTGTCCTTACCGCGAGGTCCGTGACACCTCAGTGCCTAGCAGCGCCGCTGGAATCATGTTTGCAGATTCCTCCACATTGTGTTGCTTTCATGTCTACCTTTCTCAAGGAGTATCTCAAAGCTCTCAGACATGAAAGGGGGTTTTCCAGCCAAATTAACTCCTGTAGCAGATTGATTGTTTGACCTTTATATTGATCCGTATGACCCTTTGCGGGCTCTTCCCACGGACACACCAGACATCCTCTCCCCCAGGAGAACCCTATCTTGTATCTCCCAGGATAAGCAGGTCTCGATAACGAAGGGAAAGCCCAGAGGATCAGCACCAAAACAAACATCACAGAGGTGTCGGAGGGAGCGTATTTAATGTTGCCCTCTGTCAAGGCCAGACATGCAGTATGTGCTTCACATGCATGCTCACTCACGCTGTATGCACTCACTGACACACAGAATCAAATAGCGGTGTGACAGCAGCATTGACTCCTGTATCCATCATGCTGTTACTCAAACAAACATCCCAGCCTGAGTCTGATCTGCTGCGCCAAGCAATCCCCTTATCAGCACCTGGCACACCACGCAGCCTTATGCCAGTCGGGCCCGCCGTGCCAGGACTGTCTGTCAGCCTGCGACTGAGGCTCAGACACACTTCTTGTCCCTCCGTTTGCCTCGTGGATTTAGAATAATACCACTTAGTTCGCCCCATCAAACAACTAAAAAACACAATTTGTGAATCTGCACACCTCCTAAAGACAGGTTAAGTGGCTCCTTGTGTTGCCGCTGCTTGTCCAAATTGGGAGAACACTGTGTCTCATTTTACTCCCTTTAAATTACCATAACCTCTCCTCCTTTGAGGAGGAGGGGGAGTAGCTGGAGGAGAGGATTGGGTCTGGAGGAGGCTCCATTTTAGTCCTGCTGTTCTCTCCATCCTTCAATCCTTTCTCCATGTGCTCACCTCATCTCTCCACTCTTGTTGTGCTGCAGCCCGACTTGAAATGTATTGCAATCAGGCCCGGATGCATTAACGGTGATAGCTCCTGTGTGCAATCCTGCATCAACACTGATATATCCACCTCGTGCAGAGCAATCTAAATCATTACCACTTTAAGAAATGGCAACTAGAAGGAAAAAGAGGCACACAATCCAACATAAATACAGATGTTATAAATTATACATAGGCCACCCCCACCTTCCTTCCGTGTCAAAATGAATATTTCATAAATCCAAGCTCAGCCATCCACATCACAATAACTGTCGGCGCTTGTCACAGCAGCGGCGATGACGAGAGGAGAGACTCCCCCGCCCCCTCGTGTATTCTGAGCCGCCACCTTTAATTGCTTTCCAAAGCTCTACATAGTCCCCGTGTAGCAGTAGGTTTATCAGACGTGGCGAGCGTTATGTCTCGGGTAGTCAGCTTTCACAGCGTGGCCACGGGGGGCTTGTCTGAGCAGGAGCTGAATGAAATGCCTTAAAAGGATAAAGAGCCTTATTTTGTTTCTTTGTATTGTTTCCTGGTGGATAACTTGAGGCAATAAATCGTGCAGGTTTTGGGGAATCTGACATGCAAAGGGAGTAATCTGTGCAGCCCTCTTGTGAATAACAGGCTGCTTAGTGCGATGCTAGCACTGCCTCCTCTCTGCTTAACGGTCCAGAACTGATCTGTCTCCTGCTAGACCTCAGCAGAAACATGATCTCTAATCCTCTGATCCCCCTCTGAACCTGTAAAGTGTTTAAGTTATCATCCAAAGATTTCACCTCCACAAAAACACTTCAACACTGCAGCAGATCAGAGGAGGATGGCTTCACAACAATCCTACTGCTGGATGTTGAAGAGAGGAAATGTGCTTCCTCTGTTCTCAGAGAATACTGTCTTTTACTGTCTTCACTTCCTTTTGCTTTAGACGAATCTGGGGAAATACTGGAAGTATCCAAGTCGCCATTACTGCAGTGGCTTCTCTAAGGCGTGTTTTCTAGTTTCATGTGATACCAGTATCTTCACTCTAGCTTTAAAACTGAGCCGCTACAACCTAAAAATCGCAAGTTGCATTAATGCGTTAACTTTGACAGCCCTAAGTTATATTAAAAAATGCAAATATTTTATGAGGAATTAAATGCATTCAACACAGTTGTTTGACCTCAAGGATGCACACAATGCAATCTGGTCAGAAACTCTATAAACATTCAGCCCTTAATTTTCTGTCAATGGACTAATCAATTAATCGACTGTTTCAGCTCCAGTCAGTTCTTACTGTAGTGATTTAGGATTTCTAGTAATTAAGTAAAGAAGGACACCCACCCAAGTCCATTGTGTAGAGCACAAGTATTGTACAGCACTATCGATAATCTACAAACCAGCTGTGCAGATATTTAGAAAAACATGTGTTGTTGTATTCTTTTACATTAATTTAATGTTTTATTCATGCTTTACTTCCTCAATAAGTTGATTTTATTGTGGGTCCTTCAATGTTTGAATAGTGTGTGTTACTTTAAGTTTAAACTGCTGACCATCGGCAATATTCTTCCAATCTATTGTGTCCAGTCCCATCTAATTGATGGATGGGACGTTCAATATAATCTTCAATACTGTCTACTCTAATCAGACTGTATTGTTCAAGATCACTTTGACCGCATTTGTTCACATTGTTAGAGTATTAGCCGGGAGCTGAGTCTTTAAGCTGACATATTACTGGGAGATATGATTGAAGGAATGAGAATCAGTGTTGTTGGTGTTGCTGCTCACCCGAGCACTTTATTGATTTATGATAATGACTCCGGCCTGTGCCTTGGCTCAGTGTCTCCCTGTGACAGGCTGTGGTCAGAGCACATTGCAGCCTGGCTAAATTGTGTCGCACGCTCTTGATTCCGCCTCCCTCCGCCCACCGTGTGCAGCGAGCATGTCACTGGAAAACCAGCTCAATATCCCCAGAGGATGAGGAAACTCAGCAGCACTCAAGTGTGTCAGTGGTGCAGAAAGGCCTATCTGTCTCTCCATGAAGGGATTCGGTTGTGTTTTTTTTTATCCCCCTCTAGGTGACAACAAGGTGAAGGGGTGTTTTCGTATCGGACCTTTTTAAATTGCCAACACTGCAGTTCAGTTAATGGCCTTTTATTGGAGCTGCAGTCCCAATGCTTTTAGATTAAAGACATTCAGTGGGGTCCTCTCCTCTCCTCTCTGCTCCCAACCAAAACCTTCCACTCTCACCAGTTGTCCTGGCTCGTGTGATATGTGAATGCTTTTACTCTGTGTGCATTTCAAACCAGCCCCCCCCCCCACCCCGTCAAGTAAAACCCCAGCAATCTGTCCCGCTTTGTTGCGACGAAAGATCCCCAATCTGGCTTTGATGAGCTCGTAAATCCCGGGCCCCGGAGCGTGGTGAGGGCAGGCTCCATGATGGCAGAGTCTCTAAAAGGATGATCAGATGGCTTTATTGGCCAGGAGAGTGAGGGGGCAGACCGTCAGGGACCTTGTTATTGGCTTGATTTATCCACAATCCCCCGAGTGTCATCTTCATCAGCTCACCAGCGTCATCGTCTTCGCCGGTTGAGAAGCAGAGAATGTGTTTGTGTGGTTGACTGGATGGCCCCATCATAACTTCCCACCTGTCACACACCTTAATGAGGCTCCACAGACACTTTACGTCTGCTGTTATCTGATTCATCGTTGCTTTATGGGCTTTTTTTTTTTCCTCCTGCTTTGCTTCCAGTCGTACACAATGTAATTAGTGATGTGTTGCTCAGATAAACACAGTTGTTGATCTGGCACAGGCCCGAGCAGCATGTGGATGTTATCCCACCATCATCTTAACTGAGATCACTGGAAATCTAATTTGGCCACTTTTTGCTTTGTGTATCATGTGAGCACATATGGGTCTGTGTGGGGGGAGGAGATAGAGGAGTGGTTTATATACTGAGGGACTATATTCAAATGAAAAAAAGAATATAGAGGTGTTCACTGGTTCACATATTATGAGATTTTCACCGATAAGATCTTAATTCATGGGCAGCGTTTGGTAACGTTACTTTTAAAATAGACTTATTACCAGTGGGCTACCTCCGGGTCTGAGAAGTGAAGCCAATGCTGAAGTGCCTGTATTCTTTCTAATATCCAGCGAGGGGGCGACTCATCTGGTTGCTAAAAGAAGTCTGATTGTATACAAGTCTGTGAGAAAATGAGACTTCTCACTTGATTTATTACCTCGGTAAACATTGTAAACATGAGTTTATGGTCTCAATCGCTAGTTTCAACACTTCTTCAATACAGCATGATGTTCATTTAGTAAATTATGGTCCCATTTAGAGTCAGATAGACCATAAAGTTTGATTTTTAAAGTTGATCATTCACATATTGATATATACTATGCAAGAACCTATTTTCCACACCGCCACATGATTTCTATTTACTAACTTTAAAGTGTAACTGCACTCACAGTGGAGCGTTCACACCAGGTTTTTAACTGACAGTTCTGTTTGACCCAACGCCCGCTCTGAAAGCTCTGCCTAATTTACCGTCACACTCTGAATACAGTCTGAATTTAAATGAAAGTAACTTTTAACCTTGCTCACAGAGACGACTAAGTAAAAAACTCATTCGTTCCTCCCACCGCTGTCACCCTGAGCATGTGGGAGAGTCATCTCAGGGGCCGATTAGTGATGAATATGTTTCTCACTCTCATCCATTATGTATTAGAGACAGTGCAGCGTAGAGGAAACAGAGGTCGTCTATGTCATTTTGCCAGAGAAGCACCCTTAAAATAACATCGGATTAGAGGAGCTATTTCTGTACCTGAATAGATGTTGGTTTCTTGGTATAAACATAAAGAAATCACAGAGAATATACACAATGTTTAGATGTAAATACAGTCTGTGCTTTCTGTCTTTATAGAAGAAGCAAGGTGATTTAACATAGCATGAGCTAAGACAAACAGTTTCTGTTTCAGCTGTAAGACAGTGTATGTTTCAGGTTGGGCTGGGCTATATGGCCAAAATGTTATGTATTAATTATGTGAATTCCCTAAACATATAAATGAGATGCTTAATCCTTCAGATTTTTGTAAAATATAATTAGTTTTCAACAGATAATACAGACAGTGAGACAAACTTTCCACTACAAATACTTGGACAAAAGAAAGGGCAAAAGTACAATAGATATGGAGGACTCTGTACTTTCTAATCTGCCCTGCCTTTTGTTGTTATTTCAGAGATTGTATGCACAGAAACCTCAAACCAGGCCTGTAGGCTTTAGTCTGTCTCAGCTGACATCCTGGCGACAGATTTCTCAACTTTCTCTTTCTCTCTCTCTCTCTCTCTCTCTCTCTCTCTCTCTCTCTCTCTCTCTCTCTCAGATTACTGGACACAACACATGAGAGCACACAAAGATCTGAATTAAAGCTTCCTTTTCTGAGAAAGTCAGTGTGAGCAGGCTGACTGGCCTTCTTTCATTGATCTCATTGTGATGCAGCTTCTTCTTTCCAGCTCATAATTAATGCTGTACTCTGAACTAGATCCTTCAGTTATGGCTCTCCATTAGAGGTGACTCTCTGTTAAATTCCTTTAGTTAAAAACTGACATTTCACATTATAAAATAATGCCAACATACAACTTAAACACACATTTGCAGCTGATATGGTTGCGAGGTTATCATCTTGAAAGGAAGTGAATTAATCTGCTGCTTCCATATTCCAGCGGTGCATGACTTATCTTCTTCTCTGCAAATTATTACACCGCCAGTCTCATCAGGTGAAAACGCCTCCTCCACAGTTTTAATATGCAAATGTGAGAAATCCTTTTCTGTGCCGCCGGCCACCCCCACACTTTAAAAGATTAAATATTCATGATCTCCATCATTACTTTGCATTACACTTGGATGATATTCAGGAGCCTCTCCTGCAGTATTGCCTTTAGTTTCTGACACTAAATGCACTCTATCGCTGATTATTTAGGATTATTTAGGTACAATGTGGTCCAATAAATGTATGAATAATTGAGGAGTTGTGTTTATGTGTGTGTATAGAAAGAAAGAGAGCATACAGTATAAGGGGAGCATATGGCGGTGGTGGTTTTAGTGAGGGTGGATCAGGAGTTATGGGTCCCAGGGGTCCCACTTCCATCTATTATTCATGTTCTAGAGGCTCTGATAGCCACTCAACCTATGTTTGGTTACAGACAGACTTGGGGGTCCTTATTTTAGTCTGAATCCACATTATTCAAACATTACGAGCACTGATGTATAAACAAGCAACAAGGTCTAATGAATTCTAATGATGAGTAATGGAAAAACAATTTATTTGTGTAATTGTAAATTAAGAAAATGGTAGTAAGGCGCATAGAAATACACATTTATATATTAGCTTTTACAGCAATATGCAGCCGTATTTATAGCTATAGGGCTGAGGTTGTACCTCTTTATGGTCAGCTTTTCACCAACGGAGCATAAGAGCTTAAAATAGCCCGGTTAGTGGTGGATAGTCTGCCCAATAAATAAATAAAATCTAGATACAGCAGCTCTAAATGTCCCGTCATCCCTTCCTCCAGTGCTAAAAGTGGAACTCTACAGATTTTTATACATGAAGGTCAGTTTAAGTGTATGTAGAGGTCTTCATGAGTCCTCTCAGTAGAGCTTTACTGTTTAAAGGAATTAAAAGTCAGGATATCTCAGCCTCTGCTGCTTCACTTTTCTTTCTCTCTCTCTCGTCCCTCAACCTTATGGCAGTACAGTACTTCTCACTCAAAAACCCCATTAAGGAGCCGTGCAGCAGTTGTGTTCCAAGCATGTCAAAATGAAGTCATCTACAGAGGGCTTCATTTCGTTTTCATCATGTTCGTCCTGTGTCTCCAGGTGTGGAGGGGCGCCATAGCCAGAATGCGATACCGGCGGATGAGAGCGGCCCTCGTCATCCTGCAGGCCTACCGACGCTACAAGGTCAAGTCGTACATCCGCGAGGTCAACCGGCGCTTCAAAAATGTCCAATCCATGAAGGACTACGGCCGGCATGTGAAGTGGCCCACGCCCCCCAAAGTCTTGCGCAAGTTTGAGGAGGCACTCAGGAGCATCTATAACAGGTACTTTAACGTTACTTTATCTTTAAATGGAACTGCTGGATATGTGGTTATCAGGGTTATTGCTTTTCAAACACAAACATCAAGCTGCTTTATTTGCTGCTAAGTGGGTCCTTTTACAGAGTAGGTTCAGGGTTAAATCTCTATTATTTCAGTTCAAATATCAAGTAAAACTGCTTTTAAATGTTTAAAAATCTATTCTCAATCATGTCATTAAAACGGAGGCAGAGGATGAATCATTTTGAAATAAAATGTTTTTAAATTGCTTTGTTTTCAAGAAAATCAATTTCCTGAATTGGCTGAACTAAAAGTGGATCCGACCCCAACCGCACGGCCTCGATTGTTATTTTACATCCAGATGAGTCCGTTTGAAGCAACTTACACATGTTTCCTTCTGCCTTGGGCTCACACTGGGCATTGATTTTTCCTCCTCCATCAAAGACTCATCATTGCCTTTCATCCCGACGTCTGTTTGTTCGCTTTTTTTCTGTTTGAAGCTGGGCACAGTGAGAAAATAGAGAATGATGTTGGCTGTCAGGATGTGTGAGTTAAAGTCCAATAAGTACAGTACAGCTGGGTCCACTGCTGTCCTGCTGTATCGGCCTACTATCAAGGCCTCCTGCAGTAATCTGGATGGAGAAAGTCGATTTTCCTCTGCTCTTAGTTCCCTCTTGTGTGTCTGTGTGTTTGGATGTGTTTACCTCCAGGTGGTGGGCATGGACGCTGATCAAAGGCCTCTCTCCAGAGGAGGCCCTGCAGGTGAGGGCCAAGGTATCCTGTATGGAGGCCCTGAAGGGCCACAGGGCCGACTTGGGGCTTCAGAGAGCCTGGGAAGGAAACTACCTGGTGAGTAGTGGGATGGGTACAATAATAAGAGTGTTTTTATAGGAGAAAACTAAACAGCAACAGAGAAAAGAAAGACTGTGAGATTAGTTTTCGTCTATTAGTGTTAAGTGTTAATATATGCATCAGCTCTTACTCTATGGTATTGTTTCTCTAAAATCTATTTTAGGACTGCGTATCAACTGGCATCGAATGATCAGAAAGTTCCTAATTTAAATGAACATTTGGCCAATTTTAGACCAATTTGTTAGGAAAGTTCTTATACGGCTGCTTTTGTTTGGTAGGAATTTGTAAAGGAATAGTTTGACATTTTTGGAAATATGCGTCATCGCAGTGAGCTTCGAAGATGCTGGTTTGTGGATTTTATTACCTTTGGACAGAGCCAGGCTAGCTGTTTCCCCCTGTTTCCAGTCTTTATGCTAAGCTAAGCTAAGCTAACCAGCTTCATATTTACTGTACGGACATGAGAGTGAGTGCTTTAATAGCTGTTTTCTGTGTTTTTTTGTGGCTGACAGAAGCGAGACAGCCCTGACACAGCGTCATCGTTCACTCTGGTTTCCAGCGAGCTGCAGCGGAAAGACAAATTCATGAGAGTTTTGTTCTCCTGCAACGTGCGCAAGGTAGGAAGGAGGCTTTTAGAGCATTTATCCTCTCCTAACCACATGCACACAAAGTCACAACATGCATCTGTCTGTACAAACAAATAAAACCAACTGCTGCTGGTTTGCACCACCTCCCTGCAGGCTGTTTAGATGTGTGTGTGTGTGCTCTTATCCTGTGGGGTGACTAATGAGGAGCTTTGTGTTTCTCAGATCAACCGTTTCCACAAGGCGGAGGACCGGGCTGTGCTCATCACTGATCGCCACCTGTACAAGATGGACCCCCTGAAGCAGTACAAACCCATGAAGAGCATCCCCCTCTACAACGTATGGCACACTCTCTTCCTTTAACAGCCTCCTTTATTACAACCAGACGGCGGCTCATTAGACACAGGTGTAATAGCATTTTAGTGCCCATTTCCAAAGAGGATTCATATATAGGCTTAATAGAAGGACAGATCTTCTAGATGCAAATCCATAAAACACCGTTTCACGTGTAGCAGATCAGAATGATTTGAATTGAATTACATGTTACACACTTCAAAACGAAACACCATAAATCCCATTAGCTCAAGATAACGCTGCGAAAAAGCACAAGAGTCTTGTTTTGAGTGTAGTATAGCTTTTGACAGTTTATGTTTCTTTGCCTCTGTTACACTTTTGTAAACGGAGACACTGAGAGAAACGCCGTTTTCACAAGTTTGAAACAGGTCGGTTGTCCCTCCCCTTCCGCTGCGTAGCAAAGATGGCGACCGTTGAGGGTGAGAAGTGTCCAGTGTTCCACACTCAACGTTTTTACGAAGATACATGATGCATTTAACACATAAAAAAGATATTCAGAGTGAAACATTAAACCACAAAAAATGAAGTGAAGCCATTTTAAAACGAATTAAAAAGACAAAAACTGATAAATGATAAGCAGCAGTAATTTTAACACTATTCCAATTAACTGTTTGATATGGACCACAGTACTTCTGTTAAAGTTTAATTACAATGGCTGCCTCATTATACAGAGACCATACTGTATATCAGAGAGAGCTCTCTGAGGCTGCTTCATTAGAATAAAATGTATGAATTTCCCAGTTTAATTATTGAAGACCAAGTTGCAGTAATAGGATTATGTTGAACAAGCTTCTCATACTTAGTTTAAATGTCTATAAATGTACAGTAGAGAACTACATGTTGCTTTTAAAACAGACAGACTCTGGGTTATACAAATTTAAATATATATATTTTAGATTAGAAAGCTGGTTTGAAGTGGTTTAACAAATCATATCAGTTTAAATATGTATATATGGAAGAGATTGTACAGTATATTAGTTTTACAATCAGAGAATCTCATTTTATTTTTATCCTGCAACAAATTATTAATATTTAGAGAAAGTCCCAGACACAAGCTTTCTTAAGACTAATGCTGAAATAATTAGTTGATTTATGGATTAGTTGATGGACAAGAAAAGAGCAATAAATAGCAAATATTTAGTTTCTCAAGCTTCTCAGATGTGAGGATTTGTTTATTTTTTCTGTTTCATGTCACCTTTAATTGAATTTATTTGGATTTTGGACAGTCAGACAAAACAAGTCGACATTTTATAGACCAAATGATTGTTTGATTATGAAATAATCATGAGTTGCAGCCCTACTTCTTATTATAAATGTTGATAATAACAGTTAACTATATTCTATTCTTGCCCTTCTAGTAGAGGTTTGTGTTCCTCCTGTACATCCTGCTGTATGTGATAGCAGCTGCAGCAGAGGTGACAGTATTATCTCTGCTCTCCACATCTCACCAGCCCGTTATCCTGTGGCAACATGTCAATATGCAAAAATCTCATTCAGCTCTACAATTGGCTGCTTTTAATTCATATTCACACTGTGATAGGCCCATTAAGTCTGCTACATGCACACAGCACATGAGGCTGTTACCATGGCAGATATGTTCTGTGTGTGTTTGTGTGTGTGGTGACTTCATTTTTTCACAAGCGCTGACAGAATCTGTTGCATTTAATTCTTCTTTTCTTTTCTCTTGTTTTCACCAATTTCCTCGCTCAAATGTATTTAATTTCTTAAAGGTGCTCTATACGATATCCAGAGCATTAATGTAGCATCAAACAACTATTTACTATGTAAAGATATAGAGGAGTAATGTCTACCTGAGAATGAAGTCTCTCTCCATCTGTGGGTGTTGTAATCAGAGCTTCTCTGTGCTTTGTTGACATCGCCAGCAGCCCACGCGTGCCTTTTTTGTTGTTTGCATTGTTTAGCGCTGTTAGCACTATTAGCTGCAACCCACGGCTAGCCGTTGCCACGTTGAGTTCGGCAAAAATGCCGAACTCAAGGCTTCAAAACGGCAGTCCACAAACCAATGGGTGATGTCACGGTGACTACGTCGACTTCTTATATACAGTCTATGATTTACAGTGGCTCTGAGTGATCAGACAACTCAAAAAAACACAGAAAATCAAACCTGTTTTGTACTTTGACGGACGAAAGTTTGACGAAACGTGAGAATTTTGGACAAACAATCTGGACTTAGTGTGCAAAGGCCTTTAAGGTGTAAAAATCAAATAGATCCTCACAAACGTACACGTACACAAGCTCTTTTTTGAGAAAACAAAGAGAGAAGAGAAAGCAGCATTTTAATGAATGTGTAAACAAACTACCGATGATATTTTGCTCTGCTATGACACACATATTGCTCACGCAGTTTATTTGCACCAGTGACCTTGGAGGTGAGGCTGGATGAGGCAGGAAGTGAAGGTGTAACACATTAATCTCCGAGGCGGATACTCCCCCGTCGTCTGGTGAAATGAGTGAGATACGAGGCCTGTGTGCGGTGACAACTGTGACGAGACACCCCGGTGTTCAATCTGACAGAGTGACAAGAGGGAATTAGAAGAGAGCTGGGAGACGGACACCCAAAGCCTGTATCGCTGCATCTGGAAGTGAAATGGGGAGATGGAGTTGAGACAGATGGTGGCAGAGAGAGAGCAGCATGTGTTAAGGAGGTTTTTAGTTATTGTTCATTCAGAGAGAGTGAGTCACACACACACACACACACACACACACACACACACACACACACACACACACACACACACACACACTGAGCTGATAGATGGAGCTCAGTCCCATACACAAGACATATGGAGAGCCATCAGTGTTGAACAAGAAGGACAAGGGGGGTACATAGTATGGTTTGCAGCTTTCACACATTGGCAGTGACACAACAAGAGTAGTACACACATTATAACCAAAGATGTACTCAAGCGTAGAGACATTTACAGCTACTTTAACCCCCCTTTTTGGCAATGAAACACATTTTTTGTGTTTTTTTTTTAAGTCTGGTGATATTCTATATTTCTGTTATTGTCAACAAATCCCATGAAAAGAGCCAAAACAACAGGGAAGTATTGTGTGTATCAAAGCCTGATACATCTTCTTCCTCTCTGCCAAAGAGCTCCATTGTTGTGCAAAAACTATTAAAACACATCAATGAGCTAGGGCTGCACAATTAATCGAAATTTTATCGAAATCGCTATATGGCCTAAGCAATTTTCAAATCGCAGGAGGCGTAATGTGTTAAATATGAAATGTGTGTCAAAATACCATTTCAATTTTTTTAATTTAAAAAAAAAAAAAAAAATGATTTGGTTGGTTTTGGTCTTTCAATGGGATTTTTTGACAATAAGAGAAAACCTCATCATTTAACAGCATTTGGTTGTCAGACCCAAGGAGTCATTCATCCTTTTAGTCACATCCCAGATTATAACCGCTGCCCTGCTCTGTATCCATAACACAACGGGCCTTTTTAAATGTCGAGCTGTGTGGGTGAGTGAATAGGTCAAGGTGAAAAAGTGCAAAGGCGGGTGAGAAGAAGACGTGTAGAGAGAGGGGGGTGAGGAGGAGGAGGAGGAAATAGAGATGTACTGTAGGCTGAGAGCCACGGCAGCGTGACGCGGAGCTATCGATCGGAGAAGGTCAAACAGAGGGGAAAGCAGTTAGCTGGTTGTTGATTAGCACTGATAGGCTAACACCACAGCATCCCATTTGGCTGCCCTATACTGTGTATTTACTGCTGCTCCTGCAGGGCAGCATAAAGGCTGATAGATGGCGAGTACTACAGCGAGGAGCCAACTACTGTCTGCCAAAGGATTTATACGCCAATTAATGCCTGTGCAGCTAAAGTGAGATCATTACAGTTTATGCCTTCTTGAATAAAACAAATACTGATGAAGAAATGGTGAAATATCCATTCTGCATCAGTGACTCATCTCACCATCTTTCCTTTTCATTTTCTATTCCTGCCTCCTCCTCCTCCTCCTCCTCCTCCTCCTCCACCTCCCCCCTCTCCCTATCTAGTGCTGTCTTTCCCCTCTCTCCTCTCTCTCCGCTGCTGCCGCTTCTCTCTTCCCGTTGTTGTCATGCCAACTTCCCAGGAGACAGCGTTGTCATGGATACCGAGCGGCAGGGCAGATCAGCTGATGTCTGGTGTCGTTCAGGCATGTGCACAAATCGCTCTCCTGTATGTGCGCTCTTTTCCTCCCCGTTATCCCAGCGAGGCTTATTTCTGATCCCCGCGGCGCTCCTTCTCCTCACGCCTTTTTTTTTTTTTTTCTTTCACCCGTTGATCTCTTCACTACAGTCTTCACTTTTCTCCACCTAAAACTACAGTGAAACCATACACTCTGTTTATAAAGATGAATGATGCACATATGCAGCCTATTCTGGTAGAAAATAGAGGTGCCTCAAATTATGCAAAACATTGTACAAGAGATCAAGATGAGAAGGTGATGAAGCATATTTGTGTTAATAAATTCATACATCTCAGAGGCTATTTTATGCCCTTTAAGCAAACACTACTGGTGCCCTCACTACAGCTCATTATATGATATTCATTTAATCACAGAGCTCCCACCTTTTGCTCCCTCTGCTTTTTTCCCCTCCTGTCTTTACAGGACTGTTGGGATGTTTTATATAACCAATAAATTGTTGCCGTAAGAATACACCGAGAGAACCTGCTGTTCAAATTATGTCCTCATGACAACCGCCGAGCAGAGTGGATCACACCTGAGAGCACTTGACAGAAACCGTTGTGGTCCTGGCTGTACAACGACACAGGAGTTTGCTCACAAGTGCTTTTAATAAAATACACCCACTGCTGTTACTGTTTGGGGACATGCAAACGAGACATTAAATAACAATTTGGTGCCGTCCTCCCGGGTCAAACACTAACAAATATGACAATTAGTAACGTCCTCCTTGAGCCAATCAGTGTGATTTAAAAGGGACATAGCAGAGCTGTGAGATGCATAATATTCAAACATATTTTGTAGTGTAATAGAATATTCCATAGTTTTATTTATATAGGCCAATATCACAACTCACAAATTTGTCTCAAGGGGCTTTACAATCTGTACAGCACCCGACCCCTCTGTCTGTAAGGAAAAACTCACCAAAAAAATCCTTTAATAGGGAAAAAATGGAAGAAACCTAAGAAAATAAGGAAGACAATTACAGCATGGTCCCTCCGGTTAGCTCTCAGGTAAACAGTTAGCTCTGTCAGCACTGCTGTCGCAATCCCTCAATCATAGATATGCTTTGAATTTTGAAGCACCTTTAAGCGTCATTTTTAAAATACCTTTTAATTTTCAAAACATGTGAGCCGTGCAGATGAACGACACAAGTTGATGACATGTCTATGTTAGCATTTTTTTCCCATTTGCACCATAATTAAGGCTACAACTAACCCACTGATTATTTTCTTGATTAGTCGATTAATCATTTGGTCCATAAAATGTCAGAAAAAAATTTAAATGCTCATCACAATTTCCTGAAATCCAAGAGGATGTACTTGTTGTGCATGTTTGGTTTCACCAACAGTCTAGAACCCAAAGTTACTCAGTTTACTATCATAAGACAAAAAAAAGCAGAAAATGTTTGAAATGTTTGCTTTTTTAAAAAATGACCATATTACAATGACACAGATTGCGACCAAGATTTTATTAGCCCCATCATTGCATGCAATAAGCCTGTAAGATCACTATTATCTCAGTGTGTAGGAGCATTTCAGTAATCAACATAAATATGTTGGACTGCAGTAATGAAACGTATCATCATCCTCAAGTTGTCTCAGATCGCTGTGGGTCGGCCAGACGAAACACTTGAACAGATGGCTGGGCTGATAAATGCCTCCAACACGTTTCATACTCGGGTTAAAACTGATTTGGTGAATCAAGACAAAAAATGAAACAAGGAAACAAATCAGAATGTATCATTATCCAACTCATTAGAACACTGACTGTCGTTCCAATCAATTAAGCCTTTAATATAAATGTAAATGTAATCGTCTCCATGTAATTAACTGCGGGTGGATTGCTCGACAGAGAGGCATAGCTTTAGGCTTTAATTCATGGTGATTATTACGTGAAGTGTTTGTTTCCGAAGTCACAGGCGTCATGTTGGAGCTAAATAAGCTAGCTGGTTGTTTAGCCGCCGGAAGCAACCTGTCTCGGCCCGTCCTCCCACGAGGGAGAATTTGTCTCGGCGTTGCAGTCTGGTGAGAGGATATTAATGTACCTGACTGGCTGCCCTGTGGCTGTTTCCTCAACATGCAGCACCTCATTTCAGCTCAGAAAGACAAATTAAGAGAGAAATAAATAGCTAGAAACCTAAAAAGGGGGGATGACAAAAGGAGACAGAGAAAAGCGAGGCTAACAGGAAGAGAGATAATAATATAAAAGAGAAAGGAATGGGTGTTTAATGAGCTCCTTTTCCTCCTGAGATGTGTTTAGCTATGAGGATATTGGTTTCTTCCTGTTGTGTGTACTCTGAAGACCTGTGAAGCTAAACAATCCAACCGCAGAACTGGGATTCCCCTTTTAGCCCGGCTGCTCTCTCTTGGTATTTTGTTTAGGGGCTCTGAGTGGAAGAAATTCGATTGGACCGTTGGGATGCTGATCAATAAATCGTTACTGCAAGTGCTGATTTAAGCCTTGAGTGGGAGAAACCACAGACACCGGATACTGAGAACACCGCAGCAGTGTTACATGTGTGCTTTGGCTCAGTTTCTATGTGAGAAGCTCTTAACTCAGGATGGTTTACTTCAACTTAATGTAGTATGCAAAATAAAAACTACATCCTAAAGTAGGTTATCCACAATGCAAGTTAATCACAACAAAATGTACATGTTCATCATTGGATTTTAATGTTGTGGGTTTTTATGCTTTATAAGGTCATAGACTGTATATAAGAAGTGGACTAGTCACTGTGACGTCACCCACAGTTTTGAAGCCTCGAGTTCGTAATTTTGGCCGTTGCCATCTTGGTTTTTTGCAACCAGAAGTGACACGAGAGGGTGGAGCTACAGTTGATATAGTCTTGGGGAAAAAAGGTCGTTGAGGAACATATGTAGTCGTAGCTTTTGTTAACACTAAAACAAAAATCTGCTGAATACTCCTAATCCCTCAGGTGTCCTCCTGTTACTCCCAGTGGAAGTGTGATGAATTGTAGCCTGGTGCAGCAGCGCTGGTGAATTCATGTCCTGTGGGGTGCACCAGCTCAAACCCCTGATATTCATGTGCATCTGTGTCTGTATTATGTGCTGTATTTGTGTTTATCTGCAGTACAGATGGTCATGTGATGTGTTTCTCAACACACATGACCTGCATGTCGTGTTTCTCTGTGAACTCTATGTACATTGTTTATCTGTGTTTAATTGTGTGTCCTCTCTCTCTCTCTCTCTCTCTCTCTCTCTCTCTCTGTCCCAGGTGACGGGAGTGAGCGTTTCCCCTGGGAAGGACCAGCTGGTTGTGTTCCACACCAAGGACAGCAGGGATCTGGTGGTGTGCCTGCAGGGCATGGTGCCTGCCAATGAGAGCCGCATCGGGGAGCTGGTTGGCACCCTGCTTAGCCACTTCAAGAGGTAAGCGGTGGGGGACACGATGGGCAACAAACTGAGTTTATCTACAGGTACGTTGATGTTTTCACCTGTTGAAATGATGCTCAATGTCCTAAAATGCTTTAGAAACATGGCACATGACACCTCATTTCTTCTATTTACTGCACAGAGCTTTCAGTTAATAATCAGCATATTGTTTCCACTAGAGGTACACCGATTGATCGGTTTGGCCGTTTAATCGGTGCCGATAGGACGCCACCAGTCACGCGGGGACGTACATCACCGTTTTGCATGGAGGCTCAGTACAGAAAGTCAAGGTAGAGGGGGAGAAAAAAGTTATCTCTTGAATATACAGTATAACACAACACTATCAGCTCTTTGTCCACGGTACAAGACAGGCAGATGGGGAGGAAAAGAAATCATTCACCGTTACTTAAATTTACCTATTTGGCGTTTTCTCTTCTAGATAATCCAGCCACGTAACCATCCATTCATGAAATGAAATCACACACTTAAAGATCCTCCTTACCCCGGCAATATGCACCAACATTAATAGTTTGTAAGAGCGTCATTCAACAATGTACGACTAGTCATACTGTAAGCCACAGAACAGCATCGCCCATCGCAAATGAATAGAATATTTTCCAACGATGTAATCCACCAAATCACACTTCAGGATGTTCTCTACGAATGATTTAATTCAGTGACAAAAAAACTGATTTATTAAAACGGTGTATGCAAAAGTAGCCGACTAGGCTGCTGCAGAAGTAAAGAAGATATCAGCCGGCTATCTGCTTTTTCCTGCTTCAAGCTATCGTTATTATATCGGCCTTTAAAAATCCACCATCGGTCGACCTCTAGTTCCTACTTTAACCCAGCGAACTTCATTTAGTTTAGCATCCTGCAGTAGTGCAGACCAAGTTGTAGTCTAAAATAACTGCTATTTTTGTACAAGTGAAATAACCTTCTGAACTGAAAAAAAACACACAAATCCAGCAGTATTGGCTCAGATGTTTGGTGTTGGCCGATGTGACCTGTTGCAGGAGGATTCTGGGGCAGATAGAGTGCACGGTCACAGCTCTCCTCACTTGAACCCTCATATTCTTTTAAACTCGGAATTCAGAGATCTCTCCAGGAAGGATGCTGTGAAGGTTAGCATTCATGTTGTTTCAAGAGAGAAAAACATACATATAGATTAAATCCCTGAACCCTGCAGTAGCTTTCTGTTACCTTCTGATTCACTGAGGTTCTGTTCCTTTTCATATTGCTCTCCACAACTACAATACATGAAAATCCACTGTATATAAACCGTTTTTTGTTTTTTTTATGTCTATGTTGGCGACAGCCGTGGTCAGAGACAATATATTTTCAGGTCTTATGAGCGTGATATCTCAAGAACGCCTAGAGGAAATTTCTTCTAATTTGGCACAAACGTCCACTTGGACTCAAGGATGAACTGATTAGATTTTGCAGGTCAAAGGTCACTGTGACCTCACAAAACATTACAACAATTTCACACAAATGTCTAATAGGATAAAATAATCAAGTGATGACATTTAGGACAGACCAAATATTTATTGTCATTTTGTTATTTCAACACATCAAGAAATACACAAATGTATCCCCCCAGCCACCATCTCACTAAAAGCTACCCAAAAATAAAATATATAATAATAGGGATTATAAAATTAACATAGACATTTATTTAGTAAACTAAGTAAATAAATATCCTCAACAAAAGCTAGTACTAATAATAATAATACAAAATAAAAAGACAAAATAAATCAAAATACAGAAATAACCTATTGAATTCATTCAAATGTACATTTCTAATACAGAATGGTTGTGTTGATCAGTACAAGGTAAAACTTGTGAATAGAGTATTGAAATGTGGATAGGAGGTAGTATCTCCTCCTTGTGTTCAATTCAGTTCACATGAGGTTATTCTTACTGCTGTAAATCTGCTCATCTTCTCCTCTCACCATCAGGAAAATCAAGCACCCACACACTTCCTTTAACACCACACTTGTTGTCTTCACTTCACTCTTTCTTTGTACGGTTTATAAAATTATCCTCTAGTTCAAGTTAAAGGTGATTCTGTTATATAATAAAGTAAGATGCTGTCATATGCTATTTATTGTGTTGCATCACAATATTTAGCCAATGTTGAGGAGTACTGTTTCCGTATCAGTACAAGCAGCTTACACACGGTTTAGCTTCAGACTTCTTCCAACAACCTCAAAAAATATTCTAAAGAGTAGCTCCGGCTGAAAGTGAAGTGTGAATAAAGTGATTTCATTCATTCCTCTTTCATCCTGTGTTTTAATCCCAGGAGAGGACGACTCTGTCACCTCAGCTAACACACACATGCATACAGAAATGGGGAAAAAAGGAAACAAATTGCTCTTGAAGTGTCAGAAAATCCCCACAATATTAAACCTCAGGAGGCATATAGAGGATATGGGCTTGTGTTGTAGAGAACTATAAGTCCTATTAGTCCTTCAGGGTCGTGTTTGTTGACTGAAACGACCTGCGGACGTCAGACAGTTTCAGCTTCATTCTTCTATTTACTGCAAAGAGAAAAAGTTCTTCCCTAGTCAAACCTTTTGTCCCTACAGCAGTGGTTCTCAACCTTTATCGTGCCAAGGACCCCTAAATTTATACACATCAGGTCACAGACCTTCATCTCCATCTGAAAATAGTCTTATGACTCCTGCTAACATTGGGTTCACTTTTATAGTGAATTAAATAGTGAAAATAAACTATTCCCCATTTTTCCCCCTGGAACTCCCCCACGGACCCCTGGAGGTCCCCGAACCGCTGGTTGAGAACCACTGCCCTAAAGTACTTCAACCCAGTGCACTTTATTTTACTCACTGAAATTGATTCGTCATTAAATCCAGCTGCTAAAAATAACCAGATTACCCCTCCTTCCTGTTTCTTTCACTGGTCTGTCCTGTGGGCCAAACATGATTTTATTTAGACCTTATGACTGGGTGCCTCTGTCTAGTCTATTGTGGGTAGGAAATGTGTTTTCACCAAGCAGAAACCACCATAGTTGAATACTAACAACAGTGCAAACATGTCTTAAAGGTATAATATGTAATATTTCCCCATTAAAATGTCTAAAAACGACTAGACCTATGTTATATATTTAGTTAGGTTGTGTACTTACATTATCCCAAAAGATTCCAACAATGTTCAAAACCAGAGAAATCAGTAATTTTATTCAAGGTAGTGGTGCGTTTCATTTGGTTGCCCGTCAATGGTGTCATATTACTGCAACTTCCGGCGAAACACGGGAAACACCAGATATGTCAGAGAGTGAGGAAGTTAGCAAGTTACGTTAGCTTATCTGGAGGTCAGAGGTCAAGGGACCCCTTTGAAAATGACCATGCCAGTTTTTTCCTCACCAAAATGTAGTGTAAGTTTGGAGCGTTATTTAACCTCCTTCATGACAAGCTAGTATGACATGGTTGGTACCAATGTATTCTTTATGTTTTCTAGTTTCATATGATACCAGTATCTTCACTCTAGCTTTAAAACTGAGCCGCTACAACCTAAAAATCGTAAATTGAGTTAAAGACAGTAATGGCGTTGAAATAAATTTGCATTAAAGCGTTATTATCACATTAACTTTGAAAGCCCTATTTTTTTTTTTTTTATACTTCTGCTGCTGTGATTGTTGTTTTGATGAAGCATGTTTTTAGATCACTGACTCGCTCATTTCACTGATTATTGAATTGACTCCTCCACAATAATCTGGCACATGTATTGATTTGTGCGGTCGTGTGTGTCTCTCTTTGTGTGTGTGTGTGAGACAGAAAGACAGACAGTGTTTGTGCAGACAGATGCGCCTGAATCTGCTTATCTTGGTGTGTGTGTGTGTGTGTGCAGCTTTGTCTGTGTGTAGGGGAGGAGGGCGTTCGCTCCATCCTTTCCATTCTCTGATGGTATCTTGTTCCATTGTTGAGCCCATTTTCTCTGGAGGTGTCGGGCTGAGAAAGGCCTCCACTGGGCCTCCTGTAATGACTCTCCATGTGCTCCGCATGCCGACTCATCCATCACTGTACAACACTGACAGAACAAAGGGCACACCGGCATGTGCAGAAATGTGTGTGTGTGTGTGTGTGTGTGCGCTCTTCTGACTGCATTAGCGTGCACGGGTAGTTATTCCTGAGAGGCAGCCTGCATGCGGCCGTGCTCGTGTTTGTGTATCCGCAGCGTATGATCTTCTGCATGCAGCGTCCCCACCGCTGCAGCTCCCTGTAGATGTGGCTTTAACCTTTATCTCCCCTTCAGCATGCTGCACACTGCACAATATGCACAATAGCGAGCAGGGAGAAGGGCAGCTTACAGCAGCAACAAAGCAACACTTTATCCTCCTCAAAGTGACAGCGAGGCCAAAGCAGAGTGACACCGCCGCCGGGAATAAACCCTCCTCTTGTCATAGCTGCGTCTGGATACTTGAGTTCTCCGCGATTTGTTTTTGACAGTTTCCAAATCTGTTTGGCGTTAATCTGTTTTTTCATGTTATTATGAATTTAAGGACCGGAGTGGTTTATATGCTGAGATAGTGTCACGGCTGGCATATTTCAAACTTATCAATACCACACCAAGTCGCCTCCAACTGAAGTGATTCAGAGATTTCGGCATACATAAGAAGATAACCCTCTTATCGGCCATGACGCACCAGTTGTCTGGAGAAATTCAGAAATACTTCATTCTTATTTTGCATAAAAGGGAGGGGGGGATTAGATTCCCATGCCTCCAGCCTCCCTCCTCCCTCCATCTTTCCCTCTTTCATGCCTTTTTTCTTTCTCCTATTTTTGACTATATCCCCTTTGTACTGATCTGAGTCTCATGAACCCCTCGCGGCCCCCCCGTCCACTTCCTCATCTCTCTCTCTCTCTCTCTCTGCCTCCCTCTCAATCTTTCCCTCTTTTCCTCCCCTGGCTCCCTCCTTCTTCATTTCTGGAGAGGAGGCCATGAAATATTTAAGGCTGTGCTGATGTTGAGGCCTATATTTAGATGAGACAGAGCCACCCCCCCCTTTCTCTCTGTCTCTGGTTTGTGTGTGTTGACATGCGCTCCACGCAGCAGCGACTGCAGCACTCCCACCGTCCGCTGCCAGGATAACACAGCAGACGCTCTGCATCTGTTACACACAGACTGCAAAATCAATGAGACATTCAGGCCACCTAAAAGACGAAATATTAGACATATATTATTCCCAATTTATCCAGATGTTATAAGTAGATTTATCATGTTTTAATAAGATGTCTCCCTGGTTTCTGATCTGTTCATTATTTAATTTACTGTTAATCAAACTCTTCCTACAGTACATATTAACATGTTGTCTTTATACATGTAGGATAATCTACATTCCATCAGTACAACAACACTTCACTGCACTGATGTTTCACATTAAAAGCCTTCCAGCAGGTCAAAGGGCATCTCTTTCCTGGTAGGCTTACAATGTGAAATATGTGGAGCAAATTATTGATAATGATTGAAAACATTATTTCTGTTAAAAATAGAAACTCAGAGCAGCAGCTGTATTGATGGTTTACTTGGCAAGTCCATTGTACAAATAGCTTTTTTTGCAAGGGAGAGTTAAAAAATGAAAATCAATCAAACAATACTAAAAGAGACAACAGTATTAAAGGGTAATGTATTGTTCAAATTGCCATTCCTTGCGGTTGGCATTGCAATATTGCAGTTATTGAGTCCTATTCACACAATCACGTCTTGCCCTTGAGCAAACGGTTTAACCCTTATTTAGTGACTCTCAGATAACCAAAGTTGAGGTGTAGTACACAATATTTTCAAATGTCTTGTGACTTTGCGTTGAATCTGTGAATGCATTTTACTTTATTTATCATTTTTATTCCGTTTTCCAACCTTTCTAGCGGTTTATTTCTCCATCACATACTTCCACTCTGCTTCACACCGTTCCCGCTGAGATCTGAATGTAAAAATAGCTTAGTGTTGAATTATTCATCCACATCCTCAATTCTCTCAGGTGTTGCGCTGCAGTTTAAAGATGTCGCTCCATCAAATGCAACAAAACATCACACTGATGCAGAAATATTCTTGTTACTAAAGAAGAAGTGGGATGTTTTGACAGGTCAAAGCGCAGTAGAAGTGTTTAGATCACGTTGTTTACAGCAGATTTTCTCTCTCTTTCTGCTCTCTCTGTATGCGTCAGTCACGACCTAATGACAAAGTTGCCCCATGACCGACTCTTGTAAATCCCCGGTTCTCATAATCTCCTCTGTCTCTCCGTCGTCGTAGTTTCTGTGCTGTGTGAGCAGCTGGAATCGGTTTCTTGGAAAAGCACCGAGGATTGTTTCTGTAGCAACAGCTCGGTTTTAACTCCACCGACTGCTGTCAGTGTCAACAGTGACTAATGAAAAACCCTGTGCACTACATTGATCGTGTGTGTGCGTGTGTGTGCGTGTGTGTGCGTGTGTGTGCGTGTGTGTGTGTGTGTACGTGTATGTGTGATTGTATGTGTGAGACGGGGGTCATTGACTGGATTTCATTAACCCCAGCTTGCTGTCCTCTGTGTGCATTGTGGTGCATCGAGTAGATGATTGATGGTTTTAGTGCTGAAATAGTTAATCGATTAATTGATTAAGTGATGGACAGAAAATGTACAACAATTTTGAGGGTTGGGTATCATTTAAATTTTTCATTATTTGTGGCAATACAATACCTCACTTTCAGTTCAGATACAGTACATTATAAAACTACACTTTTTTCGATATCTTACTTTGAGAAAAATAAACAATATTTTCTATAAACCTTAAAAAAAAGCCCAAATTCTCAAATGTCATATATTGTTCAATCACAACCAACCGTACTAAAACTTTTAATAAATAAAAAGGGTGTAACCATGACACAATTTTGAAGTAGAATAAGTAAACAACGTGAAAAAGAGGATCAATACTCGACCGTGATTGTGATAAGTTATTAATCTTTTAACTCCTTCATTCATCAAACATTCATTCAGCTTCTCAGTTTCTCAAATGTGACTATTTGCTGCTTTTCTGTGTGTTTTTTTTTTTTTTTATCATATTGAATTAAATATCTTTGTGTTTTGGATGGTTGGTCGGACAAAACAGGCAATTTGAAGATGTCAGTCCAGTTCTTTATTGTCCCGCTGGGGGAAACTCGGCTCGCAGCAGAGCACAGATAAACAGTGACAGCACACACATAACAGTACGACAATAAAGTCTATAGAAAAGATATTAAAAAAGATGTGAATTGGACTCTGGGAAATTGTGATGGGCATTTCTCTCTGTTCTCTCTCATTTTATAGACTAAACAAAAGCTTAAAAATGAACAGAATAAAGTAAATGACTGAGTTGAGAGCAGTTTCTCCCTCTGAAGTAGTAAAACTATAAAGTCTTTTACAAGAAACAACCGAGAGTCTGCAGCCATAGCAGCTCTGTGAGGATATATATACACAGTGGTGCTTTGAGCTAAATGATAACGCCAGCATGCTAACGTGCACCATGACAATGCTAACATGCAGATGTTTAGCAAGTGTAATATTCACCATGTTCACCATCTTAGTTTAGTATGTTAGCATGCTAACATTTGCTAATTAACACGGCGCTGATACGCCAAAATGAACTAAATTGGTTTTATTTCTGTAAAAAAAAAGAAAAACAACGGTTGGGGCGTTGGGCAAGTGATGTAATCAGTGTGTGCCCGACGACCGGGTAACACCGGTAACTACGACTACTGTGGCAAACCTACTCGTGACCCTTAGGAAGGTCCCAACACCCAGGTTGGGAACCACTGGATTAAGCAGAAATGTAATGAATTGAAGTTTGTTGCAGCCTTTGGTGATTTATTCTGGTGCTTAAGGCCTTCAGGGAAGCATGAGGACTTCCTCCTCAGACCTCCCCCCCACTGTAATCTTTCCACATCTGTCTCTGTGACAGATGTTTATAGATTTACCTCCCTCATATCTGTCTTCAAGCATGGCTACATCCATTCATACTTTCTCTGTCTTCCTCTCCTCTAACCTCCACCACCGCCCTTTGTCCTTCTCTGTCTCCCTCCCACTCGCTTCCATCCTTCCTCTCCTTCTCCTTCACCCCCCCCCACCACCCTCTCTCACCACCACCCCCCCCCTCTACAGTCATGAGTCAGCAGTAGCGTGCAGTACACAGCCCTTCATTGATCCGTCAGAGTGATGTGGTCATATTCTGTTTCTGCCCTTGCCTCCTGCCTCCCTTTCCCTGAAGACCTGAGCGTTTAGCCTCCCTCCGTCTGCTCCTGACACTGCAGAAGGGATTTGGGGGATTGCTAAGCCGGACTGCTTCAGGGGGAGAAAAAGTGGATCGAAAAACTGAGGAGGAAACACAGAAAGTGTTAGTGAGAGTGTGTCAGGAATAGTGAGCTAAGAGGGAGGGAGGTGACATCGAGCCTGGAAACAATGCAAAAATGAATCGGAGAAGGAGAAAGAGATGTAGAAGATACACACTTGTATTGATCTGCTAAAGTCAAATCTGATTCACTCGAGGTTCAGGTGACGTATCAGGAGTCACATCAGTCTGCAGTAGTAAGCTGTTGTCATCAGACTCTCTGCAGACATGTTGGCGTCAGCGTACTTCGTTCACTATTTCCCTTTCAGTTTGTGTTTGACTAAGATAGATGTTTTAGTCACATTGTCTGCTTCATCATCTCTCTCCAGTGGTTTTTAAAGGACCATACCAGTTAACTGATGACTGAGTGATACGTTTCAAATGCATGCAGTATAATTATAGACTGCTTTGATGTATTTTTCCTACCAATCGATGATCTCGCAATTAGGGATGTCACGAGAACCGATACTTCGGTACCAAGTCGATGCCAAAATTCTGAAAACGTGACAGTACTAGCGTGTCTTTTTCTACAGTATGGTAGGTACCGGGGATCAGAGCTTGAGACTAACGGCAGAAATAACTAATGACAGAAAATTTCCCTGATAATGCTTCATTGTGCACAACAAATCTGTGTTGAAATCAACAGGAGAGCTAGTTAACATGGTGGGCAGCACAGTCCTGCTTGGCTAAATAACAGAGCTAACAGCTAACGTACGGTTGCATTGAGTTACATTATGATGCGTTCAAGCTCTTTTCAGTAAAAAATAGTATTGGACGAAAGTAAATTATTACGTTATCATTATGTGTTCAAATTATGGCTGTAAAAGTTAAAGCAATAGTAACGCAAATCTGTTTTAACGCCGCTAATTTCTTTAACGCTTTAACGCAACTTGTGATTTTGAGGTTGTAGCGGGCTCAGAGTGAAGATACTTGTATCATATGAAACTAGAAAACCTAAGGAATCCATTGGTACATGGGATAAAAAGAAAAACACTGGTATGGTCCTTTAATTTAAATAAGGCCATCCATTCACGTTGTTTGTGGAAGAATTACATCTGTTGCTGAGTGATTTAGCTGCAGAGAGTAATGAATATTTAATAACAAAAAAACTGTTGTTAATAGATGTGTCAGAGTGTATTTTCTGTTATAGCTGCAGATGAAACTAAAATAATGTATAACAGTAAGATAAAAGGAGGATAAGAGAGAGAGAGAGAGAAAGAGAAAGCCATGCTGCCTTTGTCTTCCTCACCAAGGTCACCCTTTCTGCTGAATCAAATATTTCCGACTGATAGAAGTGGGCTTCTCTCTTCTCCTCTTTCCCTCCATCCCTCCTTCTCTATTTCCTCTTTCTCCATTAATCACCCTCCCCACTGCTGCTCCCTCCCCCTCTTGTTTTTCTCTTCACATTCCACTTCCCCTCATCCTCCTCCCTCCCTCTCCCTCTCCCTCCTTTCTGGGGCGCTGCGGATGCAGTTCCCATGGCAACCATTGGATCCATGTTTGTCTGATACGTATGCGATCCATTAATAACCCTGCTGGCCGGAGATAATAACGGCACAGACCACAGACAGAGTGTAGTATAGAAGAGGAAGAATGAGAGAGGAATATAAAGATTAGAGAGAAAGAAAGATGCTGAAAGAAAGAGGATGAAATGTGTATGAGCTTGTATTTTAGCTTTACTCAGACAATTAGGGCAGGATATCAGTCCTCGTTTTGTGTCTGTAGCATCGAATTTAGCTGTTTTTAGACAGCATTTTACATTTCTGAACTTGGCTTCTTTTGTTACATGGAAAACAAGTGGTTTTGTAGAAAATTTCTCAAAGTAAGGTATCAAAAAAAGTCTCAAAAACCAGGTATTGTATTGTCACTAGTGCAGACAAAAGTCATTTTCTTTGTGCTAAACTTGTGCAGCAGCCTTCTGCTTAGGGGTCTTCAAGGATAATCTTTCTGCAGAGTCGTTATATAACTTCCAATTTGCCAAGTCAAATTGCAATGCGAGTTCACAAATTCTCTCACACACATAAAAGGAGACTGGTACGCACACTTGGAGTCATTGTTATGTGGGCCAGCGGGGAGTCCTGCTCGTCTCACTGGCACCGTGCTGCAGCCTGGGGGGGGGAGGCTGGCTGGGGGGAGTGATGGATGGCGAGTGGCCAGGCCTGAGTGTGTGTGTTTGTGCGTGCTGACTGTGTAAGTACACGTTAGAGATAATATTTTTTTTTTTTTTTTTTTTTTTTTTTTTTTTTTTTGAGCTTTTTATGCCTTTATTTATAGGACAGTGGATAGTGTAGAAATGGGGAGAGAGAGGGGGCGACATGCGGAAATGGCCACAGGTCGGATTCGAACCCGGGCCTACCGCGGGACTCAGCCTTATGGGCGCCCACACACCAGCAGAGCTAGCGGGGCGCCCAGAGATAATATTTAAAGGTGTGAGAATGTGCAGCACGTGTCAGAGGTTGTGTATGAATGAAAGAGTGTGAATGTGCGACTCGCTCTGACCTACTTTTCCACTGCAGCCGGTCCCAGAATCATCACAGCCAAACAGCCTTTCTCTCACCATTTCTTTCTCTCTCTCACACACACACAAGGACAAACACACTCAGTAGAGTGTTAACCTGCTGGTAGCACCATGTTGTGTTTTTATTATGTAGCATAAGCACAGACTCTGGCACAAGCTTAAGTAACAGATGAATGTGTGGAATATAAAGCTTCATAGTGAACTGAAACAATAACTTTATTAGTCGATTCATCGACTGACACAAACTGTTAAGAATGATTCATCTTTTAAAGGAACAGTGTGTACAGTAGCATATAGGGGGATCTATTGGCAGAAATGGAATATAATATAATATAGTATGAACATGTGTTTTGTTTTCTTGCCTTCTTTTCTTCTTCTCTACATGTACGCAACGTATCCTCATACAACGGTTTGTATGAATAGGGATGCACCGATAGCACCGATACCGATACCTCTCTTTATACTACCTGGTTCACAGTTATGTGGATTACATATGAATTAATTGTGTGGGATATACATGAATTACAGTGCATTACTTTTCGTAGGTATAGTTACGACGGGGTTTGACAACAGCCTAAATACATAGGGAGCTTCACGGAGCCGGCCGCCATGTTTCTACAGAAGCTCAGAACGGACAAACCAAACACTGACTCTAGATACATTCGCGTTTTTGCATCGACGACAGTACTTCTCCTACTCGCTTGGCACACTGGAGAAGTTTTAGCTAGTTGCAATCTGCAACCTCACTGCTAGATGCCGCCGGATCCTACACATCACACCTTTAAGTCATTTATCAAGCAAAAATGTCAAATTTCTGCTTCTCAAATGGATCTATCCTTACAAATTTGATGTATATATTTGTGTTTGGCAACTTCAAGATATCAACTGGGGCTCTGAGAAATTGAGTATTTGTCTCTATTTTCTAACATTTCATAGACCAAACGACAGACTGAGTGTTACTGCTGGTAGTTCTGTTGTATCATCTTCCTCATCTGTGCAGCTGACTCTTCTAAAGATCATTACATCCTCCAGCATTATAATAATGCATGAAATCTCATGATACATGAGAACAAAATTGCTCTCTTGTAATTAGCTCTGACCGTCTGACAGATTCTGCACTCGGGGAGAGATTTATTAAGCCTCATTCTAATGGGAGGAGATGAAAGTGTCGCTGGATTTACTAAAGTTCACACTCTTCACTGGGATCAGTTTTGCATGGAAAATTCTCAGCCTATGAAGTTTAATTGCAGCCTCAGTTATTATGATCAATATTTGAAAAAAAAGCCATTAATGAGCATTTTTTTCTATTTCAGGATCATTATGATTTTATTTCTGAGCTTGTTGATCTCAGACAAATCCCGACTGTGAACTTTGCCTCTTAACCTCCCCCTCAGATGCTAAACGCATTTAAACGCAGTCCCAGTCGTTGATTGCATAATTAGTTTCCGTCTTAGTAAATCAGACACTAATTACAAACAGATTGTGAGTGCAAATTGAATGAAAAGCTCAGCGCAGATTTGCCTCGTGATTTCATGTCATGAATAAAGCCCTCATCAACAATTACTGTTATTGTTTTATTTTTGGTTACGTTCATTTAATTTCAATCTTATTTTGCATGAATAGTTAAAATGGAATGTATATTAATGATTGTGTATTTCTATATAAATTATTATATATGAAGTATATTGAATTATTGCAGCAATTTGTTAATTAGTCTCTTTAGTTGGTCAAAAGAAGTCACAGACAAATAAACAGTCAGTCTGTGCAGTCAGTACTCACCAGTACTAAGTACTGCAATTAGAGCTGAAACAATTAGTGAATCAACAGAAAATTAATCATCAAATATTTTCATAATTAAGTAATTATTTGTCCCTTTTCAAGCGCAAATGTGAAAAATATCTGATTCCAGCGTCTCAAATGTGAGGATTTTCTGTTTTTCTTTGTCAAGTGTCACACTAAACTGAATATTTTATATATATATAAACTGTATATACACACACATGCATCTGCTGTTGTGAGCTATATTTCTATATTTAATCTACTGGGCCACTCACTCTCTGCGTTCCCAGAGGAGCTTTCCTCATACTGACTGTATGTATATAATGTATGCACTTACTGTCGTCTACCATCTCACTGTCACTTTGGATAAAAGCATCAGTTGAGTGCTGATACAGTAGGAGCCTTGATATGTTATAGACTGCATCTCTTCAGTGACCTCTACGTTTACCCCATAATCCTCCCCCCCCCCCCCCAAACACACATGTTCCACCCAGCAACAGCACCACACCATCTCCCACTGTCAGGCCAATGATGAGTAGCCTCAGCACGCTCTCTCCTCCCTCCACCGCCTCCTTCACCTCCTCTCCTCCTTTTCTCCCTCCCTTGATCTGGTGCTCTGTCTCTACCTCCTTTCTTCATTTCCCACCTGCCATTAATCTCCCCACCCAACGTCTTTTCATTATGCTTCTTTATTCTGCTTCCAATCCCTTCATCTCGTCCTCCCTTTACTCCCATGCTTTAATCTCCTTCACATCACTCATTCATTACGCCTCCATCCCTCCGTCTTTACACCTCACCTTGCTTCCTCCCCATATCCTTCCATTTCATCTGTTCATTTCTGCTTTTTATCCGACCTTAGGTAACTGAGCTAAATCAACTCTGATCCAGAGCTGCTTGCACAAAGAGCAACTTTGACTGTTACTTTGATCGAGCAAATAGTAAAACCTCTATGTCAGATAAAGCACAAAGGAGTTCAGAAACCATCACAGACTTAAACGGAACAGTTTAGGTTTTCAAACACCTTAAGGACTTCAAATTTATTCAGAAGTCTCTAAATGATGATTATACTTGTTTCTTGCATCCCAGCAGCTCCATTTGTAACATCAACAAAGACAAAAATATTTAAGACATGAAACAAGGATATACAATCACTGCAGACGATATATTCCAGACCCGCCAACGTCCATTTGATCTGCGATTAGGCTCCATATTTGATTTTAGGATTGATTGGTGCTGATTTGATTGAACAATTTGTATTTACTGATCAGGACATAAATGCTATATATTGCTATTAATGCTATATTCTCATCAATGTCATATGATGGATGTAACCAAAAAAATATATATATGTCTAAGTTTATTAGTTGCACGAAGCTGTCTAATTCCAGCATAAAGTAGAACTAATTCACTGGGTAACATAATACTCTTTTCAAACTATAAAACGTGACTAAAAGAGCCGCTAGCTCAAGGTACAAAACTCCAGCTGAATACTCTGAAATAAAAACATATACAAGGACATTTTACTAGACAAATTCAGTGATGAGTGTATGATTAATAGAAGAGGTTATATTGGGACTTCAGCAACAGCAAATTATATTTTGTAATTTATTATTGGAGGTCATGATTTTGGTTCGGTTAGTTAGTTTGTCAGCAGGATTACATAAAAACTACAGGTCCGATTTTCATGAAACGGTGTAGCATGGGCCGATGAAGGACCCATTTTTAAGGTTTCAGTTGTAAACGCTGTCGTGCTGTGTTGTGTTTTTTTATTTTTTTAAATGATCACAATGACGGAACAGGCGTCACGGTGGTGAGCAGCACTGTCGCCTCACAGCAGGAAGGTCCCGGTTTTGATCCCCGGTCTGGGCAGGGACTTTCTGTGTGGAGTTTGCATGCTCTCTCTCCCCGTTTTCGCGTGGGTTTCCTCTGCGGTCTCCAGTTTCCTCCCACTACCAAAACATGAAACCCCACCCCCTACCCCGGCGCTGAGAATGGGGAAGGGTATCCGGCGTAAAACCTATGCCAAATCAAATATGCGGATTATAAAATCAGATGATCTGCTGTGCTGGCCCCCCAACGGGAGCTGCTGGAAGACGAACAACAACCACAATGACAGAGAAGATGAGAATCTGATCTATCGTTACATTTATCACGTTGACTTTTCTTAGTCTTAGTACTAGCAGTGAAAGCTCTACGTCCTGTCCTGCGTCCCACAGGTGGAGCAGTGAACCGTAAAACACGAGTTGGTCTTAATTTTTCTGAAAACTGTTTAACACTTTAAACTAGTCTAGAAGCACAACTGAGACCGGCACCACCCAGAAGATGCTCGTCCCTGATGGTGACTCACTCTGAACATCCAAACCTTCCCATCACTGAGTAGAAAACAGCGGCCTGTCAGTAGATGAAAACAGATGAACCTTTGATCGATGTATTGATTGCCTTTAATAAGCAGAATTGGAGGCGTAGTCACTTGAGAAGTGAGCGGTCTCCCTTCAGTAATGACCAACTAATTGAGGCTGACTTGTCTTTCTTTCTGTTTTGACTCCAGCGTATTGATTCTCCTGATGTGTTTTTAACTCCATTCATCCTTGAGATGGTGGAGAGTCCTTCTGAAAGGCCAAACGTGCAGCTGATCAGTGAATAAGATTTAGCTCGCTGGTCAAAGACAACAACAATGACAGCACACACACACACACACACACATGCTTATTTAACTCTCCTGCTGTGTGGCTATTATAGCTCTGCAGTGTGAGATCACCTCCACCATCTGTGCAGCAGCTACAGTATCCCCCAGAGACGCAGCCCTTTGCTTTGTACATTTCCGGTTGTGTTTCGTCTCCCACTGATCTGTTAAACAGAGAGACGTAGAGGTGAGAAGTGTGTCCTTTTGTTTAACCAGGCGTCCTCAGAGCAGCTTGCATCAGTAGCTGTTATTGATAGCCATCATTCACCCTCTGTCCTGTGGGAAAAGGGAGAGAATATACCTCCAGATGCCATGTGGACAACCCACCAGTGGTCAGCCACATGTTCTGCTCTCCTCAAGGGTGTTGCAAGGAATTATGGGAACAGGAGGTTAGTCTTGACCAGAACAGCGCTGCACTGTGAGGTGATTTTGTCAAAGTGGCCACACTCGATATTGTCGGATGTAGGAAAAGAACGGCTTTAAAACTATGAATACATTTTTTCTGAGCATCACAAACACTCCAAAACGACTCTTTGTGTTACGACAATTTGATCCACGAGGTCCAATAAAATTATACTATAGCAGTAAATTTAGTAATTTTTTTTTATTCATTTTATCCCATTCGAGTCTTAGCTAAAGAAGTCTCTCAGCTGAAAGCCTGAAAAAACATTTTTGTGTTATGTGACCTGTGAGCCTCTTTATACATTAATATAATATAAATTAAATGCAGTCCTTTCAGAAGTCTTTTTTCTACTTAATTTCTATTTAGTTTACATCGACAACAATACAGTATATATATTTTAACACAATTACTTTATTTTTAATTTTCCAGTTGTATACTGTATAGCATTATATTCAAGTATTAAACAAGATAATACAAATGTGCTACAATATTTGCTGTGGGAAAGGATGGTACAATGTGCGTATGTATATATAGAATGAAAGTGAGAGTTAGGCAGGAGGGTCGAGCACCGCTGGATAATATAATTCATTTTATTAATAAAGCCATGACAGGGCTCCATCGATTAGTAAAGGTGGATTTTTGGAGCCTTAATAAGAATGCAATTTGCTTCATCTGATAAAGGTCATGTACTTTTTGAATCCACGTATTGTATGTGGGAGGATCTGGTTTCAGCCATCTTCTTTGAGGTTTTAAAGCTGTATTTTAGTCTTTAAAGGCACAATGAGTAGGATTCTCCTAAAAAACAATATATAGACTCATACAAAATTTTTGTTCGTTTCTGGGCGTCAACCTCATAAGCACGTATCAAAGAGAAAACTGGCCAACACAGCGCCGGAAAAACGCAAATAAATAGTGAGGCGAAACGCCAAGCGGACAAAGCAAGAGTGAATCTGGGGTTCGGCTTTCCCCCGCTGGCGAGCACCGTAACTGTCGTTGAGCCAGAGAGGAGAGGCCAAGTTTGAAAATTATTTTTACAAACCGCAGTAGACAAATCCTACTCACTGTCCCCTTAGAAAATAGGAAAATATGATGTATGTAACATAAAAAGATAAAGATCTTAAGTGCCGTAGCTGCCCAAAGTGGTCTCATTCCTGAATATCTGTAGTAGATCAAATCAAATAGTGAAGATGCGGTCAAGCTGTATTATTAAGGGAAGTGATTCAGTGTTATTGGAGCTTCACCGCACTCGAGATGTAAAGTCAAAATATATCAGGATGTATGTAGAGCCTCTGCTGCATCATTTTTGACCATTATTTTGTTCCAAGTCCCTCAACTTTATGTAAACGCAATTCATAATCACGTGAATGCTCCTTTAAATCTATCAAATACATCCTTGTCTAAACGCACACAACTCAAACACACTTCCACACATTCATTTATAGGATAATAACTCCTGATTTAAATCATAGTTTTGCCTGATAGAACTATTTAGCTGCCAGTTTTTCCCATCAGTAGTCCTCTGTTATATCTTTGTTTGTTGTACGATAGAGAGACAAACTGAGCTGCTGCTTCTTACAGTTTTCATCAGATAACACAGCAGCTGCTACCTCTCTCTTTTTTATAGAAGCTACAGTATGTTTGTTTTCAGTTTGAGGGATTTCAACCAAAAAACCAGAGAACTGGGAAATAAATGTATGAAATATTTATGCTCTCACACTTGAGGATCACAAAAGCTCTTTTATTGAAGACATCTCGGGGGCCCTCGGGGGCCCGAGATAGTCAGCCGCTGCAGCACCCCAGATCTCGCTTACTGTGCATAAAGAAGCAGAAGTACTAGCTTAGCATATTAACAAGAAGAGCTCGTGTTTACTTATCTGATCCAGCTTCAAATGGAGCCTCATGGGAGTTCTGGAGACTCCTAATATTGTAATGTTGAATGGGACGGCGTCTCACATGTTTGAGTGTGATGAACGCGTCCAAAGCTCCTGAATTCTCTCCTCTTCGTCTCGTGTCGAGGCCCGGAGCAGCGCTGATGACGTTTATAGCCGCCTTTTGATGTAAGCCTCGCTTTGGCAGCTCAACCTCTGAACTCCACTTCTCCATGTACACTAAAGATTGACCTCCCTCTTTTCTTTCTTTCTTTCTTTTCCCTTCTACACATTTTAATCAATACCATTTTTGCTGTCAGTGCATTTTCACCCCGTTCTTTAAATGACCTACTTAGTAATCTCTCCCGTTGTGAGTACAGCTCCTGTTTCTCTCTGTAGCGAGAAGAAAAGATAACAACTGAGAAAGGGAACGGACAGTTAGAGGGAGGAAAAAGAGATATTCATACCCAGATTTACTGCACTTTCTCAGCTTAGCAAATACTGCAAGCAAAGGCTGCTTTATGGTGTAATCTGATGCAGTAAACCTGCTGAAATAACCCAAGACGGTTGCTGCAGAAGGTTTTCAGATCTGGTCTTTGGGGTGTTTCCTCGCCTCTAAACATTTTATTCTCTGCAGTCTGCAGCTGTCTTGTCTCTAGCTCCCCAACACTGAATAAGATTCCTTTTGTCAATCTAGAAGCGAAGATAGTAGGTTATTATTAAGGCTGTCAATCGAATTATAATAATAATAATTAAAATATTTAATCGTGATTATTCAGGCATTAATCACACATTTTTTTATCTGTTCAAAATGTACCTTATAGTGAGATTTGTCAAGTATTTAATACTCTTATCAACATGGGTGTGGGCAAAAATGCTGTTTTATGCAAATATATGTATATATGTATTATTGGAAGTCAATTAATGTCCTGTCCTACACATCATATTCTACAGACTTAAGAAAACATCTTTGTTTGGTACAGATCCCTGCAAAAATCACACCATTTTCATTGTTTATGTTTTTCAGTGAAAATGAGAATAGTGATATAAAATTGATCATTTACTCAAATATGGCAAATCATATCGCAATTGCAATATCAGTCAAAATAATGACAATTGAATATTTTCTCTAAATCGTGCAGCCCTCATTCACAATTACGTGGATTACATATAAATTGATTTCGTGGGATATATATTAATTACAGTGCATTACTTTTTCTTAGGTATAGCTACGAAAGGTGTATGAGACCAGCCTGACTCTTGATACTGTATATCCCTCCGGCCCTCTTTGAACACTGAGCTAAAATACCATAATTATCTCAAATCTACACACCCACCATGCCATCAACACAGTTTGAGTTCTGTCTCTCTCTCTACATTTCTCTATTACTCATACAACACATCTGCAGTTGCAGTAAGAGCCAAACTGTATAACTTGGGAACCGTGATGCTAAATAAAGAACTGCACTCAGAAAGCCTCTTAGGCAGTTTTCACACTTTAAACTGGGGCAGATGAGCCTAGTACGGTTTCCTCCATCCAGACTGGTGAATCACATTCTCTCTCTGTGGTGATCGTCCAGGATAATAACTTCTCCTCCTATTAAGAGCCTGTGCAGCTTTAGTTTCAGGTTTTTGCTCCTTGTGTGCATCTTTTCTGTTTCCTCTCCGGTGTGAATGTAGCACACTGGAGCACGTGAGACGTGTGATGCAGCCATGTGAGACACAGAAAGGGTGTGACAGCGAGAGGAGGAGAGCTGCTGTGTCAGGTCTGGTGTTAAATGCAGATTCATGTCGTTAAGTGGGCGGCGACAGAGGAAGAGAGAAATGTAGAGAGAGCGACGGAAGACAGACACGTGGACTTCAAACAATTATATCTTGCACAATGTTATGTTTTTCCCTTCTGTCTAAAAGTAAGGCTAACAATTCATAACCTTAAATCTCTACCTAAATATCTAAACATACCTTAGTTATTTTTTTTCCATGCTAGCAGCATTTATTGGTATTGTTCCCAGACAGTGAATCTTCCAGTCTTTGGTGATCCTCTGACTTTTCCTTTAGTGTTTAAGTTGACATTTGTGGTTAATATTGAAATGTCTCTGCAACTATTTGATAATTTACCATGAAATTTTGTTCACAAATTTATATTAATCTCAGGAGCGGACTCTCATGCTATTAATTCTACATCACTTGCTCCGACTGTCGAATAACGCCGCGGGTGGGTTTACATTGTAGTTAGTTGAAAGCCCGGTTCGTCACATACTGTCGCTAAAGGGTGCTTCCGTGCGTCGGAGGCCAATGAGTGAGACTAGGTTGATATAATCTAGAGTAGATGCTTACAAAACTGAATGAAAATTAAAAGCAATCCCTGAAATTTCCAGAAATGTATAGATGTAATAATGCTCTCTGGTTTGCAGCACACCCATCTTTTAAATAAACCGTCTCCATACTGTCCACTATTTTATAAAAAGACTGTCTGATCCGGCTGTGGCTGAAGAAATGTGGAGATGTTGCTTTAATGTGCACCAGGAGTCTGGAGAACAGCCTGGCTCTCCATCAATCATAAAGGCAGCATGGTTCTGTCTGCAGTGTGTGTGTGCCCCATGGTGCCTGACCTTCACACACACACACACACACACACACACACACACACACACACACAGTATACAGTACATGTGTGCATGCTTTCTCCTCTGCTTGTGTTTCCTTTCTTGATCTCAGTGTGGTCTCACCAGCTGAAATATTGATGTGATGGAGACTGTACTTTAAAAAAAAACTAGAAAGTGGCATCTCTTGGTCAGGACCGTGTGTGTGGAGGCTCTGACAGATCAACAGCATGAGTTCATCAACCTGCTGGACTACAGGTGTCTTATGTGTGTCAGCGTACATCTGTTTTGTGCATCTGTGGATTTCTTTTGTGCATTCCTTCAGATTGGACGGTATATGTGTTGTGTTCCTGCGTACTCTTGGCACAGAATCTGCCCTAGATTCTCACAATCTACTGTAGGTCTGTCTCTATTGTTTTTTATGCTAAGTATCTTCCTTTTCCACTGATAATAGTATTTGCCGCCTACATTAGTCTCCTTGATAAATGATTAAATAGGATTTTGCCAAGAATAGAGTCTCTGATTAATAGACAGAGAGAGTTGGACACTGAAGTGCTGCTGATGCTTATTTGAAGCACAAATTAAATTCATGATGATGTCACCTGATGATGCTCTCTGACCACAAATATAAGTTATAAGGTTAAACTGTAGGTTTTCTTTTAGAGGTCTTCAATCTTTAGTAACAGCCATAGACTGTATATAAGAAGTGGACGCAGTCACCGTGATGTCACCCATTGGTTTGTGGACTGCCGTTTTGAAGCCTTAAGTTCAGCATTTTGGCGGCATCTTGTTTTTTTGCAACCAGAAGTGACATCAGAGTGTGGAGCTAAGTATAACCGAATGCTGAATAAGACATTTTTAGACAACCAAAAAGGTTATAATTAACTTTCATGAACTGAAAACACGCTATGAAAGGGTTAAAGTTGTAAGACGAAAACATAGACAACTCCGTGGTAGCGACCTGTCAATCACAAGGTAGCCCCGCCCTAAAGCATCCCCTACTTTATGGTCTATCTGACTCTAAATGGTACCATAATTTACTAAATAAACATCATGCTGTATTGAAGAAGACTTGAAGCCAGCGATTGAGACCATAAACTCATGTTTACAATGTTTACTGAGGTAATAAATCAAGTGAGAAGTAGGCTCATTTACTCAGAGGAGTCGCCCCCTGCTGGCTGTTAGAAAGAATGCAAGTTTAAGGCACTTCAGGCTTCACTCCTCAGACCCCGTAGTAGCCCGCTGGCAACAGCTCAGTGATTTTGTCGTAGCAGGAATAAGAGAAAGATTCCACACTCAGTGTTTTAGCTCCTTCAGTAGCTTCTAAAATGTCTCCGTCATCGTAGTTAGAAGTGAGGACAGATCCAACTTTGATCACCTCCTGAAAGTCCTGAGTCTTCATGACAAATCGGCTTTACAGAGTGCCCCCCCACCTGCAGCGCTCATATATTTTTCAGCAGCAGAGAGCTTGGGGGAGAGCCAGGTACACTATTAGAGGGATGACTCAGAGGTGGGACTGGATGGCTTCACAGACTGGAGGTAATCCTGGCTCCTCCGCCTCAAAATATACCGGCTCGTCTTCTCCCGCCGTTCTCATTTCACTGCACTCTGATACCTTTCAGCACCCTGATTTTTTTCTGAATATTCTCTCCTCTAAATATTTTTCTACAGACCCTCTTCTTTCCCTTTTCTCCCTTGAGCCTCGTAGCACCCAATAATGGAAGAATTTACTGATAATGTAATAACATTTGCATTTAACCTGATCAAAAATGTAATAAAACACAATAATGTAAGATGGAAATTATCACATTATTGGGTGCTACAAGCCTCCTTCATTTTGTCCTCAACTTTTATTTTCACTCCCATTTCTCTTCACCCTCCTTCTCCTCCTTTCTTCCATCCTTCCAAGTAAAGAGGAGATTCTTTGGGGAGCAAGTGAGCCTGGACTTACATGGCATGAAGGGCAAATACACACAAAGGGAACTGGGGGTAGGGAGAAAGAGAGAATTGATTTTCCAGCCTGGAGAGGCCATCCTGTGAAGGACTAAGTCTGCCCTCGGGGCTCCTGACTGGCTCCTGATGGGAAAGGCCAGCCAGCCAGCGACCTTAACACCCAACTGATCATGTTTTTCTATTCACAGATGAAGTGTGATATTAGTTTTTATAGGAATGCCAGAGATGTTTATTCAGAGGCAAGCTTTGGCCCTGACGGATCAGAAAGGTGTCAAAGACCTGTTTGTTGTACCAAATGGAGGCTTTGTATTGTGTGTGTGTGTGTGTGTGTGTGTGTCTACACGTGTGTGTGTATATTTCTGTGAATGTGAGCCTAACCCTGTTTGCCCTTCACGAGGAGCACAGCGCAGCATCCCCTCTGGCGTTTCAGCGAGATGGAGAAGTAACGGGATGAGAGACGCTCAGAGAAAGAGACATATCACAACACACACACACACACACACACACACACACACACACACACACACACAGTGCCATTGGCTGGCTGGCAGCCATGACAGATGGGGGAGTTCAGTTCACAGGGGGGTTGCCATGGAAACCAGCATCAGCGCTACCCTGAGCTTCTCAGCGCTCTGCACAAGCCCGAGATCCGGAGAGGCGCTCGCTCCTGCAGAGGAGTGCAGCGTGGGCAGCGGGAGCTCGTTGTTTATGACTTATTGTTGTTGCGCAACAAGTCGGTGTCGTCGGGTTCACGACTCGCTTCCTAATTTTTAGATTTGAGGGACAGAAATCGGCGGCTTTGCAATTAATAGGTTTGTTTACGGGGCGACAATGGCGGCCGTGATCAGTTAAGTGTGTCAGTGAGAAAGTGTGTCACGACGAGCTCTTGACTGAACAGAAAGAGGTGCATGTGTGTGTCCACCCCTCCTCTCTGAGCTCTTTAACATTTACATTACATCTCCCTCTCTACCAGTTATCACGTTCATCCTCTCATTCCCCTCCACATTTACATCACATTACATTTCTCTCTCTCACTCCCTCTGAACAGCAGCTTCACATTTTCTGCCTCTTTCTCCTCACTCTCTGATTCCCGCCATCGATCCAGTTTAAATTTTTTTTTTTTATATTTTTTTATTTTAGCTTTAATAACATATTATAGTACATTACAAGACAGCACAGTATAAGACATAAACGAACATAACAGAACAAAACGCAAAGACAAGACAACAAATTGGGGGAGGGTGGGAGGGGGGAGAACATGTAATGATTGGCAATGTTGAGGGGGTACATGGTGGGTTATTGTGAGTTATTGTGTTTGATCAAAACTGTGTGGGATGGTATAGAGGAGAATCCGATCGATCCAGTTTAAGAGCCAGCGAGGCAAAGCGCCCGTCCGCCCAGAAAGGGTCTAACTAGATGTGACAGGCACTAAAAGCCAATCCAGCCCGGCAACGCCGTATGGATCATTACTTCAACAGCACTCCTGCTTGATTTCTGCTCTGTTATTCATCTTAATTTTCTTAGTGTGAGTGCTGAAACATGCACATACACTGTTATTCTCTCCCACACACACTCCTGTATCCTCTCAGCATCATACTCTCCTACATACACTCTCATAAAACAAACAACTATACTCTCATGATTAATATACGTAAAACAAGAAGTGTCCCTAAACTCATCGTGGCTTTATTTAAATGCTCCTTTCAGCTTAAATGTTTTAACTGTGCCACTGAGTAGGTACATGTACATGTAAACCAATCAGGTACTGAAGATTTAAACTACAGCACCTTCCATAATTTTGGGGGAGTGTCTTTGGAGGGAGGCCTGAAGAGACGGACTTTCAGTGTTGCAGACTTGGCGACTTTCTCACTAGATTTAGGGACTTTTGGAGCTGCTGGCTACTTTGATTGGAAAACACTGGGCTGGGTTTTTTGGTTGGATGGTTTTTAAAATCTAGTGTACTCTTTAGTTACTCGTTACTCTAGCTTTAAGACTGTAGTGTTGTCTCACAAACAAATATATCTTATATACAATTACACTCTCAGTCTAACAATACTACTGTAAAGGTTATAATGGTGTGTGTGTGTAAGAGTGTGATAGTATGCGTGAGTGAGAATGACTGAGTTTATTCGAAAGTACAGTTGTGTGTTTTTGTGTGTGATCAAGCGTGATTTATGGCCCCAAACAGAGAGAGAGGGAGTATGACTGTGCATATAAATATACAGTAATAACGTAGGTGTGTGTGTGTGGGGATGGATGTGGTGTATTTGTGAAATGTCGTGTGTGAGAGCAAGTATGATTTATGGCCTAAATAGCCTCTCATACTTTAGCTCTCACACACGGGTCACTAATGGATCTGCATATTTTATTCCTGTGCATTAAACTATGACTGAATGTAATGTGAAGCCACTGAGGCAAGCTGCTTACGTGTATATATTAGAGTTGCAGTAATATGAATAAACCTTTATGATATCCGTGAATGTTCACTTCCTGATGTTTGCTTTACAGAATGTGCCGATACCTCACCTCTCTGTGTCTCCATCTTTTGTTTTTGTCTCTCTTTAGTGAGAAGAGGAAGCTGCAGGTGAACATCGCCAGTCCCATCCAGTGCAGTATGAGCGGGAGGAAGTGCACGGTCATCGTCGAGCCCAAGATCAACCAGTCGCAGCCAGACTTCACCAAGAGCCGATCTGGTTACATCCTGGCTGTTCCTGGCAACTAAAAGGAGCCATCAGTGACCGCTGATTTCAAACCAGGCCGGGATGTTGATGATGATGATTCACTTCTGATTTCTTTTCTGCAGAGCTGCTGATAATGTGATGATTCAGATAGCAGCTCTGTAGGAGGATTGTGGTAATTGAATCCTCAATATGCAAAGCCATGCCAAATTTGACCTGTTTTATAGATTTCTATGCAATGTTACTATAAACAGGAAGTGTACAATACGCCTACAAGCAAGATGTCATTACCTAAACAGGTTTTTTTTTTTTTTTTTTTAATGCACTACAGGATAATCCACCAGAGTGGTGTTCTTTCTTTTTAAAATCCAAATTTCAAGTGATTTGCTTTGTGCAATATTTACTTTATCGTAGATTGTGGTAGTCGAGGTGAGAGGAGATTATGCTGCAACTGTTCTCTGAACCACTGATGTTGCATAATAGGAGAAAAATCCAAAGGCTTTGCAGGAGTTTATAATCCGTGCAGCTCCCCGTGTAGGAGCCCGATCAAAAGAGAAACCCTGAAACATGAAGTAAGATATTTATGTATGTATGACTCTGATTTTTCAGATACTCGATTGATTATCTGCTCTAAATTAGAAGAAAACACTTGTTGTGATATGTATTCTAAGGAATAATAATGTTATGACCTTAATTGAAGACTTACCTACCTACATGGTAAATGAAAGGAAATGCAGCGTCCACTTTGAGTTCGTTAAATGTTTACAATCACATTATGAGAACAGCGAGATGTGATTCAGTGGTTCAGTCAGTGTCTGAGGCACAAACTCCAAATTCATTGTTAGTTTGATAGATGTTAGATGTGTTGAGCACATCCTGAACAACCTGCGACATGCAAAGTGTTAAAGATCTATTAATTTAAATCCTGCTTTGTATACTCCCTGCTGCAATTTGTGTACTTTTATAATAATCTAATACTGCTTATATATTAAAGGTTAGAATATACTTTATGTTGCAGCACTTATACTGCATTTAGTATAAAAAAAGATGCTATAACTGATAAACAGAAGGCACATATGAAGGCAATAACCAAAGCATTACTATAGAGGTATTTTGAGATGACCTTAAAGGTACTAAAGTTGAAATTCAGAGCGTTAATATATCATCAACAACTATTGTCTGTGTAAAGATGTAGAGGAGTAATGTCTACCTGAGCAGAGAATGAAGTCTCTCTCCCTCTGTGTGTGTTGTAATCGGAGCTTCTCTGTCCTTTGTTTACGTAGCCAGTCCTGCCGTGCGTGCATGTGAGTGCATGTGAGTCCCTGTGTGTGTGCCCCACTGGCTAGCTAATCGCCGCCGCTCTCCAACAGCGTCGTCAAGGAAGCGTAGCACCCCCCCTCCAGTTCCCCCTCAGGTAAACACTGTTAGCTCTGTCAGCACTGTTGCCTTTGTTAGCGCTGTTAGCACCATTAGCTACTAGCCCAAGTTGCTCAGGGAAGCAAAAAAAGCTTGACTTCCGAGTATAAAATTACCTGGATCTTTGCCGATAGAGCAGGCGCATTAGCGTTTCCTTTAACTCCGCCTCCCAGCCCTCGGTCCAGCCTCGGTCTGGGGCTCATTCACATGAATGGAGGAAGGGAAATAACTCTTGATTCAGCTAATAGTGCATTTTACAAGTCTTAGGACCTAATGATTTAAATAAGGGCTATTTACATAAAAAACAGACGTCTCTTTCCCAATGTGAGGTTTATGGGAAAAAGTATTTTTGTGCCCAATGGCATCACATGACCGACATGGAAGCAAAGAGACAGCTGCTGCTGCCATTTTGGACTGAAAACGCTTATTATATTTAGAATATTTTATTGTTCAACACAGGCCGTTTTGGTAGAATATGACAATAGAATAGAAATAATTTAGTTTTTACTTTTGTACGGCACTTTGTACGGCGGACGTTTTACTGGCGTCCGGTAGTCGCTTTCAGTCCAAAATGGCGGAAGTGTAGCTTTGATGCTGGGCGCTGACGTTGCAATGGAAGGAACACTTGACTTTAATTTCTTGGTAATATACGTTCTTGGACGGAAGTTATCGTACCACCGTTTGGCCACTTTGTAAAATTTGCTTCAAAGCCCGGCGCACTTCCTGGGGGCTTGTGCCAGCCGCCATCTCAGCCGTCTCCATGTTGAGAGCCATGTGGAGGCAATCCTTCAACCATAGATATGCTCAGATTTTTTAATTTAGCACCTTTAATGTAGTTTAGCAGAGTGTTGCTGGCCAGTACTGTATAATCCCACATGAACTCCAGCCCCTGAACATCGTCTCATTTGCTGTCTTTGTGTTGAGTGAATAGCCTAATGACTTGTAGTGGTCCTTTGGAATAGACTTCCATTTGACAAATATCCTCTTCATCAGAGAGAAAGCCAGTGTGTGTGTGTGTGTTGATTAGCTCTTCTTCGCTCTCGTCTTCTTGGCTCTGAGACTGAGAGCCTGTCTGGTGACGGAGTGGAGACAGAGGGGTGTGAAGTCTGGAATGAGACTGCTGCCCTAGTTTACCTCCCCGTCTAATGATGGAAATGACTATTTGGAGACTTGATTTTCATCTGCTCTCGCTAAACTCCCCCCGCTGCTCTCGAGCCAAATCACACAATCAAATCATCAGCACTTGAACACTCAGTTATAGCTTTGTACTGTTCTCACAAGCTGTGTTGAACGTTTTCACTCTCGTTTTCACCCTTTGGTAAGAGTTGGCACATTACAATATGTTCCTTTTCCAGCCCAGCACAGAAGCTCATGGAGATGTCTGGCTTCAGACTGTGTGTCTAATATTTATATCTGTCCACAGATCGAGTACTTAAAGTGCTAATATCCGTTGTTTTGTCGTGTAAAGATGTGCTTGCTGCTCTATAACCCTACAACCTACGACCTTGGAAACAGCACCACAAAGTTAGCATGTGAGAGCTAACTGCTAACATGCTAGCCAGCCAGGCACACGCTTAAACTAGTCGGTCAGCTCTACTGGCCTCTTTCTATTCTCTCTGTACTTCAAGTAGGTCTATCTGTGGGTGCACAGTACTACAGGACATGCCTACTACATGATACATCCTTGAAACGGTCGCAGTTTGGTTAGGTTTAGGCACCAAAACTACTTGGTTAGATTTAGTATTACAGGCCACGCCTACTACACAATACGTCCTTGAAACGATTGCAGTTTGGTTCGGTTTAGGCGCCAAAACTACTTGGTTAGATTTAGTACTACAGGACACGCCTACCGCACGATACATCCTTGAAACGGTCACGATTTGGTTAGGTTTAGGCACCAAAACTAGGTAGCTATGTAGGTAAACTACGTAGAAGTTTTTGTTCGTTAAATGCAAAAATGAACTGAGCAAATTTGCTTGATAAAAGAGTCGTCATGATGACGTGACGGTAAAAGTCACACATCCTATAGGAAGTGTGTCATCTCTGTACCCACAGAGACGAGGCTGTATAGTCTCGGAGTAAAGACTAAGTAAAGACTATAGGCTGAGGAGCGACAGCCAGGGTTATGAATGGGAGCTCCCTCGGCGTCTGGCCTAGTTGAAGAGGCAGAGGCACTCTTGTCGACTTTACTCCAACAGGAAGGGGAAAACTTGTTAGCGATCACTTTAGCCACAGTAGCACGCCGCTCTAATTGTTGTCTGAACGAGTCGTTTATCTTAATTAGTTTGCACCGTGTCTTTGGAGGAAGCAGCTCTCCGTTCTACCTCGCAGCTTTGTGGTGGCTGCCCTTGATAAGACACTTGGATGCAGAAGAGAGTTGTTTGGGGAAGCTGGTGCATTCATAGTGTGGATTAAGGAAGTGACATTGGTAGCATTAATAGATGGATTTCTAAGCAGCGCAGCGGCAGTGTGAGTGTGATGAGTGTGTGAGGACTATAACACTGCAGCTCTCCATATCCTTCAGCATGGTAATCTCCCACAGGGCTTCTCCTCCTCGCTGCTCTGCTATTCACCGCTCATCATTAGGATGGACTCCGTGTCACTTCTCACTTCAGCGCTTCTCTCTTTCCTTTTCTTAAGGCAGAAGGGGGGGGTTACTGAACAAAGCCTCGCTTGGCCTGCTCTTCTTCCCTACTCCCTCTACACGCTTTCTCTTCCTCTCTCCATCCCTCCCTCCCTCCCTCCCTCCCTCCCTCCTCTCCTTCCTCTGTCAAATCACTTCGCTCCTCGCCCAGTTGGGCTGACTGTACCGTCCTGCAGGGCAGTGAAGGTTTTCCTATTTTTTTGTTTTGTTTCTTCCTTCTTTCCATCCCGTGCCCAGGAGGCGTGGAAATAAAAAGGGAAACTACACCAGCAAACAAGACATGTCGAACAATAGATGTATCATGCAGCAACAAAAAACAAAAAAGATGAGACAAAGCTGAGAATATTTACCTGAAATGTGGTTCAAAAACCTGTTAAAAGATAAGAATAGTAATTTTTTATATCTTTATTATTGCCAACAAATCCCATGAAAAGACCAAAATCAACTCAATACTTCCTAACTTCTCTGACCTGCCTGTGCAGCCCAGTCGCACAGCAGTTCATGAAATGGACACAAAATTTTATGTATTGACTTATGTACATAGACAAGAATTTCAAATTTGTTCTTTTCCTAAGCCTAAGTAGTTTTATTTTTAAAAGACTGGAGCGGAAATAGACAAGTGCATCACATGTTGTTGAAAGTCGTGATGAGCGTCACGAAAAAAAAAGGGAAATTTGTGTCTAAGTAAACGAATCAAAAAGATTAAAATTCCTGACTATTTCTCGAATTGCCGTGAGACTGTGTTGGCCTGTGCCACTGCAGCAAGCTCATTGGTTCCTACTGAACATGTAAATCTTTAAAAACAGCTCACAAATAGATTCATTTTTTTTAAAAAGGCTCAATAATTTCCTAAAACAGCTGGTCACTGTAGTTTATATCAAACGTTACCCAACGTTGTCTATCTCCGTTGACTATCGTACATATTTTTCCCGAAATAAGGTCCCATGGGGTCCACCGGAAGGGGGCGGGACTTCGCCTCTCTATAGTGCATTTGTTGGGGACTATTTTCAGTGGTGGATTAATCCACATTTGTTGCTCTAGTGAGTATGGTTGGTAGCTGGATGGTGTATGTGGGATTGAGTCTGAATAAACTACAGTGTGTGTGTTCATGGTGATGAAGGAGCATGTCATCCAGTGACACTCATTAATGTGTTTTAATGGAGCTCTATGGTACAGAGGAAGAAGAGATATCAGGCTTTGATACACACAATACTATGAAATATCATCAGATTTATCCTTTAATGATTTGTTTTTGATGTTCAAACCCAATCAGCAAAGATTACTTTTCCATAATAATGATTATCAGCTTTACCGCAAGTGTAAAAATCACAAGCTTTTCCTCATTACTCCTTTATAAATGGTTATAAAAGAATGTCAGATATGAATGTTAACATTAGGAGACTTGTGCCATTGTCTTCTTCTCTTCTCCTCTAGTCTTCACAACAACAACACAACTCTCTATTATCAAGCCATGTTAGCCAAAGGGTAACAAATTCCATTTTCTTTTCCATAATTTATTCCATACTCTGTGGCTTTGAGCAGAATCTGTACGTAAACACAGTTCATTCAGTATGTGCCTAATTTTATATTAAGTTTATATTTTGCATATTTGTGATTCCGTACCGTAAATATCCTGTAATATCCAGACCGAGTCTAAAGGGAACTTCACCGGTGTTTGTGCTTTCTGTATAAATGCAGATTCCATGATGTTCCATGATGAAAAATATTTCATTAATCATTTTATTAATAAATTTATTTGCATCAGTAGCTGCTGCTTTTAGTCATTTTCTCAGCGTGTTTACGGTGTGTGGGTGATCAGATAAAACTGTTGGAAGTCATTAGTTGACTCAGATGTGTCCCGAGGCCAGCCGTACTCTGTAATATGTGACGTGGTAATATCTGGGTAGAGCTCATCGGTAATCCACCCACTAACAGCTGTTTCACCGGGTGACGACGAAGCTAAAACCCCTGCAGTCGGCATGACAACGCCGCTTCCCACTGCCACGGTGTCAGCCATCACCAGCTAGATCAGCAGGGGTTAATAATCCACTGGTTGATGGATGACGTAGAGTGGGATGACTCTGGGTTCGTCCCCCACAGGGCAGTGGCTTAGCACTGACTGACCTGGTGGTTAAATAAATGGGAGTTAATGGACAGAGAGTGATATGCAAAGAATGAACTGACCCAAACTGATGTGTCTGTGTGGGGGGGGGCGCTCAGTATATTTGGAGATACAGCACTGCAGTTTGGGTACATGGAAACACTCTGGAGTAACTGGGGAAAAAATAGACATTGAATTTTAAAGATTATCCACAAATTTGTGTTTAGGAGGGACGTAAACGTTAGGGCTGTTAATCGATTAAGATATTTAATCGCGATACATTTTTTATCTGTTCAAAATGTACCTTAAAGGGAGATTTGTCAGGTATTTAATACTCTTATCAACATGGGAGTGGACAAATACACTGCTTTATGCAAATGTATGTATAAATTCATTATTAGAAATCAATTAACAACACAAAACAATGACAGATATTGTCCAGAAACCCTCACAGGTACTGCATTTAGCATAAAAATCGGTCATTAGTTATTATGTGTAGGTTACGAGACATATGGAGGTTGATGGTGGCAGTTCAAGCACACTTATTTGGATATATGAGTTTCTGTACAGCCACCTCGCCTACGGCAAAAAGGGCAGCCATACCCAGGATTAAAAAAACGAGGATTAACATTTCGCTACCAGCATCATTGTATTATTAGGGTCACTGGATGTTGACTTGCTTGCTAGAAGCTAGCTTTGTCTAGCTAGCTAGCTTTGTTAAGATTGAATTTGTAAAAAATACCTATATTAATGTAACAATAAGCAGTTAGTTTGCATAGTTTGTCCCACTTGTTTCATCAAAATCACATATAACGGTAAAATGATGTAAAGATTTGACGAAATGTTTAAATCGTACTTAGAACCGAATGCATAGCCACTGATTTGACTGACACGAACAGGACTACAAAGTTACTGGGCAAAAACAAAAAGGTCAGTAGCTATGTGGACGTTCCTGTCATGCTCTACAGGAACGCCCCCCCAACTTTGCATTTAGCACCTTTAACCATACGTATATTATTCCATTGCTGTCTTTCATGTTTACATTGTTTTCTTCAATGCAACTAAAATATTTCCCACATAGAAACACATTCGGAGCAATTTGGGGTTTAATGTCATTGCTCAAGGACACTTTGACCTGTGGACATGTGGAAGTGGGGATCGAACCATAAAACCTACAATTAAGGTGGATTTAGGAGCCCTTGAGCAAGGCCTTTAACCCCTAAGTTAACAGTCAAGCTCCACTGGCTCCATGTTAAATGTCACATCTTGCATTTACAAAGTGCAGATTCAGACTAACCGAGGTCTCACCTGGAGGCACAAAAAGACAAGTGGCCGCCTTGAACGATCAGTGCATTTTATTTTTCCATCACAGTACAAAAATAAATTAAAATAAGCAGAAACTAACTGAAAAAAGTTTCAATTACAGTAACAGCTTTTTTGTCTTTTTCAAAAAAAAAGAAAATTTTTATTGAACAGCATCGACACCCGTCCCTCGCCCCGCCAAGGGAAAACCAAGTCCTACTACAGTACCAGTGTGGTTGGTGTATGCTCCATGTCCATAAGAAAACAACATGTCACACATTCTTCTGTACAAATAAAACGCCGTCATTCACGCACACATTCGCTCACACATGCAGCCACTGAATGCCTCCCTTTTTCAACTTCTTAACCACTGTTTCGTTTTTTTTATCTACAAAGTACGCAACAAGATACAGAAAAGAATCTGACAGAAATCTTTAACTATCACTTGAGTCTTTTTTCATATTTTATAAGCTTTTGAAAGTCTCAAACAACTACTCGATGATGCAAAGTGGAAAAAATGGCACATTTCAAGTGAGTCGGGGGGGAGAGAGTGGACAGAGAGAAAAAGATTGGGGGTCTCTTCTTCTTGAGGCCCGTTATACCAACGCCCTGCTTTTTATCCACCAGGAGCAGAAGCCCATCCAAAGTGCGCGTCCCCCTGTTGTACCGGTACAAACACTCCAAATGAACTTTCTCTCACTGATCTAACTGAACAATCCCACAGCAGAGGAGCTCAATTTCTCTGATTCACACCAACACAGCAGCTTCCATCCTCTGGGAACAACTTTAAAACATGACAGAAGCCTTTTGTTATGCACCACCGCTCCATTAGACAGACTTTCAGAACACTGCTAAAGAAAGAGAGTGCACTATTTGTCTATATTGAGATGTGAAGAGAACATTTCTCATGGAAATACTGTAGCTTCTCCAGTGATTGCAGTCATTACGGAGAGAGAAACTAGTCTCCTGTGTGACATGAAAATACAATTGTTCTGCATGCTTTCTGTTTTGGTTGTCATATTGATGCTGTTGCACGCTGCATCATGTCGTCTTAGTCTAGTGGTTTCTATGATTGATTATTCCTGCAGAGGTCGCCTCATCTCCTACGGCCCCGAGATGGATGTGACGCCGCCTCACATTTGATTCACACGGAGGTGATGCTGATGGATCATCCTCAAGGTGAGCTGTGCTTTTCTGCAGCGATGCTGAACGTTGAAATAATCTATTCCCCTGGAAAGTGTGCTTTCTGTCGGATATGTGGGACAGCAGGTTGGGTTCGCTCCTCATGCAGGACAAAAAGATGTTTTTTTAAAGGACCAGTGTGTAACATTTAGTGGGATCTATTGGCAGAAATGGAATATAATATTAATAAGCATGTTTTCTTTAGTGTTTAATCACCTGAAACTAAGAATTATTGTGTTTTCGTTAGCTTAGAATGAGACGTTTATATCTACATAGGGAGCAGGTCCTCTCCACGGAGCTGGCCGCCATGTTTCTACAGTAGCCCAGAAAGGACAAACCAAACTCTGTCTCTAGAGAGAGACAATCATGTTTTTGCATCGGCCATCGTAGATCTCCTGCAGGCTTGGCACACGTTTCAGGTAGTTGTAATCTGCAACCTCACCGCTAGATACCGCCAAATATTACACACTGCACCTTTAAGGGCTTTTTCTTGAGTATAAGGTCGATGATGTGTTGTTCTGTCAAGGTGTCCTTGATGACGTCACTTTGGTGATGGTCAGATTTAACATTGGTTTTTTTAATTAGGTAATTCCAGCAACATTCATTTGCATAAACCAGATCAATCTTCATTCCCACCAAAGATAAGCACACCTGCTCCACCAGCAAAAACCCTCCTCTCATCCTTCCCTTCTCAAAGTCTCTCATCACCATCTTTCTTTACATTAAATGTGCCTAAATAAATACGTAAATGGCAATAAATTAGGTGTCAGTAAGTAGTTAGTAGTAGATGAAAATCCATCCCATCATTCAACAGCTGGACAAACAGTACAGAGTGTTCTCAGACCATGTGGGATTCCTCATCTAAAGATATGGCACTGTTTTTAACATTTTCTACGCTGAATCATAAGCACAAAATCATTCCAAAAAATCGACAAAAGTACAAAAAGAATTTCCCTGGTAAACAAATAGCCTATTTTAGCAAGCATAGCTAAATAAACTAGTGTCACTTTGTTCACGGCATTCTCTAATGCAGATGCAGTTGGTTTACAAATCAAGTAAAAAGAAGAAGATTGTTCCTTCCCTCCCCGGAAAAACTCTGTAAAATTGCATGGCACACGTGCAAAACGTTACATTTCTAAGTAAAAAAAAAAAAGAAAGAAAACTTGTTCCAGAAAAAGCAATAAATAAGCCGCCATAGGTGTAAGCCTCTGGGGAGTAAAACATCCATTAACTTGTTGGTTTATTTTTTTTTTTTCTAGATGAAAATAAAGGTCTTTCTGAACACATACAGTACAGTACGACCACTCATCATACGTCCTCTGGCTGTTGTCCTCCTTAGTTTAAGTCCCACCGTTTGCTTATCGTCCATCCGGTCTCCCCTCGTCCAGTAGAAGTCCTGTCGTACACAAACCCACAAAAATATGGATCCAGCACTGATGGCCGCTGCTGTTCTTTCAGATATGCATCGCAGCAAGAAAACGTCCAGTGGTATCCGTATTAATGGAGGGGACGTGGTGTCAGCGGTCCAAAGAGCCAGAGTTTGCAGCCGGGGGCGCCTGCTCATCCGTGATGCGTGAAGAAAGCCAGTCAGGCGATGGCCCTCACCCTCCTGCAGTAGGCAGTGACATCACATCGTCAAACAGTCAGAAGGTCACTGGTAGGCTGCCGCAGCCTCAGTCCTCTCCACATTCATTGCTGTAGATGTACGCTTCCCTTTCTAATGTTTGAATTGTTTTTTAAGAGTATTTCATATAGATATATATATATATATCTGTACGTTAGCAAAGGATTTACCCAAGTCTGGCATTTTTTTGTGTATAGCTTTCATTCTCAGGTTTACAGAAAATCCATCCTTTGAAAATAGAATTTGGCCTTGATAATTACACGTCTTCAAGAGGCCATTTTTAGGTGACCATTGCAACTGTTATCCCTCAAACTCAAACATTTTAAATCAGTGAAAATCACCTCCAGCTGAAGATCCAGTCTCACTAGATACAAAGTTGTTATAAATACTTCCTAATTGGCCTAATCCCACAATAATAAATAAATAGCATCACAAATAATCTTCCAAACTTGTCAAAATGCCAGACTGGAGTATGCCCCACCTCCCCCTGACCCCTCTGCTCCCCCCCCCCCCCCCCCCCCCCCCCCCCCCCAGCATCCCCTCACCGGTCCAGGCCGATGAGCAGGCGGCTCCTCTCCTCCTCCTTCTGGCTCTCGTTCTTCAGGTCGGCGAACACCTGAGTGAAGTAGTGCGGGTCGGAGTTGATCTGGAGCATCTTAGCACTCATCAGGTTGATGATGGAGAGGCAGCGGTCCCAGAAGGTCTCCTTGGAGCTCTCCACCAGGAAGGGCTTCAGAGGGTAGGAGATCTCGTTGCCCATGTAGGAGTAAGACAGGTAGAGGCAGGTGAGCAGCACGGCCTGCAGCTCGTGCTCCGTGGCCACCTCGGAGGAGACCACGTCGCGGCACAGCATGTAGACAAAGACCACGTTAGCGGGGGTGATGAATCCCTGGTCCTGCCAGCCCTGAAGCAGCAGGGAGCGGTCCACGCTGCGCAGCCACAGCACCGGGTCGGTGGGTGACAGGTGCTTCAGCCGGTAACAACGCCGGCACAGGAACTCCCCGAGGCAGCGCAGCAGCTCACTAGTGGAGGCCTGGACGATCACTCTCTTCGGGGTCCCGGGGGCCACATTGGAGTTGGTCAGAGGGGCCTTCTTGACAGACGATACTATGTTGTTGGAGGTCTTGGTGAGAGCCGGAGTGCTCTGATCCTGGGTGAAGGTGGACAGGTTGGCGCACGACTGCGACTTCTTCAGGTTCTCATTGTTCAGGTGGGTGACATTGTTCTGGTAGGTGCCGTTGGGCTGCACCTTCTTGGAGCCTTTCTTCTTGGCCGACACCGCTACAATCCGCTTCCACGGGAGCACGTTGATGAGCGAGTGGCGCTTCAGGTTCTTGTCTTTGGCGTTCTTGCTGTTCTGGACGGCCGTGTAGTGGCCCACGGTGGCCGGCCCATCCTCGAAGAGAGCCGCCTTTCGGTAGCTGGGGGACAAAGACAGCACGGTTCCCATGGTGACTGTGGGGAGGCGTCCAGGGGCTTCAGCCGCACTGGGTCAGAAGAGGGTCTGCCAGGGGAGATCCTGAGGGTCTCAGAGCCTCTATGCTTCTGGGAGCAGGGGGTCCCGGCTACAGGCTGCCGCTGGGCATCGAAGGCCTGCAGACAATGATCCGGTGAGCAGCTCTCTGTCTGCGTCTCCTGATGGCCACTGCTGGAAGCAGAAGAAATCCATAATCAGAAAGATAATTGGTGAAGGATCTTTAGAGAATCCATGGATATTTACAAATAGCAAAGAAAACATCTTTAATCTCATATTAGATCTATAATTCTTCAGCTTACATCAGATAATATCACAGCTCTGTAATGTCCTCATGAATGTGTGCTGAGTGGTTTATCTGACTGAACCTCAGGTTTATATTGATCTGACTCAGTAAGTGGTGGAATGGATCAGCCTTTAGCTCATACTAATTAATTCAGGCAGTATAGATCCCTCCTTGCTGCATGTGATGAATGTTATAAGCATCCTAAGGTAAACATTTTAGTGTGAAAATGTGGCTCATCTTATATTCATCTGCAGCAGCCGATCCTTCTCTGGTCCTATATGGTAAAATTCATGAAAATTGTATAAGGAGGGATCCATATTTCATGTGCAATGGCCGACGAGTCAGAGTGAACCACGCGCCACCCCTAAAATGGAAGACGTAAACACCTTAATAACAGGTGAAGGTCGCCTTTGATGCATATATAGGATTCGGCATATGAAAGCCAAGGTTATATGATGTATTAATCAATTAAAGCTACATAAACAAAGAGATGTGTGATTCTTTCTTTGCACGACATATTTCCCTCCACGCTGCGGAACCTAAACGACTGACGATGGATCGACTTTGCTCTCTTGCGCAGCATCCAAAGCTGCTCGATCCCTCATTCCATCACCCTGTTGTTAATCTGATTCCTCAATGGAGGATACATTCCAAAACATGAGCTTTTAATGTGGCTTCACTGGGTTCAAATGGGCTAAAAAAGGATGTATTGGTCTTCTTGTTGTGTGATAAGGAGCTGTGTACATCGGTTGCTCTCCGTGGTGCTGAAGCTGAGCGTCTGCGTCGAAATGAAAATGCTGCCATAATAGGCGGTGGCTTGGAAATGAAGAATATTTCCCTCCTATCCGTTAATATCTCACAATATGTTGGACGCATTTAGCTGTTTGTAACTTCGCATCCCCGTTTATTTCAATCTATTTCCATATTTTCCTCCTTATTTGTAGCTGCGCATGATCTGTTTTCAAATATAATGGATCCACAAATGTGAACTTTCAGCACCAATATGGTCCAAAAACGAAAAGAGACTCACCAGATCTGCGTAATGAGAATATAATCGCGCTGTAACGATGATGCTCCTTGTTTTTCCTCACAAGACGCGAGAAAACCATAAAACCATCCACGAGAATATTAATGCAACAAAGAAAATAATCCGAGTCGAGGGCACAAAAATAAAAAAACACACACAAGCGTTGGATGAGCACGCCTGGTGTCGGCGGTGCGCAGGCGATGGCAGGCAGTTGTGGAATGGATGCTTGGATGAAGATGTGCTCCTGGTCCTCCTGGCCGTGAGATGCGGATGCTGCGAGGGCTGATGTTGTGTTGTGTGACTGACTGGCTGTGTGAGGAGGATGCTTTTGCGCAAAGGCGGTGGTGGGGCGCCGCTCTGCGCTCTGTGCGCGCTGCTGTCTCTGCTGGGAAACCACTCCGCCTATAGCCCAACACACAGGAGCTGCACATGCAAACTGAACCCGGTGAACTCCGAGCATGTTTGTCTTCATAACACCGTTAGAACCAATCTAATCAACACCATTCATCCATAAGCACTTAGGTATGAAGTATGTTATATATAGGCATGCCTGATGTAGTCCACTTTGTATTGCATTGTCCTATTTTAATCTCCATATATAGGCTGTTACTGTAATCTCAATAGTCTATTATGTTCATACAGTCCTCTAGTGGGGGCTTGTCTGTGTCTGTGCTCTCATTATGAGAAATGGTCACACCAATGCATCAGTTTTCTATTTGATCAGATATTGTGGTTCTTTATCATTGGCAATGATATGATAATGATTTGGTCTCAGGTTCCTTCAACAATGCTCATATAAATATGTATATATAAAAGGGGAAATCACACAAGTAAATGTAAAAGCAAAATGATAATCTAAGGCATAAAATAAATATAAAACATAAGTAAATATAAAATAGTAATGTAAATTTGTAAATTGACAGTATTTCAGATGGGAGATATTGCTGCTTTATTCAGTGTTGGATATCATATCAGCCAGTCATCCATTACCAATATCAAATCAAATCAAATCAATTTTATTTGTATAGCCCAAAATCACAAATCACATCGGGGGGCTTTACAATCTGTACAGGATACAACACCCTCTGTTATCTCCAATATGATGGAGATTACCCAGAGATACAAAACTGCAAAAGCATGACAATATATCCAATTTTTAAACAATTTATATTTTCCATTTATTGTTCAAGTATTATTTTTTTTACGGGAGAGTTATTGTGTATTGCTGAACTACTGCTTTAGATGCTTAACTTTTAAATTAACACAAAATAAATGGAGTTTTGTCTCATTCTCATGCAAACAATTGAATATTGGCATTTGGCAAGCATTTGGGCATGCAGTTTATAAAAATGTATTATGATTTTTAATTAAAAATTGAAGACCAAATGATTGATATGATCCCAGCAAAGATTGCTGATATAACCTTTTTGGCTACATTTATTTGTTTTAGAGAGTTGAGAAGGATAATTACAGTAGGCTATATGCCAATCACTTTGCTAATGTATGTAGTATGTTATTCTATGGTTATATTTTAGATTGTTTGTATGCTAGTTGTAGTAGTCGGGTATATTTAATATTCTTTATATTGTTAATTCTATGGATATATTTCTCTAGTGTTAATATGTACATTTTATTCACTGTTCACTGTGCATTGCCTGGTTATCTATATATCTATCTATCTATCTATCTATCTATCTATCTATCTATCTATCTATCTATCTATCTATCTATCTACACACCTAAAGGAGCCTCTGATACATGTCTACGACCCCATATTTTATTATTACTACATTTCCCAGAAGCCCCTATAAATCCCCCAACATTGCAAATCACGTGCTGACGTCACACACGCTAGGTTAACGTGAGTCCGAGCACGTAATTTTTTCATTCAAGGCAAGCATTTGAATAAGGAAAGATGGCGGCTGCAGCAGTGGTCGAGTTTCAGAGAGCGCAGTCTCTCATCAGCACGGACCGCAACGCCTCTATCGACATTCTCCATTCAATAGGTGGGTGTTCGAGCCAGGTTTTCACACGGACACTAATCTTCTGACCAGCGTAGTTTAATATTTACCGGTCAGAGTCGGGCGAGGTTAGCATGCTAAGCTAACGGTGCTAGAGCCGGTGCTGACTCACTGCTGAACGTAACGGCTACTGGAGGCTAGCTCGTTAGCATCGGTGCTAACTCTAGGCCCTGGGCGTGAAAATATATGTTAGTAGTAACCAGCAATGTTGTGTTTTTCACTGTGTTGTTGGCTCTTGTGTTGTTATGTCATTGAGGTTATAAGCTAACTAGCTTTAGCTTGAGTCCAGACTGTCATGCTAGCATGTTGTGGCTAACGTCTTTAGCTTGTTGTCAACACAGTGAAAATAACCACTGCTTTATTGTTTTGTTAATAATGGGACATGTGTTACTAATAGGCCAGAGGTTTGCGTTGTGTGTTTATGGTCTGTACAAACACATGATCATGTGGTAATAGCCTTACGACACACTGTAAACTTACATTTCCCAAAAGGCATCAATCAAATTGCCTTGTCACTACACCCCACTAGCTTTAGTTTATTAGTTTATTTCTCTTAAATATAATTGATTTTGTTCTCAGTAGTGGGATAAATTAATGTATTAGCACCTTGACAGAAATATACATAAATTGTATAATCGTGTGAGGCATTTATCAACCCCAAAATCCAAACATTGCTGCTTCTCTCAACTTTGTATTTTATTGGTTTAAAAGGACTGTGTGCACAGACATTAATTGTTTACATAGAAACAAAAAGATGGGTGCACCAGATTTAGCAGGGAAGCTAATTTCGGTCTGTAGTATAATTGTAAATGTAATATATTTGGGTTGTGGACTGTTGCTCTGACATAGAAGCTTATGAAGAAAGAAAAAAAACCTTGTGGGAAGAGGAAAACATTTATGATCTGTTTTTTTTCTTATAGACTAAATGATATGTACATAACTAAATGCTAGTTGCATCCATAGTTTTCAGATTGGTGCGTGGACTCAATATTGAGTAATATTGAGATGATGTAATGAGGATAATCGATTAGTTGTCAACTATTGAATAATTGCCAGCTATTTTGATAATCCATTTGAGTATTTTTTTAAGAAGAAGAAGTGAACATTCTCTGATTGCAGCTTTTTAAATGTGAATATTTTCTGGTTTCTTTGCTCCTCTATGACAGTATACAGAATATATTTGAGTTGTGAACAAAACAAGACATTTGAGGACGTCATCTTGGGCATTTTTCACTATTTTCTTACATTTTATAGACCAAACAACTAATCGATTAATGGAGGAAATAATCGGCAGATTAATCGACAATGAAAATAATAATTATTTGCAGAGCCTAGATTTAAATACAAAGGGTCATGTGAAATCGAAGACATTAAATGGGACTAAGTCTGATGGTGGTTTCCAAAGCTTAAAAAGTCCAGGACTCACACTAATTAAATGAGTGTCTTACTTTGGTTTCTGATGTCAACTTGTTGCCTTTCTTTAACAGTGAGGAGAGATGTCCAAGAGAACGATGAGGAAGCTGTCAGGGTTAAAGAACAGAGCATCCTGGAGCTGGGGACACTCCTGGCCAAGACGGGACAGGCTGCAGGTAATGGTCAAACTTTGATGTCCATCTGTGCCTGTTTTTTTACTTTCCAACTAAGCCTACAAACAACCTAATGGATCTAATTATATCATGTTTCTAAAAAATTTTTTTTTTTTTTCTGTGGCTATCTCCAGAACTAGGGGGTCTGCTGAAATTTGTGAGGCCTTTTCTGATTTCCATCAGCAAAGCCAAGGCGGCCCGGCTGGTCCGCTCTCTGCTGGATCTCTTTCTTGACATGGAGGCAGCAACGGGGCAGGAGGTTGAGCTGTGTCTTGAATGCATTGAGTGGGCCAAGACTGAGAAGAGAACCTTCCTACGACAGGCTCTGGAGGTAAGGAGGTCTAGAAAAAGCTTGTGGGTGCTATAAAACAGAATAATAGTAGCTTAATGTGCCATACCATATTTCCCATCATTTAAGTTTTTTTCTGAATACAATGAAATAGCAGCATGCCTCACTGCTAAAAGCTGAAAATAGGGCAATTTTTCCCTTCTGGCCACCATGACCCTGTTAACTGGGAATAGCTCATGTGTAACGTAGAGGAAAACTGCAGTATACAACTGGATATCACTGAAATATAAAGCCTTCACAAACCCTTGTGATAACTTGATTGCTGATGAGGCAGAAATATAAAATACAACCAATCACAAACAGCTGATGTATTCTTCCTCTTACCCTGCCCTACTTAGCGCCGACATACTGTACAACACCCTTTATGATTAATGATAGTGAAAACAAAGGTGATATCCCCAAACATAAATAGCAGCCGTGGGAGGGATCAAATTTAACCTGACTCATGGAGTGGAGACGCTGTGATTTCTAACAGATTATGGTGGAGCAGTTGCTTGTTATTAGATATGCAACACAGCCACCGTGGCATTACTTTAGGTTAAAACCAAATGAAGACAAGAAACTTGATAAATGTGATGAAGCAGAGTTGTAAACTTGCCTGAAGAAAGTAACAACGAGAGATGCTAATACAGCTACTACACACTGCCATCTATGATGATGTCACCCTGCTTATAGCAGCCAAAATGGGCTTCGTGGCCAAATGACTGCCAGCAGGTTCACAACCACAGCCAGGAATATCTGGAGCCTTTGGCTGAATAATAAAATACAGGATCAACAAGATTTTATATTAGAAGAAAACTATGTAATGACATTGTGGCTTGTACGAATGAGTGAAAGCTGAAAAGAGGGATGCTCTTCAGACAGGCCAGGGTTTGCCTCAGGACACACATTATGAGTAATGTGATAGGAGTAAAAAAGAATTACAGGAAACTTTATTAGCACTACCATGAGCTCAGGCTGAGAGAGAGAGAGAAGTCCTCATGTACTTAGAATTTAGGAATAACAGCTATTAAGAATGTATTTGTATTTCGACGCCTATCTGTAGACAACATGACGTCATGTTGAGATATGTAATGAAGTTTTGAATCTATCCAAAGCATTGGTGGTGAACATCAGGTTTGTATGTCACCCTCCTAAAAACAAACGCCGCAAGTTTCTTTTCAGACCTACTATTTAGCACCATTTATCAAACATGTTGGAAGACAGTAGCTTCAGCTGTGAGGTAATAATGTAATGCGGCTTCAGAATGCTGCATTTTAAGTAAAATGATTATCACTTAACTGCATTGGTGTTAAGTTCCACCTCCCTCTGGCACTTTCTGTAAGAAGTAATTCTAGGAAATGTGGGACCTGTCTGTTATTTCTTCCAAGAAGTGTGTGAGTGGCATTTCAACATCTTGCTGTTTGCCATGAATTGCTTCACAATGATTGACATTTTTAAAGGGTCACAATGACACTAGCTAAAACGTGTCTGTTCCATCATGTGTGCCAAAATGTCAGTGAGATCTTTTTTTGTGTGTGTAGAACATATTTTTTGTACATGGTCCCTGACATTTAAATCTAATAAACTTAACTTTATGGATAAGTTCCAAACTTGATTTCTACAAAAAATATTTTAAGAAGAAACATTTTGATGTGTGGGTGTAAAATGAAAATGACAAATTGGAAAACAAGCAAAATGTGTGGAATGTATGGCCCATTAGGCTGTACTTTCTAGGCCTGGAAAATATTCTGCAATAATGGAAATTATGGGATGGCATAGTTTGTTACAGTTATTGAAATGTTGAGGTATTAGTTTAGCAAATATCCAAAACCTTGAAACAGAGACCCATGCTGAGGCTTCCTAATGCTAAGTAGGTCAAAGCTAAGAGTCCTGTCTTTTGGTTTTTGTTATAACTAATATCCTGGTAGTTTAGTCTTTCGGGTCCATAATGCATGTTGCAGCCTTTGTACAAGGCAATAGATTGGTGCAGCTGCTCTCTATTTGTCTAATGGCACTCTGTCTTCTTTCAGGCACGACTGATCTCGCTCTATTTTGACACCAAAAGATACCCGGAGGCCTTGGCGCTTGGTGAGTGTTTAGAGGCAAAACATTTTTATCTTTTGGTAAATGGCAACATCTGTCTCCTTCCTTAGGGACTAGAAAAAAGCTTATAACAACAAAGGGTTTGCAAAGCAGTTAGATGTTTTTACTTATAACGAGAGGAGACAGAACAGCACGTATCGGGACTATAATTGTACATTTACCCCCCCTAGCTGTTTACTGAGTGTTGTACAAAGTTATTGCAACAGTTAATGTGCAGGACATTAACTCGTGTTCATTCTCTCTCCCTCAGGCACCCAGTTGCTCCTGGAGCTGAAAAAGATGGATGACAAAGCTCTTCTGGTCGAGGTCCAGCTGCTTGAAAGTAAGACGTACCACGCTCTCAGTAACCTGCCCAAGGCCCGCGCAGCCCTCACCTCAGCCAGGACCACCGCCAACGCCATTTACTGTCCTCCGAAGCTCCAGGCAGCTCTGGACATGCAGTCAGGTCAGATGTGTTCACTATTCTCACTTCCAAAGTTTACCTGGGCCAAAGTGGTCCAGTTTCTGTGTGTGTGGGGTAACGGATTGTTGGTGTTTATCATAGCAAGGAAACCGAGAACTTTTCAGTCACAGTATTAGAGTTATTATTTGCATTATTAGTGTCACAGAAATAAAATTATTGAATAATAATTTTCTGTTACAAATCACTGATTATCATTTTTTTGCACTGATTTTATTGCTATTTGTCAGCTTTACATCCGGTACCTTGGTAGGAAAAAACAAACTGATACTACCACTGGGGGGCGCCAGGCAGCTCTGAAATATGTGTGCAGAGTTCAAAGTCTACATAATGTCTATTTTTGATGGTGTCACACACTAGATAATACTCTTCAATCTATTCTTTTTTCCTTGTATTTAAAAAAGATTGACGGTGTTGTCATAAACTGGTCTTTTTCTTTATATATATATATATAGTGATGATCAATTTCATGGCGGTTTAAAGCAGTAGTTCCCAACCTTTTCCTTTAAGGGACCCCTTTTCTATCATTGAATAAACTGACGACCCCTGACTAAGTGACATATTTTATGTATATTTCATATTATATTCAGTGCATAACAATAACGGTACAGAACAACTGATAAACTGTACAATTGACCCAAGTAGTGAACACAATAACTGCAGGAAGTTTGTGTAAAACGAGTGATTTGGATGAATTTTGAGCAGATTATTTCCTGTGAATGTTGCGTCAGAGATGAGTTTTCCTGTTATGTTTTAGAGACTTTAAGTACAATTCTCTGTATTATGTATTTTTTTAATTTTAACAATCATTCACAATTTCATTTAGTTTAATGAAATGCTGAGATATAGGCCAACTGTATATTTAAAAGTTTTCTTACAACCCTTAAAATCAAGACTCCTAGTTGGGGTCAGGAACAAGTGGTTTAGGGTAAATAAACTTTTGTGGTACTCATGTGATACACTGCTGCATCATCAGGAGGTATTACTCATGCACAAAGGTTTAAAATGGGTTAATATATTATAATTATTATGACACAAAACTGTCCATGAAGCAACTCCGTCTTCTCAACAGCTGCTTGAAAATGAATATCTGGTGCGTTCTGCAGTGACTCAGCTCATTTTATGCTGATGACCATCTCAAAGTCACACAGTTTGTGTTTAACAGTGTGAATAGAAGGGCAGAAGAGCTGTGAGGCATGATGATGGTATCATGGTTATTCATGACTTTACAACTCAGTGTGAACTGGAACAAAGAGACGCAGCTTTTGGGTAATTCTCCTGTAATTTACAACATAATGGTCCTTTTAGGGCAAAACTCGGTGAAAGCCATCACACGGTGGTTTTAACATTTCTTTAATTTGTACAATCACAAAGCAGCTACAGTGTTCGTCTCCAACAGTTCCTCCAGTTTTTGTTGGTATTTCACATTTCACGGTGGCTGCAGCGGTTTGACCATAGATGTTAACTATCACGCTGTGTCATCTCTGTTTGCAGGGATCATCCACGCAGCAGAGGAGAAGGACTGGAAGACGGCCTACTCCTACTTCTTCGAGGCCTTCGAGGGCTACAACTCCATTGACAGCCCCAGAGCCATCACAGCACTCAAATACATGCTTCTGTGCAAAATTGTCCTCAACTTGTGAGTAGAGCTTAAAACTCAATGTACCAATGCTCTAATGTTTGCTTTGAATCATTAACATTACTGAGTTTATACATCTTATCATTTCAGACCAGAGGAGGTTCAAGGCCTGATCAGTGGTAAACTGGGCCTGAGATACTCCGGCCGACAGGCAAGTACCATCACTTTCTACTCAGAGCAGATTGGGCAAAGCAGTGATGTCATTTATTTCAACTTTTGGCAAACATCTATTGTTCTTTACTGAATATTTCTGCTATAGTAAAAAGTAAGATTAAGGGGTTGTGTCCACTAAAGCGTTTTCTCCTGAGGGCAGCATATTTCTTTTAATGCTTTGCAATGGGAGCGCCGTGTATTTCTGCTATTGTAAAAACGCCAGCAGCGTGACGAGGAGCTTAGCGCTACACGTTTTTTTTTTAGGTCACCGGGAGTTGAAAAATGTTCAACTTTGGGTAAAACGCTACGCTCGTCAGTAGGCTCGTTCGAGATGAACTGCGCCTCGTAAATAAAACTAATTTCTGCCTCAACATTAAAAATATTCTGTTTTGTTTTTATGATTCTGTTTCTGTCTTCTTCTTTTCTAAAACAAAATGAACTTTGCTGTACTTCATAGATATGTCTAGTTTTTGTGCAGGTAAACTGTTTAATTAAGCTGGTTTCTGTAGAATGACATTTGTCTTTTTTTATCTTTATCCATCCAGACAGATGCACTGAAAAGTGTCGCCCAGGCCTGCAAGAACAGATCATTAGAGGACTTTGAAAATGTAAGAATCGTTTCAGTCTGATCAAATCTGTGTTAATAGATCTTCATGCAGATGAGGCAAATCTCCATTTAGCCTTTTTGGTCTGCTGCTCTGCTGCCTGCTGGGTGATGTGTGCAGCACACACTCTAATTAGCTTTTGCTCCTTGACTTTTAGTTTGGATGATTATACCTGCTGATATAATGGCCAAAACCTTTCTGCTCAATATCTAATGCATTTTAATGAAATGGTTTTGTCGCATGCTTCCGCACAAATTGCCTGACTGTTGGAGTTGTGCATCTTCCCTAACAGGCCCTAACAGAGTACAAAGCAGAACTGAAGGACGATCCCATCATCAACACCCACCTGGCCACGCTGTACGACAACCTGCTGGAACAAAACCTCATCCGAGTCATTGAACCCTTTTCTAGAGTACAGGTAAGGACGTGCTGGGCTTAGCTTTACTAATTCACTATAGTATTATACACTTAAACCTTGATGCATTTATTACTAGGTCCTAAATCTTTACATTTCCTTCTACCTCAACATTGTCTTTATTTTCTCATAACTTTGTACAAAGACTCTTAAGCCCTTCAGACAGGATAGGTTCTAATGTAGCGGTTGACATGAGTATCTGCTACTGTAACAGTTGATTATTTAATGTGCCTCTCTTTCTGTTTTCAGATAGAACACATATCAGGTCTAATCAAACTGTCAGAGGTATGTATATTTGCAGTTAAGAATTTTTTTCCTGAGTGTTAAAATCATAATTTATATCGCTGCAAATGTGGGTTTTATTATTAATTTCTTTTCTTGTTTTATAGGGGGATGTTGAGAGGAAATTATCGCAGATGATTCTTGACACAAAGTTTCACGGTAATTGGGATTGTCTAATTCAATCAGACACATGCGCCTCAAAGACAGCAAGAGTCTTCAGTGTGTAATATATCTTTGTGTTGTGCAGGAATCCTTGACCAAGGTGAAGGTGTCTTGATAATATTCGATGAGCCTCCAGTGGACAAAACATACGAAGCAGCCTTGGAAACAATTCAGAACATGAGCAAAGTCGTGGATTCACTTTACAACAAAGCCAAGAAGCTGACATAGGTAAGAAAAAAATATTTCATTAACACTTTGAGACCCACAATAGACCCATTTTTGTCTTTTTTTAGGGGGGTTCAGGGGGTCTTTAGGGGGAGATAGCAGATCAGCAGTAGATGTCACATAAAAGTGGTGTACATCATCTGAAAGCTGGGAACCTGAAGATTAATTTGAGATGCAGCTCATGGCTCCTATGGGGAGTAACATCATCACACATGAATACAGTTGGGCTCATTGGATCCACAAGAGTTTCATCTTTACACTGATACCCAATTTATGCAATTCCAAGACTGTTTAGGGACCCCAGTGTGCAGAAATATTCAAATACATCATTTCATATGCTATCAGTATCTTCTTGCTTTAAAACTGAGCTCACTACTGTCTCTTGAAGACAGTGATCTCAGCCGGGGTCTAAGAGGGTTAAGAATCATTGCTGTCGTGCTCTTTCTGTAGTCTCTACTAAATGTTTTGTGTTTGTTCCTCAGAGCAGATTGCCACGGCGGTGCGATGGAGGAACTGTGTGTGTTTGACCAGCGTGTGTAACATTTTAAGACGGGGACAAGGGAGAGCAACAAGAAGTCCCACAAACTGTAACAAACAGGATTCCCCCATCAAACTCCCCCCTCCTCCCCCTCAATGGACAATTTCATCACTTCTCTTGTTGGTTTGTTTTTTTTCCTCCTTTTAATTTTGATATCTCTTCAGGATTCTGTAAAACACTCAGCGGCCAAATCAGGCCATCAGGGAATATTGTACAACCACAATAAAAAGATGAAAAGGTTTAAGAATACATATATGTTTATATCTGCTATAAGGTCGTGCTCACCGAGCTGACTCCACTGCAACCTCACAGGTGCAACATTGACCTCTGCGGCCTCGGACTCTGCGTACGCAGAAACAAGGCCTTCTTCTTCTTGTCCATATCTTTCAGAAGCACACTGTTCAGTTTTTGGAAGGTTGGGATACTCCTTGGGATACTGAATTTTGGTCGAAGAGCTCCCCGTAACTTCTTTTTCCTCACCATATCAATGCCAACAGTTAAGTCCCCGCTGTATTTCAGATATGTATTAAACTCACTTGATTTGTTTTTGGTTTTGTGTTTTTGTTTAAAGAAAAAAGAAAATCAGATGTTTGCCACATGTCTGCCCACCCTGGTTCAGTTTATAGAGCAGACAGGATGCCATTTCACCACTAGTGCCACTTTTTGGGCGCTTCTGTTTGCCTCAGTGTTCGGGTGCGATATGAAATCGGAGGGCAGAGGTGGAGATGTATTCATCGCCTCTGAGCGTCTGTGAGTTACCCGAGTGAGAAATTCTCCATTGTTAGTTCCTAGCACTAGTGTGGTATGCTAGTAACCAAACAATTTGTATGGTTTTGATTTGGTTTTGATTTTTTTTTGTTTTATTTTACTCTTATAAAGACATTTTCAAAATAAATATTTTGTATTTTAAGGAATTTGTCTTGTCTCTTGCAAAAAAAAAGAAAATTGACGTGGTAACTTCCGATATTTGTTTTACAGTGTGAGGGTGAGACGACTGCTGGGGATTTACATGTTGAAAAGTGTCTTTGAAATGCACTCTTGAATGGGAGTGTGACCCTGAAAATGTATCAGAGGACAAGTCAAAGGGAACGTATCCGAGTCCGAAACAATTCTTAAACAGGAATCCAGATGTTGACGCTATAAAATACAGAATTCACCCAAGAGTCTCTTCCTCCTGCTGCTATATTTGTCACTAATTTGAAAAAGTAACCTCACATCAAAGGGCATTAAATCAGTTAAATTGAGAGTTTTGGATTGTCTTTTATTTTGATTTTTACACAAACAGCATGATTACCCGACCCGTGTTGTCTAACTTGGGTACAGATATGTTTTTTTATGGCAACGTTTATCACAAGAGCATCACCAGGTTTAGTTCTACAACCTATTTATCAGAACAGATTAAAATGTTCTTCACACCTCAGTGTTCAAACAAAAGCCTCAAAATGCACATTTCTTTCTTCTTTTCCTCTCGAGATTTATAGAAGCACAAGCATGTCATTTTAATTGTAGACATCCGAGCCTTAAAATCAGAGAATCAGAATCAGAAATACTTATTGGTCCCCGAGGGGCGTTACAGTTGCTCTTATATAAACATAAGACATGTAAGAAAACAGAAATAAAGGAGTATGTAACGTGTTAATCATGTACATAATGCTACAATATTGCACATAATACAGCCGAAGAGGGATACGATTTATTAAAAACTTTATTGACACAGTTACATTTGACCAATAAATTTACATTAGCAAGAAATACGTAAAAAATAAGTCATAGCAAATCAAAATTATGTCAAGTAAAAATTTCTTCTTGATTTTGACTTTTTATCAAAATTTAGATTTTTTTTTTATCTCATAATTTTAAATTACAATTTTATATTATACATATTATCTCATTATTGTGAATTACTTCCATCATAATTTTGACTTTGGAAGTTAAGATATGGACTTTTTTTCTCATTACTTTGATTTATTTTGACTTTTTATCTCATCATTTTGACTTCTGAAGTTACAATTTAGACTTATTATCTGATAATTTTGACTTTGGAAGTTAAGATTTGGTCTTTTGTAACTAATAACTGACTAATTATGACTTACTACCAAATTTTCCATACAGGTGACCTGCTTGACACAGGAATACTTTGCAACTTTGTTCACACATTACACTGTTAATTTACACAATAACATGATAAAACCTTGTTTATTTATACATTTTGGGACTCCTTGGGCCTTTCTCATTTGTCATTTTATACGGCTCGATTCCTCTCCTCGACTCCTCGAGGAGCGTCTTAGTCCCGCCCACGAGAGATGCGAGCGGAGGAGGCGAGGAAGAGACTCGAGGAGAGAGGAAGAGAGGACATATGTTTGTAGAGACATGAGACGTCCTTTCCTCTGAAGCGTCAGGTGAAGCGACGTCCGTTTCTGATGACAGCAGCAGCTGATCACAGCTGGATCAGCTGTCAGTCGGCATTAACAGCTGTTTATGTCTGAACTGTACTAATACTAATAAAGACTCCTATCAAACCCGACGCTCAGGAATTATCAGCCTCACATGTGACTGAATGGAAATGAGGATAAATGATGTAAAAGGTGTAAAAGACAGAACCTCCTTCTCTCTCTGATTTTAACTGTATCCTTAATAAAAGTTAATGGGGGAAATAACAGATCATGAAAAGAAAACTCTTTCTAATAAATGAAGAAAGTTGTTTGAGGTCCGTTCATTGTCAGCTGTTATAAACCCCTCTCATTGTCAGACTCCTTCACCTGCGGTGTGTGAAGCAGAGATACTGCAGCTCCTTCTGCTGCTGGAACACTTTACCATCAACATGCTCTGTTTGTTGTTCACACCTATAATTAAACACTGATAATAACTAGACGGTGAATCAGAAGACAACTAAACTATAAAACTTTTAATCTGTGATCTGTCTTCACTCCGGTATAAAACTCCAGTGATGTTGACCTGTATCAGATCAGTCCGATCGGCGCAGCGTCCAATCAATAAACGATATCCAATAAGGGGGCGTGTCGGTCGGTAAACAACTTCCGTGGAGGATACACTGGAGGATACACTGGTGTATCCTCGCTCATAGCTCCTCCGGCAAGCCTCCTCGCTCCTCGATCCTCGCTCCTCCAGACGCATTTTAGGAATTGGGACGTCCTTCAAGATGGAGGGCTGAGATCGATTTCCGGGTCACAGCCGGAGGATCGAGGATCGAGGAGTCGAGGAGGCGAAAAATGTGGAATTGAGAAGCACCCCTTTTGTCTGAAATAAGGTCTGTGGCTAAATAAATGAGAATACTAAACGCTGTTGTAGTCTCTGACCAGCAGATGGTGCTAATTTAACACTAACTGCGTTATTATGCGTTATTATGCGCAGGTTGTTTGCAGCAGTGAGGCTCCTGAACACAACATAACATGTGACTACAGAGAAAATCCACCCTAAAATCTGTTTGTTTCAACTGCGCTATTTAACGACTTTTTACTGTGATTATCCATATTTATTTCACCCAAGCTGTAAATCAGAATACAATAGCTGAATATATGACACTTTAATTAAACTAGAGCCACGCATATCAGAAGAGATAATATTCATATTTAGGGTGTACTGTCCCTTTAAGTGCCCGCTGAGAGGAGCCAGCAGAGATCAGCAGACATCAGAGGAGACAGTCGGCCTCAGCAGCTCTCACCTGCAGACACCATGGACTGATCAACAGCACTGTTAGAGGCGATGTTCAGGTAATAAATGCATTATAATTTATATCTGTTGTCTTTGTTGGGAAACCAGTAAAGCTATAATACTAGAACCAACATGTCGTCGGGTTCTTAGCTGGTTTGCACCTGCACACCCACATCTGACAGCTGAGCTCAGCTTCATGTTTCTGCTCTCAGCTGCTCATCTTGGTGTCATTTCTGCTCCTGTTTTATGTCATAATTCAACACCAATGTTAGCTATTTTAATTGCATTTATTTAAATATCTTATCTTGTTTGAAAATGTTATAATTTATCGCCTAGTTTAGGCTCCCATCAGTGTTCAACAGGGCTCCTTGGGAATTAATATCAGCAATGTTTAAAGGTTTTATAGTGAAGTCTGGTGGACTTCTTTAACCACCTTTTAAATCATGTAATATATTCATTCTATCATATAAATTCAAAGGCTAACATCTAGCTGATGCAGTTTACATAATGGACAAATGTTTTTCTGATTATTTAATTGTGTTTTTTTTTATATACCAGGGCTATTAAAAATGGGCTGTGTTGCATTTCCCTCTACTGTAATGACATTTGAGTTTCCCTCCAGGCTGCTGGTTGAATATCATATGAATAATCTGAATTATTCAAGGCGTCACAGAATGAGATTTTTTTGCAGGGCAGCATACAGTAGAAGTCAGTGACTGTAGCAGCCATGATTTCTTTATGGTTGTCAAGATTTCTGTTTGAATTCACTTTGTATTTCCTCGTCTTTTAGTGGTTGTAAAGTGTTTTTATTGACTAGTGGACACTTTTCAATGTGATACTAGAGGTCAGCTTTATTTAGTGTGACACTAAAGACAACCTTTGTCTCCTTCTCTGTGTTATCTGATCTAACATAACTTTTAAACCTCACTCACTGTTCTTATTGAGGTTTATTGAAGTTTTTGAACTTGTACAAATTCAACAAAGTGTATTTTAGTGACTCCCAGCTGCTTTTATAGTACTTTAAGGTCTTGATTGTTGTTGTTTTTTTTTTTATTATTTGGAAATTTGTCTCTAATATTTCTGCCCACAAGATGCTTTGGTGCTTAGATGATGATAATAATAATAATAATAATAATAATAATAATAATAATAATAATAATAATAATAATAAACTTTATTTGTATAGCACCTTTCATACAAGAAATGCAGCTCAAAGTGCTTAACAATAAAGAATAATAAATAAATAATATTAAATGAACAAGTCCTGCATTCAAACTCTTACTTCATAATATAATAATAATTTATATTTACATAATATAATTTTTTAAATAATATTTTTTATTGTATTTTTTTATTTTCTATATTTTCTTGTCTATGCAACAACACACCAAAGAAAAATTCCTTGTATATGAAAACCTACTTGGTAATAAACCTGATTTTGATTTGTGGTGGAGTTGAAATATGAAGTAACAGAAAATGAAAATACTCACGTGAAGTACAAGTACTTAAGTACAGTACTTGAGTAACTATACTTAGTTACCTTCCACCACTAGTCTTGGCTATTAACTGAGTGTATTTTTTGGTTTACAGCTTTCACTAACTTGTGTTTATCATTAATTCAACAGGGACATGAAATTGAAAGCAAGTGAAACTAAATCTGTTTGAAAGACGGAACAAAAGCACATTTTGTCCTTAGCGAACAGGTTGTCCAACATTGTTCGGGTCGTGCTCTTCTCTGTATCTGCAGCCTGTTTAAGTCTGAGAAACTAGCACATTTTAGGAAAAGTCCTCATTAATTTGCTTCCTCTGTGAGGCTTGGTGGTGTGTTCCCATCTGCTCACCTCTGGTTCGGTGTTCTGGGGTTTGATTCTTGTCTTGATGAATGAGGCTCTGGGCCACAGAGTTACCTCCTGGGAACGGTTTTATTTTTTAAATCATTACTTTAGTATGTAGGCTGATCAGGCGCTTACTTAAAATGAAGCTAGTGTACTGCATTTTTGTTCTATAACGTCAGAAGGCTCTTATTTGACTTATTTTTGACTCTTAGCACAGTATGTGATTCTCTGTGAGACAAACTCCTCTGCAGCTCTTTGGATGATTAATTCCCAGATTTGGTCTGTTCTGATTTCAGGCTTTAAGAAATCTGATGAAATAAGTGAGAGTTTGTTTCAGTTTCAGATTCAATGCTCTGTGGGATAAACCTTTAAACCTTTTACCTCGTTGTAACAACTCTTGTTTTCTTACTCCTTCCTCTCCAGATTTGTTTGTCATGGAAACAGAAATAATACCAAAATTCTCCTCAAAAGACGAGGAAATTGACTTCTGGAAGGCTCTTTCCCTCAAGTACAAGGAAGGGTACGTAAACTGGATCATATTGTGGATATTTCTCTTTTCTCTAAGCTGTGACGTTATTCAGTATTTTTCTTATTGTCAACAACTCTCATTCAAAGACCTAAAACAACAACAAATGTATCCTACTAACCAGAATAACAGAAGCCAAACTAGACTGTATATTTGTGACCATTTAAAAAGAATAACATCTGGTCTTTTCATGGGATTTGTCGACCATAAGAAAGAATTAGAGTAAGGCATTTTCGACCCCCTATTTCCATCTTTTTTCCATCTTACTGTGTGTGACACCAGAACCATCATATAGAACTACTAAAAATCCCAAAAATCAACCTCAAAGGCAACCAGAACATGGCCTTTTTCTACTCATTTGCACACTTTGTCATCATGAGATGGAAGCCTATGTACCACCATACTGAGGCCTACAGTATACTTAAAAGTAAGGCTGTCAAAGTTAATAATAGTTTCTGGAGGTTGTATCGGCTCCGTTTTAAAGCTAGAGTGAGGATACTGGTATCATATGAAACTAGAAAAACCTAATGAATCCATTGGTATCAACCATGTCATACTAGCTTGTTGTGAAGGAGGTTAAATAACGCTCCAAACATGCACTAAATTTTGGCAAAGAAAAACTGTCATGGCCATTTTGGGTTCTATGGGTACCCACGAGTCATATGTAGATATCCTCTTAGTTCAGATTAAAAGCTTTGTGTTTGTCCCTTCTTGTTTTATCATGACAATGACCCCCGTGCACAAATCCAGCTCCATAAAGAAATGGTTTTCCCAGTTTGGTGTGGAAGATCTTAACTGGTCTTCACAGAGTTCTGACCTCAACCCCGTCCAACATCTTTGTTATGAACTGGAACTACATTTGAATCACAGATTGTGCCACTGAGTTGAGCTCTGACAGAAACAGCACAGTGTCTTTGTGTCTGTGGGAACGACAGTGGGAATAAATCACCTCGGGAATGTTTGATCTGCTATCTCGTCATTAGGTTTCAGTCGTCCATTCTCACAGTTTCAATCAAAAGCCAAGGTTGGTGTATCCAGTGACCGTTTTATACGTGGGAGAAGCAGTGAAACTTCTCCCTTTATTTCCCAAAGCGACTGCTCATGTTTCACATTAAACATAAAAGACTCTCACGTCTCTTTGTCCTCCCGTCTTCTGAATGGCTTCTGTTTATTATGTAATGATGCAGCTGCTGTTTTTGCTGTTACTCAACAGTTTAATGATTATAAAGGCCGCTAAAATTAGCTGCTCCCCAGATGAAATCATACCTTACAACACGTCACTGATTGAAATCTCACCCCGCTGTGGTTAAAGGAAACAAAGTCAGGTCCACACCCAGTTATGTAAGAGTCTGTAGACAATGAGCGTCCTTCAGAGTCGAGGCTTCATCCATCCTGTTTGTGTGTGTGAGACGTACAGTATGTGATACAAGTGTTTTCTCCTCCTAATCCATCGTTAATATTAACATTAGTCTTGTTTTATCGAGGCAAAGTTCATTTTTGACCTTGGAAACAGCAGCTGACCTCCTCAAGGTCCATTTAATATCTGTTTTGGAGCTTTCAAGCTCGAGCTTTTCTTGTTTTATTAGGATTCCCTTCCCTTTTTAAAGGAAGTGTGCAACAATTCGGGGGATCTATTAGCAGAAATGTAATATAATATTCATAACTATGTTTTCATTAGTGTATAATCACCTGAAACTAAGATTATCTTAGAATGAGCCGTTTATATCTACATAGGGAGCCGGTCCTCTTCATGGAGTCCGCCATGTTGCTCCTCCATGTTTCTACAGTAGCCCAGAACAGACAAACCAAACTCTGACTCTAGAGAGGGACTTTTATGTTTTTACGTTACCTGAAGGCCACCGTAGTTCTCCAACACGCTTGTGAAACTGCGGTAACGTGAGCCGCGGAGTGTAAAACCGTCGTACCGCTCCTAAAGTAGTGTTAGGGGCCGTACACATGCATTTTGCATGATCAAGTCCATTGTTGTCAATGTAGACGTGCGGCAGGCACGCTCAAACGTGAGAGCAACGCCGTCGCAGCGCACAAGCGTTCCCAAGCGTTCCCAAGCGTTCCCAAGCGTTCCCAAGCGTTCCCAAGTGTTCCCAAGCGTTCCCAAGCGTTCCCAAGCACCTATTTTTCGGGGGCGTGATGAGATAAAAATAGTTCAACTTTTGGAACGCTGCAGAGCACACCACATGTCATGTGATGAGGAACAACCAATCACAGACATCTTTTCTTTCTTCCGTAAATATCCGTCTAAGGTAAATATGAAGGAGAAGTTAAATGATTTTAGTTCAGGACTACCCAGAGCTTTATGATCTGTCCCACGGACTATTTTACTAGTTAAGACTTTAACTGCTTTCAGTATGTTTTAGTTTTGTAAACCATAAGAACCCCGTAGAACCTGAACTGATTTAAAAGCCTTGAGCATTTATTTGAGTGTTAAATAAGCATTTTCATCTTGTGAAATGTTCGTCTGCTTGCTGAGGATTCCCTCAATACTAACTACTCGGATGCACCGGAGTGTTTTGAATAACTGTGAAGACGCAGCAGCAGTCTGCAAATTGGTCTCAGCCAAACCTTTTCCAAGCAGCTCACAGCGAGGAGGCTGAGTTTCTCCACAGTGGGCTGAACACAAGCGGTGGTACAGTACAGTAAATGGGTTCTCTGGCTCTGTGCCACCTGCAGCACTTTCACCCACATGATGGTTACCATTTTTAGACAGCTGGGTCTGTGTGTGTTCATCCGTGGTCATTTCCACAGACACTTACGTAACCTGCACTTTGTGGTAAAGCTGTTTCAGTGCTCACATGACCTGTGTGGTTTGTTCTGAATGAAATGTCAGAGATCAGTCAAGCAGAATGCACAGAAATGTTTTTGTTTGTTGTTTGATGAAGAGGAAGTCAAGTCAATTTTATTCATATAGCCCAATATCACAAATCACAAATTAGCCTCAGGGGGCTTTAATCAATCTGTCCAGCATACGACACCCTCCGTCCTTTATGACCCTCGCTTCAGATCAGGAAAAACTCCCCCCAAAAAAGGAAGAAACCTCAGGAAGAGCAGCAGAAGAGGGATCCCTCTCCCTCTCTGTAGGTGACAGAATAGCAGGTTTGAGTTGGACTAGTATCTGGGTCAGAGCTCCAGGGGCCACATAAGATGAAATAAAGATAAGTATAAATGGATGCACGCCGACCTCTTTCTGCCTCCACTTGTTGTCTGATGGTTTCTCCTCCTCCGTCTGCCCTCCTCCAGCTGCCAGGAGGCCCACGAGGAGCTGCTGGAGTTTCAGGAGGGGAGCAGGGAGCTGGAGGCCGAGCTGGAGGCCCAGCTGGGCCAGGCCGAGCACCGTATGAAGGACCTGCAGTCTGAGAACAACAGACTCAAGAATGAGGTGGAAACGCTCAAGGTAACTACAGCAGGAAGATAATAATGAAATGATCAGTAGGCTCTGATCATCTCAGTAGTGCTGATAATAGGTGACTAACACAAAAGCTGGTGCAACCTGCTTCCAGATCTGTGGTGTTTAATCTTAAAGGAATAGTTCTACATTTTGGGAAATACACTTATTTGCTTGCTTGCCAGGAGTTTAATGAGATATGTGTGCAGTAAATATGAAGCTACAGCCAGCAGCCTCCTAAAGCTCATTTTAACATGATATATTTATTATATTATGTACCTCGCTGTACTGTAAGCTCTGAACCAAGCAAGTATAAATGGCTTGTCTCCATATTTACCCTTGAAATTAATATTTGATGCTTTTCTTTTTTCCTTATATGACGACTTGTCCTTGAGTGCGGTCTCTGGGGAGGAGACGTTAAGTCACGCTGTAACAGCTGCTGCTCCCCAGGACGCACTCAGCACTTATTTATTTTTCCTTGTGGACCTGCAGCTTCGCCTTTCTGGTTACATACGTCAGAGGTCACGGGAATATTGAGACCAAACCTCGTCCCCGTGCACAACAAAATAAAGTTCTTATTGGAGGAATCAGACAGGGTTTATTGGCCTCGATGAGGAGTATAGTCCTGGAGTTATCTAGTCTGTGAATCTATGTGTAATCTAAATGTTAGTCTCACCTCAGGAAGGTGCTGATGTACGTCTTTCTTTCTAATATCAGCATCACAGAGGCAGCTGATCTGTGTGACTCTCATACATAATACATCAGGTTGTGTCTCTCAGTCTCATTCTCGCTCCATAATTGCAGAACAACAGGAGGCACGTTTATGTGTCTGTGTTTCCAGCAGGGATGAGATGTTTGTGCCAACGTGTCTGTCAGGTTTTAGGTTCCACTCATCAGGTGGATACTTGGCTTCCTTTTAGGGAGAAAACCCAACAGTGGTAGTTTTTGCAGCAACATTGCACTGTTTGCTTTTCAGGAATATGTTTTTGATCTTCATGATACAACACAGTTATGAAGTTGAAGATACTTTCACTCATTGCGGACAGTTTTTAGTACAAATCTACGGTGGCCTTGAGGTGCAAAACACAGCAACATTACCGAAAATCACAATAAAATTTCACAAATTAAATCAACAAATAAGAAAACACAACAACATTTCAGAAAACAAAAATCTTATAAAACAAAACAACATTTTAGATAACGCATAATTTTAGCAATTTAGAAAACACTGACATATTAAAAAGCAATACGATTTTAGAAATCACAACATTTCAGAAAACACAATATTTTAAAAGACCCATTTCAGAAAAGACAACAACATTTCACAAAATAAATCACCTAATAAGGAAACACAACATTTCAGAAAACACAAAACTGGAGAAATAATGTTATGAATGTGGTTCTGTTTTCTGAATTGTTAACACACATTTTGTCCAGTGTTGTTTGTGTTTTGCACCTCAAGGCCACCGTACAAACATCAAATCACATCACTTCACATCATAAAACACCTAAACTGTTATATATATTTTTACTGTTGTGTTAATGGGATGTGCTGAATGAGACTCGGGGAGTTGAAAGAGTCTGCCTGGCTGCAGTTGAGTCAGACTCCACAGTAACAGCAGATATAGGTCAGACAGACTTATTGAGCTGATTGTCTCGGAGCTGGTGGATATATAGGTCACACTTCACATCCGCTGCCTCACCAGAGGAGGAAAATGAGGGAAGCTCTGAAAAATGGATGAAAACATGTAGGCGGTGTGCATCGGGAGCTGTTCAATCATGTCCTGATAATGAAGCGAGTCCCACATTAAACACATGTGATCAATAATGTGCTGTCTGTCTTCATCCCCTTCTCTCTTCTTCCTCCTCCTCCTCTTCCTCAGGAGAGGTTTGAGCATCAGTACGCTCAAAGCTACAAGCAGATCTCCATGCTGGAGGACGACCTCGGTCAAACACGCAGCATCAAGGATCAGCTCAACAAATACGTCCGAGAGCTCGAACAGTCCAACGACGACCTGGAGAGAACCAAAAGGTCTGAAGGGGCTCTTCATGCTAAAATACAAAATTAGGGCTGAACAATTTAGGAATAATATCTAATTGTGATTATTTTGATGAATATTGCAATTATGATATGATTTGCAATATTAGAGGGAATGATGATCTTTACATAATTACTCTCATTGTCATTGAGAAACATATTAAAATGATTAGTGTGATTATTGTGAGGATCTAAACCAAACAAAGATGTTTTCTTAAGTCTATAGAATATGATGAACACCACAATAATTCATTTAAAATGGTATTTTGACACACATGTCTGCTATATAAAACTCATTTTTATGCATCACTAAATAAAGATTTTTTTTATTTTTTATTATAAGGATAATACAGGACAGACAATGTTGTGACCAAAATGATCATTTAACTCGATGCAAATGTGTTTTTCCTCCATTGAATCAGCTACTATTGATCCCTGTTTAATCTATATGGAAATTAGTAATTTTAAGTCTTTGTTATAATTAGCAAATGGGTCAAATTCAATTGATTGCTTCCCTTAAATTGGATTAAAATCAGTGCAGATATTGATCTCTTACTCATACTTGAATAATCAAGAGGATTTTTAATTAATGAAATGTCAATCTCTTGGCTTCCTCTCTATCTTTGTTTCTCAGAGCTACCATCGTGTCTCTGGAGAATTTCGAGCAGCGTCTGAACCAGGCCATCGAGAGGAACGCCTTCCTGGAGAGCGAGCTGGACGAGAAGGAGTCTCTCCTGGTTTCTGTGCAGAGATTAAAGGATGAAGCCAGAGGTGATTATTGATTATCGATCACTCGCTGCAGCTCATTAACATACAGCTGCTGCAGCTCCCTTCTTCAGCTGATCACCAGGAAAAGGTACAACATGTTCCTTTATTTATTTTTTGTAGACTTGCGGCAGGAAATGGCCGTACGAGAGAGGCAGTCAGACGTGACCAGGATGTCCGCTCCCAGTTCGCCCACGCAGTACGGCGAGAAGATGGACACTGCTGTTCAGGCGTCCCTCTCTCTCCCCGCCACCCCGCTGAGCAAAGATCTGGACAACGCCTTCGCCAACCCAACAGGTAGCTGCAGCCTGTCTGCTCCTCTCGTCATGCACGGAAACACAGACGGATGAGCAGTTCTTTATTAAAACAACCAGAGTTCTGCTGTTTGTTTTCATGTATGTCTCATGCAGATAGAAAGCAGCTAGTTCTAGTGCAAAACATTGCCTCTATTTAATTTTTTGGGGGGGGAGTTTTGTACCTATTCCCTGACAGACTGTGCCCAAAATCTTCCTATTTACTATGTAGCTCACTGTATTTACAGTCCACCATTTAATTTGAATTTAAAGATTAAAAATTACAGTAATGTGACGCTACATCTATCAGTGATTCACACAGTAAATGTCTATAAACTATAAAGTAATCTTCTGACTGTTTATTAGTAGTAAATGAGTGAATGAGGTGTATATTTAATAAAATAATAAATATTCTTTACTCTCTCCTGCTCAGATCTATCAAACGGTTTTGGCAGCAACTCTCCGTTGACTCCTTCTGCCAGATTATCGGCCCTGAACATCGTCAGTGATTTACTCCGGAAGGTCGGGGTGAGTCATTCCGTCTGACTTCCTGTTTCCATGTATTCAGGACTTTTTTCTCTTCCATTACATCACAAGCGTGATGAAAGAAAGAAAGTCCCCGTCTTTCCATCATCTTTTGTTTGTGTTTATGTCTCCACCACAGGCTCTGGAGTCAAAGCTCGCCGCTTGCAGGAACTTTGCGAGGGACCAGAAAGCGAGGAAGGCGTATGCTCTGGACAACAGCAACGTGCTCAACGCAAACACAGCCAACTACTCGCAATCACTCCACGCATCATATTTTGACAAAGCGTGAGTGAAACCAACCTTTCATCACTTAGTAATTGGTGATTAATGAGAAGAATGTCACGGTGTTATGTCACCATCTAGTTCCAGTCAGGTGTGTTTACAGGATGCTCTGGCTGTGTCATAATGATATAAAAGGTTATGTGATGTGATGATGTGGTGGATGAGTCAGCAGGAGAATCTGAGATCTGTGTGCGTTTCTTCCCAGCAGGACAGAGATGGTCACGTTTCCTGCATTGATTCTGGGTAAAAGCAGCTCCTCCTGTTACCTCAGTGTGTCGGGGCGCATTTATGCATGCTGCTGATTTTAACAAGCCTCTTTTCCCACGTAGAGCTCATAGAAATAACCATGACTGTGGGCTAGATGATGTCCCGGTCACTAACGGTTCAAGAGTGGTGGTGGTGGTGGTGTTTCCCCGCTGTCTTTTTAACTCTGAGCTGACCTAATAGATCTTTTTCCTACTAGTGTGAGTTTATGTTTAGTTAAGGTCCTAAATCTAACCATTAATTATAATTAACAAGTGAATTTTAAAACAAACCGAAGTCGGGAACATTTGTCTGAAGCCCCAAAGAAGAGAAACTTGATGACAAATATTTAATTTACTACGGAAGCCAACAAAAAAGTTAACAAATCCCATAAAAAGACCAAAACCAAAATGTGTTAGTGTTAATTTGTGGCTCTTTGCTCCAAAACCCTTTGGTTCCTACCATAGACTGTATGTGAGAAGTGGACGTAGTCCCCGTGACGTCACTCGTTGGTTTGTGGACTACGGTTTTGAAGCCTCAAGTTCAGCATTTTGGCCGTCGCCATCTTGTTTTTTTTGGAACCAGAAGTGACACGAGAGGATGGAGCTAAATACAACCGAACGCTAAATAAGACATTATAGAATATCACCAGATTTACCCTTTAAAATTCAATCATGTTTCACATTTTATGCTGCATCACTCTGCTGGTGTTGACTCTACAGCAGTTACTGATTGTGTGAGGTTGGAGGAGAGAACAGAGGCCGGCAGTGTGACGGTGTCGAGTGTTTCTGCTGTGTGAGGCAGAGTCTGCATATTGAGATGCTCTCACAACAAGGTCGTTGTCCTCCTGGTTTCAGAGCAGGAGGTTTGTTATGTTCACCTTCAGGCAGGTCTGTCTCACTTACTCTAATAATAGAGGACTATATAATGAGAATAGAGCTGAGTGTTGAACCTTTTTATACTTTATGTATTTATTGATCAGATATTTCCTGATCCTGACTTTCTCTACCTTCTTTAGACTATATTTTAATAAAACAAAGCTCTTTTTTAACGCTGATGCATTTAGAATATTTGGCATAAAAAGAAATTAAAACGTTTATCTTCCCTGAACTATGCTATCAAAAGAGGAAAATGTGTTGTGTTGACACTGCTGTAGAAAGTTTTCATACCCGCCCTAGCTTGAGAATTTGCTATCTTTCGTTCTTCCTCTGAACGGTACTTTCCAGAGTCGTGACTCAGGTCTAAACCAAACAAGGATACTGGTTTTAGTTGGACTCTGACCCACAGGAGAAACCAGTTTAACCAGTTTAACCAGTCGGTCAGGCTAACTCTGCAACTTCCTTCCCACTTTCTGCTTTCAAGTTACATTTTTAGCAACGAACGCATAACTTTGTTTACAACACGTCATCTCTGTCTGTCTAGTAGCTGCAGCGTCCTCTATGTATGAGATGATGATGATGATGAGGAGGAGGAAGAGTTTATCTGAGAATTTCAGCAGTTTTTTCTTTAATTTCCAATCTCTCTCTAAGCTATGGAAGTCCAATTCTGCCATGAAAAGGGAAAATATAGATAATAATAAATGGTAATTCCCCAGTCATTGTATTTAAGTTTTGCTATTTTTTTTTTTTTTTTTTTTTTTAAAGAACCAGTAAATAGTTGAACAGAAAAGAGTGTAGATAAAGCAAATGTTGATATCAAAAAACAAAAATGCACTTGTTAACTAAAGTTTATGTTATATTTTTGTGGAACAAATCTTTTTTAGTTTTGTGTAAAAATGGGCCTCATGCAGCAACGTTCTCTTAAATTTCTCTTATATTTTCTCTTAATTTTCTGTTAAGAGAAAAAATAAGAGATATATCATCTGAGGGTTTTAATTGGTCTCAATGGACAAATACTATTTATTTAATAATCCAATCATTATAATTACATATAATAATCTAAACTTGATAATATGATATTCATGTGTTTTTTTATGTTCCTCAAATTTAAAACAAATGTTTCCTTGCATTGGACAAACAATTTGTGGACCGTGAAATCAAGATGATTTTTTTTCTTATCTTGGTAAGAGTGCTCTCGACAACTCGTAAAATATAAATAAATAATAAGAGAAAACATTGGTGAATCCCAGAAATCATTGGGTTCTAACAAAATACGAACAAATCGTGTATACGAACAAAAATAAGAGGAAATTTGTTCTCACATCGCTTCCTGCATTAGGCCCATGTCTCATAATTTTAGACTTACCATGAGTATTTTTATTTTTATCCTTCCTAACTTTTCCTGACAGAAATGGGCTTCCATATATATCAGCTTGTTTTATCATTGCTGCTTTAAATTCAACTGTATGGAGGCTTTGATCTTTAACTCACCAGTGGCTGGTAATGGGTTAATTTGTTGCAACATCACTCTTTGGTTCTTTCTGAGACCTTCCTGGTTTAATGTAACTGTTATTTATTACAGCAGGACGGTGAACGGACTGAGAGCCGGACCCATGGCAGCCATCACCGCCCCGCCTGCTGCCTCCTCCCCGGGCTTTGTGCCCCTCGCTGTGTGACGGTAAACCCAACACACCCGTCTTCCCGATGGAAAATCACACCTAAAAGAGAGAAGGCCTCAGACAAATACTGTAAAACTTTCTAGATGTACTGTTACCCCGGGCCCTCTCTGTTGTTCTGACCCGATACGCTGTACTTACGGGTCCCTGTCTGTATATTTCATGTGTTACTGTATCTGCTGTTTACTCACTGGCTTGTACAAACATCTGCTCTTCACATATTCAAAGATTCCTCGAGGAGCTCTCACCCTGATTTGTGAAATATGTGCACCATATCAACTAAAAGGGGAAATATTATGCAATTAAAATGTTTTTTTTTATTATTTAACAGCTTTTTTCACTACTTTAAACAGCAATAACTTCAATTAAGATTAGTTAAGTGCACTCACACTCTGTGGTACAGTAAATAAGCAGTTTAATAGGCACATGTGCAGATGTCCTGGATAACCGTGTGCCACATGGCCTCCATCAATTATTGATGTTTTCCAAATGTCCAACATGTAAGCCCCACCGGTTAAAGCATTATCTCTGGTGTCTCTGTGAGTTTAACTGTTATATTGTGACCTGTTTTTATTGGCTTTGAAGCTGTTTTTAAAAGAAGGGAATGGGAGTCTTTGTGTCCTTGTAGTGAGTCAAACACCATCTATCCTCTGAGCTATGTGACATGATGTGTACAGTATTGGTCATATTGATCGTTATTTATAGGCGGCCATTGAAGCGGTGCTGTCGTCGTGTTCAGACCAGTTAACCAGCATCCTTGTGTTCTCTTGTCAAAGTGTTTTATCCTGATTTTTAAAGGCTTTGATTTATTACACGACACGTTTTTAAGTTCTGTACACGATGAGCGAGTGAAGCACTTTGACTTAGTGTGAACTCACTTTTTTTTATTTTTTCATTCAAGTGCAATATTGCCTGTTTGTTTTAGTTTGTGGGTTTAATTTATTTCTTTTATGGCATGTTTTAATAAAAGGTGTTATTATACTTCATCTGTTACGTTTGTAATGTTTCAATCAGTTGTTATTGTAAAGGAAATTATGGCTGCAACTACCTAACACTTATTTTCAGTTAGAGCTGCAACAATTGAACCATTCTGGTAATTGGTTCAACGTTTCAGTTATTTTTCAAACAAAGTCTTGCATCATTCTCTGGTTCCAGCTTCTCAAATGTGAATATTTGTTGTTTTTCTTTTTTATATCTTTGTAAATTTAATTTCTTTGAGTTTCAGTTTGTTGGTCAGGCAAAAGAAGCCATTTGAAGACGTCACCTCGGGCTCTGAGAAATTATGGTGAGCAACTTTATTTTATTCTTTTATGATTAATGGAGAAAATAATGAGCCGATTAATCGATAGTGTTAGTTGCAGCCCTATTTTCAGTATCAATTTATCTATTGAATTTGAAATGTTTCATCTTAAAAAATGTCGACAAGTTCTCAGAGCCCAAGATGACATTGTCAAATATCTTTTTTTTGTCCGACCACAAAATATTCAGTTTACAATGACAGAAAAATATTTGTAGCAGCAAATATTTTGAATTTTTCCTTCATAAATTACTTAAATGAATCAATTGTTGATAGTTGGATAGTGGAATGTAACTAAGTACATTTACTCAAGTACTGTAGTTTAGAAGATTTTGAGCTAATTTTACTTTACTTGATTTTTTTTATTTTATGTTCCTTTATACAGTACTTGTACTGCACTACATTTATATTATAAAAGTGCAGTATTCCTGTGCGACATGAAAAGCAATCAGTAGTCTCTTTAAACTTGCTTTTGTTTTTCATTTTTTTGTCAAAGTTATATTAAATCAATAATGTTACTGACTAAAATGAATACAGACTTGATGTTTGTTGTCAGGGATTAGACGGCTAACAAGTTTGAAGAGTCTGCCATATATATTCGTATGCCCAATGGAAACTGACAGGAAGGAAAAACATGTGAAAATCTAAAACTTTACAGCATGCATTTGAAAATGATGAGAAAAGAAATGGTAAAGCATATTTGATTTATAGTTAAAGAGCTAAAACTTGCACCAGTGTGGCCCCTTAAATTAAGTAATCAACACTGCGCCCTGGTGGGCTAAAATGTAAGTACAAGAAAAAGGAGCTGATATTTAGCATTTCATTTAATTATTCATATTTGTCTCAAAACAGACACAAAATAGAAGATTACATTTCTCATTCATGTGTGAATTATCCAACAATCATCCACCGATGCTTCATTCATCAAAACACAAACAGTTTGGCTTCTTGCAGGACAGACAGATGTCTCCAGTACAGATGTCTTCAGGCTGTGTACAGGAAGATATACATGTAGTGTCCACATCCGTAGAGTCTGAAGAATAGTGTCATCCAACAGTGAGGTCAGTAACGGTTCAGCTGCTCCCTCCTCTCTTCTTCTTGGCCTCCTCTATCTGCCTCATCCTCCTCTCCAAGACCTCCATCCTCTTGGCTTCGTTGCGTGCTCGCTCCTGAGCCCGGAGCTCCTCCACATCCTCAAAGAACCGGTGCCTGCAGGGAGGAACAGGAGGAGGCATTATTATTAATGAATTAATAATTTTTAAAGAAAAATCTGTCTCCAAACTTTTAATACTAAATCACTATAATGCCCCTTTAATGGGAACAAAGTCTTCCCCTTGATAGAATTTAATTGATAAACAGATTTTTAAGACTAACAACAGACAGAACATACTTGTATTACTGTTTTTTGTAGAGCTTTAGTTGACCAACAGAAAATTAATCTGCAACCATTTTAATAATCAATCAATCCTTTCAATCATTTTTAGAACAAACATGCTAAATATTCTCTGGTGCCAGCTGCTCAAATGTCTTTAAGGATATTATGCATGTTGGGAAGGACTCCTGAAGGAATTATGCAGGTAGGATATTGTGCAACACAATTAATTGTCCTGCAGGACTTCTTTTCAGATTAATTAATCAAGAAAATAATTAGAATAGATAGAATATACGTTATGCATCCCCTTAGGGAAATCCAGCAGCTCACACAATCTGTATTATCATATAAATATAAATTAAAATAGTCATTAGTTTTGCTGTTTATTTATCCTTATTTTTAATGTATAGTTCATTTGGTGATATTATATCATTGTTAAATACAGTGTGGTTCTACATAACTGATTAGTATTACATATTTTACGTATGCACAATAATGCACATTGTATGTAGCTGCTCTGTATGTTTGCATTATAATTTAAGAAACTGATTAATAAGGGGAAAATAATAAACAGTAGTTGTGCAAAGGAAAGTGGAGCAAGGTGCATCAGAAAACACTGCAGGTTTATGATGCATGATTATCTCGAAGGTGCCCTTTTAATATTATGTGCATAACATTTCCAGGTGACAGTTAATGCAACGAAAAATACACAACATGCAGTAAATGCTCACTTACCTGTTGAAGAAAGCAGTGGCTAGTCCAACAATCAGAGTCCCAAATAAGATGGGTTTGGTTCTTCTCTTCGCAGCAGACAGCTGGTGATGCTTCATTGTAGCTGAATTACAGAGAAGAAGCCACAGGCCCAAATATAAACACACAAATAACCTGCATCTGTTTCAGCTGACCTTTGAAGCGACCATTAGCTACTGCTGCTACTTACACACCTCCTTCTCGTCGAGCAGTTACTCATGTAACACCACTTCCGTTTCCCACTTTTTTAAAAATTCCCCAAAAAATAATAGTAGGCATTTAACCACTAGTGCCAGAATGTGTATGATGATTTAATGTGTTGACATTTGTGACAGAGTTTTAGTTGATATAACAAATTATTTTAAAACTTGTTAATAAGGTTTAGGGCGGAAATGGGGAAACACGGACACATTTAACAGACGGACCAAAACAGGAAGTGATGGAAAAATGAGCCCGGCTGTGTTGGGCATGGTCTGGATTGATTGAAAACTGTCCGAAGTTAAGCGAATCCTTTTGTTTGTTTGATCAGTTCACGTTAGTTTCTTTATTCTGATGAATTCCAGTGATTATTGTCGCTGATGCTAAGCTAACACTGCTAAAGATGTCGAGGAAAGGCTCGTCTGAGGGTTCAGACCGGTTTGAATATCTACAAACTTTAGTGACTGAGTTTCAGGACACAGACAGCGAAGGTAGGTTCACCTTTTATTAGTTTTATATGTCAGGATTCAATGGATTATACAAGTTAAACTCACTGAGAACTCTAAAGATTAAGATTAAGATAAAATGAACCTTTATTAATCCCCTCAGGTGTCAAAGCAGCAGCAAAAAACAGGTACAGGTGTACAAGAATTATAAAAACAATTAACAATAAATAGAAGTACAGAATATACAGAATATACATGGTGAGTAAGTATGGTATTTATCGTCCGTCAATAAAAAAAATAAATAGGAGATATAGATATTAAGAAATGTCATATAATATAATATAATATAATATAATATATATAAGATAATTAAAGTGTTAGAATAAAAATAAGAATACAAATTTGAAATCTACCAATATACAAATTGACATTGCAGCTGTGTTTGTGGTAGACAATGCCAAATTTATTAATCCCTTTGGGGAAATTCAGGTGTCAAAGCAGCAGCAAAAAATAGGTACCATGTGTACAAGAATTATAAAAACAATAAATAATAAATAGAAGTACAGAATATACATGGTGAGTAAGTATGGTATTTATCGTCCGTCAATTTAAAAAAAAATGTAGTATACAATAAATAGATTTGAGCAATCTCTGGAAAATAACAAATAGCTAACTAGGTCCGAGCTGAAGTTAGCTTCCTATATTCGGGTAAATTAGAGAGAACTTCATACCTAGACCACATTGTTGGCCCAGGTCTCTTTCAAAAAACACTATATATTGTCAGATCTGGACTAGATTAGACCAGAAAGGCTAAAGAGTCGTTAAAACACAATGTTAAAGAGTAAAAAAAAAAAAAACAGTGAAATCTCCTTTTTTTTGCATTTTCACAAAATAGTAAACTTTCCCAAATCTGAAACTGTGTTTTAAAGACTGTTTAGCTTGTCTGGTCTAATCTAGACCAGAAAAGCTAAACCAACTCAAGCAAGACCAACTCGATGGTCTTCATGACTTGCTTTTACTTGACAAGCATACTTTGTGATGTGCTATTGTGTGTAGCTGTGTATTGTGCGTTTTGTATGTTCTTTCTTGTATGACTGTAATATGTTTCTTTGTCTTGACCTGCCAAGGGATTACAGATGTGAATTAGTTTCAAGCTATAATCTGGTACAGTGCATCAAATGGTGACATTTATGTTTAAACTGTACATGGTCCCTTTTTAAATAAAAATAAAAAAAATAAAATAAACAGTCTTTAAAACACAGTTTCAGATTTGGGAAACCTTATTTTTGTGAAAATGCAAAAAAGGAGATTTCACTGCTTTTGTTTCACATCTAGACCAAAATACAGACTGGACAAATGTGGACTAGATTATCTCACAGAGGCTGAAGAGTCTTTAAAACACAGAGGCCTATTGTGAATTGGGTCACGATGGTTTGTCATTTTTAAAAAGTGGGTCCCCAGAAAAAAAATAATTGTGAAACACTCCTCTAAACCATTCCATAAATTCACCAAATAAATTTAAATACACATGTTCTTCCTAGTGGTATGAACACAATGTTTTATTTAGATTAAAAATAACAACAATAAAAAAAAAAAACATGGTAAAGAAGCAGGAGGTCAGTACAGCAGAATAGCAGGAGGTGTTGAGGCAACAGACCGCTCTGAGTTTATGACATGGAGTCTTTGCTGGAATCGTTTATGGATAGAAGTGATGTGTTGATCTAAATTGTCGTCTATAATGAGTAGGAGATATTTGAAGCTGCTCAGCTGCCGTGGATGGAAGTGTTCAGTCCAGTGTGGGGTGTGTGTGATGTGCTAATGACCAGTTCTTTTGTTTTGTCCAGATTCAGCTGGATGTAGTTTCAGTGCATCACTGTGTGAAGTGAGAAATGGAGTTTTAATAGGCTGCAACAGAGTTATTGTCACTGAGTAGTCCAAGAACGGAAATGTACCGGATGTTTGAGCCAGATACCATTATTGATAATATTGTGTTAAAAAATCTGGTTGTGCTTCTTAATATACATTTATAATGTAAACAAACACTTTAATAGTTTTGTGTCCAGTTGTACAGTTGAGAACATGTCAGCGCTCTCTGGTGGGCAGACTGTGTAAAGAGCTCACTGTTTCTAAAAGAGTTCAAATTTATCTTTTGCATTTCTGTCCTGCAGCCTCTTGTGTGCTGATGCCAGTGTGTTTGTGATAAGTTGATATTAGCTATAATTTGAATGGTTTTATTCCATTAGAAGTCATTTTAACTTTTATACATCATTTATTTCACATCATCAGAGGCAAAGGAGCAGGTGCTGGCTAACCTGGCCAACTTTGCGTACGACCCAAAGAACATGGAGTATCTGAGGCAGCTGCAGGTCACCGACCTCTTCTTGGACGCGCTCACTGAGGAGAACGACAACTTTGTGGAGTTTGGGATGGGTGCGTATCAGTCATCTCTCATTGATTTTACATTGTGACGTGAATTCTGTCTCACTTCTCTTGTTGTGTGTCCTGTTCTCAGGCGGGCTGTGTAACCTCAGTATGGACCCTGAATGCCGACACATCATCCTGCAGAGCAGCGGGATCAGCTTGGTCACAAACTGTCTGTCGAGCCAGAGGGAGGAGACCGTCCTGTCGGCCATCACTACGCTAATGAACCTCAAGACGCCCTCGTCACGCTCTGACATCACTGATCCGGCCATCCTGCAGTGCATGCTGCGCTTCTCCCTCTCAGAAAGCCCCCGCCTGCGCAACCTGGCCGCTGTGTTTCTGCAGGACTGCTGCACCGAGGAGCAGGTGAGCCGGGCGGAGCAGCAGATGCAGGGAGCGCAGACTGCAGTCGGCATCCCGCTGCCCAAGGACTGACTTGCAGATGAGTTACAGATGGGGGCATTCATGCAGGTATTTAAGTGGATATATACCTTGTTTTTGTATATAAGTGTATAGAGTATACAGTTATTATTTCTTATACTCTCATAGAGAGTCTATGGGAGTATAAGAAATATTTGTCTCTGTATGGCCAAAAATATGAGCACCCAAACATCACACCCCCACTATTGTGGTTTCAGTCTTCCTGCCAGATGTTAAAAACTGCTGCAGGGATTTACTCCCATTCAGACACAAGAGCATCAGTGAGTCCAACACTGATGTTGGTGATCAGGTCTGGCTCACAGTCCAGTTCATCCTAAAGGTGTTGGATGGGGTTGAGGTCAGGGTGTTTTAGGGCTGTCAACGAATATTCTAAATTCTAATATATATTTGAATATAATAATAAAAAAAATAATATTAAATGAATTGAAAATAAATATTTGATTGTGAAAAAAGAAGAAAGCAGCACTACCGCAGCTGTCTGACTCGTGACCCTTATTTAGGTTTGAAAGAGAGACAACGGGGGGGAAAGAGCACGTAGAGGCATATTTTCACATCTAACTCAGTGAAATGAGGGTTTATTTCGACCAAAACAGAGTTGGTGATTGTTGGAAAGACTAACCATTGTCACATTGAAAGAGGACAGAGACAAACTGTTGCCACAAAGTTGGAAGTGATATTTGTATTGTCTAAAACATCATTGCATCCTGTAGCATTAAGATTTACCTTAATCGTCCACATAGTTTTGGCCATATAGTGTATTTTTAAAGCTTTAGAACTTTTAATCTAATGTTGAAATTAGAGTTTGGGATTGCAAACACGTTTACAAGATGATTGGCTGCTATTCTGCACATTTTCCATCAAAGTGCATGTCAGAGTGTATGCTTAAATTTAAGTGTTGTGCTCTTTCTTACCACATGAGGGAGACATGAAGTGAAGGGCTGTTCTGCTGTTTTGTAAGAGATTAATACAGTTGATTGCTTATGGTTCAAAACAGCATGTGAACAATTTAATTTAATTGACTTCCAAATTGTTGTGAACAAAATGTACAGAGAGAAGTGACCAAATTTCACTTGTAAAATCAGATTCACTGACTGTAAGATCAATATCAGTAGCTATTTTCCCCCAAAATGTACATTCCTTTGGTTTTAAAGTGATTTCATCCCGGGGCGGATGCTGGAGCACCTTAAAGGGAAAGTTCGGATGTTTCTCAGTGGGTTGTATGAGGTACTTCTCCATAGTCAGTGTATTACCTACAGTAGATGACGGTTTACAGAAAACAGACAGGAGTAGCAGCACGGGAGCAAAGTAATGTACTGCTGTGGACGGGGGGCAGCAGCAAAACGTATTTTAGAAACCTAAAAATATCAATATCAGTTTTAGTGTACGCTATATTTAGAATATTCTCACCGCTTTACCTCGCTGTCAGACAGCCGTTTCCAACAGGAAACTGAAGCCGTTATCAATGCTCTCTTCAACGCCACCGGACTCCATTGACAAAAACAGAAATTTTACCTCATAGAACACAGGAGTAGCTGATCTACCGCTGCCTCGATTGGTTAGTTTATTTGTGTTATTGTGTGACTTTGTTGAATCTAAACTGACCCTTTAAAACCTCAAAGTCTGACACTGACTATGGATAAGTACCTCGTACAAAAAATCCGAACTATCCCTTTAAAGCCAACTGGTTGACTCTTGGCACTCTCTATCAGAATACCATAAATCCAAACCCCAAAATATGTAAAATAAAAAATGCAAAATAAACCTTGAGGTTCCTTCTTAAGAGCCAAGCAGTGCCGTTTGTTTTCTTCTGGGCTCTTAAGAGCTATTTCTGGGCCGAGTCCTTCAGGTCTAGACAGACGACGACATCCGATCCTGCAGCCCAGCGTCAGTTGGACTGCACATGTAGGCCGGTCAGACTCCAGAGGAAATTCTTTACAGCTTTGAGAGTGTGTGTGTCTGTGATACTCGTTCATTTTAAATGCCACAAAGTTCTCATTTTCACTAAGTGTGTGTGTGTGTGTGTGTGTGTGTGTGTGTTTCTGAATGGCATTCCAAGGGCTTAAGAGGTGAGCACCTGCCACCGAGATCAATAAAAAATACCCTCATTCTTCCCGGAAAAAGAGAAACACCCACTCCTGGTTTTAATAATGTGGTACAAAGTTTATTTCAAGTTGATGTAAAATATATTTTAATGGCTTTTTACAGGATAAAAGAAGAACTGTGGAGAACTGAGTGATTCAACATCTACAACAAGTTCTGCGCTGATCTTCAGGATACCGTATGTTCACATTTCTATTACACCTATTTTACTAAACAGGAGGATGTTTAAGGATAAGATGGTGTTATTCTATATTTTTCTTATTGTCAACAAATCCCATGAAAGACCAAAACCAACAATGTGTTAATCCATCTCTAAATTCTCTCCAACTTCCCTACTCTGTATGCCCCTCAGCCGCAAAACCATTGGTTTCTAGTGAAGATATGAATCTTAAAAACAAGTCACAAATATCTAGTTTTATTTTTAAAAAAGTCTCAGTGTCTTCCTCAAGCATTTGGGCACTGTAGTTTTTTACAAAAACAGGAGTAAATAGTGCATTTGAGTCCACTTAAACTACAGTGTGTGTTCATTGTAATGAAGGAACATGTGTAACAGTGAGGCTCACTGATATGTTTTGATCATTTTTGGACAACAATGGAGCTCTATGGCACAGAGGAAGAATATACTGTACATGTATATCAGGCTTTGGATACACACAATACTTGTTAGTAGGATGAATTCATTGTTGGTTTTGGTCTTTTCATGATCTTTTTTGACAGTAAGAAATATGTATAATATGACCATACACGAGAGCCTTATTTTTCCTTCTTCAGTCCGAGCTTCTTCTCAGCCTCCTCACGTAGCTGTAATTTCTGGATCTGAAAGAAGAGACAGAAAAATGTTTTTTAACGATTTTAACTGGGTGTAACAATTTGAACATTAACAAACCAGATTTTTAGCTTTTGAATAGCTGTTGTCATGCTTATCAGTCATGTGCAGATCTTTTTTTTAAAGGTCCAGTGTGTAGGACTTTGGGGGAAAAAAAACTCAGTTTAAATTTTCGTCAATTTTCATGAAAGGTCATACTATAGTATGACTTTTTCACAAAAATGTCGAAATTTTAAACTGAGTTTTTTTTCCACCACATGAATCGACAGACTATACTATGCCTTTTTTTAATTAAAATTTTTGACATTCTATACTATGACATTTTTTTACGAATATTTTCGACATGACTTTTTTCATGAAAATTTTCGAAAATATTTGTAAAAAAATGTCATAGTATAGAATGTCGACAATTTTCATGAAAAAAGGCATAGTATAGTCTGTCGATTCATTTGGTGGAAAAAAAACTCAGTTTAAATTTTCATCAATTTTCATGAAAAGTCATACTATAGTATGACTTTTTCACAAAAATGTCGAAATTTTAAACTGAGTTTTTTTTCCACCAAATGAATCGACAGACTATACTATGCCTTTTTTCATTCAAATTTTCGACATTCTATACTATGACATTTTTTTACGAATATTTTTGACATGACTTTTTTCATGAAAATTTTCGAAAATATTCGTAAAAAAATGTCATAGTACAGAATGTCGAAAATTTTAATGAAACAGGCATAGTATAGTCTGTCGATTCATTTGGTGGAAAAAAAACTCAGTTTAAATTTTCATCAATTTTCATGAAAAGTCATACTATAGTATGACTTTTTCACAAAAATGTCGAAATTTTAAACTGAGTTTTTTTTCCACCAAATGAATCGACAGACTATACTATGCCTTTTTTCATTAAAATTTTCGACATTCTATACTATGACATTTTTTTACGAATATTTTCAACATGACTTTTTTCATGAAAATTTTCGAAAATATTCGTAAAAAAATGTCATCGTACAGAATGTCGAAAATTTTAATGAAAACAGGCATAGTATAGTCTGTCGATTCATTTAGTGGAAAAAAAACTCAGTTTAAATTTTCATCAATTTTCATGAAAAGTCATACTATAGTATGACTTTTTCACAAAAATGTCGAAATTTTAAACTGAGTTTTTTTTCCACCACATGAATTGACAGACTATACTATGCCCTTTTTCATTAAAATTTTCGACATTCTATACTATGACATTTTTTTACGAATATTTTTGACATGACTTTTTTCATGAAAATTTTCAAAAATATTCGTAAAAAAATGTCATAGTACAGAATGTCGAAAATTTTAATGAAACAGGCATAGTATAGTCTGTCGATTCATTTGGTGGAAAAAAAACTCAGTTTAAATTTTCATCAATTTTCATGAAAAGTCATACTATAGTATGACTTTTTTTCACAAAAATGTCGAAATTTTAAACTGAATTTTTTTTCCACCACCTGAATTGACAGACTATACTATGCCCTTTTTCATTAAAATTTTCGACATTCTATACTATGACATTTTTTTACGAATATTTTTGACATGACTTTTTTCATAAAAATTTTCAAAAATATTCGTAAAAAAATGTCATAGTATAGAATGTCGAAAATTTTCATGAAAACAGGCATAGTATAGTCTGTCGATTCATTTGGTGGAAAAAAAACTCAGTTTAAATTTTCATCAATTTTCATGAAAAGTCATACTATAGTATGACTTTTTCACAAAAATGTCGAAATTTTAAACTGAGTTTTTTTTCCACCAAATGAATCGACAGACTATACTATGCCTTTTTTCATTCAAATTTTCGACATTCTATACTATGACATTTTTTTACGAATATTTTTGACATGACTTTTTTCATGAAAATTTTCGAAAATATTCGTAAAAAAATGTCATAGTACAGAATGTCGAAAATTTTAATGAAACAGGCATAGTATAGTCTGTCGATTCATTTGGTGGAAAAAAAACTCGGTTTAAATTTTCATCAATTTTCATGAAAAGTCATACTATAGTATGACTTTTTCACAAAAATGTCGAAACTTTAAACTGAGTTTTTTTTCCACCACATGAATTGACAGACTATACTATGCCCTTTTTCATTAAAATTTTCGACATTCTATACTATGACATTTTTTTACGAATATTTTCAACATTACTTTTTTCATGAAAATTTTCAAAAATATTCGTAAAAAAATGTCATAGTATAGAATGTCGAAAATTTTCATGAAAACAGGCATAGTATAGTCTGTCGAAAATTTTCATGAAAACAGGCATAGTATAGTCTGTCGATTCATTTGGTGGAAAAAAAACTCGGTTTAAATTTTCGTCAATTTTCATGAAAAGTCATACTATAGTATGACTTTTTCACAAAAATGTCGAAATTTTAAACTGAGTTTTTTTTCCACCAAATGAATCGACAGACTATACTATGCCTTTTTTCATTAAAATGTTCGACATTCTATACTATGACATTTTTTTACGAATATTTTTGACATGACTTTTTTCATGAAAATTTTCGATAATATTCGTAAAAAAATGTCATAGTACAGAATGTCGAAAATTTTAATGAAAACAGGCATAGTATAGTCTGTCGATTCATTTGGTGGAAAAAAAACTCAGTTTAAATTTTCATCAATTTTCATGAAAAGTCATACTATAGTATGACTTTTTCACAAAAATGTCGAAATTTTAAACTGAGTTTTTTTTCCACCAAATGAATCGACAGACTATACTATGCCTTTTTTCATTAAAATTTTCGACATTCTATACTATGACATTTTTTTACGAATATTTTCGACATGCTATAGTATGACTTTTTTCATGAAAATGTTCGACATTCTATACTATGACATTTTTTTACGAATATTTTCGACAGACTATACTATGCCTTTTTTCATTAAAATGTT